>CM060935.1:719265663-720515663 GCA_030765085.1 Allium cepa | reverse complement strand
GTTATATAAATATATGTTTAGAAATTGTGGTTATACAAGTTATAAAATGTATTTATATGGGTTTTAAACCATTTTAAAACTATTATTTTAGGATTTGAATTTAACCCAAGTATATACTTTAAAGGCTCTAATTTGTGCATATTTGATCGGATTTTCCCGAAACAAAAACTCCTTGTTTTCAAATAATAATAGCTTTCAAATAAAGAAAGGATTTCCAGTTTTTGTTGAAAGGGTTTCAAATTTGAAATGGAATTATTTTGGAAAGGTATATATGAATCTTTGTTTAAGATTGGTGAACTTTGTTTTCAGTGTGAAAAGGATCTTAAAGGTGTGTCTTTTGTATAAAAGATTTGGAATTGAAATGGTTTTGAAAGCTATGAATTAATCTTTGTGAAAGATTGGTGAACCTTGGTTTCAAATTGAAGTGGATTTTAAAGGGTGAATCTTTTTGTTTAAAAAGATTTGAAAATGGTAATTTATTTAAACCATTTGAAAGAAAAATTTTGGGTAATAAGTTGTGACTTAACTGAGATCCCATTATCCATATGGTTTTAAAATATTGCGCCCATTATTCTGTTTAGCCGGGAGAGGACTTTATGTCACATAACCCATTCCGAATAATGATACGACGTAATAGATAGCAATTGAAGACCGATGGTGAAGACCGAGTATTTTCGAGAACGAAAGGATTACTCGTCGAATGTCTCTGCACTGAGTCGCGCTGGTATAGAGATCTCTATATGTGATGTGTGACGCCCTACTTTGAGACCCACATTAATAAAGAGAATTACCGGGTAATTCTGTTTGCTTATGCGGAGAATAGGGCTAGTTAGGAGCGACCATCTATAGCATTGTCTTAAATAACTATTGGATACATCGACAATTGCTATCTATTTTTTTCTACTCAAGTGGATCGACATATCCAATAAATACTTAACACAAATCTATAGGTGGCTAATGGATCTATCAGAACAAAATACAATAACAGAATGCATATCATATTGCAGAACAGTAATCGTCATATATAAATACATATACATTAATACATCCTAGTATAATACAAAACGATATACAAAAGTGGTTCGGAGACCACACTATCTACATCAAATCAATGCACACATCAGAGCCAAGCGAAAAGAAATGTATACTACACAAAAATGCTAGGCTGATATCCAAGCAGGTGCATTAAAGCTATGTCCTGAAAATGATATCTAACCTGAAACAACTCGGTTTAACTCGATTATAAAATACACGGGTCGGTCTAGCTAAAACAATCAGTTAATAAGTATAGGCAATAATATGAAGCATTAGATACAAGGTGATAATTCTTCTCAAATGAGAAGAGGCAATAGAAAGAACGCATACTCATGACTTAACTGAAACAATGTCACTTAAGTATACAAAGGCCTCAAAAGAGGTAAACTCAACAATAATACTCAAATAATATAAACATTCGCCTCATACTATTGGCGACATCCCAAAATGTATACGGTTTCCATGAACCAAATCTCTTCAAAAGGAGAAACATCAATACAAACTCTCGCCAAAATGGCAAACATAAAACATTCTCATATAGGATGATTCAAAACTCAAATATAGAAGAATCTCCACATTCAATTATACCTCATCTCCTCGGTATAAATGTATATAAATCTAAATCTCAACTCGCTAAAATGGCAAAAACCAGAATATCCTATAAAATCATGAAATCGTCCAAACTCATAACTCAAGGAACTCGATAAGAGTTCAACACATCATAAATGAAATCACCATATACATAACATCTCATATAGCACTAGGCTATCGATGTAACAAAACAGAAAACTCAAAATAGCCGGATTGGCCAAATCCCCGATTGCAATGCCGAAGCAATGCTGCACGTGCTAAACTCAGACGGTCGAAGCCTTAGACAAGGTCGCTAACACCTCTCAAAGAAGTTCGTCCTCATGACAAGGTCGATGACACCATTCGAAGCCATTTTGTCAGTCCTAACAAGGTCGCTAACACCTTCCAAAGTAGTTCGTCCTCATGACAAGGTCGCTACACCTCTCAAAGCAGTTCTATTAGGTAAACATCGTGAATGTGTCACAAACTCATGGACAAGAACCCGAAAAGTGTTAACGTGTGTCATATACCACACGTTCGCACTTAGCGGTTTACTAACCGCTAGTCGATGCCACACTTGGAACAATATAAAACTTAGAAAATCATATCTCGCCTCATCTCATCGCGAGTGATAAAGAGACACCATACTCATCTCATCTCATCGACAAGTATTAAATGGCATCATAACTCGTCTCATCTCATCCAATAGTGAAAACATCGTGATGGTTCCTCATAAACCATAAATCTCAAAGTAGAAATCTCAAACCGTAAAACTTGCCAAATATTAGACTTTCTAGATAATTCCTAAATATAGGAATTATAATCTCAAAAACCCACCATAAATTGGTTAAGTAACTCAGAAATCAAAATCCGAATAGTTTCGATCGTACAAGTCCGGAATTAATCGAAATAGTAAATGCACATGTCCATACCACGTGTTTTACTAAATCGTTTGATTCTCTTCCTCATACGTTCGAATAGTGCAAAAGTGTGTGTTTTATATTTAAAATATTTTACTAAAGAAAAAAAGCTTTTAAAACTTTTTCCCGAAAAGATTAATAAATCCAATATTTGAAATTCCAGTATTATAGGAAATAAATAGATTTTATATTAGAAAAATAAATTTAAAATACTATATTATAATAATTTGAAATTTCCATTTATTTCAAAAAATCACTTCAAAATTGTATAGAGAAAAGCGGGCTCGAAAACAATGAAAAACAAGAAAGATAACTCAAGACCGATAACTTGAATTCAATACGAATTCAATTCAAATTTAACCCAAAATCAATTCAAATTCTCTAGATATAGCTAGCCTATTGATAGGCATCATTGCTCTCAAAACATCTCAAAAATGACATCAAAATCGAACAAGAATGAGAGCAAAATAAGCTAATAAAATTCTCAGGTCAATGATTGTTATTGCTGTCGTTTTGCTCTCAGGACAGCAACAAACAAACATAGTTTTGACCAAGCTAACTTCAAAATTTTAGAAAACTAAAAACACAAAACTTTAAGCACAAAGTCTAAGCATTCCAAAACATATAAAATTATTGAATTTGAATTAGAAACGTGAAAGATATGGTCAACATAATTCTCAGATTTTAAATTCATTGTCGCTGTCGTTTATTCACAGGGCAGCAACAAAGAAATAACGTTTCGCCTATCTTAATCTCAAAATTTTGCAAAACTCAAAACAAGAAAGTTTTATATGTATAATCTTTCCAAAACATCAAGAATTATCTAAATCTGACCAGAAATATGAAAGATATGCCTAATTTACTAACTGTATTGAGTTTAGATAGTGTAATTATTAAAGTGACTGAGATGGAAGTTTGTGATAGAATTTCAATCAATCTATGCTCAAAATTTGCAAATATGTTCAACATGAAAGTTTTCATATTTAAAGTTGGATTTCCAAAATATAAATAATTATCAAATTCCGTTAAACAATGAAAAAGTTACGACTAAAACAATTTTCAGATTTGAACTTCACCTATACTGTCGTTTTAGTCTCGGGACAGCGTCACTAGAAGTAATTTTCGACCATCTAAACCTCAAAATTTGATAAACCCCTAAACAGGAAAGCTATGGTAGACAACCTAAGCTTTCCGGAATGTTAGGAATTGTTAAATTTGAACATCAAATGAGAAAGATATGCTCAAATTATCAACAACATTAAGCACAGAAATTGACAATTTTACAATGACAGGACAACGAGATTGTATTGTGTTTTTCGACCATCTATGCCCGGAATTTGCAAAAGTGTTTAACATGAAAGTTATCATACTCTCTTCAAGCTTTCCAGAAATTCATACAAAATTAAATTCCGATTCAAAAAGAAAAAGTTATACCCAATTTACAGAAAGCGGTTTACAAATACACATGGAATAAAAATAAAATTGAGATTTCTAACCTTGAAATCTCAATCTATGCTAGAAAATGTGAGTTTTGAACTCACCTTGCTATATAAAAACTACAACCTATATTATTCGCTGAAAGGACGAAGTTTGGCTTGAATTTAAGCTTCTACAACCTGTCAAACTAAGAAACAGGGACATAGAAGAAAGAGCAAAATAATTAACAGGCCATCATCACAAAATTTGGATTTTTGATGAAATATTAGATCTTAGATTCGATTACCTGTAGATTTAGCTTCAATTTGATTTCAAAAACACAAGGTTTGAGTTTTAATTTGAAGATTTTGGCTAGAGTTTGAAGAGAGAATGGGTTTCTCTTCTCTAAAGCCTTTTGGAATATACAGCAAGAAGAAAATGAATGTACGTACCTTATTTTTTTTCTCTTTGCTAGTTTACTAACAAGTTGGGCTAAGAACTAATGAGTTTGGACCCAAATTGAATAATTAGCCTATTTTTATTTATTTTAACACTTATTACATATGAACACTAATGCAATGGATCCAACCAACCAACATTTTCAAGTTTTCACTCAAATAAAATATGTAGATTTATATACATACAAAATAGAATATTTTCTATCATATAAAAAGATTAATCTTTATTTTTAAGACATTATATTATCATAAACCTTAATTTACAAAAATACACCATTTTCACCAATAAATGCAAAAGTTCACATTTTTAACTTCTAAAATACAACAAAAATTGTTTTCTTACTTGGAAAAATATGGCAAACCACTTTAAACTCCAATTCATAATCAAAACATATTTTTAAACCCAATTTCACCTTTTAATTAAATATAACACCTTTTAAGAATTAACTACTTCTTTTAAAATTTATTAAAAGAAGCAGTGACAATAATTAATAAAATTATTGCTTTATCACCCAATAAAGATCATCGTCCGCTTATTATTAACTCAAATTATTATAATAAAGTTCCCAAAATTTTATTTTCTCATTTATTCCCAAAATTTATCGTATATTCCAAATAAAAAATATATATTTTCAATTTATTATCAATTCACAATATTAAATTATAACTATCGTTATAATTTAATATTTACAAGTAATCACTAAAACCAGGGTTGTTACAGACTACCCCCTTATAAAAATTGCGTCCTCGGAATTTCTAGAGAAGAGTTTGTATTTACTCAATTATTTCATCAATCAAAGGAAGATAGATAAGCTCGAGTGTAAAATTTTCTCACCCTAAACACAAGATGATAGAAAATTAAGATAAGATTGCTCGATTAATTCTAAGGTTTTCCAAGTGGAATTATTGGGATTTACAAACCATTGAATTTCTATAAGCAATACATCCCTATCTCGAAGGCGTTTCACCTTTGAAGCAAAACACGGACAGGATTTATGCAACCGATAAATCGAGTGAGATCGATTCCTAAGAAGCTTTTACAAATAGAGTCAGGATTTAGTCATAACTTTATCCCAAACTACAGCCTGCAAGATGATAATGAATATGACATTCCTTATAACACCACGAAGGGAGTCATACCGATATTAGATTGGGCACTATTTCGAAAAGAAAACCCAATAAGATGTAGGTGGTTTTCCCCCCAATACCACCAGAGTTAAAGAATTGCATAATTGCAAATCGTAAAATTATTGCACAAAGGCAAGTTAAGGCTCAAGGAATAGATTTGTAAACTCTCTTACTAATCAAATATTCTTAAAGTTTTCCAACCCATTATCTTCAAGATTTAAAATTCTAAATTTTCAACACTTAAAATTTCCAAAGCTTCTTACTTAGATTTTTAAATTTAACTTCATTACTCTTCATTAGAGTAAATAAAGTTTAAGTTGTTTATCCTCTAATTTTCAACATATATTATTATTATCTTTTCAATTTGTTTCTCAAATTTTTTAAGTGTTAGAAATTTCTAAAAAACGGTGGAGACTCATTTGTACGGAGGCCGTATACAATATTATAAAAAATGATTTATATAATATACATCCACCATTGGGTCGGAAACACAACATATAACATCATTTAACACTTCGAATATTTAACCAAAAAACATACCTTTCTTTTAGCATTTTAAAGTGAGTTTGCATAAACTTATATATATATATATATATATATATATATATATTCATTTTTATCAAAATGTATTCCAACTATCCTCTTTTCACCTGTACTTAACTCAAATAGATGATATTAGTTCAGATCATCAATAAGAAATGCTACACTTAACTATTGAGGGAAATAGAACAATTTTATTTCAGATTTGCAGTGAAGAAGTCCTGTTTTTATCCAACAAATAACAAAATATGAAAATGTTTAAAAACCAAAGTTGTTCTACTCAGTGTTTTCTTTCCAGCAATATAAATATTATCAAAATCGGATTCATCGTTTGGAAGTTATGTCAAATTTACTTTCAGCTTAATCTTAGAGAATTTTGTAACAGGGCAGAACTGCCTATCCATATTCCAACCCATTTTAGACTTAGTAAAAAGCAAAATATTTAAAAGTGGTAAAAATAAAATTTATAGCTTACTGAAATTTCTTTCATTTGCATAAAGTGTGTGCTCATTTGAAGTTAGAAATCTCTAGTTATTGCTATTTTAGTACAACACTTTTCTAAATGAAATTTTCAGCTTTTAAAATCAATTTGAAATTTGTGATTCTCCCAAACCATTTTAATTTCAAACTATAATTTCAAACAAACTTTTTGCTAAATAATTTATTAAATGATCCTCTTTTTACCCAGATAGCTAAGACATATAAAAATATGATCAACTTTTTGTAAACATCGCAAACCATTTTATTAAGTGGAAATATTTTTATTACTTTCCAATATCAAGCTTTAAAAACAATTAATTATGAAAACTCATTTTGGAAGAGATAACTAATTTCTTCCATTATCAAGAGATGATTATTGATTATCCATCAAAATAAATTTTTATAGTCATCATTAATAACTTGTACTAAAATATTCAATTAATATTTTAATTTTTAAACCAAAGTATTCTTTTACCTTAAATATAGCATTTTATTAATAAGAGCATCAAATGATATTTTCTTCTAATTAAGACTTCCCCTAAATTAGAATTATTCACTTTACTTATCCAAATTACCATATTCAAATTCATAAATTTCAAATAATTTAAGGGTATTGTCTCGCCATTGATTTATAGCGAATGACACTATCGATTGGCTGCAGAGTTGATCGAATGATCAAAACTGCCCCGCCACTCCTCCAACACTCACTATGGTTCAATGGTTTCATTAAACATTCAAAATAAAATTATTACTCCGCCATATCAATTATTTTCAAACTTTAGTTATTGAAACTCAATTTATCGTGCCAGATTGTCTCATCACAGCGTTTAAGAAATCCCTATCGATAACGTTGGCCAAACACATTGACTAGAATTCTTAAAGCACTAGACGGACAACCCAACATCAAAATTTGTTTTCTTTAAAAAGAAATACCTTATATATAATACTTAAAATATTCTTTGTTTTTCTCAAAAACATAGTCCAATTTCTCTTAGAAACTTATCTTCAATTTTTTTTTTAAAATTTGGAAACACAACTTATTTCTTATTCTCAAAATCGAAAACACAAGAAGAACTCATGAGCTATTCCTAGAATACTCGATCCTCAAGATTGATAGAATAGACTAATGTGTCCATTATTCTGAACGGTATAACGAACCACTCACAAGACTAATAACGAGTGCGGAATGCGGTAAGAATAAAACTATCCACCGTGACTCGTAGCTCATGAAAAATCGGTGCAAGGTCAAGCCGAGGAATGACCCTAGCGCCACTTAGCGATTAAATGGAGATCAACGAGATATAAGAATAAGGTTATGATATCTTCTCGAATTAGAAGAAGAACCCTAACAACATATCATTACTTCGAGTGAAGTAATCTCACAAGTACATCAATAGTTGAGTATCCAAAGAGGATTATCTCAAAAAGGAGTAAGAATGGCAATAACAAATAAATTCAATGAATCACCTCATTTCATTAGTGGACATCCTCGTGGGAGGATAACCGAAAGGCTAAGAGCTAGGAATGAAGTCAATGCAATATTCGATTGCCCGATTGGGTGCCATACTCGAAGCGAACTCACAAAAATCAACGGAGTCACAATGACAGTAATTCGAGATATATCATCAACATCTTGAAACTCAAGAGTGAATACAGATATTTCAGAATCATCATTAACATTCTGAAGAGTAAGAAACAACAAATTAGCCAAAGTTAGGATACCTAAATATAGGATCCTACGGATCATAGAATGCGACTAGAAAATACCCAAGCTACCCCATCTCAAATCATTCCAAAATCTAGATAGAAAAATCATGCTAATTCGCATGAAAAGATAAGCTACAAGGAAAAATCCCAAAATCCTCAAAAATCATGCATAATATTGCAAATCCCCTTAATAGGATTCGCAATCCTCAAAGAAATCACAAGATAAGAACATTAAAGATCATCAACAAACTCCTTCGATACGGATGGGTGTCAAGCACCCGTATTGATGAGGACTCAAATAAAACAATCACGATTAGGATCACCCCTAAGATAAGATGTCATCAATTAAATTTGGGAATATTACGGAAAAAATATATATTCCTAGTCATATCCCATATTATCTATTCCAAAAGATACAATAAGGTAAAGGACACGGTGATTAAGGTATTGACAATATTTGTACTATACTTGGATATACCGTAATATATGCTTATGTTTTGTGTTTATCCTATTTTGTACCGAATTCTGCTCTGATACCAAGCAATGAAGCCCCACCCTGAGACCCACATAAATAAAGAGAATTACTTGGTAATTCTGTCTCCTAATGCGAAGAATAGGGCGAGTTAGGAGCGACCATCTATAGCATTGTCTTAAATAACTATTGAATACGTCGACAATTGCTATCTATTTTTTTCTACTCAAGTGGATCGACATAACCAATAAATACTTAATATAAAACTAAAGGTGGCTAATGGATCTATCAGAACAAATACAATAACAGAATGCATATCATATCGCAGAACAGTAATCGTCATATATATAAATACATATACACTGATACATCCTAGTATAATACAAAACGATATAAAAAAGTGGTACAAAGACCACACTATCTACATCAAATCAAAATACACATCAGAGCCAAGCGAAAAGAAATGTATACTACACAAAAATGCTAGGCTGATATCCAAGTAGATGCATCAAAGCTATGTCCTGAAACTGATATCTAACCTGAAACAACTCGGTCTAACTCGAGTATAAAATACACAGGTCAGTCTAGCTAAAACAATCAGTTAGTAAGGATAGGCAATAATATAAAGCATAAGATACAAGGTGATAATTCTTCTCAGATGAGAAGAGGCAATAGAAAGAAAACATACTCATGACTTAAGTGAAACAATATCACTTAAGTATACAAAGGCCTCAAAAGAGATAAACTCAACAATAATACTCAAATAATATAAACATTCGCCTTATATTATTACAACATCCCAAAATGTTTACATGGTTTCCATGAACCAAATCTCTTCAAAAGGAAAAACATCAATACAAACTCTCGCCAAAATGGCAAACATAAAACATTCTCATATAGGATGATTCAAAACTCAAATATAGAAGAATCTCCAAGTTCAATTATACCTCATCTCCTCGGTATAAATGTATATAAATCTAAATCTCAACTCGCTAAAATGGCAAAATCCAGAATATCCTATAAAATCATGAAATCGTCCAAACTCATAACTCAAGGAAATCGATAAGAGTTCAAAACATCATAAATGAAATCACCATATACATAACATCTCAAATAGCACTAGGCTATCGATGTAATAAAATAAAAAACTCAGAAAACCCGGATTGGCCAAATCCCCGATTGCAATGCCGAAGCAATGCTGCACGTGCTAAACTCCGACAGCCGAATCCTTAGACAAGGTCGCTAACACCTCTTTAACCACTTTGTAACAACCCGCATATTTAACGATTATATATTTAAATGTTTTATTTAAATATAGCGTCGTTAGTCGGATTTTTAGGTCCGAAAAACTACTTTTTGCAAACGGCCGAATTGGATCTCGAAACTACCTCCATTGGTTCCAAAATGGCGTTTGCGATCTTTTTGAGTATAATCTTTGATATGTTTGGAGTCTGTGAAATTTTGACTCTTTTTCTATTGGGTTTTGGGTTTGGGTTCAGCCCACTAACTATCTAATTAACCCTAACTCAGCCCTCTCCTCTCATTCACTTATTCCATTTCTTAAACTTAAGCTCAAAACTGAAAATGGTGGAAGGGAAAGAGAAATAGAAATTGCAAGCCCTAAATCCATTTGCAAACTCCAAATTCTTGCTCCAAAATCAAAGAGAATCCATTGGTAAGTTCTTCTTCATCTTCTCCAACTCTTCTCCTCTTCAATTTCAGAAAATTTCCTAAACCTAAATTGGGAAATATGTGTTTTATTCTTAGATTGAAGCTTGTTGAGTTGAAGTAGTGATTGTTGGTCTTCTTATTGGGTTTTAACTCCTTCATATTCTTGTTTTGGGTTAAGGTGAGTTTTGAACTCACATCTACTTCTCTTGATTTCATTGATGTTGGGTATGAATATCTAGCACTTGTTCATATGCACTTGCTTTTAGTTTGGATTGAATTGGTGAATATCCAAATTTTTAGTGTTTGGGTTCAATTCTTTGAAATCCTAACTTTGATGTTTTGATCATGTTTTTGGTGATGAATTGGAGTGCTTATAGGGCCGGGTAGCCGCTTGGCGTAAATCCCTAGCGTCCGTGCTCGTCCGGTTGAAAGTTGGGAGAGTTTGCACTTCATTTGTTATAAGTAGGAAATGCAGGAAATGGGGTTCAGTCGACTGGATCCTCTGTTCAGTCGACTGAGCTGAAGCCCGAAATTTTTCTGGGCAATTTTCAGTCGACTGAACAGGGATTTCAGTCGACTGACCTGCTCCTGTTTTCCTGTTTTGCCTATTTATGTTTATTTTGATTGGTTTTTCGGATTTTATCGATTCATGTTGGTTCTTAGTGGTTGTTATTGCCTCTTTGACTTTGATAACTTATTTTTGACTTCATCCACGGGTGGTTATAAAATAATCTTTCTAATCATATTAAAAGCTCGTTTCTCTAATTCATAAATTCTATTTAAACACACGCATAATTTTGCACTTCGAGCGAAGTGGAAGGATGATTAAATGGTTGGGCAAAACACGGACCATGAATCTGTGCGTTTATCTTTCCGATTAATCTCCGACCTATTCAACTGATCGTTTTGACCTTCGGGTTTGGGTTACCGATGATATGAGGTGACTTTGTACTGCTTTGAGTGTGAAATTAACTAACGGATAGTAAACCGTTTAGTGCGAACGAGTGGTTATGGGACTCGCGTTACCACTTTCCAGATTCCTTTTTGAGAGTTATGACACATTCCGCCAGTTAGTGGTGTCCAGTACTGGGTCTCTGACCTTCACCACTACGGTTTGTTGCCTTCGGGTATGTGCCTTCGGGTATGTGCCTTCGGGTTTGTGCCTTCGGTTTTGTTGCCCTTTAGTATCGCTTCCGATGTTGGTCGTTATGAGCCGCATGGGTGATATTGGGTTGCCCTTTAGTATCGCTTCCGATGTTGGTCGTTATGAGCCGCATGGGTGATATTGGATTTGGAGTCTTCGGGCTTATGGATCCTTGTTTGTACAGTACTGAGCTCGAGCAAATTTTCTGATGTTTCATTCATATGTATATTCCCTTGGTATCGCCCTTCGGTGTTGGTCATTATGAGCCGCATGATGCGTAGCATTTACCTTGTGGAACTTGTACACCTTATTGGTAGTTGTTATTGCCTTTTGGCTTGCTTTGGGATATTCTTATCCTTTGTTTCTATATGTTGCCGATGACATGAGGCTTGTTCTATATGATTCATCTTTCGTTAGATGATTGTGTTATCTCTTTTAGAGATATCTATTATGCTTTGTAACCTTACAGGTTTATTGTTGTTCAGTTTATCTAACTAATTTGTTTAGCTAGACTGACCTTGGTATTTCATACTCGGGTCAGACCGAGATGTTTCAGGTTAGGTGCTTTTGGACTTAGCCTATTTTGCTTCCGCATGGACTATTCAGCTTGTTCCTTTTGTCATAGATTTTTGTGTAGTCCTATTATGTTGTAACTCTGATATGTATTCTTTTGACTCGTCTGTATATTGTGGTTCGCTTACCACTTGACATGTATTGTTTTGTATCCTCTGTTATGTATCAGTATATGTGTATATGATGATCTGCTGCTCTGTGATGTATATTACATTTGAGTTGTTATATTCTGTTCTGATAGATCCAACCACCTATGGTTTTGTTTTAAGTATTCATTGGGTATGTCGACCTGTTAGTATGATTATTGTCGATGTATTCAATAGATAGTTAGAGCAAGGCTATAGATGGTCGCTCCTAACCAGCCTTATTCTCCGGTTAGTTGACGGCATTACCCTGTAGTGTCCTTGGCTAGCGTGGGTATAGAGGTGGGGCGTCACACAGTTCGTCCTCATGACAAGGTCGATGACACCTTTCCAAACCATTTTCTTATTCCTAACAAGGTCGCTAACATCTCCCAAAGTAGTTCGTCCTTATGACAAGGTCGCTGACACCTCTCAAAGCAGTTCTATTAGGTAAACATTGTGAATGTGTCACAAACTCATGGATAAGAACCCGAAAAGTGTTAACGTGTGTCTCATACCACACATTCGCACTTAGTGGTTTACTAACTGGTAGTCGATGCCACATTAGGAACAACATAAAACTTAGAAAATCATATCTCGCCTCATCTCATTGGCGAGTGATAAAGAGACACCATACTCATCTCATCTCATCGACAAGTATTAAATGGCATCGTAACTCGTCTCATCTCATCTAGTAGTGAAAACATCGTGATGGTTCCTCATAAACCATAAGTCTCAAAGTAGAAATCTCAAACCGTAAAACTTGCCAAATATTGGCCTTCCTAGATAATTCCTAAATATAGGAATTATAATTTCGAAAACCCACCATAAATTGGTTAAGTAATTCAGAAATCATAATCCGGATAGTTTCAATCGTACAAGTCCACAATCAACTGAAATAGTAAACGCACATGTCCCATACCACGTGTTTCACTAAATCGTTTAATTCTCTTTCTCATACATTCGAATAGTGCAAAAGTGTGTGTTTTATATTTAAAATAGTTTACTAGAGAAAACAAGATTTTAAAACTTTTTCCCGAAAAGATTAATAAATCCAATATTTGAAATTCCTTTATTATAGAAAATAAATAGATTTTATATTAGAAAAATAAATTTCAAAATACTATATAATAGTAATTTGAAATTGCCATTTATTTCAAAAAATCACTTCAAAATTGTTTAGTGAAAATCGTGCTCGAAAACAATGAAAAACAAGAAAGAAAACTCAAGACGGATAACTTGAATTCAATACAAATTCAATTCAAATTTAACCCAAAATCAATTCAAATTCTATTTAAATTTGAATTTCAAATTTTCTAGCTATAGCTAGCCTATTGATAGGCATCATAGCTCTCAAAACATCTCAAAAACAACATCAAAATCAAACAAGAATGAGAGAAAAATAAGCTAATAAAATTCTCAGGTCAATGATTGTTATTGTTGTCGTTTTGCTCTCAGGACAACAACAAACAAACATAGTTTTAACCAAGCTAACTTCAAAATTTTAGAAAACTAAAAACATGAAACTTTAAGCACAAAGTCTATGCTTTTCAAAACATCTAAAATTATTGAATTTAGATTAGAAATGTGAAAGATATGGTCAATATAATTCTCAGATTTTAAATTCACTGTCGATGTCGTTTATACACAGGGCAACAGCAAAGAAATAACGTTTCACCTATCTTAACCTTAAAATTTTGCAAAAATCAATACAAGAAAGTTTTAGAAAATAGTCTAATATTTCCAAAACATCAAGAATTATCTAAATCTGACCAGAAACATGAAAGATACGCCTAATTTACTAACTGTATTTAGTTTGGATAGTTTAATTATTAAAGTGACAGAGCTGGAAGTTTGTGATAGAATTTCAATCAATCTATGCTCAAAATTTGAAAATATGTTCAACATGAAAGTTTTCTTATTTAAAGTAAGATTTCCAAAACATTAATACTTATCGAATTCCGTTAAACAATGAAAAAGTTACAACTAAAACAATTTTCAGATTTGCAGCTCAGCTATGCTGTCGTTTTAGTCTCAGGACAGCGTCACTAGAAGTAATTTTTGACCATCTAAACCTCAAAATTTGATAAACACCTAAACATGAAAGTTATAGAAGACAATCTAAGCTTTCCTGAACATTAAGAATTGTTAAATTTGAACATCAAATGAGAAAGATATGCTCAAATTATCAACGACATTAAGCACCGAAATTGACAATTTTACAATGACAGGACAACGAGATTGTATTAGGTTTTTCGACCAACTATGCTTGGAACTTGCAAAAGTGTTTAACATGAAAGTTATCACACTCTCTTCATGCTTTCTAGAACTTCAAACAAAATCAAATTCCGATTCAAAACGAAAAAATTATACCCAATTTACTGACAGCGGTTTACAAATACACATGCAATAAAAATAAAATTGAGATTTATAACCATGAAATCTCAATCTATGCTAGAAAATATGAGTTTTCAACCCACCTTGCTATATCAAAACTACAACCCGGATTATTCGCTGAAAGGAAGAAGTTTGGCTTGAATTTAAGCTTCTAGAACCTGTCAAACTAAGAAACAGGGACATGCAAGAAAGAGCAAAACAATTAACAGACTATCATCATAAAATTTGGAATTTTGATGAAATATTAGGTCTTAGTTTCGATTACCTGTAGATTTAGCTTTAATTTGATTTTAAAAACACAAGGTTTGAGTTTAAGTTTGAAGATTTTGGTTAGAGTTTGAAGAGGGAATGGGTTTCTCTTCTCTGAAGCCTTCTGGAATACACAGCAAGAAGAAAATGAATGTACGTACCTTATTTTTTTTTTCTCTTTGCTAGTTTACTAACAAGTTGGACAAAGAACTAATGAGTTTGGACCCAAATTGAATAATTAGCCTATGTTTATTTACTTTAACACTTAATACATATGAACACTAATGCAATGGATCCAACCAACCAACATTTTCAAGTTCTCACTCAAATAAAATATGTAGATTTATATACATACAAAATAGAATATTTTCTATCATAAAAAATATTAATCTTTATTTTTAAGACATTATATTAACATAAACCTTAATTTACAAATAAACACCATTTTCACCAATAAATGCAAAAGTTCACATTTTTAACTTCCAAAATACAACAAAAATTGTTTTCTTACTTGAAAAAATATGGCAAACCACTTTAAACTCCAATTCATAATCAAAAAATATTTTTAAACCTGATTTCACCTTTTAATTAAATATAACATCTTTTAAGAATTGACTACTTTTAAAATTTATTAAAAGAAATAATGACAATAATTAATAAAATTATTGCTTTATCACCCAATAAAGATCATCTTCCGCTTATTATTAACTCAAATTATTATAATAAAGTTCCCAAAACATTATTTTCTCAGTTATTCCCAAAATTTATTGTATATTCCAAATAAATAATATAAATTTTCAATTTATTATCAATTCACAGTATTAAATTATAACAGTATTAAATTATAACTATCGTTATAATTTAATATTTATAGGTAATCACTAAAACCATGGTTGTTACATGATGGGGAGTCTGATCGGGAGTGTGAATACCCGGATTGCAAGGGCTTCTTTTGAAGTGCCTTCGGTTCTGTTCGAACCCGGAACAGACTTGTATGGATGTGTGTTTGACATTACACTTTGAGATGTAAAGCCGGTTTCTATCAAATACATTTCTGTTTGGTGGCAGAGAATTTATTCTCTTAGCTTAACACCCTTCTCTGAGACGTACGAGCTCAGAAGTTATGTAGTTGATATTTACTAGTGATACATTTCCAATTAGTTAATGTGGCATACGAAGTGCTGCTGATCATATGTTGATCGAAGCATGGCTTTTGTGAAAAGCGTAGCTTTGTGGACGTGACCTGGTCGAGCCTCACAAACTGAAATGGTCAAAACAGGAAAATGCGGCAAGGTTATTTGGGGGTAGCGCCCCCTGAGGGTATGTCCATTTCCTTCTGGGGAAAAGGTGGTATCATGGTATGGAGCCCAGATATTTAACCTATGTGGTTGCTGTAAACTTATTGCTTTGTGGTTATTGGTTGAGAGGCACCTCAGATAAAGGTCGGCGACTACCGAGGGATGGCATACTCGTGTCAGTAGTTACCTAGTTACACAGGTAACCCGGCCTTGTGTTGGCAAAGATGCAGTTAGGTTCTCGGGGCGTCCCTCCAGAGGCGTACCCATGTGGCCCAGGAAGTTCCTTAGCCTGACCATTTGTTGGAAATCCAATCACCAATACGCGCCTTGTACGGTTTTAGTTGTATGACCTTCCATTCTTAAATGGTAGCTATAGTGGGCATCATATAATGGTACCTATGCTTGTAACAACCCAGAAATTTTGATCCCGAAAATTCCAGATAGTTAAGAAAAAGAAGAAGGAGATAGAAGAAGAAAACAGAAAACACCAAACACGGATTCTCACATTCGCAGCGGATCAAAATATAATATTAAATAAAATAGCAGTTATACAAAGGAAAAACTGTATCATTAATTACATTTAAATACATCAGTGTTACATTCATTTATACAACCACTGGACAGTTATAACATCATGTCCCAGATAAGCTACAATAAATCACAGTGGAATACACACCATACGTTCCTTCCATCAAGCTCGCCTCCTGAGCTCCAAAACGTCCTTATCTGAAAATCTGTAATACTCGGTCTAACCCGAGCATTGCATCAAAGTAACACCTGGGTCAGGCTGGAAACCAGCATGAGTAAACCCATCTAACAAGGAATACAAAAGTATAAAACTTATATAAACCCAGGATAACTTGTATCAAATTACAACTTCACAAGTTGTTATAAACATCACTTATTTCACATATCAATTTATGAGTACCAAAACTTAGATTAAATAGTCCAATTCACATAAATCATTCCATTTCAACCTATTGATTCCACATATCAATTTACAAAAGAATCGAAGTGGTTTCGGGTATTTACTAATACCCGACTCCGGTCTCTTCGAATTTAATACCATCTTAACCCAAGTTATTTAAGTGAAACACAATTTAACTTTAAATACAAGATGTCACTTTTTTTCACAGAAATTCATCATCAATTAAATAACCACATTATAAATGTCCACCCAAACATATCATGTCACAAAACATTTCATATCACAGAATATCACAGTATATCTTCCAATGGATATCAACTAATTCAGATATTCTATTCAAACAATAATTCATAAGCAACCATCGTTAATCCCTATTATAATTAATTTAATTAACTTAAATTAAATCAATTACTTAAGAATTAATCACCTAACTTTGCTTAATCAACCATTTATTGGTTACAACCTTTTAATTAATCAATCATTCTTCAAATATCCATCTTAATAAATCACCCTGATTAATTATCTTCAATTACATAGAGTAATTATGCTTTAAATAATTTCACAAATTAATTATCCTTAACCATTTACAGTAATTTACCTTTAATTACTCTAATTGAATACATTAATTAATGATCCTTAATTACTTCTTCAATTAATTATTAATTATATTTAATAATAAATCTTAAATTAATTATTCATTAATCAGTCTTGATTAATTGCATTAGTAATTAATTACCTTTAATTAATTACATTACTTAATTATCACCAAATAACTTTATTAATCAATTCTTAAATTAATTACACTAATTAATTAATTATTAATTACTTCCATTAAGTAATTACCCTTCTTGTTAATTACAGAAGGAAATTAAACCCAAATCATTTCCATTAAAATTACCACTCTAATTCAATTAGCATCCAGTAATTATCCATTAATTATTTTACTAAGTAATTACTCTTTCCCAATTACATTCAGTAATCATACCTTAACAAACCATCATGTGATTACCTTAAATTAATTAAACCAATTAATTAACTTGACTAATCACATTACTTTAATTAACTACATTGAGTAATTAATCCCTTAATTACTTTCATTAAGTAATTATACTTAAACAATTCCATAAATTGATTATCTTTAGTTAATCAATCTAATTAATCATATTAATTAATCATTTGATAATCCTTAGTTAATGATCCTTCATTAACTATTAACAATCCTTTAATTACTCTCCAAGTTAATTAATCATTTCTTAATCCAAATTAATTAATGCTTATTAACCAATTAATTAATTCTCTAATTACTCAATTATTTAAGTGCTTATCTGTAATTAATTAAATAAATTAATTATCCATTTTAATTAACTTAATAATTTAATGAATTGCAAATCATTAATTCTTTATTTATTTAAAGATAAAAACTTTTTCTCATTAATGATCAAATTATCATTAACAAAGCATTTAAAAACGATTTATTTTAAATTTTCTTTCATTTCAAAACTGGAATACAGATTTAAATTTTGTTTCCATATTTAACTTAGATTTTTAAAAACTTTACTTACATTTTAAATCTTCATTTTAAATTCAAACTATTTGACCATTTTAAAGTACTTAAAACAATTTAAATTTAAAACTTTATTTATCTTTAAAACTAAGATTCAAATAAAACTTGAATTCCAGATTTAACACTTAGATTTAAACTTAACTTACATTTTAAACTCGATTTTTAAATATCATTTTAAAAAAAATTAAAAATAGAACAAAATAGGTTTCTGTTAAAACCTATAATAAAATTTTAACCCGAGGAAAACCTATTTACTTCGAGTCCAAACCTAATATGCTTCGAGCAAAGCATCACATTACTTTGAGTCAAACATCAATTAACTCGAGACAACCAAAACCAAACTTCACCTGAACAACAGTGCACCGTGCGCATGCGCGGGGACATTGATCATCTCAGATCATCGCCGATGATCTTCCCACATCGGCAACCTCTCAAACACCCTAATACAATTATCAGATCGTACTCCTAATCTTGAAATTGAATTTGAGACCTCAACCCCAAACCTGGAATAGACAGGAACCAACACAACCAATCCTAGAATACTGCCTCGTCTTCGAAACTCTGACCACCGAAAATGATGCAACTCCGGCCATGCCCTTATCAATGACCAAACTTCCATCACCCAAGACCCTGTTGCACTCGATCAACCCAAACGGTCGTGGTGATCAAGTTACTAAGCCTAGCTAAAACTAAGGTTCTAAACAAAAATCCACAACTGCTACCTCCTCGATGAATTGCATCACCATCAGCCATTTTTCCTAGATTCTCTGGTCAGCCTTCCATCTCCAAAAAGAAACTCGAACTTCAAGATTGCAGAGATCACCCCAAAATCCCAAATTCTCTTATTTTGTTCAACCCAGAACTACACCCTTATTCCCAACTTAAAATTTACGATTTTGCTGTTAAAAGTCATGTTTTTGTTTATATATTCAGTTTGCAATACTGAATTTATAAATTACAAAGTTTGAGTTTTCACTTTAATTAACATGCACTGTTGTTTTTATATATCCAGAGACAATCAAGCTTTATTTTGACTAAATTAAAATTTTAAACATTAGTCTATGATAAATCAAACAACATTTTTTTGTAAATCAAATCCTATCAAGACCTAGATCAAGTGTAAGGAATTTTAAATGGAATTTTGAGCCTGGGAAAAACAAACAAGAACAGAGCGCATATAAAAAGCATGCACAACAATGTTCATATCATATCTCAAGGATTAGTCACATGCTCATTCAATTAAATCGGATTTAAGAGTTTACTCACCTCTTCTGAATAGAGCAGCCTTTGAAGAAAAAAAATGCTGCTAGCCTTCTCTAGCTTCCAGGCTTTTAAGTTTGCTCTATTTAGTTGAATTGTTTTTTTTTTGATTTGTTTCAAGTTGCGACATGGGAATATATTTTCTATGTTTTTACTTAGGTACGAATGAATGAAATGCAGTGTTATGAAGGTACATTTATAGGAAGGGGAAGTGTATCAGGTAAGAAAACAATGTGGCTGCCATTTTGTTTACAGGCTCTTTTTTTTCTTACTTTATAATCCTGACTTGATGTGATGCTTGACCTGATTTTTCTTTTTGACCTTGATTATATATTTTGTGTGCTCGCATTAAATGCTTGCCGCCTTCTTATCTACAAATGTTTTCATATGAGTTGATATATGTATATATTCTTTGTTTGTATGTATGCATATATATATGTATAGAGTTATGTATATATTTTTTCATGCTTATCTATACATTGCTTTATTATATATACATTCACAGTCATACTTTTACAAACTCTCATATACTTTACTTTATGTTTCATACAACAATGTATAACCACCTATATTCTTTTACTCCTATTTCTTAATTATATATTTTTATTTTTATTTTCATTTTAAGATTAAGTATCACCACTTAGATTATTATCTTATATATATATATATATATGTATGTATGTATGTATGTATGTATATACTTATATTTAGTGTTCAAAAGGTAGAGTTTCATTTTTAATTATCAGAAATTCCGTGGTTAGACCCATTAAAATTGATATTACGATAAATTTAAATCAGTTAATCACCCGATTAATAAACATCCAAGAATCCGGGTCGTCGCATTCCTCCCCCTTTGAATCATCAGATCGTACTCCTAATCTTGAAATTGAATTTGAGACATCAACCCCAAACCTGGAACAGACAGGAACCAACACACCCAATCCTGGAATACTTCCTCGTCTTCGAAACACTGACCGCCGAAAATGATGCAACTCCGGTCATGCCCTCGTCAATGACCAAACTTCCATCACCCAAGACCCTGTTGCACTCGATCAACCCATACGGTCGTGGTGATCAAGTTACTAAGCCTAGCTAAAAATAGGGTTCTAAACAAAAATCCACAGTTGCTACCTCCTTGATGAATTGCATCACCATCAGCCCTTTTTCCTAGATTCTCTGATCAGCCTTCCATCTCCAGGAAGAAACCCGAACTTCCAGATTGCAGAGATCATCCAAAAATCCCAAATTCTCTTATTTTATTCAACCCAAAACTACACCCTTGTTCCCAATTTAAAATTTACGATTTTACTGTTAAAAATCATGTTTTTGTTCATATATTTAGTTTATAATACTGAATTTATAAATTACAAAGTTTGAGTTTTCACTTTATTTAACATGCACTATTGTTTTTATATTTATAGGGACAATCAGGCTTTATTTTGACTAAATTAAATTTTTAAACATTAGTCTATGATAAATCAAACAACATTTGTTTCTAAATCAAATCCTATCAAGAACTAGATCAAGTGATAAGGGATTTCAAATGGAATTTTGAACCTGGGAAAAACAACAAGAAAAGAGCATAAATAAACAGCATGCACAACAAAGTTCATGTCATATCTCAAGGATTAATCACATGCTCATTCAATTAAATAAGATTTAAGAGTTTACTCACCTCTTCTGAATAGAGCAGCCTTTGAAAAAAAAAGCTGCTAGCCTTCTCTAGCTTCCAGGTTTTTAAGTTTGCTCTATTTAGTTGAATTATTATTTTTTGATTTGTTTCAAGTTGCGGCATAAGAATGTATTTTCTATGTTTTTACTTAGCTACGAATGAATGAAATGCAGTGATATGAAGGTACATTTATAGGAAGTGGAAGTGTATCAGGTAAGCAAACAATGTGGCTGCCATTTTGTTTATAGGCTCTTTTTTTCTTACTTTATAATCCTGACTTGATGTGATGCTTGAACTGATTTTTCTTTTTGACCTTGATTATATGTTTTGTGTGCTTGCATTAAATTCTTGCCCCCTTCTTATCTACAAATGTTTCATATGAGTTGATATATGTATATATCCTTTGTTTGTATGTATGCCTATATATATGTATATAGTTATGTGTATTTTTTTTCATGCTTATCTATACATTGCTTAATTATATATACATTCACATTCATACTTTTACAAACTCTCATATACTTTACTTCATGTTTCATACTACAATGTATAACCACTTATATTCTTTTACTCCTATTTCTTAATCATATATTTTTATTTTTATTTTCATTTTAAGCTTATGTATCATCACTTAGATTATATTCTTATATATATATATACTTATATTTAGTGATTAAAAGGTAGAGTTTTATTTTTAATTATCAGAAATTCCGTGGTTAGACCCATTAAAATTGATATTATGATAAATTTAAATCAGTTAATCACTCGATTAACAGACGTCCAAGAATCCGGGTCGTCACAATGCCGGCGAAGATTAATATTATACTTTCGAAAGGTTTTCTGCACTATGCACTAATAATAATATCAAAATGTTTTTTGCGTATCAGGCATGTTTGACTATCATAAGGAGAAATCTCCTCCAATTTTGCGCTTGCATTGTGTGTGTGCGGGGAGGCCTTATGGTAGTCTCATTTTCCAAAAAGCATTGCAGATTTTAATTTTAAATTCTTTTGTTGTTTGTTTTTTGTTCAAAACTGTTTTTGTTTGCTCACACCAGTCCCATGACTGACCTGGAGTTTATTGTTCCCTTTCTAAACTCTGGGTGCCCACAATTTTCCACAAGGGCAACCTAGAGTTAAATTTTCAGATAATCAGCTAGTAGATATAGATTCGGGAGATTTCAGCCTTCTGTTGGAAGTCTTTTAAGTCTATGGTCCTTGGAGTCTTTGGATTTTGGCGATAGCATTTGCCCACCATGACTGACCTTGCTTAAGTCAACTTGATGGTGGTTCGATCTCCTTGGCTTGGAGATTTTTAGAGCATTGGACTGGAATTCAGTTGTTGGGATTTCTATCCTTCTCCCTTTTGTAGGCATATGTTGGTGTTCCTCTTTTGGATTTGTATCTTCTGCTGTTGCCATTTATCTTTCCATTGTTGTTTTATATCTCTGATAAATATTGATATCATTTGTATCAATGTGTTGTATCAAATATTGTTGTGTATCAATGATATTATTCATTCCTCTTCCATTGTGTTGTTTTACTTAATGTGTTATAAGCTCCGGTGAACCAGATTCGACGTTTGAATCTGCAGCATTCGAATACGAGTGACGTATTTGGGTGTCGATTTTCGAAGGTCGAGTCAGGGTCGCTATATTTGGTATCAGAGCTTAAGGTTGAGTAAGAACTTTAGCTTAGGAGTATAACACATTAGGTGACTCATTAGAGATAAGGTTGAAATTACCCTAGAATGAGTATATCCCTAACATATCCGTCCGTATGCCTCAGTAAATTGTCTTACTATCCATTGATAATGAGTATGAGTGCAAGAAGAGGACGAGATAGGGGACAAGGGAGTACCACTACAAATGGTCGATGCCCTGAACCAACAAGGAAACGACTTTTTCCTATCAATCTCCTTTGATCTTCGTTCGATTTCAATTCTTGGATAGCTTCGTGGCAGCTACAAGAAGGAGCTTTGGTGTGGTGGTGGCCCTGCGAATCGTTGTAGAAAAGGTTCTAAATTCCTATTTCGTATTCTCTTCACCAGTTTCTATCAGCTTTCCATTTTAACTTTAACTAATTTGAAATTTAAATCGAAATAAATTGAGAACAAAATATGAGGTTAAATTGGATTGAAGCCATTTATTTATTCTTTTGGGGTCCAGATACATTCTACGAGTGGTTAGTTATCCTACGGACTAACCGATGCTCCTACGTGTTTCGTAGACCTGATGACCCAAGTATCTTGTGAAGTGTAAATAGATTCATTCTTGTATATATTGATGATATTATGATTTGGTAAGCCAAATGCAGAATAAAATTTTAGCTTGATCTGATAAGTTGATTCTCTATCTTTGTGTATCCATTTTTGTTTGTCTCCCTGTCTAGCAAATTTCGAGGACAAAATTTTCTTAAGGTGGAATCTGTAACTATCCCGGTTTTGAGTCAGATTTAAACTGACAATTAAAATAAATATTTGGATTAGACTGTAAATTAATTTTAATCTTTCCAAAATAAATAAATCATGTGCTTGTTTTATATAGATTGTAAATAAAATTTTAATTTGAAATTCAAAAATATATGTTTTGAATAATATATTGGATTTCATTTGGAAATTCAAATATTTTGTAAATAGATTATAAAAAGGAATTTTTTTTATTTGGAATTCAAATATAAATATATTGAAAATAAATTGGATTTAAAACTTTATATTTTGAAATTAATAGAAATTTGTTTTCTAATTAAAATAAATATGAATATATATATATACATAAATATATATATATATGTATATATATATATTTGAAAGTTATGATTTAAATTCAATATAATTTTCAAAAGTTGCTTAAAGTTAAAATTTATATTTTTAAGAAACTTATATATAATATGTGTGTTTATTTATTTAAGTATAATTAGTTAAAATCATTTCCTTTAAATTGATATAAGTTTAAATAATAAAAAGGTTTATATACACTCTTCATAAAAAAATTATTAACTAAAAATGGTTTGTATTTGTGTGTGTGTGTATATATAAATTTAGAAGTATATAACATTTAAAAAAAACATAATAAGTATAAATTTGAAAACATTATACATAGGTAAATTTTACATTGCATAAGGTAAATATAATATTAAAATTTAAAAGCATTTAATTACATGTAAAAGACATGTGTAAATATCTTAAACATGTGAATGAACAAATGTAAATAGTATAACATAAGGATGAACAAGTGTTAATAATTCTAATATGCATTTACAAGTGTCAAACTTGATTACTATCTCCGTTTTTAAAAAAATAAAAGAAAAATAAGGGAATACACTTCATTTTCCTCCAACCTAAAATCTAAAAAAAATGCAAGTTAAAAAATAAAAAATAAATCAACCTGTAACAAGCAAAGCAATTCAGATTTAAGTTTAAAACAACAGTTTTCAACATTTCTAACTCGATTCATTAACAACTCAAAGAAGATCAAGCCTGAAACAAACCTAAGGATTAAAAAAGAGAATCAAAACCAGATCCAAGTTCTACAACTTCAATCTGAGAAATGCAATGCAAAGCAACGGAAAGAATTCAAAACAAAGGCTTCTTTTTAAATCTAAAGCTATAGATCATCCCGGTTTTTTTTCAAAAGTCAGAGCATATTCAAACCTGGGAAAATCTAAACAAAAACAAATTAAAGTTCAGATCATTTCAAAGTTACAAATTTTAAGTCCAAAGCTTGTGCTCTATTCAAACTTCAATCACAGCAAACACTCAAACCCATACACATATTTTGGTTTGCCTATGAAAATGAATGGATGTGAATGCATGTCTTTGAATGTCTGTGTATCTGTTTATATATTCCTCTGTTTATAACTGCAGTTTCGACTCACTAGGAAGAAATTCATATCTTCCCATTTAAATTGAATTCAAGTTATAATCTCTAGAGAAGACATGTTTGTATCAGTATAACACTATTTTTAAAAGTATTATTAGGTAAAATAAATAAGTAGGATTTCTGGAAATCAGTAATGTCGGTAAAAATGAATTCAAGTCGTAGAATTGATTTTTAAATCTTCAAGCTTTGATCATATAAGTTAATTTGTATTTCAAAAACATGAATTTAGAAAATCATTTCGTGATTTTTAAAGGTGTAATCATCGAGATATTGGGAGTTGAACGATTTTGACTTTTTTGTCAATTGCCGTCGTTCGGCTTAGTGTTGTTCATCGAGTTCAAAACTGGAGGTGGCTGAGGTGATGGGGTTTGTCGAAAAAATAGTCAGTGTATTTTTAATCCACCATAATGGCCCATCGATGAGGATTTTGGGTTTTACAAGCCTAATTTGTCGATAATGATTTGTGAGTTTGTGCAACGTTTTGGGTTTATCAAAGTCAATCGATCTTGAAGGAAATGGTGCTGGGGTCGGAGACGAAGATCCGGGTGGAACGGCGAGTTTGCCAGTGGATGATGACATCATGGGTGAGGGAGATTGTGGATCAGGTGGTGTTTCCAGGTTGAAGTTGAACAACTCGATTTCAATTCTCGGTCAAATTCGTCGACCTGGGTGGTTTTGCTGATAGGCGAGGTCGTAGACGGCATGTAGGTGGTCGGAGCGATGATCGGAGATGCTCCGATCATCTGTGCATGTGTACGTGCACTTTGAAGTCTGGAAGAAAAAGAAGAAGAAGAAGAAGGAAGTTGGATCGAAGTGAAGCCCGGGAAAAAAAATGTGTTTGGCCTGGGTTTGTGCTGATTCGTTCGCAAGTGTATGGCATAGTTTTAAAAATTTTAAAATAAACAAAGTTTAAAAGAGAAAATATTTGCACTTGAGGGTTTTGAGATTTAACCCGAAGTTTTGATCAGGGAAACGTTGTTGTAGGCTCGGGTTGGTTATATGATACCAGGTTTTAAAAGTTAACAGGTTTTAAAATTTCAAAAGTAAATTTATATACAGGTTTAAAAGATATGTAAGTTAATTTGTATCAAGTTTTAGTAAATAATTTAATCAAGTTTTAAAAACAAGTTTTAAAGCTAGTTAGGAAACAAGTTTTTCAAAGGTAAAAGTATTAGCAAAGTTATATTTCCAACAAGCTATTAAAGATTAAATGTTTTTACAGTTAATTGTTTTTTTTAGACTAATTGATTTGGTTTTAAAATGTTTAAGGTAAATGTTTAAATTACTAATTTTAAAAGATCTTGGTTAAGTTGTTTATGATAATTGTTTAAAAAACTTATTAATAAGACTTTCAATAATAATTAAGTAATTAATTGACATAAGGGTTTTATCTTAAATTTATTAAGATTTTAATTAATTAAAAGCTGTTTAATTTAAAGGTTAATTGATTTATTAATTAAGGTTGATTGATATATTAATTAAGGTTAATTAATTAATAATTAAAGGTTGATTAATTTATTAATTAAAGGATAATTAATTAATTAAGATTAATTAATGTAAGAAATTAAAGGTAATTAATTACTTAAAAATAATTACTTAATAAAAGCAATTAAGGATAATTAATTAATGATTAATCAAGTGATTAAAGTATAGTTACTCAATGTAATTAATTAGTAATTATAAAATATAAGTGATTAGGGATAATCACTTATTAATTATAGATAATTAATTAAAGGTAATTAATTAAATAGTAATTAATCAAGGGTTAATTAATTAATTAAGGATAATTAAATAAAGACAATTAAATAATTAAAGGTTAATTATTTAATGATTAAAGGTTGATTAATTAATAATTAAAAGTTAATTAATTTATTATTAAAGGTTAATTAATTAAAATGGTTTGTAATTAATTAATGTTAATTAACCATAATTAGTAATTCATAATTAATCTGATTTAAATTAATCAGATAATTAATTGATCTTGCTTGTGAAGGTTTGGATTCTATGGAATGCTTTGAATTGTTTAATATCCCTGATGTGTGATACTTTGTTATATGAATTATTTTGATTTGAGGTGTGATGAATGTAATTTATTTATCTGTGATGAATTTATATTATTTATTTGTGAATCTGTGAATGAAGATAAGCGTTATAGGATAATACCGCTTATCGATATTGCTGTGTTTGGATTGTGATGATTGATGATGTTGCACAATGGTGTAAAACCCCTGGACTACACCATACACACACAAATATGGATTTCACGAGGAAATCGGTTAAGTCACAGATATTTAAATTTAATATTATTTTATTCAAAATGGTTTTAAAAGTTGAATTTTAAATCAAAAAATGGTTTTGAATTGGAATTGCGTTTAATATGAAAAGCTTTTGAAAAGGAGTTTTTAGTTTGAATAATTTGTTAAAGTTTTATAATTTAAATAGTTCGA
This sequence comes from Allium cepa, assembly GCA_030765085.1. Classification (NCBI taxonomy): domain Eukaryota; kingdom Viridiplantae; phylum Streptophyta; class Magnoliopsida; order Asparagales; family Amaryllidaceae; genus Allium; species Allium cepa. Next base: position 720,487,732 of record CM060935.1, on the reverse strand, counting down.
TTTGAATTTGAATTCAAGATTTGAACTTGAGTTCTATAAATATATGTTAGAAATTATGGTTATATAAGTTATATAATGTATTTATATGGGTTTGAACCATTTTCAAAGTATTGTTTTGGGATTTGAATTTAACCCAAGTTTATACTTTGAAGGCTATAATTTGTGCATATTTGATCAGATTTTCCCGAAATGAAAACTCTTTGTTTTCAAACAATAATAACTTTCAAATAAAAAGAAAGGATTTCCAGTTTTTGTTGAAAGGGTTTCAAATTTCAAAAGGAATTGTTTTGGAAATCTATAAATGAATCTTTGTTAAAGATTGGTGAACTTTGTTTTCAATGTGAAAAGGATCTTAAAGGTGTGTCTTTTGTATAAAAGATTTGGAACTGAAATGGTTTTGAATGCTATGAATTAATCTTTGTGAAAGATTGTGAACTTGGGTTTCAAATTGAAGTGGATTTTAAAGGATGAATCTTTTTGTTTAAAAAGATTTTAAAATGGTAATTTGTTTAAACCATTTGAAAGAAAAGTTTTGGGTAATAAGTTGTGACTTAATTGAGATCCCATTATCCATATGGTTTTAAAATATTGCGCTCGTTATTCTGTTTAGCCGGGAGATGACTTTATGTCATATAACCCATTCCGAATAATGATACGACGTAATGGATAGCATTTGAAGACCGGTGGTGAAGACCGGGTATTTTCGAGAACGAAAGGATTACCCGTCGAATGTCTTTGCACTGAGTCGTGTCGGTATAGAGATCTCCATATGTGATGGGGTGTCCGATCGGGATTGTGAACTGTCGGATTGCAAGGGGTTCTTTTGAAGTGCCTTCAGTTTTGTTCGAACCCAGAACAGACTTGTATGGATGTGTGTCTGACATTACACTTTGAGATATAAAGCTGGTTACTATCAAATACATTTCTGTTTGATGGCGGAGAATTTATTCTCTTAGCTTAACACGCTTCTCCGAGATGTACGAGCTCAGAGTTATGTAGTTGATATTTACTAGTGATACATTCCCAGTTTGGTAAAGTGGCATACGAAGTGCTGCTGATCATGTGTTGATTGAAGCATGGCTTTTGTGAAAAGCGTAGCTTTATGGACGTGACCTCGTCGAGCCTCACAAACTGGAATGGTCGAAACAGGAAAGATGCGGCAAGGTTATTTGAGAGTAGCGTCCCCTGAGGGTATGTCCATTTCCTTCTGGATAAAAGGTGGTATCATGGTATGGAGCCTAGATATTTAACCTGTATGGTTGCTACAAACTTATTGCTTTGTGGTTGTTGGTTAAGAGGCGCCTCAGATAAAGGTCGGCGACGACTGAGGGGTGGCATACTCGTGTCAGCTGTTACCTAGTTACAGAGGTAACCCGGCCTTGTGTTAGCAGAGATCCGGTTAGGTTCTTGGGGCGTCCATCCAGGGGCGTACCCATGTGGCCCAAGAAATTCCCTAGCCTGACCATTTGTTGGAAATCCAATCACCAATACGCGCCTTGTACGGTTTTAGTGGTATAACCTGCCATTCTTAAATGGTAGCTGTAGGGGGCATAATATAATGGTACCTATGCTGGCTAAGATTAATATTATACTTTCGAAAGGTTTTCTGCATTATGCACTAATAATAATATCAAAATGGTTTTCGCGTATCAAGCATGTTTGACTATCATAAGGAGAAATCTCCTCCGGTGTGTGCTTGCATTGTGTATGTGCGGGGAGGCCTTATGTTAGTTTCATTTTTCAAAAAGCATTGTGGATTTCAATTTAAATTCTTTTGTTGTTTGTTTTTGATTAAAAACTGTTTTTGTTTGCTCACGCCAGTCCCATGACTGACCTGTAGTTTATTGTTTCCTTTCTAAACTCTAGGTGCCCACAATTTTCCACAGAGGCAGCCTAGAGTTAAATTTTCAGATAATCAGCTACTAGATGTAGATTCGGTAGCTTTCAGGCTTCTTTTGGAAGTCTTTTAAGTCTTTGGTCCTTGGAGTCTTTGGATTTTGGCGATAGAATTTGTTCACCATGACTGACCTTGCTTAAGTCAACTTGATGGTGGTTCGGGCTTTTTGGCTTGGAGATTTTTGGAGCTTTGGATTGGAATGCAGTTGTTGGGATTTCTATCCTTCTTCCTTTTGAGGGCATTTGTTGGTGTTCCTCTCTTAGAGTTGTATCTTCTGTTGTTGCTATTTATCTTTCCGCTGTTGTCTTGTATCTCTGATAAATATTGATATCATTTGTGTCAATGTGTTGTATCAAATATTATTATGTATCAATGATATTATTCATTCCTCTTCCGCTATGTTGTTGTACTTAATGTGTTATAAGCTCCGACGAACTAGATTTGATGTTTGAATCTGCGGCATTCGAATACGAGTGACGTATTTGGGTGTCCATCTTCAAAGGTCGAGTCAGAGTCGCTACAAATCCAATCTCAAATCATCAATTTCAATTTATTTCAGTTTCTCAATAAACCATTTCAAATTATATCGATTTCAAATACAGATTTTAACCACAAAATAAACCATTTCAATTTCATTATTTTCAAAGCTTTAAACATTTAAACATTTCTTAACTAGAATTTATAATTTCATACATATATCGAATTCGCTTTACTATTATTTATTTTGAAATATTTACTTAATCATTCAGATAACATTTAAATAAAACTTCAAATTCCAAATTTAAATAAAACTAAATATATCATTTTAATTTATGTAAATTTGAAATATTCATTTAAATCACTTTTAATCAAAATCAAGTTATAAAATATATCTTTAAAATCCCAAATTTAATAAACTTCAAATCAAATTTATTTGAGTATAATTCTTAAATAAATTCAATTTCAAACCAATGTCTATTTCTCTTTCCAACGTGAATTTTATTAAAATCATGATAAACTCTATATTTGAAATATAATTTTTAAATAAATACTCAAACATATTATATATAAATTAAGTCAAACTTCATTAAATTAAATGTTGTTATCAAACTTATTTTATAATAAGATTATTTTATACATATTTAAAATAGTAAAATTATAAGTAAATTATTAAAATTTATAATTCCTAAACTAACTTAAATTTTAAAATTTAAAAACATATAATTTAAAAATCAAAATTTAAAACCTTTATAAAAAATAGCATATATATATATATATATATATATATATATATATATATATTGACCAACGGTGTCTGTATATAATTTTCTATCCTATGGTCAAGTGACAAGGATATTCTCCTATTTGCAGCTCGTTCGGGTATGTATCATTTCAACCCATAGTCCATACTAACATGGAACTTGCAGAGTGATAACAGATATGATAATAATATAACAGGCATATATCATTAATATAAATAACAGATAATGGTGTCAGATGTCACAGATGAACAAACAACAGATAATAACATATATAGCAATGTAAATAACTAATAGCAGCATATTTCAATTGTTTTTTGAATTGAAATCAAATTTAATAAATATAAGAACGTTAATCGTGAGTAATTTCTCACATTCGGAGGCTAGAGAGGATATGCAATGAAGTTGAGTTACGAAATGCAGGCACGATGTCCAAGGTAAGGCTAGATTGGCACGAATTTGACGGACAAACTGATAGATAAGGAATCGATGAAAACAAATCAAATCAGTTTGATATAAATTGAAAGTGCATACATTATTATATTATATATACAAAAATTTAGTATTTTAGTTTAAGACAAATAATAAATAATATAATGATTTCAAAATATTATTCTTAAGCTTAAATATTGAAAATCAAAGATATATATACATATTTTAAAACCCATACTTATATCTACTTGCAAATACAACTCACATCCATATTATATTGGAAATTGATATTAAACATATAAGAGTTAATTTAATAAAGCTACCACGTAAAACTACACAAATATATAAACTGACCCAACGTATACTATAAAGAAAAACAGCAACATATTATACAACTTAGAAAACTAACATTTATATATACACAGAGTATAGATATAACCATTGTAAAATAGATAACTTTATATACTTTAAACTATATAAACTGTAAAACAATATACACTATTACAATATAATATCCAGCAAGCCTACATACTGCCTTGATATATACATTATATACCATAGCTTCAGATATATATAAAATTTGAAAGCACACAGATAATGTAGTTTATAACATAGAGAATATACTTTATAAAACCCTTTAAAACATCATATTCAACACTCTACCAATCGTTTTATACAATCCAGAACAACCATGTATATATATAGCTTCTGTCCAGAGGTATAAAACATATATAACTTGTATCTTATATAAACTATAAACATATAAGTAATTTGAAAAATTGATTCAATGCAAAAGTACATACACTTATATATTAAATCAAACTATACATACATATTTATATATATCAACATATATATATATATATATATATATATATATATATATATATATATATTAAAGGGTAAACTAATCTATTACTTAAATAGGAAAGTGGAATCCACTTATTTCTTTATTTGACACGGGTAAAATCATTGCACCGACCTGTTTTACAATTTGGTTTTTGACACATTTGTTCAATTTATTCTCTTACATTATTAGGAGGAAACGGTTATTTCTCGACTTCTAAATACTCCCATTCGAAAATACGTTTCCCTTCTCAAATTCCATTTCGACTCCCATCTTCGTAGATCACCGCATCCAGTTTAAGTTATAGAGCCATGCCACTGAATAATGGGTACTTTCTACTCTCTCATTATACTCGCCGTCTCTTCTCAATCACCTAACCTTTTTGCAATTTTTTCAGTTGGCTGTATTAAATCCTTACATATTATTTTTTTGTTCTGTACCATATTCATGGTTCAAATAGTGGTCTGTTAAACATCGTTGGAAATTATAATGATGTGAAGTTACAATGAATTTTTATTTAGGGGTTAAGGTTGTTTCAAATTTTGAATTTACTTTGAATAAGAAATTTATATTTATGCACATCAATATTAACACAAATTTTTATATGATTAAGATGTAAAAAGATAATGGTTTACACCGTAACTATTGGAACTTCAAAACATTTATACTTAATTTCTGTTTTACTTCCCATTTCATCAAACAAATTTAACTCAACTACTGTTTTTAGTAACCTTTTATTTTGTATCAGTGTAGGGCTAATTCAGCATTTCTGAAAACTACTAACTCTAAAAGTAAAAGTTGTGAAGTAGAAATGTAGGAGGGTCATATAAGATTTAAATTTCCCTTTTTTCCATTATCACTATTAAGTCTATTATTTCTAGGATATACACATTAAGGATTGGTTGAACACACTAAAGTGAAACTGTTTAGCTTTCACTCTTTTAGATACAACAACCATAATACTGTTTAGCTTTCACTTTTTTATATGATGTTGTAAAAAAAGTTAATTAAAAGGTTAACAATAGAACTGCCTATATTTAGACCTAATGCTACTACGGTTACAGATTTTAAATAGACAAGTTCAGACAACTTCAACTTAGTGTAGGATACAATATCGTACAGAAGATAATAAATGTGACTGATTTGCCTCTTTTCACTCATGCACTATTGTGTCAAATTGGTATATTTGTTTCTATTTTGAAGAATCACAAAATGTTATTTTAATAATTTCCAAATAAACATGGTTAATAGCATGTAAAGTTAGTTTCATTAGGATACAACGATCAGTTAAGTGTAGTGTTCGACAATGATTTCTATGCTATCTTCATATTATTCAATAACCACAATTTTACCAACACGACATTAATGCATTTTCATATTGAAGGGCTATAAAATAGAGGTGTTAAATGTCTATCTAAATCATGGATGAATACAAATCAGTTTATGATATGTTGCTTACATGCATAGTACTATATCTGTAATCTCTTTTATAGAACGTACATCACTACAGTTATCTTCCAGGTATATTGTCTAGATGTAAAATTGAAATTGACAGTGGTGTTGTTTAGTCTTTAAGTTAGGAATTTCTCTTGAAAATATGAAACTCATATGGTAGAATAATGGATATTGCATAAAGAAATTTTCAGAGTCGATGTAACTAAAGTATAAACTTTTTCATAATTTCTTTCAATAACGAGCACTTAGCCTTCAACTGATCTATACTGGAACATCATTCACACAATGGCTAATGTGCATGTGTTTTCATTTTTTCTTAGGGAAGGTTTCAACTTCATAGTTCATGTAATTTATTCTCTTACATTCTTAGATTCATTGATCCACATTGTACATTCATATATTTAATATCAAATTTATATACATGTGAATAGATGTGTTTTATATCCATAAAGGGTCAATAGGTGTAAGTAGGTGTTGGTTGGAGAATATCAATCGAATCGTATGATAGAATTGCTGATAAAAACGACTTCCTCTTTTACAAATTGGTTTTCTAAATCTCTCAGAAATTGGCATGTAACCAGGGAGGTACTGCTCTACTTTCTTTTTATGCTGATATTTGTAGTTTTATATTATTTTTATTACTTAATTAATTGTTTATATGGTGTCATGCTTTGAGTTTATATACAATTAGTTTGATAAAACAAATAACAATGGAGTAAATATTATCTATCAGCATGCATGTAACAAGACCTTTCTTATTTGCTACTGGGGATGAAAAGAATCTCATGCAAACCATCTTACTAATATATTGTTTATGAAGGAAGAGAATATTTTAGTACTGACAATAACGCAAGTTTTAAATGCATTTGATTTGATTAAAAGTTACTTAAAGATAAAGAAGTTTATTTTACAATTATTTATGGATAAGGATAAATGATAATAAGATATTACCTTAGAGCTAAACATGTAAAACTTAAGCTAATCCTCCAATATTGAATTATAGTGTTCAAAGATTGATTTCATTTTAGTGCTGTACAAGTTATTTGCTCGCTTTATACCCTTTATTCCTTCCTTGATGTATTGTCAAGAGAACCATCAGATTTTATGTCTATAAGGCCAACACGGTGGGTATATGGTTCTTATCACGTGGTTTATTGGTCAACCGTGGGCATTGCCATATAACATAATTTCAAGGGGAACCTGTATGTTGTAACTGCACATGTAAAGAAAAATCAAGTTTTATTTGTTTAATTCCACTTAATATTAATGGCTATTAATTTATCTTTGCATATATAAGTATAACCACCTCTTTGGTCCTAAAGTATAGTAGCACCACCCCATTGATCATAATAAATCATCATATTATACAATAAATTCTTTTGCTCTTTATGTACAATTATAGTTCCATTGACCCTACATAAATATTTTAGATTAGGTACACTTATAGATAAATATATATCGGGATAGCAATACTATTAAAAACATGGTTCATTTTGATAATTCGATATTTGGATTTGAAGAATATGAATTCCAAGCTATACATAGTCATTATGGAAGACTCATTTCATATTCATGTTTATTGTGTAATATACAATTTACTACTTACCCAAAATAGTTTCTTGATAGGTTCGGTTAGAGGATTATTAAAAGGAATTATGGTAAATATTTCTTTTAAAGAAAATGGATAAACCAACCGCAAGCAATCAGTTTGAAAGTTTTTTTTTCGTTTGCAAGACCTTTCAAGGTAAAATGCCTTATAATGCTACTTCACAATATATTTTACTGGAAATTATTACTAATATACCTATAGTATATTATACTGATAGTTTTAATACATTAGCAGGGGTTATCCCACTATCAATATACAGTTTTATATCAAAGAAACTCTTATATGCATATAAGGGCCGCAAGGAGAATACAGACCTTGGTGTTTAAAAGCTGGCAACCAAATTTTGTAAATATACCTTTTTGTAGTACTTCAGCAGTTCATGTTCATTCATAGAAGTTTTAACCCAATGCTTTCCAAAAAACTATTACTGATAATAAACGATTAAATAACTGTAGGCTAACAATAACAATCCATTAGACATTTTAAATACATGCATTTATGAACCTGTATATGGTTTAGATGGTGTATATAAAATTTATATGAAACATACAATCAAAATTTATGTTTGAAAAATTGTGTTCAATTAAGGGTATGCATAAATATTTATTGTAAAGTGTGCCTGTCCATCAAATAAATTTTGTTAGTCTATTCATATTATCAAACTATAGGGCTCGATAACTTATCGCATCAACTTTTTTTAATGGTAATGACTTTCTTATACAGATTTGGAATGACGGTCTTCTCGATTATTTCTTTGATCATTACAAATCTTAAAAAATCCATTCAATTTTTTCATCAAGTGAATAATTTTGGCCATATGAAAACTACGCATAACATAAAAGTTGATGGTGCTATTAATACTGTGACGAACCGCCCTTCTCGACCTCGAAAATCGACACAAAATACCTCACAGTACGATATGCTGACGATCAAGTGCCGAAAAGACAGATTGTTGAGGAAAAAGAAAGAAGGGAGAAGAAGAAGGAACTAAACAATATCAGAATCTCACAATCACAACGGAATAAAATATAATACATAATATCAGCTCTTTACACAAAATGAAAACTATATCTGTTTTATACAATATATCATCAGAGTATCACAAACAAGCAACAATTACCAGCCAGACAATTTCATACAATCATGGCAGCGGATAGAAACAAGTATGGTTAATACGTCTCGGACTCCAGCTCCTCTCCTGCTCCATAGCATCCTATCCTGAACATATAATACTCGGTCTAACCCAAGCATTATAATGAAATAACACCCGAGTCAGTCTAGAATACCAGCTGATAAAGTTACACCCAAATTGATTATTAAACTTTAAAAATCCTTTTGAAAACAAAAGTATCTCGTAAGACCACGCCACAAATAAACATGTCGGGTTTTTAACTTACGATAGCTAAAACATTTATTATAAAATCCTCTAATATTATAATAGTGTCTATATACAAATACTTATAAAATAGCCAAAATTGTTACATGATTAAATTCCATCTACTAGCCACAGAGTGGGTAATACAAACAAAACTCGTAAAAGGCGCGTAGGGAGAATGGATTTCCAACTAATGACCAGGCACTACGGTACCACCTGTTACAGTACCTAGTCTAGATCAGTGTACCGTGGACCACTTCCGATCCCCTACAACACAAGGCCGGAACCATCCCTTACTGGATAGTTCTGAGTAAGATCACCCCACGGTTGGGATCAGCAACCGCACCACTAAGCCAAATAAAAAGGGACATCTAGACAGGGATGACCTCACCCTGAATGGGTGCTACCCACCTAGCCTTGCTGCATAACCCCTGATTTTCAGTCATTCCCTGTTGATGAGGCTTGAGGCTAAGCATTACCTTTAGAACGTTTCACTTAGAATGCCCATCGCCCACCTGACGATGTTCCGCAAAGCATTCATCCATACAAGTCCGTCCCGGGTTCGAACGGAACCGAAGGCACAACTCCTACTACATCCATTTTGGAAATATCCTCAGGATTAGTAGCGACTAGCCCTTGCACTTCACTGCTCCATCTTCGACTCCGAACTCGTTTTTCCCACGAAAACGTACAAACCGATCGAAGTGGTTTTCGAGAAATTTATCTCAATCCCGGTCTCTTCAAAACGATCAACGCATTTGTCCAATATTGATAGTCAGGTGATTTAACTATTAATTAACATTCACAAACATCCATCAAACAATAAATAATTTCCCACATTATTTATTTTCCTCAAAAATATCTTTACAAGATATGTTTTCATTTTCAAATCCTGTTGAAAACACTTTTCAAAACCTTGTTCTTCTCATGGAATGGTTTCCCAAATCATTACTTCCTCTGAAGCATCCAAGTACCAATATTTAAGGTTTAAAATAATTTAAATACTTTAACCTTGAAAATACATTAAAACATTTATATACTTAATTTAAAATATACATACCTTTAAAAATATTTCGAATAAAACTACTTTATAAAATATAAACTATTATCTTCAAAATAAGGTTAAGTCATACTAAATTTTAAAATAAGGTTATGAAATCCTATACAGGTTTCAAATAAAACTTTAACTAATTATCTTTAAAATATAACCATTTTAAAAATATAAATATTAATAATATTCCTTTAAAACATAATACCAATTGTTCCTTAAATAATTATTACTACAACCAATTTAGTAAATATTTACTTTTGAAATCTTTGCAACCTACATAAGAATTTTCTTAAAACATTCCCTTGAAATCAAATTTAAAACCTTTATCTTTTACTTAGAAATCTACTGAAACGTACTTGGTTTTTAGGGAAGTATACTTCCGTTTAGGATAACCCAAAGAATTCATTTTATCAATCCAACACGATTTATCCCAATTAAATTTTACGTTTATCCCGTAAAATTCCTTTCCATACTTTAAAATAAACTCCTTTTATTTTTAAAGCCATTGCTAATTCCTGGAAATCATTTTCAATCATATGTTTTAAAATATTTAAAATAAAGATTCTAGAAATTATTTAATTGAAAATAATACTTAAGGAAATATATAGAGGTTTCCTAAGTACTTTAAGTCAATTTTAACTTTTAATAATAAAGTTATTAAATCAAATATTTATATTATAATTCCCCTTTGAAAACTTAATACTACCTTACTTTTTAAAATAATTAATTACCATAATTACATAAATAAATATTTACTTACACTTTAAATAATTTAAAATAATATATCTCTTCTAAACTATTCTAAACATATTTGAACTGCAAATTTATATTTTGAAAGCTTTTCTTAAAAACATAATAAAATTCCAGGAGAAAGCACACTTCCCATTCTTTAAAAATAAATCTCGCTATTATTTTAAACTATTCACATTTCCTTTTAAAGTTCACAATTTCAAACACTTCAAATTTACCATCCAATTTCTTGAATTTAGTTCCTTTTAAATCCTTTACTGAAAGAATTTCTTTTATTTCCTTTAAACTCAATTTATAATTTATATTTCAATTCCTAGGTTGTATTCACCCAATCATTGCATGACATAATTTAAACTTTCAACTTAATCTATCACAGTATATAAATAGAACACAGCATAACAAGTTCCAAATCAATTTATCACAGAATATAAATGAGATATATCATAGAATATAAATAAAATTCCTATTTGTGAGGAATCCAATTGGATCCCTCCAACCTGTTTCCCTGCATCCATAGATATTAGCACAACCAATAAACATCGATCCAATTTGATAATAATTATCATATTCAGCTAAACAACCAATCAAACATTTAAATATTAGCTATTTAAATTACTAGTATCTAGATGTGAGTGAGATTAACTCACCTTGGGCTTTCGTCGAGCGTTCAAATTTAAATTAAATCGAACGGCGTTCGATTTAACCTAAATTTTTACTTGTTCCGAATAATTCCAGAATTGCTCCACTGCGTAGTACTCGTCTCTACGACTCCGGCATCACCAATTTCATCTAAATCAGACAAAATATGCACGTGTTATAGAAATTTAAAGTTTGAATATAAATTTGAATTTTTTTATTATTATTTACCAAACGAAAAACCGGTTGCACACCCTTCTTCTCTCTCTCGTGTTCGCTCCGCCTCTGGTCGACCGGAGATCGATCAAGCACCACCAAAACGAAGCCCATTGCCATACTACCTTCGACTAGAACGAGGTGGAGCTCGGTCATCACCATGGCACGAAAAACGAAGACGAACGGCGACAGTTCCAGCTCCGATTTTCCCCTCCTCGTCGCTCGAAACTCGATCTCTACCATACACATTGTAGATCTCAAAGCCCACTATGATCTTCATGTTGGAACTTTCTTCGATCGAACCACGGATGATGAGAAAATCGTAAAAAAAAAGGAGAAGCGATTTCGGCCATAGAAATAATTTAGTGGTGGCCGAAGGGAATAACTAGGGTTTTGGCCCCTTAAACGTGAATATATACGTATAACATTTTAATTTAATATTAAATTCAATTTTAATGAACATTTGCAAACGAACTCCAAAACACACGTCCCGATAGGCGCTTATAATGTTTTACCCGCATTCCGAACACAATGGAACGTGTTTCGGAGGCTAATTCGAGCGTGTGTGGAAGTTAGCTTTTTGAACCGAGTTTAAATATTAAATTATCGTTTTTAATTCCAATGCATTTCTCACCCGTATGAGAAAATCGTAGCTCCAACACTACAAAAATTGAAATCCGATAATAACTAACTATTACGGATCTAATGGAACTGATTTTGTCGAATTCCGAGAATGTTGCCCGGAAGGCTCTTTTAATTCGCCGATAAATTCGAGCGATTTTCAAAATCGTCGAAATCATTTAAAATTTCACCTTTAAAATTTTATTAACTCTATTATAATTCGTATAAAATTTATATTCACATTAGAAATCATTCTGATTCTGTTTAAATCAAAATCTGATTATTCACATTATTGTATTATTAAATTAATATAAAATTCCAAATTCAACCTATCGTTTTTTAATTCTATCCAACAGTCCAACATTATAATTCAAATCCAAAAAGACTTAAAATAAATTTGAGAATCTATTTACACCCAGATTCACCAATTATCCCAATTCTAATATTAAATTATTATTATTCAAATTTCAATTAAATTCCCGTATTTGAAATTTAACTAATTCTATTAATTTGACCAAATTTTTTTGTTTCAAAATCAATTCAAAATTTAAATTATAATACATATTCAACATTTAAAATGAATTAAATATTCAAATCTAGCGACCCAAAATTCTGGGTCGTTACAAATACTGCCTTCTTAACTTTTAAATTTATTGAGTTTATTATAACTATTTTCATGTTAGAGTAAATGATGAGCGGTTAAGACCTTGACAAAGAAAATAAACTCAATCTAGGTACTCTTCCCTCATGTGGAAATCTAAGTGCAGAAAACAAGTTTATGGGAATTTGGTTTCATGATTAGTCAACATAAGTAAAGTTTATTAAAAACATTTTTGAGTTATCATTGGTCAAAATCAAATTTGCAGCACCATATGCATATAGCTAAACCAGCTACATGTAATCACTTTTCTAATTCAAACAAGTTTGGGCCACTTTAAAAAAATATTGTCTGATCCACACATTTAATAATTTACTACATAGTTGTATAATTTACTAGTTTTGTTTTATCCAAGGCTATCCACTAAATTGATTCTCAGATTGTCCACCCAGTAAGTTGCATATAAGCTTAAATAGATTAATAATATTACAAGATAATATTTATCTTTGCTGCCAAAATCTTTGTTTAAAGCAACTAATAATAGCTATATAGACACTATATTTAGTTTCCACTATGTCTCAACAAAAATATGAGTCCCATCATACAAATCCAAACAAAAATAAAGTGATGCAAGTGTCTATGTGTGTCGTGTTGCAAGACACCGCTTTTGGTCTAATTTTTTCTTCTTCTATGGAGTAGCATAGGTGTTTAATAGAATGAACTATAATGATATAATTGGTCAACCATTGCATTTTGGCTAATATTTTCATTAAACAATAATAATTAATAATACAAAATCGAGAGGCTTATTCATGCAACTCCTTTTTATATTGTAGTAGATGGAAAATAGGTTTTCGTCTGTATTATATCAATTTAACAAATTTTCTAATGATGTTAAATTGTAAAAATATTTTTATTGAATTGAGATACCTACTTATAACATTCTCATATTTATGACAAATCGGATCGCATGATTTGATTTGTTGATATACTTTAGGCTAGATGACTGATTTTAGATTCCCTAAAGATCTGAAAATTTACCACAAGAAGCAAGCAGTAAAATGCAACTTGAATATTAAAATATAGGATATAGAACCCAAAGTCAAGGAATGCAAAGAAAGAGAACCAAGTAATATTCAAAGGTTTTAGGCCAACATATATATTTTTTACACTTACAATTTTAAACTATATTATGATTATTGTACCTTGAAAAGAACATAATGCATTGAATTTAGCATCAATAAGTTAGATAATGACAAAATTGAGTTTTATAACCAATATTTTGGTTATTTTTTTTTTAAATTTTGCAGCTATTTTTGGTGTATAATCTAGAATTTTATGTGCATATGCCTATACATCACTTCCAGAATTCCAATTATTATGACGTTCATGTCATGCATAGGCTGTTATGAAAAAAGAAACTAGAGAAGCACAAAGAGATAAGAAATAATAGAAGATGTGTAAAACTGAAGCACAAAAAAGTAGAGAAACGCATAACTACTACCTGAGAAAAAAGTAGAAGAGAAGGGATATGAGACAGTAGACGTGGAAATAGAGATTTTATCCAAGTCAGCAGTGACGATGTTGATGTATGTGGTTTTTATGTTCCTTCCCCTTGGTAAGGCGAAATGATACATTTCATAATAATATATGAATCATAATTACATCTACCCCTTTTTGATGATAATTATTCTATACGTAGAACAACTTTCACTATCCATATATTTACCCTTCTTTCTAAATAGAAATATGCCTACTTTGTCTTTAGATAAAACAATCCTACGATTTCAGTTCTATCTGTTGTTGTACTTCTTCTTGCTACAGAGTTGATTAATAATGTTTACTAGGTGACCTGATGTATCTTGCCCTTAGTTTTCCTATTATATTTTGGTTTAATTGAATACAAAAGCTAAATTTACATACTTTGAGCTTAGACTGACGCAAGAGCATAGAACTTCCAATTAAGACCATTTGGGGTCGATGGAGAAAATCACATGAAGCTACTGAATATTATATTGAGGTGTTGTAAATTGTTCATGACGCATGTGTATCGTATATTAATAAATTGGTCTTTTGTTTTATATTTTATTTAGCATCCTCCTATGCTTTTTTGAATTATACAACAAATGTTCATATCGTTTTTGCACAAATTAATTGATCCCATGATCATTTTTTATATAATCCTATAATATGTTCCACTTAGTTGAAGCTTCTTCGTCGCAAATTCGTTCTTATTTTAGTATTTTTAAAAAAGTTCATAAGATAAACCTGCTTAGTTTAGGGTCCTAAACTCATCCACCTATGATTTGTAATTGCTTATATTAAATAAATACTTGGCTTTGAGCAATATTTTTTCTTAATCTCTTTTCTAGGGTTTTAATTGTTTAATTTATCAGAAATGTCAGTTTTTTCATTTTTTTAGTTTACTATGAAATCTTACCTAATGAAGTAGTTTAAATATCAATAATTAACCTGCAGGTAGGAGTGTTCAAAAGATTTATTGGTCGAAGATTCCAGTGATGAAACGTTGGAATGCCCGGTAATCATCAAACCATGTGTTGCAACCATCAACGCTTTCAGAAAGATGCTTTGGAAAATGCTGGATTATACGGTGTTTTGGTGGTTTTCAGCATGCTCACACCAAGATAAGTTATGTATTTCCAACAATTTACTAATGTTCTTGAGATTGATTCCTTATTGAAGTATCTTTTGGCTTTATATTTATAGCTTTGTGGATATGTAAAATGTATTAATGGTATAAATTCTATTAGTAAACTGTTTGTGCATCACTCTTTTTGCACTTTTCCATCTCATTTTAGTGAATTAATCGAAAATGATAATAACAAAACATTCCATTCTCAACATGTATATACAGTGTTTTGTATTTCGCACTTAAGAATTATCTCATTTTTTCAAAACAAATTTTATCGATAGGACCATTACAATTATTTCCAATTCGTTTACAAACTCATTGCTTCATCAGTATAACTCAAGTTACTTCAAATTTAATGTTTCACCATTTTTATATCTTTTAAACCAATGCAAATTTAACCTCTACTCAGCATTGCCATATCTTATAAAACAATAAAGACAATGTAATAGAATATTTAACTGAAATGAGTGTTTTCTAACGAACTATACAGGACATGGTCATTTGCTTTTTTAAGTACAAAATAAACAATATCACCTTTCCTGCTATAAATACAGATACATTAATCTAAAATAAGACTTTTAAATTCAACTATACTCACAAGATAAGACATTTAAAATAACTGGATAATCAAAAATTTTGATCATGCTATTTGATATGTTGACATGCACACATTTCTACCTTCATAATAATCCTTTTAACTTAGAAGATGAAAATATTTACGAGTTATTGCCTAATTTTAAGTAGGTTTGTATATTAGTTTATTGAGTTATTAGAGAATTTGGTTTGAAACTATTCAAGTAAATCTATATGAACTTAAGTAAGTTGACATATTTTGCATTATGGATTATCGTTGCAAAATTAATAGGTTATGATAAATTTATTATCGTAAATCATTTAGCATAAGAGAGAGAATCCAGCAAGCTTAGCATAATTAAAATACCTTATAAAATTTATATTACCCTTATTTTAGATGTGGATCATATGTACAAAATATTGTTGAAAAACGGGAAGTGACAAATTTTTATGTCAATGTGATAAAATTCATTATGTTTTCCTTTCAAGTTCATAATTATAAGTAACATCCATGGAGTTAAAGAACGTAGCTTCAGCACTCATAATTACGCCAGTAAATGGATATTTTAAAACTCTGAAATCCGTCCTCACATGTATTCAAAAATTAATTAATATTTGATATCTAGAAGAACTAATATGAATGCGGATATGAAGACATCCACATTGAAGAATTATCTGTTTGGTTTTTGTCAACAATATATTTTATATTAGTGTATTTTAGTACAATGAAATATATGTATTAACTGGTATATTAAGTCGGTAGTTTATATTATATGCATTTAATGCATATTAACCGCTCAAAACTATTTGTTGTCATTGTTTGTGGAAACTATTTCTTCTCAAGCTCAATCTTTTTAAGTATTGGGAAAAAATAGTTATAGCAAATAATGAAAAACACAAACGTACTTCAAATGCATCGTAAATTGAAGAACAAATAACATAATTTAAAAATAGCACACCACTAAACAAAACCAACACATAGATGGTTATATAAATTTGATAACTGCCCGTGTGCGTAGCGCGGGCCACTCACTAGTGTATATATATAACATAAAATAAACACTTATAAAACTTTACATATATAAACCAACACGCAACTATACACAATATATATATACATAATAATAATATATGCAAACTACTTATATAAAATATATATTATAACATGTATAAAATACCATATACAACAAATCTTAAAACTAATATATATACCTTAACAAAGAGGCTCGGCAGGCACTAGCTCGGGCTGGTTAAAGCCAAGAGAGGAAGAGAGGGGGACGTCGGTGGAGGTTGTTAGGCTGTTTGGCGATGGAAGAGGGTCAGGTGGTGCTAGATAATGCCAGAGGTGGTGTGGGCAAGATTGGGTAGATGCGGCTGAGGTTTATACATGGATACAAGGTTTATACAGGAACATTACTATATTTTTTTAGAGGAGGAGATGGCTTCAAAAGGCTAGAGGCGTTGCATGAAAGAAAAAGAGTGGCTAGCTGTCAGGTTTCACAAAGTAAAGTAGGAAGGGGAAGGACACCTGGCTTCAGAGAAAAGAAAATGTATAGCCTTAAGTTAAAATTATATTTCTTAAATGCAGAAAACAAATAAGACGGGAAGATGAATATACGGTAGACATCTGAATGGACGCAAATAAACCAACCAGAATGGGAATGTTAAAAGTTAGGAACATAAATCAAGGGAATATTGAATACAATTAGCTGTTAGCTCTCCAGCCATTGAAAGAAAATTTGAATGGACATAGAAATCAAAAGTTAAAATGGATACAGATACGGTTACCATTTCTGTGGATTCCACTACGTACCAGACTTCAAAACACAGAATAGAATATACCGTAAAGATCAGCATGACAAGACGATCAAAAGCTATGTATACATCAGTGGTGCGATCATCCTATCAAAAGTCGATAATCGAAACTGAAAATGCTGTCAATTTGTTGAAAATAAGATAAATGGAGCAATAGCAGTCAAAATTTGAACAAACTAAATTTGACGTCCCACTCAAAAGATGATTTACAAATTTATTGTATAAAAGTATTTAGGTTTGGAAAACATTTTATTATCATCAGATAACAACTGATTTAGATTGAAATAGAATTACACAAGAAAATAAACTTTAATATTATCTGATGAAAACTTACCATTTATTATGTTTAAATAGATGTATTCCAAATATTAAATTTTCATTCAAAATTTTATAATTTATAATTTCACAAAACTTCAATTAATTAAATAAATAAAACCACTAACGGATCGTTACACTCTCCCCCACTTAAAACTTTTCGTCCCCGAAAAGGAAGGAGGTAGGAGAATATAACAACCAGAAATAAAAATAGATTGAAAGTCAAATTAAACAATTACTTTAAAACGTTATAAATTTCAATTTAAATTAATTAATATTCAATAATAGATTTTAAATTCAAGGTATTTCAATAAGTTGATTTAATTTCAATTTATTAATATTTGATACAAAAAGGTTTCTTTTAGAACAAAATTTTATTTATTTTGTCTCATTTACTATCAATCAACTTATTATTCCATTTATCAATATCAACATTTGATAATTAAAAGTCAAGTGTATAACATTTGTTATAACCACTCAAATTTTACTTATAAAGTCATTTTATATGGTATACAATCTAGTTTCATATTCAACTTCTGAATAATTTAGGTAAGTTGTATTAGAATGAAATTGGGTACTATTCAAGTAAACATATTTTTTCCAATTCAATTTTAAATATTTATTCCAAATTTGGCCTTATTTTATAATTGAGATCATATCTTAACATGAAATTTACGAATTAAATTTCCGATTAACTTCAAACAATTTAGAGATAATTATATATGCATACTATATATATCAAGTCAAATCTAAAATCGTATACCTATATACATATATGTATATGTATATATTATATATCAAGTCTTATTTAAGAAATTCAAATCAATATAGTTTCCAAAACAAAAGTGTGGCAAAGCTACGAATTGGTCTCTCCACTCTGAAACTCGAAAATGAATGTCGGTGATGCGACCGCCATCACCGAAATTATTTTCCAGCGACAAAAGAGGAAAGCATTGATTTAAACATTTAAAAATTCTTTGAAACAATTCCTATTTGAAAATACTTTAAATAATATATATTTTAAAACTAAAGTTTGGAGTTACAAGAAATTAAATTCTCAAATTTTAATTTGAATTCATTTAAACTCCAAATTAAATTATAAACCATTTTTGATAAACTCGTTTATATATATGTTGGAAAAATCATTGGTTTACAAAAAAATAGATGAAAATCAAATATTATCATTTATAATAACCAATTTACTTGACTATAAAATCCCAGAAAATTATACTTATGTATAATGTAATCATACAGAATTTATTCCATTTACCAAATTTGAAAACAATATTGTGTCGGTTTGCTTTGTTCAAGTGTTTTGGAATTCCTATCGATAGCGTTGATCAGACGAATCAATTGAAAACCCAAATCAACATAACAACTCAAACAACACAATTTATAAAACATTTTATATTGATTACAAACTCACTTCCCCACTCGATTATTCAAGGATGGATTTAAAAATAAAGATAGGGTTCAAATATTAATCAAAGAAAATTCTAACCAGAAGATAGGTCCGAAATGAAGATAAGATGATTAATACAAAGGTGAGGGGATGGATAGACCAACATAAATTGTGGGCGACCTTAACAAGGCCAACCGTGATTTCAAATAAGATCAATGCAGAATTCAGAGGCAAATCGACATTCGATCGCAATAGAATTCGGCATAGCAAGAGATAGCAGCATCTAAACCGAGGATATAGAAATCTTCGGTGAATCAGTGCTTGTTGTAAAGGAGTTTCACCCCTTTACAAATTATAGAGTGGAGCTATGGGATACTCCAGAATCAAAGAAATAAGAATAGCGAGAGACAAGAATGGATTTTGGAACCGAGGGGAACATTCCAAAATTCAAAGGAAATTCGAATCAAAAAAGGAAGGACACAAGTTCGAACGAAAGTGATTCCGTAATTAAATTTACTCTATATGCTGAGTTTTACCTAAAACCATAGCTCTGATACAACTATAACGGACTGGTATTTTCAACCATTCGTATCCACACATATCGGACTTGAATCGCTCAAAATATCATATTTTTAATCTATATTTGGCAAAACTCAGCATATACAGTAAATCAAATAATCACAGAATCACAGATACATAGTAATGTAACAATAAGCAGCGGAAATAAAAGAATAGTAGTTCATGAAGCTACTATATATGTAATAGAGTTAAATAAGATACAACAGAAGTCTCAAATACGATAGTCAAATAAGATACAACTGAATAGCTGAATGCTGAAAAGATGTAGATGGATCTCCAAGCGAATCTCCAACTCCAAAGGTGAGTCTAAAAAGCTATATCACTGAGTTTGACCAAGCATAAAGCAAAACACAAAACACTCGAGTCAGGATTAACATTCTTATATCGATAAATCCAACTCAAGTGAAATGTCAACTGAAATACAAGTAACATAAAGGATGTTTAGGATACCCATCCTCTAAGGATTCGTTAAATTATCTACTATGTAGTAATATACGCTATTATAATAATGTCTAAAGTAAAGTAAACTATTAAAATAGTGTTAAGGCTTTATATTTTCCACCTTAACACATTTTATATATTCCCATAGTCTATACAGTACCGTAACTTCCCATAAACTGGGCCTACCGGAGGGTACCCCATAGGTATGGTACAAAACAAACTCGTAGTGTTCTCTCAAAGGTAGATGACGCGGCACAACTAGGCAATGCCAGGGTAGATGTACCAATTACACTTTCGGGCTGGTGATAACGCATAACAGCCACTACCGCCCACCTCGATCCACACTCCCAAAATCCGAAGGTGCGCACCAAATCAATCACAAAGTAATAGAATGGCATACAAAGAAGTGTGTCCGATCAGCGGAGCTACCTCACTTGGCCCGTTGATTGCTCCTGTTTTAGCCACCTTATGCCAACTCACGAGAGTCGGGTCCACTTATATACCTCATATACGATTGTCGCCACCATACTACTTAATTTAGGAATTTCTACCTTGTACACGGTTGTTAAAGTGGTTTTCGGCATTGGTAGAGAGTATGACAATAATCGATCCCGTTCTATTTGACAACCAAACGTTATTATAACACCGTGGTCATTTCAAAATAGTTTATACTTCAAAACCAAATATCATTTCCATTTCAAAACCATATCAATATGATATCATTTCCATTTCAAAACCATATCAATACAATATCATTTCCAAAATCATAGCACTTCAAAGTGATAACACTTTCTAAATCAAATCACTTGAAATTATAACCCTTTAGAAATCATAACACTTTGAAATCGTAATACTTTGGAAACCATAACACTTTCTTTTAAACATTTTAGATATTAATAATAGTACATATAATAAAATAGTTTATAAAATAAATAGTTACATAAATAGTTATAAGTTAAAATAGTTTATATTAAAATAATTGGTATATTAAAATAGTTTATATTAAAAATAGTTTATATTAAAAATAGTTTATGTTAAAAATGATTTATATTAAAATAATTTATATGAAAATAATTTATAAAGTAAAATATATAAGTAGTTTTACATATAATTTAAAAATATTTATAAAATAAAATAGCATTCTCAAATTTCACAAATCGATTCCAAATCAACTCGAATTCCAAAATTCAAATTTAATCCAATCTCAAATCATCAATTTCAATTTGTTTCAGTTTCTCAATAAACCATTTCAAATTATATCGATTTCAAATACAGATTTTTAACCACAAAATAAACCATTTCAACTTCAATATTTTCAAAGCATTAAGCATTCAAACATTTCAAAAATAGATTTGATAATTTCATATATGTGTGTGTGTGTCTATATATATATCAAATTCACTTTACTATTAATTATTTTGAAATATTTACTTAATCTTTCAAATAAAATTTAAATAAAACTTCAAATTCCAAATTTAAATAAAACTAAATATACCATTTTAATTTATGTAAATTTAAAATATTCATTTAAATCACTTTTAATCAAAATCAAGTTATATAATCATATCTTTAAAATCCCAAATTTAATGAATTTCAAATTAAACTTATTTGAGTATAATTCTTAAATAAATTCATTTTCAAACAATTTCTATTCTCTTTCCAACCTAAATTTTATTAAAATCCTCATAAACTATATATTTGAAAATATAATTTTTAAATAAATACTTAAACATATTATATATAAATTAAATCAAACTTTATTAAATTAAATCTTATTATCGGACTTATTTTCTAAGAAGATTAATTTATACATATTTTAAAATAGTAAAATTATAAGTAAATTCTTTAAATTCATAATTTCAATACTAAATTAAATTTTAAAATTTCAAAACATATAATTTAAAAGTCAAAATTTAAAACCTTTATAAAAAATAGCATATATATATATATATTAAAATCAATATTTATTAAAACCAAAATATTCATTTCAAAACCTTGGAAATCATTTAAATATATATATATATATATATATATATATATATATATATATATATTGACCAACGGTGTCTGTATATAATTTTCTATCCTATCGTCAAGTGATACAGATATTTAACATTTCAATCCGCAATTTAAATATGTATAGATATATATCATTTCAACCCGCAATCCCAAATTCAATTCAAATGAAAATTGCTTGGGTTTATCATTTCAACCCATAATGATTTTCTCCTATTCTACAGCTCGTTCGGATGTGTATCATTTCAACCCATAGGGAATTCTATACTAACAGGGAACTTGCAGAGTGATAACATATATGATAATAATATAACATGCATATATCATCAATATAAACAATAGATAATGGTGTTAGATGTCATAGGTGAACAGATAGTAGATAATAGCATATATAGCAATGTAAATAACTAAAAGCAGCATATTTCAACTGTCGTTTCAATTGAAATCAAATTTAATAAATATAAGAACGTTGATCATGAGTGATTGCTCACCTTTCGAGGCTAGAGAGGATAGACGACGAAATTGAGTTATGAAATGCAAGCACGACTTCTAAAGTTAAGCTAGATTGATACGAATTTGACGGACAAGCTGACATATAAGGAATCGATGAAAATAAATCGAACCAGTTTGATATAAACTGGAAGTACATACATTATTATATATATATATATATATATATATATAAATTCAGTATTTTAGTTTAAGACTAAAAATAAATAATATAAATATTTCAAAATCATTATTCTCAAGCTTAAATATTTAAAATCAAAGATATATGCATATTTTGAAACGCATACTTATATCTACTCGCAAATACAGCTCACATCCATATTATATTGGAAATTGATATTAAACATATAAGAATTAATTTAATAAAGCTACTACGTAAAAGTACACATATATATAAACCGACCCAATGTATACTATAAAAAAACAACAACATATTATATAACTTAGAAAACTAACATTTACATATACAAAGAGTATAGATATAACCATTGCAAAATAGATAACTTTATATACTTTAAACTATATAAACTGTAAAACCGTATACACTATTACAATATAATATCCAGCAAGCCTACATATTGCCTTGATATATACATTATATTATACAGCTAATCTTAAAATTAGCATATATACCTTAACAAAGAGGCTCGGCAAGCACTAGCTTGTGCTGATTGAAGCCGAGAGAGGAAGAGAGGGGGACGTCAGTGGAGGTTGTAAGGCTGTTCGGCGATGGAAGGGGGTCGGGTGGTGCTCGATGAAGCCTGAGGAGGTGAGGGCGAGATTGGGTAGATGCGGTTGAGGTTTATACATGGATGCAAGGTTTATACAGGAACATTACTATATTTTTTTAGAGGAGGAGATGGCTTCAAAAGGCTAGAGGCGTTGCATGAAAGAAAAACAGAGGTAAGCTGTTAGGTTTCACAAAGTAAAATAGGAAGGGGAAGGGCACTTGGCTTCAGAGAAAATAATATGTATAGCCTTAAGTTAAAATTATAATTTCTTAAATGCAGAAAACAAATAAGACGGGAAGATGAATACATGGTAGACATCTGAATGGACGCAAATAAACCAACCAGAATGGGAATGTTAAAAGTTAGGAACATAAATCAAGGGAATATTAAATGTAATTGGCTGTTAGCTCTCCAGCCATTGAGAAAAAAAAATTGAATGGACATAGAAATGAAAAGTTAAAACGGATAGAGATACATTACCGTTTTCGCAGATTCAATTGCGTACCAGACTTCAAAACACAGAATTAAATATACCGTAGAGATCAGAATGACGAGACGATCAAAGCAGTATGCAGACATCAATGGTTCGATCATCCTATCAAAAGTCGATAATCGGTACCGAAATGCTGCCAATTTATTGAAAATAAGATAAACGGATCAATAGCGGTCAAAATTTGAAGAAATGAAATATGACGTCTCACTTAGAAGATGATTTACACATTTATTGTATAAAAATATTCAGGTTTGAAAAACATTTTATTATCATAAAATAACAACTGATTTAGATTGAAATAGAATTACACAAGAAAATAAACTTTAATATTATCAGATGAAAATTTACCATTTATTATGTTTAAATAGACGTATTCCAAAAATTAAATTTTCAGTTCAAAATTTTATAATTTAAATTTCACCAAATTTCAATTAATTAAATAAATAAAACCACTGAAATTTATGGGTCGTCACATAACCCAATTCCTGACCTTATTCTATATATTTGCCTTCTATCAAATGCAACAAGTAACCTCAGCTCGAGCTTCAAACGGTTGACACCAAAAGAAGATGCACTTAGCTCCACGTTTCGACGATTGTCGCTTAACTTACTTCGATTTCTCGACACTCAACTTCACTGTCGAATACCCAACCTTCTGCCGAGCACCCTCAAACCCTCCAGATTGAGGCCCTTACTGTCGTGACTTCAACAACCGCCTTCTGTCGATCGACTCCTCCATCTAACAACCTCTCTAGTGTTGTTGACTTCGAGTTTGCTCTTCTCCTTCGCCATCCAATCAGCCGCAAGACCAAGCCCATACTTTGATTTTAGTTATTTTTTTTTGAGCAACTCGATTTAAAAAAGAAAGAGGGAACATAGATGGTTTGATTTGATTCGAACTAAGTGAAAGAAAGCAGTGAGTGATTTAAAGGTGAATGGTGGAGTATTACAGAAGGTAAAGTACTTTGATTTGATTTTTATATAATTTTATTTAATTATAAAATATCTCGTTATAGCAACTTAAAATTTTGATCTCCTATCGAGGCGTGCCGCTAGGTGTTCATAATGTTATACCCCTACTCCGAACGCAATGGAAAATGTTTCGAGTCCTAATTCGATCGTATGGAGAAGATTGCTTTTTGGACTCAATTACTATATTGATTTTCGATATGAATTTCAGCACATTTCTATCCCTTACGATCAAACATTAACTCCAAACACTATGAAATTTGAAATCCGATAATAATACAATATTGCGGATCCAGTGAAACTGGTTTCACCTAATTCCGAGACTATGCCTCGGAAGGCTTTTTTTGAATGTCAAATTGAACAAACTATTTTTTTTACATTGCGTCATCACTTTTAAATTCAATATTAAAACTTTTATTATCTTCATTATTACTTATAAAAATTTTACAAGCCTTTAAATAATTTTTATCGGGCATAAAACTCAAGATACAATAATTTAACCAATATTCCATTATTTAAATTCAAAGATTAAATTATCCAACAAATCGCTCTACTTAAATTTTGAATTTATTTTATAAATATACCCAAATTTTCATATTCAAAATCAATCTGTAATGGCCGGGCGATTTTCGACCCCCGAAGATTGACACTAATACGTCCACTATATAGAGTGCTGAGAAACGAGTGCCGAAAATACCAGGTTGTTAGGGTTTAAGAAGATAAAAGATAGAAGAAGAAATAGAAACAAAAGCACAGAATCTCACAGTCGTAGTGGACCAAAATATAATATGCAATAGCAGCATTTTATACAAAGAAAGTTGTAACTGTTAATATATATACATGTTATCAGGGTACAACTATCAACAAATAAATCAGGGCAGTTATAATAACTTGTCCCTAAATGCTGAAAATAGAGCCAATAATATACAGAGGAATATATTCAATACATGCAATACGTCTCTACCATCCAGCTTGTCTCCGGGCTCCAAAGCATCCTAACCTGAAATTTTGTAATACTCGGTCCGATCTTAGCATTACAATAAAGTAACACCCGAGTCAGGCTGGAAACCAGCGTGAGTAAACCCACTTAAATTGAAAAAAAAACTTAAGTTGAATAATCTTTTGGAAACCAAGGTAACTCGTACAAACCGACGAGTTTTTATCAGATTATAACCAAAACAGCTCTATAGAAATCCACCGATTTTATAATAATGTCTAAGTATATTCACTTATTTCAAATAGTTGAATTTTTTAAATTAATCCAATTTCAGTATATTAAATTCTATGGTCAAAACCGTAAAGGTTCGTACTGATTTTCAAATAAAGTGGTTACGGATAACACTGATGTCCGATCCCAATCGCTTCGAATCCAAGCAATTAATTTAAAAGGGTAAATTATTTTAAATAAAAAATTTATATTTAGGGTTGTGCAGTTAATGCTCTCGGTATATTCAAAGCAGTGGAGGTGCAAAAAGTCATAGCGGGGATACAGCGAGGATATAGCAGGATATAGCGGATGGCTCTAAAATAGCATATAAAACTCATACTTAATGTTTTTAAAAATATATAAATGGAAATAAATGAAAAATTATCATTCAATTGAATTGTATATAATACATAAATAATTTTAAATAAAAACATGTGCGAATATACTTTAAATAAACGAAAAACTGTTATATAACATAATTGAATTTGGTAGAATATTAGAGTATTTTTATTTTTGAAAATATATTAAAAATTAAATCAAATAAATTAGTTTCATAATTTTATAATGTATAAATGCAATTTTTCAATTCATTTTATTAAAAAAGATATAGAGAGAATAGCGGAATATAGCGGAAATAACGAGATATAGCGGAAATAGCGGTGATTAAAGCGGAAAGGCTATATTCCGGGGCTATATGGAAAAATCGTAGCGGTAGAAATCCGCTATGAGATATAGCAGGGTTGTAGCGGAGTAAAACCCGGGCATTAACTACACAGATTTAGGGTGACAATGATCTCAAATTGAAATTCATTACATATGTTTATTTTTCAAATAAAACTTGTTAACGTTTACCTGGCACTATAACAAGTTTTTCTACTGAATGACAAGGATAAGAAACAATTTAATTAGTTATTCGAGAGCCGTAAACCAAAGCATGGATCATTAACCATTTAACGATTTTCAGCTCATATTAATAATTCACAACCTGAAATTTAATTAGCTTAAATTAAATTAAATCTGTTTATATTTTTAATCCAAATTTGCATATAATCTAAGGAATTGTAAAACAATTCTTCTTTAGTGAACTAAAATTAACTAATTCAACTAATAACGAACTTCATTAATTAACATAAGTTGAACAATTTAGAATCTAATTATGTATTTATTTACATAAGGTTTAATCCAATAAGTTTTTAATTTGGTAACTCACTTTAATTCTTTAAAATAATTATACTTTATATTATAGATAATTAACAACATAAATTTAGGCTAAATATTGCCAAATCCACCGTGTTGGTTCCTTTTTTTAAAATGGAAGAGAATACAAACACACACACACACACACACACACACACACACACACATATAGTTTTTAATCCAA
This sequence comes from Allium cepa, assembly GCA_030765085.1. Classification (NCBI taxonomy): domain Eukaryota; kingdom Viridiplantae; phylum Streptophyta; class Magnoliopsida; order Asparagales; family Amaryllidaceae; genus Allium; species Allium cepa. Next base: position 720,459,922 of record CM060935.1, on the reverse strand, counting down.
AGATTTAACGTAGAAACTCAAAACAATTTCCTTTTTTCTTACTTTTTCCTTTTCCTTTCTTCCATTTTCATTCTTTTTTTCCCATTTTCCCCTTTTCTTTTCTTTTCTCCCTTCTTTGGCCCAAACCAGGCCCATTCTTTCTTTCTCTTCTTCCCAGATTCTTTCCCTCACTCCCTCCTTTATTCACCTAGAAGTACAACAACCGTGCATGCACATGTATCTGTGCACGCCCTCTCCGGTTGCTCAATCACACCGCCGACCAACCCCGCAAACCACCCTCGACCATCCTGTCACATCTAACAACCCGAAACGCGAACTGATTCCACGATTCGAAAAGTCGACCCCACACCCAAAATTGAATGAAGTCGAACCACCGAAACCACCTCACTTACGCCACCATAGTCCACCGTTCACACATAGCCTTCGCTCAGAGGTTCACCAACCTTACCTCCACCTTCTCCCCCACATGCGCATGTCTCGTTCGCCCTCCCCACGTCACCATTGCTCACTAACCGAACCAATCCAAAACTGCCACTAAAACCCTACTTCCTCCCCCTCAAGCTTCCACAACCATCTGAAAATCACCACTCCAATTTTCTCGAGTTCTCCATCCCTTAATCCTCCTCTACGTCAAGTGTCGTGCCCCTAAATCAGTCTAGACGCCTGGATTTTCCCTTAGTCCAAATCTCGATCATCTCCACTTCCCTACCTCCATACGCAATTAAAAGTCTCCTAACCAATTCTAAAAATCATGTTTTCCTAAAGCGAACAAAATTATGTAATCCAATTGTTTAATTATGATGTTCAGAATTTAACCGTACCTAAGTCATTTACTATAAAATGGTTATTTTCCTCCCCTGCTTAATGAAACCCGATGAAACAAAATTTTAGGATACTCAACACACGAAACCAACCAAATTTCGTTTTGAACTAAGTTTTAAACGTAAGTAGATCATCCGATATTGATTTTCCTTTAAAGTTAAGCATATTATTTTTTACTAAAATTTATACAAGGAGCTGGTGAGGAAGAAGAACAGTGTTTTGGGAAAACTAACATGTTGAACACATATTTACATACATATTTTCTTTCTAATAAATACATATATATATTTAACACACTTCATATCCACAGCCATATACATATATATATTAGTTAGTAAAAATGAAGTGTGGTACTCACAGTTTTATATACTACTGCTTTATTTTCCCCTCCTCTCTTTTTATCCCAATGGCAGATCCTCCCTGTTTTTTTTTTTTTTTTTTTTAGAACAATGAACAAGGTGATAAGTTCGACCATATGTGTGTGTGTGTGTGTGTGTGTAGGGATTGGAAGTGTGCAATAGAAGCTAGGGTTGTTGATGCTTCTTTGATAGGCTATCTTTTTTTTTCATTTTTATTTTATTTTATTTTGTTTATTTTGATATGAACATATGTAGACCTGATTTGAATAAAAGATGATTTGATTTAAGGAATGATTTGATTTATCATGTTGATTGGCCATTTTATAGGCTTGAATTGATATGCATTCATGATGTTGTCTACTTGTGTATATACATGAATACTCCATATATACATACTTATATATATCTGTCATCATATATTCATATGTTTACACTTATTTATATATACATTTACACATTTATCAACCATAACACTTATATATATGTGTGGATATGCATGCACACAAAATATACATTTTTACTTTGTCATACTTACATATATATAGATGTATATATAACCATATGCACTATATTCTATAACATATGCCTATACACTATTTTGTACAACATATTCACATATACATTTACTTGCATGTATTTGTCACCATATATGTATATATTTACTTTTATATATATTTTCCATACACATTACTTCATATAGGCATATATACATATATATTACACGTATACTTGTATACTTTTAATTATCATAAAGCTTATATGTATTTATATATATGCATTAATGGATATTTTATCTTAAGTTCAAATGGTGGGGTTTATACACATATTTCTATAATATTTATCATCTCTAGAAATTTTATTTTAAAATTTAATTCAGTTTTTAATAAATACATAAATTTAGATATTTCAAATATTAGAAAACTCATCTATTCGCCTTATAAAAATAATATTTTAATAATTAAAATCAATTAATCATCCAATAACAACATCAGAAAACCCGGGTCGTCACATTTCTCCCCCCTTAGACATTTTCGTCCTCGAAAAGGAACGAAACGATAATTCAAATTTTGATGTGTATTAATTTAATCATTCTTTGAACATTTTGACTCTTCACTCTTTAATTACACATTTTAAAACACTCTAAATTACATAATATTAGCAAAATGGTTTTTATATAAAAAATACTTTTCATAACTCGATGTTTTAACAAGTCCAACCTTGTTCTTACAGAATTTTAGGCGTATGTTGATCAGGCATAGGACTAAAAATCTATAAGTACTTAGTAGATTTGTTTTCAACAACCAGTGAAAATACTTGAAAAACCTTTTTCGAAAATGCTATGGAAAGTATCACCCCCCTTCACCACCATAGGTCACAGTTAGCCCGTAGATTGCTTCGCCATCCTGGTGAAATCCATAAGAAAACTGTAGGCATCCGCACCTTACGACTTACACTATAGGACCAACACAGATCGCAGCTACACCAAGGTTGCGTTTCCATCACAGCAAAACCCATGCTACTATAGGCATCGGCATCACTCGAATTATGCTGCCAAACAAAACTTTACCACATAGATCGCAAACTACACAAAGGTTGTGTCACTATCCCAGTGAAACCCAATGTAGACTGTATGCACTTACTGCCACATGATTTCCTCTATGGAACCAAACCACATAGATTGCAATCTACCGATGCTGCATTTCTCATTCCAGCATAATCAAACATAGATTGTAGGAAATCACTGTCACTCGACTTACGCTATGGAATCGTGATAGATCGCAGTTACAACAAAAGTTACGTTGCCATCACGGAAAAACCTAATGTAACTGTAGACATCAGCACCACTCGACTTACGCTACCCAACAAATGATCATCAAGAACTCTAGTTTTGTCCGGACGTCCTCTAGGATCCCAATTTCATTGAACCCGCCCTTAGGATTCTAGGCAGAACCACTCGGTGGATCTCTTAATAAAAGTTTGGACTTCCATGGGGGTGCCTTTTTCCATAATTTTCTCAAAACATATGATACTATATACATATTGTACCTTTCAAATCATACTCTTTATATGTATCACATATAAACTTCATCTATACGAAATCAATACCTTCAAAATTGATAGTTTTCAAATAGGATTTACCCAAATTTCCAAAATTGACTATTTGCCAAAATCAAAGCCTTTTAAAAAAATAGGTTCAAAAACCTTCTCAGTTTGATTCTCATATACATATAAAATCATTCCTTCTACTTGAATAATTTTCATATCAATAATTTCTATGTACATCGCATACTTATATAAACTCTATTTTGCATTCCAAAAACCTTTCAAAGATCATTTCCTTTCGGTTATACTTTCAATGAGGGAGACAATATTCTCATATGGAAATTCATTACATATGTTTGTTTTTCAAATAAAACTTATCAACGTTTACCCTGGCACTATAATAGGTTTTGCTACTGAATGACAAGGATAAGAAACAATTTAATTCATTATTCAAAAGTCGTAAACTAAAGAATAGATCATTAACCATTTAATGATTTTCGGCTCATATTAACAATTCACAACTAAAAATTTAACTGTAATGGCCCGCAAATCTGTAACATCCTACCTTTTTGTACGTTTTGAATCGATGATAACCCACACACGTCAGACTCAAACCACACAAAAAAAGGATTGTTATTGGGGTGAATAAGAGAAAGGAAGAAAGAAAGAAAAGAAAACAGAATTTCGCAGCGGAATGACAAAATATAATAATCAAATAACAGTACATGAAGCTGTTTTTCAAAAACATTTGATTATACTTATACAACACAGAAACAGAGTTACACATACCAAAGAATAATAAATAACAATGCTGCGGAACAATGTGATGCAGTGGAACAATATAGTAATATATAGTAATAAAATCTTCATCTTCGTCCTCCAAAAGTAAAGTCTTCAAATCCTGAAATGCTCAGGCTGACCCAAGCGAATTGAAAAGATAAAACACTCGAGTCATAACTAAAAGATCTTATGTAAGTTAAATCAATGGAAAATATGAGTGGAACGGCGTCAGAGATATTTACGGGATTTGACCTCTCCTATCCAGTGTCTAACGTGAATGCAGTAACTTAAGAGATGCTCCGGCTTCACATCTCCTATGGATCCGTTATACTATTTACTATGCAGTAATATTTCGCTATTATAATAGTGTCTAATAGTAAAATAAACTTACTTTAAAATAGCGGTAAGAAGTGACCAATTTTCCCCTTTACACGTAATAGTGCCAATAGTCTATACAGTACCGTAATACCTCCTGATCGGGAGGCTACCAAAGAATACTCCATAGGTACGACACAAATCAAACTCGTACAAAGCATGCTAGGGTAGGTGACACGGCACAACTAGGCAATGCCAGGGTAGATATACCAATTACGCTTCCGGGCCGGTGGTAACGTGCAGCTACCGCCCACCTTGAGCCACTCTCCCAATCAAAAGAATCAAAAGTGGCCACCGAATCAATCCAAAATTCAAAGTATAATATCGAAGGGATGTGTCCGATCAAAGGTGCTACCTCATTAGCCCGTCAATCGCTCCTGTTTTAGCCATCTTATGCCAACTCACGGGAGTCGGGTCCGCGTATATACCTCAAAGGAACGCCGCCACCATCCTACTTCATTCTAGAATTTCCACCGCGTACACGGTTGTTAAAGTGGTTTTTAGAGTTGGCAGAGAGTATGACGACTTCCGATCCTGGTCTCTTTAACAACCAAACGTTATTATAACACCGCGGTCATTTTCAAAATAGTTTATACATTAAAACCAAATGTCACTGCCCTTTCAAAACCAAATCAATACAATATCATTTTCATTTCAAATATATCCTATTCTAAAATCATAACACTTCCAAAGTTATAACATTTCGAAATCAAAACACTTGAATATAACACTTTCAAATTATAATACCTTGAAAACTCATAACTTTGAAACATAACTTCCACCACTTAAATGGTTTAGATATTTAAAAAACTTTATATAATAAAATAGCTTCTTCAATTTCACAAATCAAATCCAACACAACTCGAATTTCTATATCTTACATTTAACCAAATCACAAATTTCAATTCAATTCAGTTTGCAAATAAACTATTCCAAATTTATCGATTTCAAAACAGATTTGACCCCCAGAACAAACCATTTCAAATTCAATATATTTCAAACTTTAAGTATTCAACAATTTCAAAACTAAGTATGGTAATTTCGATTCAACAATTCAATTTTCTATTATTTAGTTTTGAAATACTTTACATAATAAATCCATTATCATTTAAATAAAGCTCAAATTACAAATAACTACATATTTCCTTCAATTTATTTATATTTGAAATATTCATTTAATCACCTTAAACCAAAATCAAGTTATAAAAATCATACTCTCTAAAACTTCAAATTTGATAAATTTCACATCAAGCTTATTTGAGTTTAATTCTTAAATAAATTCAATTTCAAATAAATCTCAGATTTATCTTCCAACCTTAATTTGATTTAAATCATTTAAACTCTGTATTAAAATATAATTTAAATACTTAACCGTATTATCTTCAATAAAAATCAAACTTATTATTAAGCTTATTCTATACTAAAACAAATTAAACATAGCTTAAAATCAAGGATAAAATAACATTTATATAATGTCTAAAATCAATATTTATCTAAAACCATATATTTCTTTACAAAACCATAGAATCATTTCAAAATATTTTTTTATATAGACCACGGTGTCTGTATGTAATTCTCTATCCTATGGTCAAGTGATACAGATATTTATCATTTCAATCCGTACTTTAAAATATAAATACGGTTATATATCATTTCAAACCGCAATCCCGAATAAAATAAAAATTTATAACAACTTGTAGTTTATAACAATATAAAATACAACATCCATTCATCCAATATCAATCATCAAACATTTACCACAATCATCATCCAATTCAATCAATAACATTAATATAGAATAGGTAATAAACAACAGGTATATACGGGCAGTTTATATTCAATAATAAATTAAATAACTATTTATCCAATTAAATTCAAATAAACTGAGATGATGATTCAGAATATGCCAAACAGTTATAAATAAATTTCTAATCACATCATAAATCAATTTAACAAACATAAGAAATTTTAGAAGTTGTGAGTGGGTTAAAACACTCACCTTTTGAATCTAAATTGAATTTAAATCCAATTTAAATCCAAAATTTAAACAGTCTCAAAATCTGCCGAAACGAAAGCAAAAATGTCCAGAATTTCAATATGATCCTAGTGGAGAAAACCACGCGTAATTTCGACCTCGTATGCACGAGTTATGTTGATTAGAACATTCAGAAATTGAAATTAAAATTAAAATAATCAAAACAGACCTCTCCTCACCCCCACGTTTCACGCATGCTCTTCTCTCCCATAACTCCAGCAAAAAAAATCGAGCACGCCTCCTAGGGTTTCCACCACTGTTCCCTACGATCGTGCCTCCATACGTTCGTCGCTGCTCGCCTTCTGACACACGCGCCACCCCCTGGAACCTCCATATGCTCGGCCGTCCCCACACTGATCGGTCAACCTCCCAGACGCGAAGAACACAAAGCAGCTACCACTAAATTAAGCCCTAGGTCGAATTATTGCCATCGATCCGACCATCAAAACGCCAAACAACCTACGCCGACGAACTTCCCTCCATCCGCTCTTCAAAACCCATAAATCAATTCGACGATCTAATGAAGTGGATCAACGCGCGATGAATGACCATGGATTGTTCTTAAATTTTCGGACAGACAGAGGTTCAGATTGGAAAACGAATTACAGATCTGAGATGCGCTCGTCGAGAACATCAAATCGATATATAATTCGTTATATATTGAGGGGTTTCAGTTTTTGAAGTTGATTTTTGAATTGAAATTGAATTGGATAATTTAGAGTTTTCAGCCATTGAGGAAGAAAAGCAACAAGAATTTATGTACATACAGAAATGAGAAAAAGAAAGGCTGCTATGGTTTATAGCTGGAGCAATAAATATTTTTTTTAAGGAATCCAGTTGGATCCCTCCAACCTGTTTTTCCAGCATCCATAAATGTAAGTCAACAAAAAAATACCAAATCCCACGTCGAGGGGGATATCGCGATATAATGGGTCATCCACTATTATGCGGGCGCATACGGTCTCATCCGCTATATAATGTGGGAATATCAATCACTCCAATACAAATATTACTATATATATATAATATCATCTAACAGATAAATTATAATTTATCAATCAACATCCAAAGATTTAAATTTAACAATTTAAAATTTAAATTAGTTTATCCAAATGAGTGAGAAAATCTCCCCTTTTCTTTTTAATTTGCAATCTGATCCATCTCGATTTGTTTCCCTATGATTTTAGACCTTGTTTAAATATTTATACAGTTTATTAATACTCAAAATAATCGAATAATTTATTTCCTTTTTAATAATTTAATTAACTAATAATTTTCCTTTTTAAAATCTTTTAGTAACTAAAATAGTTAAATACGTTGATTTAACAAGTTAATCACTTTAATAAATTATTTTAAAATAAACTAGTAAATTAAAATATGTTTATGTATATTTAGTTTATTTCTTACATATACTAAAATAACTTATATAGATTGAAAATCTAATTTTTACATAAATTCCTATATTTTCCCAAAGTTGTATTTTTTTCTGTTTATCTACATATATAAACATATATACTTTTATTATACTTTAATGAAAATAAAATTCTTTCTAACACACACACATATATATATATATATTAAATTAAAGATGGAAAGGTTTTTAGACTTCATTGTAATATTATTTTTTCGTAAATAACTAGAGAGTGATTTCCTTTACTGTAAATATAACATATATTTATAAAAATTTAAATTAAGGATATACATTTACCTCACTGCTCTTACCTCACTGACGAACTCACCACTGTGCCTACAACCCCATGACGCAAGCTTCAAATTCATTCGCGATTTCATCGCAAATTCCCCATGCCTGACACCTCGCCCTCATGCCGTCTGCTGCCTCGTGCCTTTCCGCACCCATGCCTGAGCCTTCAAATCGTCGCCCAATCTCCATCGTCAAACCCTCCAATGCACGCGAGCTTCCACTCACGTCAGAGCACTTCATGCCTGCAGACCCTCGCTCACATCCTCAGGCGGTCGTGATTCGTATCTTATTATATTTTTTGTTTTACTGAATTGATTCGCTCGAACAAGGGGTAGGCACGATTCCATTCAGACTGCTTCTCCCTTATTTCGATTTTATTTTTGAGATGAATTTCATATTTTATTTCTTTTCGTTTTAAGAGGAGGCAAATCTCAATTTATAGAATGGAGGCAAGAGGCTTGGCTGCTACTTCGAATTATAAGGAGGAAGTGATAACTCCCTTATAAATGAAGAAGCATCTTCGGTTGTAAGCTTTTAATTTTATTTTATTATTATTTACAGCAAGACTTCGAACTGATTGAGAGGAAAGGCTGTCTTGTGTTAGCATAGGCTAGGGCACAACGATTTTGATGGGAAAAAGTGCTGATGTGAAGTATTTTTGACCAGTCAAACAAAGTATAAGTTATATTTAAATTTGAATTTAAATTGACTTGAATTCATATCTTAAAATCTTAGCATCCTATCGAGGCGTGCCACTAGGCGTTAATAATGTTATACCCCTATTCTGAACGTAATGAAAAAGGTTTCGAGTCCTAACTCGATCGTATGGAGAAGATAGCTTTTTGGACCCAGTTATTATATTAAATTTTGATATAAATTTCGATATAAATTTCAGCGCGTTTACACACCACACGGCCACACGACAAGTCTGAAAGCTACGAAATTTGAAATCTGATAGCAATACAATATTACAGATTCAATGAAACTGGTTTCGTCGAATTTTGAGACTACGCCTTAGAAGTCTATTTTTAAATGTCGATTTAAACGATATATTTTCAAAACTAGACAAAGCACTTCCAAATTCGATTTTAAAAGTTGCAATGTCTTCAGTATCATTAATAAGAATTTTACAAGCCTTTAAATTATTTTTAACAAGCTTAAAACTCCAGATTCACTATTTTACCCAAATTCCAATTATTAAATTCAAAAGTTGAATTGTCCAATAAATCACTATATCTGAACTCTGAATCTATTTTATTAAATAAACCCAAGTTTTCCATATTAAAAACAATTTATAATTCAAACTAAATATTTAAAATCATTTAAATATTTCAAATCCAAGGTTGAAAAATCCGGGTCGTTACATTCCTCCCCCCTTAAAAGAATTTCATCCACGAAATTGTTAAGGCAGAAAGAATGCTCCAACCCTATTAACTTATCAAAACCTACTTAGTGAAAATCCCACATTCACTTTTCTACTCTTTTAGTTCCAACTAAACAATTAGTTTAAATTTTCATTTCCAAATTCCTTTATTCCAATTCCAATTTGAAATCAACTTGTAGTTAACAAAAAAATTTCCAAAATTTCTAACTCCCAAAATTTTTGAAATTTTTTTGGAAGAGTCTCCTTTTACGGAGGAGCTTTTGCAATTTTACAAGACAGATAAATATATATACATCGACCCATACGGTCGAAAAAAAAACAAACAAACAATATTTCATATCTCCTATCTTTTATTGCATAGGCGTACCTCTATTTAGCATTTTTAAGCAAGTGGCTTATTTATTTAGCAATTAGCGTGACCAAAATCCAACCAAACGGCCTTCAGGTACCTGTGCTTACTCAATACAACATGTAAGTGCCATATATAGGAAGTTTATTTACACTTTACTCATTTTAAATAGTTAACACATGGATTTCATAAGCAATGCACACAAAACAATTTCCATAAGCCATTATAAGGTTTTGATACAAATTTAATTGCTTTTAACGGATTCTTATACCATTTCATTCAATTTCAACGATTTACAACTCTATTTTTTACATTCAATTCATTTTTAAATGAAATGAACTCATATTCATTTCACTTGATGCCAAAATTAATTTCATTTGTTTCTATCAATTCATAGAATTTTATTTAATCTCATTTTCGTCAAACGACGATTATTTCTATGCAAATTCGACGATATTCATGTGAATAAACAATTACTTAAGCTTATAACCATTTTAAATTAATTCTCACTCAATTTATTTTAATTTCATTCCATTCGAACTTATTTACAAACCATTCACTTGTATTTCATCCATTCCCATGTTGGTTTCATTTAAAACTATCTCATTCAGCTCAACAACATTCCATGCTTATAAATTTATAACCATCTCCCAAATTAATTTAACACAAACTTTTATTTAATGGGCTTTTACTTTTTTACTCGAAGTCGAGCTTCTATTAACTTTAAATTTAAGTTAATTTTTCTTCAATTTATTCCAACTTCATATTTAAGTTCACTTCCATCTAATTTGATTATCATCTAATCAAATTCCATTTGATTCAATTACCTCATTCTTTTTATCCGTTTTAAATTTTAATCCCATTCTCAATTTGTTAAAAATAATATCCAAGGCCATATTTAACTCATTTACACTCGAATTAGATTTATTTGTAACTCAAATCATTTCTATTTTAATCCAGTTCCATTTCATCTGACAACAACTTCAATTCATATTTAATTCACTTACAATATACGTTGAATATTATTTATAACTCGTGTTCTATTTCTACCATTCACTTTTAATTCATAATCCAATTTTATTAACTCACAATTCAACTTCTTTTTAACCAATTTAAGTCTCATTAATATATTCAAGTAACTAACTTTATTCCAAATTAGTTTACTCCCAACTTGTAATTCAATATTTGATTCTTATCTTCAAAATCACTTCATTATTTTGCTTGAGTTCAATTCTATTTTGTAATTCAAGTTCGGATTTCTATTTTATTTCCAAAATATTAAACAAATTTTATATTGGTTTTTCTATTCCACTTTTCTATTTTATAAGTCACAACTTATTATCCTTCACACTTCTATCCATTTGCAATCAAGTCCATTTACATTTTATTTTAATTCAAGTCTATATATTTATTTATAGCCCAAGCATATTTTTATTCAATCCATCTTTTATGAGCTATTTCAATTCATTTATTCCAATCCAATTCTTATTCAACTTACCTTTATTTATTTAAGTAAGAATTTAATTCCATTTAATATCATCTACAGCTCATTTCAATTTCATTTCAATTCAATTCTATTCAATTGGATTTTTATTTTCAATTTAATCCAAATCCAACTCAATATTACACTTAGCTTAAGTTCATTTAATTCAACTTACTTCCATTTACTTAGCTTAATTTCAATCCAATTTAATTTTATTTCTTAATCCAAATTTAATTTCTATTTTTCCAATTCAAACACATCCAAAAATTTACCAATTTATTTCTTTCAATCATCATCAATTAAATTTCAAAATTTTAATTTTTCTTCAACTAAATCCAAGTTAAATTTCCCTTTTTTTCTTTTGTATAATTTATACTTATGTAACGACCCACTATTTTGCACCATTCAAATTCGACAATAAATTAAAAACATGTCAAAATTGAATAGTTCAAAACAATAGATTGTAATAAAAATTGGAGCAAATGAAATCAGATCACAAAATTACAGACACAGAAATCAGAATACTTGCAGCGGAATTAAAAATAACTTAGTGGTTTATGAAGCCACCATCACTTAGTCTCAAAATAAGTATAAATTACATAGTTTTAAAACCAATACAGTTTGAAACAACCACAGAAAATCCCAAATTCAACTGTCTCAATTACATAGGCTAAGATAAAAGACTGAATAGAAAAATAGACAGCAGCTTGATAAAGATGATCTCCAGCAGTCCTAGCTCCAGGAAATGAAGTCTGAACTGATACTTAGGCTGACCCGAGCGTAAAATAAAACATAAAAACTCAAGTCAGGACATACATACTTATACAGTGTAAACCAACTCAGGTGAACTGTAATATAAAGGTAAGTAACTTAAAGGATGCTTGGGACCGCCCATCCTCTATTGATCCGTTAAACTATTTACTCTGCAGTAATATTTCGCTATTATAATATTGTCTATAGTAAATTAAACATACTTTTAAATAGCATTAAGGAGTTACCCAATCTCCCCTTTAACACAATAATAGTCCCAGTAGTCCATCCATTTTCAGCGCATCTTCGGATTGGGAGACTGCCCCAAATACTCCATGGGCTACGGGAGAAAACCAAACTCGTATAAAGGCTCGCTAGGGTAGGTGACACGGCACAACTAGGCAATGCCAGGGTAGATATACCAATTACGCATCGGGACCGGTGGTAGCATGTAGCAGCTACTACCGCCCACCTCGAACATCACTCCCAAAATCAAAGGTGCGCATCAAACAATCACAAAGTAATAGAATGGCATATGAAGAAGTGCGTCCGATAAGAGGTGCTACCTCCTTAGCCCGACGATCGCTCCTGTTTTAGCCACCTTATGCCAACGCACGGGAGTCGGGTCCACGTATTTACCTCAAAGGAAACGTCGCCACCATCCTACATCATTCTGGAATCTCCACCGCGTACACGGTTGTCAAAGTGGTTTTCGGTATCGACGGAGAGTATGCCCATATCCGATCCAGGTCTCTTTAACAACCAACGTTATTAACACCCGTGGTTATAAATTCCAAAATAGTCAATATTAAATCAAAATACTTCATTTTAACTTTTAAAAGTGAAGTTATTATATTTACAAAACAAATATCCAAAATCTCAATTTCAGCCGCTACATCACTTAACAAGTGTTACTTTAACCCTTTTATTTATTCAGGTTTAGATTTAAATTTACAACCATAGCACTTACCAAGTACTGCAATAGCTCTTAATTAATTTTAGCCTTTAGTTCGTTTGCATCAACTACGACACTTACAAAGTGCGGTAATATCCCTTAAAACAGATTTTAAGTTAATTAAATTCCAGACTTTAATATAAATTTATCAATAATTAAACTTTAATGTCAATCGATTTAACTTATACAAATCATATTTTCCACTTTGAAATAGTCATTTAAATTACCCAAAATTTATGATTTTTATAAAGTAAATTTCACAATAAATATCAACTTCTCAAGGCTTCACTTATAAAATTAAATACACAATTTTCTATTCTTTGTATTCAAAAATTAACTTAATAATTAAGTTTAATTACCATTCCAAAATATAACTAAATGTTCAAATTTAGTTCTTAACTTACGTTTTATTCTTAAACCAAACTTCCATTTTTTTTATTTAAGATATATTTAATTCATAGAAAACTCAATAACCCTTTATTAATTCATTTTAAATTCCAATTTATATAAAACTATCATATTTTATTTACTTAACTTGAATTCCATCAAAATTTCCAAAATAAATTTATTTTTCAAATTCCACTTAACCATTTATTTATTTATATAGTTAATTTGTAGAAAATCACAAAATCATTTTAATTCAGTTTAAACCAAAATATTATATTATACTTATTTAAAAATATCAAAATTCCCAGAAAAACTATATATATATATATATATATAACCACGGATTTGTATAATATTTTCTACCCTAGGTCAAGTGATACAGATAATATATCATTTTAATCCATAATTTACAAAGAAAACCCGAGTTCTATCATTTCAAACCCGCAATCCCAAGTAAAATAAATAAATAAATAAATATCGTTCAGGCTTATCATTTCAGCCCGTACGATTCTATTCTACAGGGAACTTGCAGTGTGATACACAGTAAATAATAAATAGTATAACAGCATAATATAAAAGTATATAATACAACTGATGATGTGTCAATTTAATAACAGGGATTTTTAACATCAGAAAATTTATCATAGGCAAGTTAAATAAAATATAACCATTCTACAATCTCACTTGTTATTAATTTAGAATTCTATAAGTACGTTTGTCAAGCGTGAATACTCACCTCTTTCGATGCTGAAGCTTAGATTCAAAATGATAACCACACTGAAAAAAGGTCCAAAAGGCACGATCGAATATTGGAAGATGAGACAATCCGATTAAGATCTTGAAAAATAAATAAACTATGTATGAAATTCACATTCGAACATATCAAAATTGAACAAAGCAAACTGGAACAACTAGATTGAATAAAAGGATAATTGACACAAGTGGCTCGACCACTCCACTTCCCGACTCGACCAACCTATCAAAGCTCGGCTCTACCCATTTCAAAGGCTGAAAACATGCACGCAGAGGGATGCTGAGACATATAGGCTGCGATATTGTGTACAAGTGGCGCATGCACTTATATTTTTTTCTTTTTTTTCTACCAACGCTGGCCAGAACAAAAGGTGGCACGACCATTGCACGGAGTCGGGTCAGTGGGCCCATCACGCTCTAGAGGCGCGGGTAGGGATAGAGGCGCTGCAACTGGAGGGGGTGGTTGCGGCTGGTGGTGGCTGCACTTGATGGTGGAGGAGGTGAGATATAGGGTGGGTACGACCATGATGACTTGGCTCAAACTCTCTGCTAGCTCTGGTGTATTAAGGGGAGGGGAAGGGGTTTATACTGGAGGAGGCGACGAGGAGGTGTAGGCGGTTGTGCAGGTGGAAGGGCCGAGTGCTAAGTTGGAGGAGACAGTGGGAACCAACAAAAAAATACAAAAGAAGACAAGAGAAATAAAAGAAGAAAGGAAGAGAAATGACATGCGGCCATACCTGATGCTGATGCTCACGCGGGAAGAGAAAGAGGAGACCAAAATGAGATGTAAATGAGATATTTGGTACGTGGGTTTTATATTTACAAAGAAGAACTTGCGTGATTAAGAGGAAGAAACGGCAAGAAATAATTTATTTTGAAACGGTCAGGAGGAATCAAAGATTTTATACCAATTTAAACAGTTGAAGCAAATGAAAGTGTAGCAGTCTACACGCGAATAATAGTGAAGTAATAAATGAGATTGGAACGGCTATGGAATTCATTTCTTTCCCACTTGGAAATGCATGCTTACTGATTAATTTATTTATTTATATCTAAAGTAAGAATTTTAAGAATGCGTACTATAGACGCAATAATTTAATCAAAACATACGCCCAAATTTTATAACAAAAGTAACGTATTTAAATTTATACGTTTTCTTATTTATTCAGTACATAAGCTAAAAAAATAACGTACCTTTTATAGAATCTAATAAGTCAACAATAACGGATATAAACGTACCAATTTAAACGTGAAATTTAAATAGCTTATCTATACACTGTTCACTACTTAATTTAAAATTTATACGTTCGATTTATTTATCATTTAACTAATAAACTGATGTATATACGTATAAAAGAAACATAAAATTTATTTCTTTTTACACAATATCTAATACTTAATTTGAAATTCCCATTAAAGTTAAACTTTTAAACAAAAATCAAATTTTACAGAAATTACTTATATTTATAAAAATTTGGGCAATGATTTAAAACCAATTTAAAATTCAATTTTTAAAAATGAAACCCCAAAGTTTTTTAAAATAAAAGAATAAAATATTAAATGAAAATGTTGGGCTGTTACAACTTATTTAATTTTTCCTATATTAGTTATATGAACAATTTCAAATTTTATAATCTTGTTTAACAATAATATTACCATCCAAACGCTTCCATTTTATATAATAATTTCAGAAAATTATTTCTTGTTATATCAAAATATATTTTCGTAAAATTATTTCATTCACCCACTTCAAAACAATATTGTGTCGGTTTATCGTGTTTAAATGTTTATAAACTCCTATCGGAATAGTGGCATCCCCTACTCAACAAGAATTTGTATACCACTCAACCAATAAGTCAACACAATATCAAAACATTTTATATTCACTAAAAAATACGCGCTCATATTTATTAATACTCTAAGACTCATTCTAGAGCACTACTGACTCTATCTCTAATGAGTAACCCCACCAGAGCCAAGGTTCTTGCTTTACCTTTAGCTCTGATACCAAGTGTCATGGCCTTGAAATCCGTACCCATTTGAGCTGGCTATATTTCATAACAATTCAACTCAAAGTGGAACAGAGGTACGAGTCTTCAGGGTTAAAGAAGAAAGAGGTAGAAAAAGAAGAAGAAAACAACATTAGAGTCTCACAATCGCAGCGGAACAAAATACAATATATAATAACAGCCTTTAAATACAAAGAAATCTGCACTGTTATAGATACATACCATCATCAGAGTACAACAAACATTCATCACTTGGACAACTTAATACTTTTCCTTACACAGCAGAAATAACAGTCAAATATGGAAGTACGCTCTACCATCCAGCTTGTCTCTTTTATCTCCTTAGCTTTTTAACCTGGAACTGTACAACTCGGTCTAACCCGAGCATTATGAGAAAACAACACCCGAGTCAGTCAGGAAAACCAGCGTGAGAAAACCACACTCAATTGGATTATTAAAGTTTCGAAAAGCCTTTGAAAATAAAGGTATCTCGTACGACCACGCCATAAATAAATATGTCGGTTTTTTACCGTACGATAACCAAAACATTTTTATCAAATTCGTCAAATATTATAATAGTGTCTATAGAAAGTAAAATAGAATCTAGTTGAAATGCTTGCATCTCACGTTCCAGCATAGTTGGGCACAATCGAAACCGTACAGGCGCTTATTGGAGATTGGATTCCATACAATGGCAGGGTTACTGGGGTACCGCCTGTCACAGTACATGGCCTAGATCAGAGTACCGAGGACCACTCCTGATCCCCTACAACACAAGACCGAAGCTACCCCTTACTGGATAGTTCGAATAAGATTACCCCACGGTTGGAGCTAAGAACCATCCACACAGCTGAAATAAAAGGGACATCTAGACAGGGGAAACCTTACCTGTAACGATCCCAGATTTTTACTATGTTTAAATTGATAATTAATTCAATTTTAAAATAAAATTGTGAAATTAATGGATAAATTTATTTGAGTTTCTCCAAAATTTAAATTAAAATATGTATTAATATAAATAAAATATACTACAAAAATTATAAAATAAATATATATATATATATATATAGAGAGAGAGAAATACAAGATAATAAGTGTTATTTTTATTATTCCATAAACATTTTAAACAAAATTCCAAAGTTAAATGGCGACTGAAATTTCCCAAACCCTAGGCGACTTGGAAGCAGATGAAGGAGGCGGAGGATGGACGATGTTTAAACGCAAGGGGAAGGAGACTTTTGCATCTGTACTAAAACAATCAATTCCAGATCTTACAAAGCAGAAGAAGAACCCTAAATCCTGGGTGGAGGCGGTGGATAATAATATTGAAATACAAGGCAATCTCAAATATTTTGCACCAATCAAGGAAGGATCTGAGACTTATCAGCTAATAGATGAACAAGACTATGAAGAATCAACTCAGATGTGGAAAAATTCTCTATATGCCTACATGGCAGGTAAACGACCATATTTAATTCACTTTAACGCATATATTAGAAGGGTATGGAACCCATCAGGGGCATGGGATGTTTTTGCCAGAGAAAATGGTTTTTACCTAATTAAGTTTGAAAAGGAAGAAGATTATGAGAAGATCATTAAAGGGGGTCCATGGTTCATGGACAGCAAATTGATTATCATTAAGAAATGGGAAGCAGATTTCAATTTCGAGAAAGTAATGCTAACTACATATCCAGTCTGGATCAAGCTAAATAATCTTAACCTAGCTTTGTGGAACACAAGATGTATTGGTAAATTGGCAAGTTTGATTGGAAAGCCTCTAGATATTGATGAATACACAAAGAAAGTTAAAAGAATCAAATATGCTAGAGTATTGATAGAAATAAAAGCAGATTCTACATTACTAGAGACTGTGAAAGCGATTGACAAAAGAGGAAATGTATACACACAAGAAGTTGAATATGAATTCATACCTTTACGATGTGCAGAATGTAAGTGCTTTGGCCATGCAGTTACTCCAGAATGCATTGAGAAAAACAAATCCAAACAAGTATGGGTCCCAAAAACCACAAGTTCAGTTGAAACTATACAGATAAACACTACAACAACTGGCCCATCCCAGTTAGCATCTACCAGTTATTTAGTTTCACAAAAAGAATTTACAGCAACAAAAAAACAAAATGCTGCAATAGAAAGCCCACCACCCAGTCCACAAATTTGTAACATCAAGGACTCTGTAGAAGAGAAGCAAGAAGCTCATCAATTTCAGAAGACACAGGAGGATCATCAACTAAAGGACTATAGCCAGCAACCACAGGAGCAGAATATGACTGAGACAGGTGATGAAGAAGATCTCCCTGGATCAATCAATGAAATTAAAAAATCAGATATACAAATAGATTCATCAGAAGAGGAGGATGAGGATGAAAACATAGAAAAATATACAGAAGTAAATACCAACTATGAAAATATGTTTACTGACACAGGAAAAGAAGAAGCTTGTAAAAAAGCTAAAGTAGTATCAGCTCCTATTACTAGGAGCAGATCTACTAAATCATAATGACTATAATATGCTGGAATGTAAGAGGTCTTAATGGTGATGTCAGGAAATTAGACCTCTATAATCTCAGGATAAAATACAAACCTACAGTCATGGCTATTTTAGAAAATAAACTTAATGAAGAAAGCATGGAGGAAATACAGGAACAAATGGGGGATCAATGGAAAATCATCCATAATAATATAAATAATGTTAAAGGTAGAATAATAATTTTCTGGGAATCTAATATTTGGAGTTGTAGTTTGCTAAATGCTGATGAGCAACATATTACTATGGATATGAAAAATATAGGAGGAATGCAAATTATGGTTAAAATAGTCTATGCTAACAATTTGGCATCCGAAAGAAAGAAACTATGGAAAGGGATCAATGAAAATTCAAAAATCATAACCAAACCATGGGTAGTAGTTGGAGATTTTAATGTTGTTTTAAAAACACATGAAAAACAGGGAGGACTTACCCTGAAGGTCTGCCAAATATCTGAATTCAATAATTGTGTTCTAATAGCAGGACTTACAGAAGTACTCCACATAGGCCTGAAATTTACATGGAAAAGTGGTGAGAAGAAAAATATTAATTCTAGACTGGACAGAGCACTTGGAAATGTAGAACTTATTAACAAATTCCCCAATATAAATGTCACAGTACTGCCAAGCTCCACAAGTGATCATAGTCCTTTATACATACAATTCAATAATGAAAAGCAAGAACAGAAGGGGAAACCTTTCAGATATGCTAATCATTGGCATCTTCTTAAAGAATACAATGAAATAGTTGATTTCAATAAAATCAAAATTCCAGAAGGTAACTACATGTACAAATACATTATGATGGTGAAGCAGATTAAAAACAAGCTGAAGGAATGGAACAAAATAAGGCCAAAAAGACATGATGACATCAAAGAAATGCCGGAAAGACTTGGAAGACTTCAATATCAACTGGAAAAAGAACCACAGAATGAAGTCCTTAATGCAGAATATTTTGACAAACAACAACAGCTGAAGAATCTTCTGAACATTCAAGCCATGGATATCAAACAAAAAGCAAAGGAAAAATGGCTAACACAAGGGGATGAATGCAATAAGTTTTTTTATACTAAAATGTCTGTGAGAAAAAATCAAAATAACAATTTACTAAATTATTTAAATGAACAGGGAAATGTTGTTGGAAACATAAAAGAACTGGAAACAAACGCCATAGAATATTTTACTAGCACATACAATGGAGATCATTCTCAACAAATACCTCATATCCACTGTAGAAAAAGAATCTCCAGTGAAGGTGCCCAAATGCTCACAGCTGAAGTTACGGAAAGGGAGATGAAAAGAGCCACTTTCTCTATTCACAATGAGTCCAGTCCGGGGCCCGATGGAATGAGCGCACTCTTCTTCAAAATGCACTGGAAAGACCTAAAGGATAAAATGCTCAGAGGTTATCAAGAGGCTTTCAATACAGGTGAATTCATTCAAGAAATTAACCATACTTTCATCACTTTGATTCCAAAAGTCAAAAAACCAGAAAAAATAGAGGACTTTAGACCCATAGCTTGTTGCAATGTTACATACAAAATCCTCAGCAAAATCATTTGTATGAGATTGAATAAAGTTCTACCTCAAATCATTTCGCAAAGTCAAAGTGCATTTATAAAAGGTAGATTCATCTCTGAAAATTCTCTGCTAGCACATGAACTAATTAGGGATTTCAACAAAAAAGGAGCTGACAGAGTGTGCTTAAAAATAGATTTACACAAAGCTTATGATAAAGTGAACAGGCAATTCATTTTACATATGCTACATGAAATGGGAGTACCAGCTAAACTGCTTAAACTAATAACACACTGCATATGCACTCCTACCTTCTCAGTGCTTATAAATGGAACTCCTAAAGGGTACATTACAACTAACAGAGGAATTAGACAAGGAGATCCTGTTTCTCCTTATCTATTTGCTGTTGCCATGGAGTGGTTCTCTCTTCAAATGGAACTTGCAAGTTACCATTCACTGATAAAACCAGTGTTCAAATTAAAACCAGAAGTCAATCACCTTATTTATGCTGATGACTTACTAGTTGTATTTAAAGCTACAGACATGGGAATTCACACAATAAAAGGAATTTTTAAACAATTTGAGGAATTGGCTGGACTCAAAGTTAATGAGCTTAAAACAAAGTGCTATATGAATAAATTCTGTAAAAACAAAACAAACATATTAGCAGAACTTGGAGTAGGGGAAGGAGAGCTGCCAGTTAAATACCTAGGGGTTCCTCTATCAAACAATAATATCACTGATGCTGAATGTGGAAAGCTGATAGATAAGATTAGGGAAAAATTACAGGGATGGAGATCAAAAATGTTATCTTTTGCAGGCAGAGTGGAATTGGTTCATACTGTAATCACTTCACAAGATAGATTCTGGCTACAAACATTTCAGATACCAGATTGTTCTATAGCTAAGATAAATACAGTGTGTGCTAATTTCATATGGAGAGGAGGGATACATAAAGTGAATTATAATGAATTGTGTAGACCCAAAAAAGAAGGAGGAGTGGGACTGAAAAACCTTTTTGAACTTAAAAAGATATATGGTCTCAAATTAGCCTGGAAATTCATTTCTTCTGAAAACTTATGGGCCAAATGGATGAGAAGTAGATATTTGAAAGACAACTTTTGGACTATCCAAACTGATAACAATGCTTCGGTGACTTGGAAAAATATCTTAAAACAAAGAGGTATCCTTAAAAATTCAATTGAAAGGCAAATAGCAAATGGGAAAGACACAGACTTATGGAGGGATCCGTGGATAAATAACAAAAGCATTATAGACATTTTTGGATGGGAAAGCTACTCAGCTAACAACACTCCACAAATTCAAGTAGCTAGAATAATACATAATAACAAATGGGAGACAGAAAGACAACTGATTACAAGGAATCTGAAACATGAGATAGAGGGAATCCCTATCCTTTCAAACAAGATAGTTGATAAATGGGTCTGGAAAAACAACAAAAAAGGATATTTCAAAATGAACGAAGTTTGGAATGAAAACAGGAAACATTATGAAATGGTAAATTGGTATAATGTCATCTGGAGTAAATCTAATTGCCCTAAAATGGCGCACACTACATATAAAGCAATTAAGGGCAGGCTGAGTACTAAACATAGATTAAAAAGCTGGGGTATTCTTAATGAAGATATCTGTAACTTATGCGAGAAAGAAACAGAAACTCATAACCACTTATTTTTCGACTGCAAATTCAGTAAACGGGTGTGGGCTATACAAAAACTTAAAAATTTGCAATCAGAAACGGTCCAAAGCTTAGAAATTGAGATTATTCACCTGAGTAATCGGGCAGATTTCACGAACTTGATGAAGGAGGTTGTGAAAATTTCTTTGACGACAACTGTCTGGCATCTCTGAAGAGAAAGGAACATAAGGGCTTTCAAAAGTGGAAAAGAAAAAGATGAATTAGAATTAGCAGAGTATATTGCCAGAGACGTGAAAATCAACATCGGAAGGATTAAGAAACTCACCAGCTTAGAGGCAAAAGAAAAACTGCAACTGGAGAACTGGAAGTGGATGGCTGTGAAGCTAGAAAATCAAGCAAACATCTGGTAGTCGCCATTATTATCGAAATGAAAGAACCCTAATTAATTTAGGAAAGTGTTAGTTTGAGATGAGACTGTAATGCATTGTCGGATGATATCTCGGAATGTTTATTGTAATTGTACTTTCAGGCTACTGGGCCGCAAAGCCCGTTTAATATCAATTAACCCATTTTCAAAAAAAAAACAAGATAATAAGTGTTAAAGTTAAAGTAAATATTTAAGTTGGAAAAATAATATATAAGATAAATTAAAATATAAAGTAAACACATAGCTAAATTATAACAACATAATTTTTGTAGAAATTCATTTATATTCTAAAGCAATAAGACAAAGCAAAAGAAAACAAAATACATTCAAGTATATACAAATAAGTATAAATCTGTAGACCTGGAAGCAAAACAAGAAATAAAATACATTCAAGGGTGTAAAACTCAAATATAAAACATAAATATCCTTAGGCTTGTATAAGAAGGTAGGTACATATGTTTAAGTACGAAAATAAAAGAAGATAAGCATAAACATATAAAACAAGACAAAGGAAAATAATGCAAGTATCTTCAGCCACCATATTAAGAAAGAAAAATCTTCAGCCAGAATAAAAAAAGGTATTAGCCACCAAAAAATACTGTCAGCCACTAAAACAAGTTTTCGGCCGAAATCTTGCTTAGTCAAAATACAAAGAAGAAAAATATCTCTGATTAATATTTGTACAAAACAAGATATTGCCTCCTGGTGTACAAACAAAATTATAATCCCTGTACATTTCTTTCCTATATATCAACTTCTCTATCTCAGTTCGATCATCAAAAGCTGAGTAAAATCTGAAGTAATACTATCTAAAACTTAAACAAAAAAAAATTCAACTTAAACAACAATAAAATCAACTACAAACCAGAGAATCAAGAAAGGGTTTCAGCTTGCAATTTCAAGCCTAGTTTAAATAAAAGAAGCTATTTTCATCTTCTCAAAACAACCGTGAGTAACATTTTCTTAAAATCTAAAAATATGGATCTGTTGCAAGTTGAATCTGTGATAAGTATGTTTGAATCTATATATGAATTTTCTGTGAATGATGGATATATTGCACAGGATGATGTTTGTAACTATCTTTGTTCTGAGTTCATAAACACCAGATTTTTGATTCAAAAAATCATTTCCGCTCGTTCTACTTGATGTTTGGACTTTGTGTTAAAAAAAATGTTGCTTGTATGATCTTGAACTAAGTTTTAAAAATATATTTAAGTTAAAACAACCTGTTGAAGTCTTTGGAA
Organism: Allium cepa; assembly: GCA_030765085.1. Taxonomy (NCBI): domain Eukaryota; kingdom Viridiplantae; phylum Streptophyta; class Magnoliopsida; order Asparagales; family Amaryllidaceae; genus Allium; species Allium cepa. The sequence continues at coordinate 720,436,343 of CM060935.1, read as the reverse complement.
AGCAAGAAACTTTAGCATAGCTTAAGAGTCAAAATTTAAACTTCTCCATTCTCGAATTCAGGTATGCAGATCGAATTCATATGCTTTAACTCGATTTTTAAAGCTTAAATCATAATTTTTAGATCAAAGATAAAAGCGCAGTTTGGGTTTAAATAGATTTCGTTGTTTTGGCGATATCTGATGATCCATTGGCTCGTGATGGCCGGGACCTTTCCTGGTGATGGAGGGACGAACGGATGTCCTTGGAAAAATAGTGTGATGGTGGGTAGTTGATCGTGGAAGCGGCGGTGATGCGCTTCGGTTTGTAGCCCTAGTTTTGTCGAGGGTTAATGTTTTGATTCGCTCGTCCTTTATGATGGATCGAGTGTTACGAAACTTTGGGTGATGGAAGAGGGGAGGTTGACGAGTAGATAGCCGGAGTTCTATGAATTTTGGTGGTCGGCGTTCGTGTGTAGAGGCATTTTTCTCTTGGGGTGTTCGAGTAGCTGGTTCGAGCGAAATAGGTATATTTTGATTTCGACTTTTTCACGTCGAACTGTGTTTCGCTTTCGGTCGTAGTGTCGCTTTGTGGCTTGCAGGAGGTGACTTGGTTTGCCGGAGTGACGGCGACGTGTCGTGCACGTGCACGGCAGCGTTGGTGTCAGCATCTTCGTGCGATGATTCGTCTCGAGTTATTATATGAGAGAATGGGGGTTTGCACGAGTGAAGACCTGGGAGCGTGCGTGAGTTTGCTTAACACTGCAGTTTATAACTTAAACTTAGCTAAATAATAAGAAAATTAAAAGAAAGAGTGGAAGAAAAAAAGGTACGACGAGAAGGAACTCGGGAAAATAGGAGGGGGGCTCGGGTTTTAACTCGAGTAAGCGCAGGGGGTTGCCTCGGGTTCCCAATTTCTAGTAATTAGCCTAATCTCTTTCAAGTTGTTTTGGTTAAACAAAGTTCAGTATTTATTAAGTACATAATGTTGACAAGTCTGAAGCTAAGATCATTAATTTAAAATTGGAGATTAATTAACAAAGTAATTAAAGAATTGTTATTAGTTAATGGAAGTCATTTACTAAGATTACTTAAATAATTGATTATGTGATTAATTTTAATAATTAATTAGATTAATTAATTAATGATAATAATTTATGAAATTGTGTAAGTGTAATTACTTTATGGTAAGTAATTAAAGGTTTAATTTCTTAAAACAATTAATTAAGGGATTAATTAATGATGTAATTGGTTTAAAGGTTAATTTAATTAATATGATTAATTAAGAATAATTTAATTAATTAAAGTGTTTGATAAATTAATTTATATCAAATGATTTGTAATTGATAAATCAGGATTGGATAATTATTTCATAAGTAGTTAATTTAATTGGAGATAAATTGAATTAATTAGGATTAAATAATTAATTAATTCTGCTTATAAATGATTATTGAATGCTTGACCTTACTTATGAATGATTGTATTGTATGAGATGCCTTGGATTGATTGTCTTATCTGATCTGTGATATTTTGATCTGTGGATTGAGCTGTGTGTAATTTATTCATTTATTTGTGATACATTTGTATATTATCTGTGAATCTATGAATGAAGATAAGCGTTATGGATCATACCGCTTATCGATATTGATATGATTGAATCTGTGATGATTGATGATGTTGCACTTTTATTGTTAAAACCCTGGACTACACCATACACACACAAATATGGATTGCATGTGGAAATCGGTTAAGTCGCAGATTTTTGAAATAGTTTTGAATTTGAATTTTGAATCCAATTGGTTTTGGAAATGGATTGGGATTAAAGTAAAAAGTTTTTGAAAAGGAATTTCAAAGATAAAATATATTTTTGAATAACTTGATTACGCCTTGAAGTTTAAATTATTTGATTTAAATTTGAATTTAAAATTTGAAACTAAATTCTATATTTGGAAACTAGGGATTAAAGATGTTATACTAGTTATATATGGGTTAAACCATTTTAAGGTATTGATTCGGGAAATTGAATATAATTCAAGGGCTTTAACTCATGCAAATATAATTGGATTTTTTCTGAAACGAAAAATGTTTGTTTTTAAATAATAAAAGCTTTCATATGAGAAATGAACTTCCAATTTGTGTTAAAAAGGATTCTTAGTCCAAAATGAAAATGGTCTTCCAAGTTATGAATAAATCTTTGGAAACGGTTTGAAGGCTATAAGTTAAATCCTTAACTTGAAGATTGGATGAGTTAATCCTAATTGAAATGGAAATTGCTTTGAAATCTATGAAAGGATTTTTGTGAAACTAAGTGAACTTTGTGAAATAAATCTTTTTGTTTAAAGATTTGAAATGGTAATTTGTTTAAACCATTTGAAGAAAGGTTTTGGTTTTCTTCGAAGTTGTGACTTAACTGAAATCCCATATCCATATATTTTTAAAATATTGCGCTCGTTATTCGATTTAGCAGGGAGAGGACCTTGTGTCATATAACCCATTCCGAATAATGGTACGACGTTATGGATTGCATTTGAAGACCGATGGTGAAGACCGATGGTGAAGACCGGTGGTGAAGATCGCGTATTTGTGAGAACGATAGGATAACCTATCGATTGTCTCTGCACCGAGTAGCTATGGTATAGAGATTCCCAAAGTGATGGGAAGTCCGATCGGGATTGTGAATACCCGGATTGCAAGGGCTTCTTCCTTTACTGGACGAAGTGCCTTCGGTTCTGTTCGAACCCGGAACAGACTTGTATGGTTGTATGTCTGACACTACACTTTGAGATGTAAAACTTATTTCTTTCAAATGCATATCTGTTGGTGGCGGAGAATTTATTCTCTTAGCTTAACACCCTTCTCTGAGACGTACGAGCTCAGAGGTTATGTAGCTGAAGGTTATCAGTGATATACTCCCAATTTGGTAGTGTGGCATGCTGAGTGCTGCTGCGTGTGATGATCATTTGTTGATCATTCGTGATCAAAGAATGGCTTTTGTATAAAACGTAGCTTTGTGGACGAGACTGCATTAGGACCTCACTTCCCGCAAATGGTCGAAACAGGAAAGATGCGGCAAGGTTATGAGGGCCGCGCCCTTTAGGGTGTGTCATTCCCTTCTGGTAAAGGGTGATATCATGGTATGGAGCCCAGATATTCACCTATGTGGTGGCTTCAATCTCATTTATTGTGTGGTTGTTTCTTTGTGGTTTAGAGGCGCCTCGGATAAAGGTCCCAAAGGACCGGGGGATGGCATTCTCGAGTAGTAGTTACCTAGTTACAGATGTAACCCGACCTTGTGTTGGCAGAGATCCGGTTAGGTTCTCGGGACATCCCGCCAGAGGCGTACCCATTAACAGTAGGAAGTTCCTTAGCCTGACCGTTTGTTGGAAATCCAAACAAAACAATACACGCGCTGTACGGTATTAGTTGTATAACCTGTCATTTACTTGTGGTGGCGCCCCACTGTTTAGGTGGTAGCTATAGTAGGCATACGATACTGGTCGTATGTTGGCTAAGATTAATATTATACTTTCGAAATTCTTTTCTGCACTATGCACTAATAATAATATCAAACGAGTTTCGCGTATCAAGCATATTTGACTATCATAAGGAGAAATCTCCTCCAATTCTGCATTTGCATTGTGTGTGTGGCGGGAGGCCTTATGGTAGTTTCATTTTCCAAAAAGCATTGCGGATTTATTTTAAATTCTTTTTTTGTTTGTTTTAAAAGATAAACTTTTTTTGTTGCTCATACCAGTCCCACGACTGACCTGGAGTTTATTGTTCCTTTGCTAAACTTTGGGTGTCCACAATATTTCCACACGGGCAGTCTAGAGTTGGGTTTTTCAAATAGTCAGGTTTAGTAGATTATCTGGAGCTAGTTCAGTCTTTGGATCAGGACTGACCTTGCTTATCTTTGTGAAACGTCATGTTGGTTCGAGCTAGCTTTGGATAGGAGCATTTGAGTTGGTGATGCATTCTATCTTGGAGATATTGTTCCGCTGCTATTGTCTTGTATCATATCGGTGATGTATATTGATATCTATTGTATCATATTGTATCACATATTGTATCAATGTTGTATAAATTGATATATTCTTTTTCTTCCGTTGTGTTGTACTTAATGGTGTTATAAGCTCCGGCGAGCCAGATTCGGCGTTTGGATCTGCGGCATTTGAATATATGTGACATATTCGGTGCCGATATTCAAAGGCCGAGTCAGGACCGTCACATTACCCTACTTGAGTGCTACCCACTTAGCATTGCTGCACCTCCCATGTTTTAGCCATTCCCGGTTGATGAGGCTTGAGGTTATGTGTTACCTTTTCAAGAACTCAATCACTTAGAATGCTCATTGTCCTCCTAAAGATGTTCTGATAGCATTCGTCCATACAAGTTGCCCTAGGTCTGGACAAACCGAATCACCATCTTCATGGTATTCATTCGTAAACATTTCAAACCGGATCGAAGTGGTTTTCGGATAATTAAATCTAATCGCGGTCTCTTCAAAATGATTAGCGTATTGGCCAATATTGATTGTTAGCTATTTAACTATCATATAACATTCACAAGCAACCATCAGGCCTTAAATAATTTCTCAAATTATTTATCTCAAAAATATCTACATAAGATATTAATTCCATACTTCACACTTTGAAAATAGTTTTCAAATCACTTTTTATTCCACATGGAATAAATTTAAATCTTTGCTCATACTTAGAATATTTTCCCACTTCGCTTAATATTCAACACTTGAAACTATTCATTTTATTCCTTATTTTCTTTTCCAAAAATCATTTACAACTGAGTTTGTAAATTTTCAACTTATTCACCTGAATCCTATAATTTCTAGAATTCCACAATTAATTCCTTTTATATTTCCAAAGTCGTTCATGCTTATTAAAATTCCAGTTTCACTTCTACTTCTTTTTATGAATTTTATTTCACCTTCTGAAGTTCATTTATCTTATGCTTTAGAGATTTATTTAAAATTCCATAATACCATTTAAGATCTTCCCTTAAAATCTTATTCAATTTTTAATAACTTGACTTCCCATCTCAAGAGGATTCATAATTGAGTTTAAACATTTAAAGTTCTATATATAGAACAAGAATAATGGTTTACTTTTTAAATATGGTTTTTGGTAACTAAATTATCAACTTCTTAAAACATTCAAAATTAGTATTCAGTTATTAATTTACCAAGTTGATTTATTGAGTTAGGATTTATTTCGATAAATACCAAGTATATAATAGCTGATTTTGGGATATTCCAATTCTAAATAATAGTTTAAAGGTTACACAGTATGGTAATCTGAAATCCCGTTTTAAAACAAATTCAATTTACGTTACAAAAAACTATTTTTCGACAATCAAATATTCGCCAATTCAATTCATAAGTTCCTCTTGATTCGTCTCACACTGACCATATCACCCTTCCTCATATTCGAAATATTCCATTATTTCTTTTCACAACAATTTCATAACTCGATATAAGTTTCACGCCATAACTTATATTTTTCCTATATCCACTGATATCAACTATCTCATTTATAAATCCGGTTTATAAATTTATAAACTCCCATGAGTTTTCCATCTATCACTATAATAAAAAGTTTTTTTATAGTGGCATATAGCCGCTATTAATCACAACCATGGCGTTTTGATAAGCGCTGTACATCGACATGTTATAAAAAACTGTTGAATATTTATAACACAAAATATGCCGCTATGGTTGAGCTTAGTTTTATAACGCAAATTCGCCGCTATGGTACGTTAATTCAATATCTCATTATGGCCGCTGTAATACAGCTAAATCTCAACGGAACTGGAAATCTTTATAACACCATTTAACTGCTATAAAATATTTATTCAATAGCTCATTGTAGCCGCTATAATACAGCTAAATCTCAACGGAATTGAAAATCTTTATAACACCATTTTGCCGCTATAAAAAATTTATTCAATAGCGGTCATTTTACGCTATTAAATCAATATGTTATAGTATTGATAAATTCTTTTACAGCTCCTATATGCCGCTATAAAAATCGTAGACACACTTTTCAAGAGCTATGCCTATATATTACATTTTAATTGTAGCAATCAAACTAAATCCTCATAAACGAATAAAGATTATAATCAACAAATATAGCACAAGAGCATGCTCAGAAAGAAATGTTATATATTTTTCATTACAGTGTACAAACATTAAAGCAAGTGCATAACCATTGAATAAAACATAAGCCTGCAGCCAAGTTAACATAGAGAAACAGAAAATAATGTCAATTTAATAAGTGTACAAACATTACAGAGTACAAACATAAATATAAATGTTATTGGATAAATATAAGTGCTCATAATTCAGTTTACTCGTAACCAGTAGGCGCATCTTTAAAAAATTATCATAATATTCAGTTATCCTACTCTGAGTAATTTTAGAAAGTATAGCACTGTATATCGATAAATATTAGTACAAGAATGTAAATCACGCCTATGCATACACTGGAAACAGCAGCATCATGTATAATAATAAGTGGATACCTTTGTCGTATCCCTGGTAACCTTTCTTTTTCATACTTTCGAAAAACTTGTACGGAGTGAGGTAATAAAGAAAAGCGCAACGTTTGAAGAATATCCTAGAAATTTATAACATTCAAAATTATACTAATGAATTCATTCAAAGCTGCTCACCCTATCATGTGCATCCTTGAAATATCGAGCAATGTCATCAAAGGCACCGCCAAAGAAGGACCAATTGTCAACAATCCTGTTGTAAAAATACAGTTCCAATGATTTGAAGGAAAAAAATCTTAGTAAATTTTATAAAGTTATCTGCCAGACACAAGGCTAGAAACAAGGTCCTTTCCAGCTCTTGTTATCACTATAGCATTATGAGCTCCAGATACACAAGGTCCATGATCAGCACATAAAATGATGCACATCTAGCGATAAATCCTATAATTAGCACAAGGATAGAAAGTCAATCCTTCATTTTCTAGTGCATTATCGTAAAAAAGAAGAGTTAACATGATAAATTTACTTACCTCGATGAATTGTGTATATTATCGAGGAAGACTGCGCTTGAACCACAGAAGAGAAATGACATCACCAATGCCAAAGCCTTATTCAACAATAGCAGACAATTTCACACCAGCATAGGTTGGCTCCTCACATATAAAATATTTGAACACATCACTGATATTAAGTGGGTGTGTCTGAAGATAATTAGATGTGTTTTATATATTCAGCAACATGGAGAAGATGGAAATTATGTTTATCAAACCTCTATCAACAGAGATTGTCGATATAATATGTGTTGGTGCTCATACTATTCCATTCTTGATTGCACTTTTGAGATCTTCAGGAACTTGAGGAGATGTAACTTCAGTTACTTAAATAATTTTACCTTAACCTAAAAAATGATAAGAGTTGAAAAGTAGGAAGAATAAAAAACAGTGCAAACTTTAAGTTGAAACCAATGGTAAATTGTTAAAACTCAAGCAGAATAATTTTCCAAACTTAAACAGTACCTCAATTATATCTCATGCAAATATGAAATGTATTTTCCTAGAGCGATATGGAGATTATAATATATTTGTACCACTGGATACCAGAGTTGGAGCTTATTTATGTAGAAAAAACATCCTAGGAAAAACATGAAAAATTATCATCAAATCGAATATAAACATACCAGTTTATCGAATGTCTCTTTAATTGCACTTTCTAGTGCCTTTAATGAGATTGGAACAACTGCTCCTACTTCTCTATGAGCACTATTTTTTGCTTGTGTAGATTCCATCTCACCGCCACTTTTAGCACCCTGGTTTCAGTGAAAAAAAGTTACTCAATATTCTAGTGGTAATTTGGTTAAAATGAAAGAAGAAGAAGATGAAAAGAAAACCAAAAATCAAGAACTTACGGCATGACCAAACTGAACTTCTGACTTGAAAAGTCAAGCACATGTTCCACTAACCCGAGCAGCAACTAGTTTTCGGACCTTTCCTTCGTTTAGAGTTTCCACTAATGAGTATTCATCACACCCACCAAGCTTGCCAAGTACAACCATCATTTTCATCTAAGAAAATTCATATATTTATAAGAAAAAACTTCGCATATTTATACGAATGATGCTGATCATGTACTATAAATAATGATTGAGTGACTTGATTTATGGATATAATGTACAACCGATGTTAAAACAAAATATAGTCGTGTAGTAAATAAACTACATGTTGTATGTTGTCAAACCTTAGAAAATGATCGGAAAGAGTTAAGCCAGGAAAAATATCGCCACCAATTGCAATGCCTTCATAAATGCCATTAGTAAGATGTGCAATCGTGCCGCAAAGCTCGTTGGACATGCCACCATATTCACAAGCTAGTTAAAACCAAGAGCTTTAGATGAACCTTGACGTTAAGTTATCAACAAGTGTAAAGTGCTCAACACACTATTCAATTATAGAATCATTTGAGAACAACTTCATTTATAACTATGTTAAAGTAGTTCTGAATAATGATTTTTTAACTTTATAGTGAAAAAAAAATTAAAAGGTAAAAGTAATTAGGAAAATAAATTGAAATTGGGATAGATTTCAGTAGCAAAAGTTAAAATGAGCAATAAGTAATATTTGTTGTTACCGACATATCTCATGACTTATCAACTTCAAAGCAGCTTATTTTACCTTCTAATAAATGGTGGGAAAACATAGAAATAGTAAAATAAGCACCTTACAATTATGAGCATTAATATTATTATTGTTATTATTTTAAACATTGTTAATTTTTATAAAACTAGGTTGATTTATTATTGTTGTTGTTATTATGATTGTTGTTGTAGTTAATATGGTTATAATAAATATTAATTTATACAAAAATTAGTTAAATTATTATTATTATTATTATTATCAACTTATTTAATTTTTATAAGCTTATTTAATTTTATATAATTAACAAACGAAGTTATTTTTATAATTTTAGTTAATTTATTATTGTTGTTATTGTCATACAAATCTAGTTAACTTTTATAAAATTTAGCTAACTTGGTTGACATTTTATAAGTTGTTATTATTATTATTGTTCAAAATTTAGTTAATTATTATCAAACTTAATTATTTTATTATTTTTATTATCAACTTACTTAATTTTTATATGCTTATTTGGTTTTTATTAAATTTAATTAATGAAGTTAATTTTTATAATCTTAGTTAATTTTATTGTGATTATTATGATTGTTTAAATTTTATTGTTAAGGTTGGTTAATTTAACTAATGTTAGTTACTTTTATTACTATGATTATTTGACTAAGATTATAAAATTTTATTTTAACTATTATGATTATTGGTGTTGTTATTGTCATTGTTATTATTAGTTTTATTATTATAAAATTAACTAATTTTTATAAACTTAGTTAATTTATTATTATTATTATATAAATTTGTTATTTTTTATGAAACTTAGTAAACTTGGTTAATATTTTAACATCATTATTACTATTATACTATTACTATTATTATTATTATAGACTTAGGTAATTTATTATTATTATTATATAAAACTGGGTTAATTTATTATTTTGATTTTGACTATTATATATATTTAGTTAATTTTTATAAAATTTAGTTAACTTGGTTAATATTTTATAATTTATTACTACTACTACTACTATTATTATGCACTAGTTAGTTTTTGTAATAAACTTAGTTAATTTTCATAAAATTTGTTAATATTTTATTGTTATTATTATAAACTTTATAAATGTTACTTAACAAACAAGGATAATAACAGCTTTCCAAATCAAATTCATTTTATAGTAGCAATTGACAATACTATGCAGCTTGTAATAGTAGAAAGTAAAAGATTGAATAATAATACCTCATTTGATAACATAACCTATAAATCATCAGTTGCAAGAATGAAGTACTCAAGAGTCCATCAACCACCTCCTCCTGCATTAGCAAAATAAAAATTCCTTGCTCATAGAAATTACTCGATAACAAGCAGTATATGCACTTCGATTGCAAGTATGTGCACAACTAAAAAAGCACTTGAGTGTCTTCTATTTGACAAATACGATTTCGAAAGAAAAGTAAACCAAAGCATGGTATAAACTTGTTAGTTTTCTTAATTAATTACTTACAGGTCTAGATTCATTATAACAACTGCATTCATCAATAAATTCATATACAAGTTCCTTCTTTTTCTTTATCATAACAGATAGTGCTTACATCCTCATGTTTTCTATTTGGTTTTCTCAATTGACACACTGGATGTTGGCAAAATTTTGTGTACCTTCTCGAAGCTGAATCCATCCAAAACAATGAATTCATCTCTTTTACTATTTACATCATATTTCGCTTGTGAGTTCTTAACTGAAACAAAATCATTATCATCCACGTCTCTCTTCTTGTCGAAACTATGAAATTTGTCTTCATGGTCAACATTGGTATCTTGGTTATTTCTGAATAAGAATTTATCAAATGAGTAAGTATTAAACATAAGATAGTTAAGCTTACTAGACTTTTGCTTGACTTGTGATACATTGTTGTTTTCTTCACTATGGGTTGGTGATTGAGAGAAGGAAAATAAATCCATGGATTTTTCAGGTGCTTCTTCCCTTTCTCGAATAGTTTTCAGGAATAATGTCTTGAGGAAGTCATCACTTGAACTGCATGGATCAATACAGTCAATGGATATGCCATTTGAGCCAAAGATCAATATACAGTTAGCATATAGAAATAAATTTATATTTTTCAGAGGAAAAAATGCTGTAACCTGGGTCATGTTCGGTGCAAAAACCACAGCAAAGTTCTTACATTTATTTTGTTGTATTGTTCATGTTCCACAACACCAGCCATAAGATTAATAGCCCAATTAAACAATGCTGCTTCAGTTGGTCGCAGCAACCTTACAGGCTGAGAGAACTCTTCTTCACTATTACATCGCATAGCCTGATATGGTGTCATTAAGCCAAAAACTCCCATAGGTAGTTCTCGAAATCATGTATATCAATGTAATGATGAATTCATAATTTGATTCAAATAACAGAGGAAAAAAAGAATAGCTTGAGAATTACGAAACCAATAACATATAACATTTCATTTCCACTCGTGAATCATAGGTACCATTAATACAATTAATTAGATGCAAAATTATTAACTATTTTATTATTGTTATTATTATTATTATTAATTTTCTCAACTTAGTTTATTGTTACAAAACCTAGTTAATTTTTATGAACTCGTTTTATTTATTATTATTATTGCTATTATGATTTTGAGTTTCATTCATAAAATATAATAACGATGATGATGATATTTTTGTATAAACGGTGTTTATATTATTCACATCTTATTTCTATCATCTGTTCGCATAAACATCTAAAGATAAACCCTTGTAGTAAAATCAATAACTTTATTTAGCTATGTTAAAGTTATAATTATTCCAACAATGGATTACATAGGAGCAACCTCCAAATAAATAGTTGTCATACAAACCACCTACAAGAAACAAAAGCTAAATAACATTTTACACCAAAGTAAATTAAAACTAGCATGTCGATGCTTATTTGTGACACTGAACCTTAAATAAGGATTAACCAACATATAAATACATGTTTTCATTCTTATATAAAGCGGTAAACCTTGTCTAGGCAAATCTTTAGGAGTTAAGTCTCACATAGAGCCTAGGCAGGGCCTAGGTAGAGGCTTAGATGAATTTTTACAATAATGCTTAAAGAAAGAAGTTAATTCTCTCTACAACCTTATTTTTAGTCTATTTTTCGCTTTTGGCATGGAAGTTAAAACTTAAACCAAGTTACATTTAAGTTACCTATTTAAGCTATAAAAAACTTAACTAGCTACTTACAGAGTGTAAATTACTTCTCCAAATAAGTTTTTGAGGATCAGAATAAGCAAGTAATTAATGCAAAACAAAGACATTTTTTCTGTTGCCAAATGTTGAAAGTAGCACTGAAAGTCATTTCTGAAGTCGTTCCCAAAATGCAAATCTCCCTTATTAATTATCTCCCTGTGTAGCATTTCCAGTTCCGTTATAATTTAAAATTCAAATTGACAAAATGGAAAATGAAGTACATTTGAGATGTATTCAAAGGAATCATTCATAGAAAAAAAAAGTTTGAAAAGATCCTAAAATATCAAATAATATATGATCGACATTAGATTTGTAAAAAAGAAAGCAACTTTAAGTAAAGTAGAGATGGAAGTGAACTCGAGGACCGATAATCGTGGAAACCTAATTGTAAAGACTATCATTTTTGGGGCCAATGGAGAAGTCGGAAGGAGGCTCAGTGTTTAGATCGGCCATTTTTTTTTAAACATGTTTGCTTGAGGATGAAACCGACGTTTTAGAAGCCCACGGCTTTATTGCTCCACCGGATGTTGCGGAGGCAGCAGCCGCGAAGGGGTTTCCTGATGACATCGAAATCAATTTTTTGGGCTACCAATTTCACCCATAAAATTAGCATTCCAACTTATTTTAGAGCAGTTTTATGGGGTGAAATTGCTAAAATGAAGTTAATATTTAGGAAGCGGGATGAATCGAGTAGATATTGATGAAGAGCGAAATCGAAGAAGATTGGAGATTAGGGCGCCTGACGCCGTCGACTTTGTAACTATAGAAGAGAGAACTGTGGAAGAACAAAGATGGAGTACAATAGCTAAATTTCAAAGATTGGAGATGGAGTAGAACTTCGCTTAGTGTTATTTTGTTTTAGGAGGGAAACGAAAATTGCTGAGTGTTATTTTGGAAGGGAGACAAAATTAGTTGTATTTTTAGGAGGGAGATGAAAATTTAAGGCCAAAGCATTGCATATGTACATACAAGATAGATTGTGTAAAAAAATGTTTAAATGTAAACAATAACGCTTTAGAATAATGCGTTATTAAATGGTGTTATTAATAATATATTTTCTTGTAGTGTATTTATAAAAACAATTTTATAAAAAAGTTTGATATTAATTTTCTCCCTAAATAAATTCCAATTTATTTTAAATCTAATTTTAATTATTTCTTAAGTTCTTTCCTTAATTTCAAAATATCCTTCCAGGTTCTTTTATATAATTTATTTCAAAAATATCTGCTTAAATCAAATTTTACGAATGGTCAAGTACAACCCAAATTAGTTAATATATTTTATTCCACTTAATTTCCTTTAGAATAAATCCAATTTACAATATAAATATTTACCATTCAAATTTCCTTTTTAAATTCCTTCAATTTAATTCTTCTTGGTATTTAAATGTCTAAATTCAAATGCCATTTAACATTTAATAATTCAATTCACAGGAACCATATCAATATATCCATCATATAATATATCAACATATATATAAGAGCAATAAATATATTTTTTGGGGAATCCAGTTGGATCCCTCCAACTTATTTTTTTTGCATCCACAGATGTTAGTCGACAAATAAAATACGAAATCTCACTTCGAGAGGGATATCGCGGTATAAAGGGTCATTCGCTATTATGCGGGGCGCATAGGGTCTCATCGCTATACAATGCAGCAATATTAATCACTCCAATGCATATATATACTGTAACGACCCAGAATTTTTAGTAATTAAAATATGAATATTTAATTAATTTTAAATATTAACAAGTGAATTTATCAGTCGAATAATTTTTTTTTTGAATAATTGGATTTAATTGGATAATTAAATCGATAATTTAATATGTTAAATTATGGAAATAATTGAAAATTTGGTTAAATATGATTGAAAATGATTTGTAAAATTTTATTTTATCATATTGAAGTTAGAACGATATTTTAGAACTTTTAAAATCGAATTAAAAGTTAATTTGTGAAAATTGAATATTTTAATATTTAAATCGACTAGTGAAAATAGTCAAATTTTGAACAGTCTCAGAATTGAACGAAACCAGTTCCATTGGATCCGTAATAGTTAGTTATTACCGAATTTCAATTTTCGTGTCAATCGGAGTTATCGTTTGATCGTGGCAGCTCGAAACGCATCGAATTATTTTTTAATTTTAATTTGGCGAGTTAAAATAGCCATTTTTCAAAAAGTCTCGGATTTCGACGAAACCAGTTTCATCGAATCCGTAATGTGATATTATTGTAAGGTTTCAAATTTCGTATCAATTGGATTTACCATTTGTCCGGTACAAATTAAAACGCCTAGAAAATCGTTTAAATCGGTTTAATTCAAATTGAACGTTTATTGCCATAACTCGCACATATTTCCGAATTAGCTTCCGAAACCTGTTCCATTGTGTCCGAAACGCGGGGTAAACCCTAAAAACGCTGGTTACGGCGCGTAGATCGGAGTTCGGAATTCCCGGATGAATAGTGTTCGAAAATTCTCTATAAATAGCTCAAAATTCACAAGAAAATAGAAAAAAAAGAAACCCTAATTCAACTGCCTAGCCGCCAGAAATGAAACCCACGGCCAGAATTGTCTCTCCTTCCTCCCTCGATTACTCCAAATCGATCAATAATTAGACGAAACTTCCAACTACAAAGAGGTAGAGCATGAAGAGATCTCGAGATCCAACGGTGGAGATCGTGTTTGGAGTTGTGGATTGGTGGCAAGTCGTGTGGGAAGAGTGGCCGTTCATTCTCGATTTGCGTGCAACATGGGGGGCCGAGCTCCACAAGGTGATGGCCGAACATAGAGCAAGTGACGAGCTTCGACGTGGTGGCGGCGTGATGGAGTTTCGACGCTCGAAGAGGTTGTAAAATGAAACCCTAATATGGATGAATGGGTTTCTTTACACGGCTTGGTTACTGGGAAGAAACGTGAAGAGGAGAGAAGGGGACGCACGGCCCAGATGCACGCACGATGGATCTAACGGCCTGTGTTGTTTAGGTTAAATTTTTTTAAATATATTTTGTGAATTTTAGTATAAATCGTGTAAAACTTTGAAAATTCATATCTTTTTCATACGAGGTCGAAAACGCGCGAAACTAGTTGCGTTGGAATCGTATGGACGAGCACTACGCGATGGAGTTGTATTGGAGTCGTTTGGAGTTAGTGATAATTTTGGGTAAAATTAAAAGTCCGTTTAATTTTATTCGAAATAAATCGCTGAAACGGAAATAAAATCAAGGTGAGAACTTCTCACTCAATCGAATCAGTTTCGATTTTATTTTAAATAGTTAGATTTAAAATATGTGAATGCATGTTTGAATGATGATTGTTATCTATTGATTGTTAAAATAGACATTATACGCCGTTAGTAAGCGGATGTTATTTATTAAAAACATATACCGCGAATATTTCATAAACAGTGAAATTGGTATTATATATAATAGCAATATATATATATTGGCATATGTATATATTGGAGTTATTGATTTCCCGCATTTGCATAGCGGATGAGACCCTATTGCGCCGTCTATTAAGCGGATAATATTTTAAATCCCATATACCGCGATAATTTCGTACTGGAGCGGAATTTTATTGTGCTAATGTTTGTGATGCGGAAACAGGTTGGAGGGATCCAACTGGATTCCTCAACAGTATTTATTTGAATTCAGATATTTTGATATTTGATGGATTATCATATCGATATATGATATCGTTGTTGTCGTGATTGACTATTTGGTGTGTAGCATCATTGGACCCAGATTTTGGGATTTTAAAATGATTTTTTAATTGATTTTTGAAAATATACTTTATTTTTGGAATTGATCCATTATAAATAAATAAACGTTACATATACACACACTGCTATATATATAATATCATCCAACAGATAAATCATAATTTATCAATCAACATGCAACGATTTAAATTTAACATTTTAAAATTTAAATAGGGTTATCCAAATGAGTGAGAAAATCTCACCTTTGCTTTTTAATTTGCCATCCAATCCATCTCGACTTATTTCCCCATGATTTTAGACCTTGTATAAATATTTATACAGTTTATTACTACCCGAAATAACCGAACAATTTATTTCCTATTTAATCATTTAATTAACTAATAATTTAATTTAACTAATAGTTTTCCTTTTTTAAAATCTTTTAGTAACTAAAATAATTAAATACGTTGATTAAACAAATTAATCACCTTAATAAATTATTTTAAAATAAACAAGTAAATTAAAATATGTTTATGTATATTTATTTTATTTCTTACGTATACTAAAATAACTTATATAGATTAAAAAATCTAACTTTTCACATAAATTCCTATATTTTCCCAAAGTCTTATATATTTTTTCTTCCGTTTATCTACATATATATATATATATATATATTTATACATATATAATTTTATTATACATTAATGAAAATAAAATTCTTTCTAACACACATATATATATTAAATTAAAGACAAAAAGGTTTATAGACTTCTTTGTAATATTTTTTTCTGTAAATAACGAGACAGCGATTTCTTTTACTGTAAATAATTTCTGTAACATATATTTATAAAAATTTAAATTAAGGATATACATTTACCTCACTGCTCTTACCTCGCCGACGAACTCACCACCGTGCCAACAATCCTACGCCACAAGCTTCAAACTCGTTCGTGATTTCATCATGAATTCCCCATGCCTGACACCTCGCCGTCATTCCGTCTTCGGCCTTGTGCCCTTCCGCGCCCACGCCTGAGCCTTCACATCGTTGCCCAACCTCCATCGTCAAACCCTCCAATGCATGCGAGCTTCCCCTCACATCAAAGCACTTCACGCCGGCAGACCCTCCCTCACATCCTCGTGCGGTCCCGATTCAAATCCCGATTCATATCTGATTATATATTTTTTTGTTTACTGAATTGATTTGCTCAAACAAGGGGTAGGCATGATTCCATTTAGTCCGCTTCTCCCTTATTTCGATTTTATTTTTGAGACGAATTTCGTATTTGATTTTCTTTAAAAGGAAGCAAATCTTGATTTATAGAATGGAGGCAAAAGGCTTGACTGCTGCTTCGAATTATAAGGAGGAAGTGATAACACCCTTATAAAAGAAGAAGCATCTTCGATTGTAAGCTTTTACTTTTATTTTATTATTATTTATAGCAAGACTTCAAACTGATTGAGAGGGAGGCTGTCGCGTGTTAGCATAGGCTAGGGCACAGTGATTTTAGTGGGAAAAAGTGCTGATGTGAAGTATTTTTGACCAGTAAACAAAGTACAAGTTATATTTAAATTTGAATTTAAATTGACTTGAATTCATAGCTTAAAATCTTGGCATCCTATCGAGGCATGCCGCTAGGCATTTATAATGTTATACCCCTATTCCAAACGCAATCAAAAAGATTTTGAGTACTAACTCGATTGTATGGAGAAGGTAGCTTTTTAGACCCAGGTATTATATTAAATTTCGATAAAAATTTCAACGCGTTTACACACCACATGTCCACACGACAACTCCAAAAACTACGAAATTTGAAATCTGATAACAACAAAATATTACGGATCCAATGAAACTATTTTTATCGAATTCTGAGACTACGCCTCGTAAGGCTATTTTTGATTGTCGATTTAAACGATATATTTTCAAAACTAAACAAACCACTTCCCAATTTGATTTTAAAAGTTGCAATGTCTTCAATATAATTAATATGAATTTTACAAGCCTTTAAATTATTTTTAACAAGCTTAAAACTCCAGATTCACTATTTTACCCAAATTCCAATTATTAAATTCAAAAATTGAATTGTCCAATAAATCACTATATCTGAACTCTAAATCTATTTTATTAAATAAACCCAAGTTTTCCATATCAAAACCAGTTTATAATTCAAATTAAATATTTAAAATCATTTAAATATTTCAAATCCAACGTTGAAAAATCCAGATCGTTACATTAATCAACTTGAATTAAATTAAATCTGTTTATATTTTTAATCCAGATTGCTTATAATCTAAGGAATTATAAAACAATTCTCCTTTAGTTAACTAAAATTAACTAATTCAACTAATAACGAACTTTATTAATTAACATAAGTTCAACAATTTAGAATCTAATTACATATTTATTTACATAAGATTTAATGAAATATTTTTTATTTTAGTAACTCACTTTAATTCTTTAAAATAATTACACTTTATATTATAGATAATAAACAACATAAGTTTAGAATAAATGTTGCCAAATCTATCATGTTGGTTCGATTTTTAAAATCAAAGAGAATACATATATATATTTTGTTTTTAATCCAAAGATTTGAAGTAAAAACTCAAAACAATTTCCTCTTTTTTTCTTACTTTTTCCTTTTCCTTTCTTCCATTTTCTTTCTATTTTTTCCTTTCCTTCCCCATTTCCCCTTTTCTTTTCTTTCCTCCCTTCTTTGTCCCAAACCTGGCATATTCTTTCTTTCTCTTCTTCCCAGATTCTTTCCTTCACTCCCTCCTTTATTAACCTGGAAGTACAACAATCGTGCGTGCATATGTATCCGTGCACACCCTCTCCATTCGCTCAACCATGCCGCTGACTACCTCCGCAAACCACCCTCGACCATCTTGTCACATCTAACCACATGGAATGCGACTTGATACCACGATTTGAAAACTCGACCCCTCACCCAAAATTGAACCAAGCCAAACCATCGAAATCACCTCACCTATGCCACCATAGTCCACCGTTCACCACTAGCCTTCGCTTAGAAGTTCACCAACCTTACCTCCACCTTCTCCCCCACATGCACACGTCTCGTTTGCCCTCCCCATGTCACCATTGTGTCGTAACCAAACCAATCGAAATTTCCACTAAAACCCTACTTCCTCCTCGTCAAGCTTCCACGACCATCTAAAGATCATCGTTCTAATTTTTTCGAGTTCCCCATCCCTTACTCCTCCCCTATGTCAAGTGTCATGCCCCCAAATTAGACGAGATGCCCGGATTTGCCATTAGTCCAAATCTCAATCATCTCCACTTCTCTACCTCCATATGACATTAAAAATCTCCTAACCAATTCTAAAAATCATGATTTCCTAAAGCGAATAAATCTATGTAATCTAATAGTTTAATTATGATGTTCGAAATCTAACCGTACCTAAGTCATTTAGTGTAAAATGGTTATTTTTCTCCCTTCTTAATGAAACCCAAAGAAATTTGTTTTAAGTATACTCAACCTTCGAAACCAACCAAATTTCATTTTGGAACTAAGTTTTAAACCTAAGCAGATCATCCGATATTGATTTTTCTTTAAAGTTAAGCATACCGTTTTTTACTAAAATTTATACAGGGAGCTGGTGAGGAAGAAGAACAGTGTTTTGGGAAACTGACATGTTGAACATATATATACATACATAGATTTTCTTTCTAATGAATGCAAATATACTTAACACACCTCATATCCGCAGCCATATACAGATATATATTAGTTAGCAAAAATGAAGTGTGGTGCTCACAGTTTTATATACTGCTGCTATATTTTTCCCTCCTCCTCTAGTTTTATCCCAATGGCGTATCCTCCCTATTTTTTTGAGAATAACGAACAAGGTGATGAGTTTGGCCATATGTATATATATGTAGGGATTGGAAGTGTGCAGTAGAAGCTAGGGTGGCTGATGCTTCTTTTATAGGCTATCTTTTTTTTTCATTTTTATTTTATTCTCTTTTGTTTATTTTGATTCGAACATATGTAGACCTGATTTGAATAAAAGATGATTTGATTTGAGGTTTGATTTGATTTATTATGTTGATTAGCCATTTTATATGCTTAAATTGATATGCATTCATCACGCTGTCTCCTTATGTACATACATGCATACTCCATATATAATTGCTTATATATATTTGTCATCATATATTCGTATGTTTACACTTATTTATATAAACATTTACACATTTATTTACCATAACACTTATATATATATATATATATATATATATATATATATATATGCACGCATACACAATATATATCTTTACTTTGTCACACTTACATATATAGATGTGTGTATATATATATATAACCATATGCACCATATTTTATAACACATACCTATACACTATTTTATATAACATATTCACATATATATTTACTTGCATGTACTTGTCACCATATATGTATATATTTACTTTTATACATATTTTCCATACACATTACTTCATATAGGCATATATACATGTATATTACTCATATACTTGTATGTTTTTAATTATCATAAAGCTTATATGTATTTATATATATACATTAATGGATATTTTATCTTAAGTTCAAATGGGGGTTTATATACATATTTCTATAATATTTATCATATCTAGAAATTTTATTTTAAATTTGAATATAGTTTTTAATAAATACATAAATTCATATATTTCAAATATCAGAAAACTCATAGATTCGACTTATAAAAAACAATATTTCAATAACTAAAATCAATTAATCCCCCAATAACAACATTAGAAAACCCGGGTTGTCACACAATCTATAATTCAAATTCAATACTTAAAATCATTTGAACATCCCAAATTAACCATCGAAAAATCTAAGTCGTTACACATATATACACACACCCTCAAACAAAATTATTCTAGGGTATTACTACCCTATCTCTAGTGGGTCAAACCCCACAAAGCTAAGGTTATCCCCAGACCGAAGCTTTGATACCAACTATGACGACCTGTAACGACCCAAAATTTGAGCACTTTAAAATATACTATTTAAAGTGATTTTGAATATAAAATAGGTAAGGTTACGTGTTTCAGATAATATTAGATATGATTTATAAAGATAAGTATGTACAAAAATAGTAACATTTACCTATATCGACAAAAGTGACAAAATACTGATTGTAGAAAAGTAAATTTCAATGGTTAAATAAATTATATTAACAAATTTATGAGTGTTTATATTTTTAAATAACATTATACAAATTTATTCCAATATTTGGTTTACATAAATAAGTAGTTTAACTAAAACATCAAAATATTACCGTAAAACATTTTGTCGAAAATCAACGTTTCGCCGATTAAAAGTTGTCGCAACGTTGTCGCACCTTTATTTTCTTATATAGGAACATATATTCAAATTGTGTAAGTATTAATTAATTCACTAATCAAGTCCACTAGTTCACTTTTATGAAATAAGATTAGAAAATTATAGAATGTCATTAAGAAAAGTAAGTAAGTTTAAGAAAATTCAAAAGTAAACATCAAATCCAATTCACATCAAAATCCAACAATTTACTTAATCTTCAAGTGACTAAGACATAAATTAAGAAGTGAAAGGATAATGTTAAGTTTTGAAAAAGTGGAGTTTGCTTTAAGTTGAAGTAAGGTTAATTTGGTAATTTGGTAAGAGGTTATTTTAGTAAATTACCACTTCTTTCTTTTTCTATAAATACCCACCTCCTTCTTCGCTTTCATTCACATTTCTTCTTCTTCTTTTCTCAAGATTCTTCATCTTATTCCTCTCCTCTTTAATGGCTTCCAAGACGTAGGAAAAAATTAGAAAGAAATGATGTCAAGATATTTAAAAATATTCAAAAGAAATCAATGTTCATTCTCTTCAAATCAAACTCATCTTTTCTCCATATTTTATCGCTTATTCTCTTGGCCATAACTGCTTCAAAACATAACCAAAATATTCTTTTTTCAAATCATATGAAATTCCAGTAGCTACAACTTTTATGCTGAGCACTTTTTACAGTTTTGAGGCTTGCTATACCTGAAACTCGATTCTATAAAGTGCAATTTCGGGCTTCATTTTTGTCACTCCGACAATACCTCTTCTTCATTCTATAATATCTCCCTCAAAATAAATTGTATTCAAATGATTCTTTTTTTCAAATTTAGATAAAAGAATTTTCAACAACTTTTTAATTAAAAACTTTTCTAAAATTTGAGATTTAGAGGGCCTAAAATTAGATACAAGATAACATATTTTTCGGATCTAAATCTTGGGAATTTAAGTTCAAAGCTCTACCGCTTCTTCTCTATACTTTCCACCAACCTCCATGTCAAGCCTTGACCAAGCTATTGGAAGGGAGAGGGAATATTTTTGCTAGTGTTTAATGGAGTAGGAAGTAGTTAGTGAAGTGTTCGTTGATTAGAAAGTTGGTAGGAAGTTTATCGCGTTGGTTTATGTTGAGAAACTCTATTTAACATCTATATTTATATATATACATGTTTGATGGTATGTTATGATTGCTATGGATGCTTATATATGCTGGGATCATCAAGTATTGATTGTTTGATATGATTTTAAAATTGATTTACCAAGTCACGTTAATACACGTCGATAAGCATGAAGGAAATCACTTTCCTTTTGAAAAATGAAATGGTGTATATGGAATTCTTAAACCTTTTGGAAATAGTTTTAAAATGAGTTAGAAATGTTTTATAAACATTTAAATATGTTTAAAAAAATAAAGAAAGAAAATCAAGATTTCATCTTGTATATTTTGAAATATGTCCAAAATAATTTTCTAAAAACATCGCGGTTTTGCAGTTCGAAAATCCAAAAAGGGTTTTCTTTATAAATTGTATTTTTAAATGATTCAAAATATGAAATAAAATGGTTAAAAGAGATTTGGAATGGAAACCATGAATTTTCAGATATTAAAAAGTTGTTTAAATGAAATAAGCTTATATAGCACTTTCCACAACACTTTTATGCTGCGAATTCTACAACCTTTTGAATATGAGTTTAAACTCAATGATTCTTTTTAAAATCATTTACAAATATTTTTAAATAAATAATTAAGTATTTATGGATGGTTTGGAAGTTTTGATAAGAGTTTGAATAAATGGTTATGAGAAATTGTTTGTAGCACTTAAGCAAAAAAAGTGAAGAAGATTGAATATAACATCAAAATGAGTATGCGAAAACGATTAGTACATTTGTCCAGCCTATGAGACCTGGATAGATAAAACAAGGTGTTTAACTAAGGCTAGGAATGGAGCAACCGGTGCCTTGAACTTACTTGGCCTTCGCCTTGTCTTTTAGACGAGAAGTGGAACAGATCGAAAGGAATGCCCAGATGCTCTAAAAGATCATATTTAAGCATTTCCAATATAAAAGAAAAGAAGTAAATTCTTAGAATGTTAATTAACCGCTTAACATCTTTTTATCCATGATTAGTACGAAGGATCTGTGATCGAATTTGGGCGATTCGGAAGAACTGGGATCAAATTTGGGTGATTCCTATTCGAAAATCACTTCAAACTAATTTTCAAAACCCCATATGAACTTAACTTCTTTTTATCGATAATTAGCACGAAGGAACTAAGATTGGATTTGGGTGATTCCTATCCGAAAATCCCTTCAAACTAATTATCTAAATAAAACATATTGAAGACCAAGATCATTGAACACGAAGATTTCCATGATGTAGGATTACTTGCCATTAGTCCATGGAGGTAAAATTTACCATATCTAAGGTGGCAGTAGTGCTCTGTTATGAAAATCTTCAATTTTCAAGAATACATTTAAAGTTAAGAAAGAAATATTAGATAAAGTTTAATAAATGATTTGGGAATATTTTCCCTAAATTAAAGGTCATAATTTGAATATATGTAATCTTTGATTAATATTTAATGAATGATTTGGAAAAGTTTTCCTAAGTAAAAGAGAAAATGATTTGGAATTATTCCAAGATTTAAGAAAGGTCTAAATAAACCAAATGATTTGATAAATGAGGCTAAATGATTCCATATATATTTGAAAAGAAAATGGAATAACTTGAAAAGAATATATCTAAATAAGATATTTGATTTAAACAAAAAATGAAGTAATTGATTGATGATTGATATCCACATATGAACTAAACATCTTTTCATCGATAATTGGTTTCAAAGGAATCGAGGTCGGATTTGGGTGATTTATCAAGACCTGAAATTCTACGTTCAAAAATTGACATCAAATACCTCACTTGTATTAGAGTGCCGGAGATTTAAAGGTCGGACTCCAGTTCGGTGGAGCTTATAACAACATTAGATGAATACAATACAGCAGAAACAAAAGATGATTTTCATTGATAAACATCATTGATACAACATAGATACAGCATCATTACAACAATTTATCACAATCATCATAGTAGAATGTATATGATACACCAACAGAATAACAACACCACAGCAGAACAACATAACAACTAAATAACACCAACAGAGCTTCCAAAAAGAGAGAGCGAGAATCCAATACAAGCACCTTCGTCCAAACTTCAAAGCTCCAAACCAAAAAGCTTCCAAAAGAGTTCCAAAATCGAAAGCTTAAAAACTTCAAAAGCTTCCAAAGATTTCAAAGATTCCTAGCTCCAAATCTACTATCTTGAACTAGCTCCAGAACACGGATAACCTGACTCTAGGCTGCCCGTGTGGAAAATTATGGGCACCCAGAGTTTAGGAAGGGAACAATAAACTCCGGATCAGTCATGGGACTTGTATGAGTAAACAAATATAGTTGTTTGAACATAAACAATTTATAAAAGAAATCCGTTATGCTTTTTGGAAATTGAAACTACAATAAGGCCTCTTGGCACACACATAATGCAATCGCACACTTGAGGAAGATTTCCCCTTATGATAGTCAAAAGTGCTTGATAAGAGAAGACTCTTTTGATATTATTATTAGTGCATAGCGTAGAAAACATTTCGAAAGTATAATATTAATCTTAGCCAGCATACGTACAATTATAGTATGCCTATTATAGCTACCATGTTAAATGGTAGGTTCTACAACTAAAACCATACACGGCTCGTATAAAATGATTGGAGGCTAAGGAACTTCCTTTACCGAAAGGGTATTCCTCTGGAGGGACGCCTGAGAACCTAACCGGATCTCTGCCAACACAAGGCCGGGTTACCTCTGTAACTATGTAACTTACTGTCACGAGTATGCCATCTCCCAGTCGTAATCGACCTTTATCGAGGGCCCTCAACACCAACAACCACAAAGAAAATTATCTGGGCTCTATACCAGAATATCACTTATTATCCAAAAGGAAATGCATATACGCTTAGGGGCGCTACCCCCATAACCTTGCTGCATCCATTCCTGTTTCGACCATTTCCAGGTGTGAGGTTCGATGAAGTCTCATCCCACAAAGATACGCTTTTCACAAAAGCCATGCTTTGATCAACAAATGATCAGCACTCAGCATGCCACACTACCAAATTGGCAGTATATCACTAATAACCATCAACTACATAACCTCTGAGCTCGTACGTCTCAGAGAAGGGTGTTAAGCTAAGAGAATAAATTCTCCGCCACCAATAGAAATGTATTTGATAGAAATCAGCTATATATCTCTAAGTGTAATGTCAGACATATAACCATACAAGTCCATCCTGGGTCTGAAGGGAACCGAAGGCACTGCGTCCAATAAAGGAAGAAGCCCTTCCAATCCAGGTATCCACAATCCCGACCGGACTCCATATCACATATGGAGATATCTATACTGGAGCAACTCGGTGTAGAGACAATCGACAGGTAATCCTTTCTTCTCGAAAATACCCGATCTTCACCACCGTCTTCAAATGCACTCCAATTTTGTCGTATCATTATTCGAAATGGGTTTTATGATACAAAGTCCTCTCCCGGCTAAGCCGAATAATGAGCGCTTATTTTAAAAACACGTGGATACACAAGCCACAAAGATTCACTATTAAGATTCGATGTGGGTTTCGGATTACCATTTGGAATCCGACTCCCTGTCGCCTCGAAATTCAAATGTCGTTTCAAGGCCAACAATTTTCACATTCACACGGAAATATATCACAGATATCACAGTTCAATTCACAGCGATTCACATCACAAAGTATCACAATCACATATCAGAGAAATCAACCAAATCAAGGTAATCAATAATAATTCCAATTATTTATAAGCAAGATTAATTAATCGTGCAATTACAATTAATTAATCACAAAATTATTTTCATTATTTATCCTTAATTAATGATTAATTATCCTTAATTATTAATTAATTAATCCTTAATTATTAAGTAATTAACCTTAATTTTTATTAATTAATCTTAGTTATTTATTAATTAACCTTTAATCAATAATTAATTAACCCTTAATCATTCCTTAATTGCTTATATTAAGTAATTACATTTTTTTAAGTAATCAACCTTTTACCACTTTCATTAATTAATCAATCTTTAATTACTTAAACTTAATTAATTAAACGATAAATCATTTGTCTTAATTGATTATTTAATTATCTTTGAAAAAAATTAAATTAATAAACTTGGAATTAATTAATACTAACACATAAATTAACTTAAGGTATTTAAGTTAATTAACCCTTTAAAAACATTTTAATCTTCTTAATCAACTCCTTAATTACATTTTAAAGTTAATTTAAAAATAAAGGTTATATATTATTCAAAATATATTAAACTTAATAAATTTAATTATAAAAACCTTCACTAATCCAAACTTAAACAAAACCTTAATTATTTAAAAGAAATAAGCTAAGAAAATTATTTAAATTAAAACTTGATTAGTTTTAAAATTTTAAAACTTGGAATTTCACCAAAATTTCCAGACCCGGGACTTACCCGAGTCACACCCGAACAAAAAGTCGACTAAAATTGCACATCCTCGTCTTTGAGCCAAACCCAGTTTAACTTCGAGTTCGACCCGAGTCAATGCCTTTCTTCCCAAACTTCCCAACGAACCTAGATACTCACATGTACATGTGCACGTTGCACACCACTCCGACCACCTTCGGTCGATGTTGCGACACGCAACACGTCGGCTACGATCCCCATGAGCCTCACGAACACCTAGAAACCCGAAACGGCGATGAACTCGCAATCGAGCTACTCGACCAAACCTGGAACTAAACTCCGATTAACAAATCTTCCTCGCGACGACGATCTAGATCATCAGAAGACACGCAACGCCGTCCAGAGCTCCTCCGATCAACCACGCACCGATTCCACTCGTCCCGGTCTAGTCCGATAAAACGACGACGCTGCAGTTGGTCAAATTCCGACCCTAACCCAAACTTGGGTTAAAACCCTATATCGTCCACGTCCAACCACCACGGTGGCTAATAAATTCGCCTAGTATTTTTCCTAGGTTCGCCAACTTCCAAGCTATACTCAGTGATGAACACGAGACCACATACGCCACCGATCACTAGAATTCGCCAATAAACCCATTTCTGTTCAACTCGCAAATTCTCCGTGAATACTCACATAAAAATTTTGATTTAACTTTTAAAAATCGTCATTTTCGAAAACGTTTTACATGATGTAATTACAACTAGAAATCATGGTGCTTGAATTTTCAACATAAATTAGTTTTTCCTGTATTTTTCAATTTTCGAAAAAAGCTTTAATTAATTATGCTTGAAATTATTTTTGAAATTAAAAAAATATTATACAAACATGTTTTGCTTGAACCGTAAAGCCTAAAGAAGAATAGAGAGAGAGAATTTTGATTTTGGAACAGATTTTTGAAACCTGGAAACAACACAAAAGGTATAGGTCTGTACAACAGACATGCACAAATCATTTATATGTAATTATATAGATGCAGGCATTATTTTACAATTTAACTTCAAGAATTCATCACAAACATCAAGTTTTAGATCAGATTTGAAATAGTTTACTCACCTAGGTTTTAAAATAAAGAGCTTTGTAAAATCCAGAAGTAGTTTAAATTTAAAAATCTGGGTTATGCTTTTTGATCTGGACTTGATTGTGATGATTTGATCTTTGTTGTTTGATGTTGAAGACTTTGATTTTTTTAGTTGAATTGCTCTTTACTTGATTTGAAACTGAGTTGATCAGGTCCTTGTTTTAGGTTTTAAAATTTGTGAAAGTTTGATTTGTTTGAAATGATCTTCTTCGTTGATTTTCTTATCATTGGATAAGGTTGAAAAAAATTTGTATAGGTTTGAGTTTTGAAATTTTTCTCTATTTTGTGTAGGCTTTTAATTTTTTTTGAAATGAAGAATAAAAGAAATGAGAGAGAGAAGAAATGGAAATAAATATTGCCTTGATTATCCTTAATTTGAAAATGAAAAGAAAATAAATTTTTTGACACTTGTTCATTTCCACATTAAAATCATTACACTTGTTTATTTTCACATTATCTTTCTTACATTTGTAATTTGCATGTTAATAATGTATTTATATAAAAATTTGTTATAATATATATTTAACATATATTTGTATGTATATGTTTTATTAATTTATATCCTTATTAAATATATTTCCTTATATTAATATTTATATTATTTTAGAGGATATGTTTTTAACACTAATAAAATCACACACACACACACACATACATACATATATACATATATATATATATATATATTTAAATCCAATATTTTTAAGATATTAATATTTTTAATTTCAAATTCAAATTCAAATTACAGTCTATTCATATATATATAAATAAACACTTATCTTACTTGTTTTGAAATTTCCAAATTAATTTCAAATTAATTCCATAAATTTATATTAATTTCCAAATTAAATTTGATTCAAAAACGAGATTGTTACAGATTCTCCCGCTTAAGAATATTTCGTCCTCAAAATTTGGAAGAGGGAGCGACAAACAAAGAACATATGAATATATAAAAAGATAGAGAAATGGCTTACCAGATCAAGCCGGAATATCCACTTTGCAATTGGGATAGGACTTCTGCATGCTATTCCCTGTTTCCCAAGTATAGTCATTTGGATCACCACTCCATTGAACTTTTACTAGTTTCACTACTTTATTTCTCAATTGCTTTTCATCTCGATCAATTATCTTTAATGGTCCTCTTTTTACTGCCAGATTTGGTGTGATCTCCAAATCCTGCTGAGCGGCCTCTTCAATACTACAGTCCGGATCGTGCACATATTTCCAAAGATGTGAAACATGAAACACATTATGTACGCCAGATAACCAATTGGGTAACTGCACTCGATATACCAAAGGACCAATCCTCTCTAGTATAGGAAATAGACCCATATATTGCGGTGTCAGTTTACCAGTCTTTCTAAATCTCAACAGTCCATGCATTGGAGAAACTTTTAGGAAAATAGAATCTCCAACCTGGAATTCTAAATTTCCTCTTGAGATTAGCATAACTTTTCTGACGACTTTGAGCAGTTATCAATTTCTTTCGAATAAAATAAACTTTCTCAGTAGCTTCTTTTATCATATCTAGACCAAGAACGAGCTTATCACCTGACTCAAACCAACACGCAGGTGATCGACACAGACGACCATATAATGCTTCGAAAGGAGCCATTTCAATACTGACCTGATAGCTATTATTATATGAAAATTCAACCAGATGCAAATGGTCCCCCCATGAACCACCAAAGTCAAGAATACAAGCACGCAGAAGATCTTCTAAGATTCGATTTATCCTTTCAGTTTGCCCATCAGAATGTGGATGGTAAGCAGTGCTGAAGTTCAACTTGGTTCCTAGTGCGGCTTGAAATGCCTCCCAAAATCTGCTAGTGAAGATCGGGTCATGATCACTCACTATACCACTTGGTATTCCATTGAGATGAACAATTTCTCTATATATAGCTCTGCCAAATTCGCTGTTGTTCGGATGGATTTTACTGGGATAAAGTGAGCAGTCTTGGTCAAACGATCCACAATAACCCAAATCGCCTCATTACCCTTTCGCGTTCATAGCAACCCATCTATGAAATCCATAGACACTTGATCCCATTTCCACCTAGGTACTTCCAGCGATTGGAGTAAACTCGCCATCTTCTTTTGATCACTCTTGATTTGCAAACAAGTTGCACAATGACTAACATAAATAGATATGTCTCTCTTCATTGTTTTACACCAAAAGGTCCTTTTAATATCACGATACATTTTATTAACTCCTGGATGGATACTAAGCTTGGAATTGTGACACTCGTCCAAAAATTCACGTTTTAGATCTGGGATATCTGGGACACACATCCTGCCTTTCAATATTATAATTCCACAACTATCGATTCCAAAGCTAGAATCTTCACCTCGACAAATTCTCCCATAAATTTCTGAAGAAACTTGTCTTCTTTCTGCTTACTTGCGATCTTCTCAAGAAGAGTAGGAGTGACAACAAGATGAACAAGAACAGCATGTCTTCTACTCAAAGCATCGGCTACCACATTGGCTTCTCCAAGCGTATATAGAATATCTAGATCGTACGACGCTAGAAATTCCAACCAACTTTGCTACTTTAAATTTAAATCCTTCTAGGTAAAGAGATACTTCAGAGATTTTTAGTCGGTGAACAATTCAAATTTTTCACCTAAGACAAAAAGGATTTATTAGGTATAAATATTACGTTAAGTTAAACTTTTAAATTTTTAGGAAAGCTTAAAGAGATTTTTACCTAGAAGATAATGACGCCAGATTTTCAAAGAAAAAAATAATGGCCAAGAGCTCAAGATCATGGGTTGGGTGGTTTTTCTCATGGGGTCGCAATTGTCTACTCGCGTAGGCAATCACTTTACCCTCTTGTATTAGAACAGCACCCAAACCTTCACCACATGCATCTGCGTAAGCAGATAAACCTTGGTTTCCGTTAATAATAGCAAGAACGGGAGCAGTAGTCAATCTCCTCTTTAACTCCTGGAATGCTTCTTTGCATTTTGGAGTCCAATCAAATTAGCATTCTTCATAGTTAGCTTAGTCAACAGACTGTCCAACTTAGAGAAATCCAGGACGAATATTCTGTAGTATCCGGCTAATCCCAGAAAACTTCTGACTTCTTTTGGAGTTATGGGTTGCTTCCAATCTAGGATAGAGGAAATCTTTCCAAGGTCTACAGAAATTCCCTCTTCGGTAACAATATGCCCAAGAAATCTAACTTCCTTGACTCAAAAATGACATTTAGAAAATTTAGCAAATAGAACGTTCCTCCTCAATATTTCTAAAACAATTCTCAAGTGCTCAACATGTTCCTCTTCAGTTTTGGAGTAGATCAAAATATCATCAATAAACACAAGAACAAATTTGTTCAACACTTCTCGAAATACACGGGTCATTAAGTCTACGAAAAATGTGGGAGCATTGGTTAGTCCGAAAGGCATAACTAACCATTTGTAGAATATGTCAAGACCCCTGAAAGTAGTTAAATGGATACAATCTTCAGCAATTCGCAACTGATAGAATTCCTGGGCTAGAACCATCTTTGAAAAGAATCGAGCGCCATGCAACTGATCGAACAAATCATCGATTCTGGGCAAAGGAAACTTGTTTTTAAAAGTTAATTTATTGAGATCGCGGTAGTCCATGCAAAATCTCAAAGATTCGTCAGACTTGGCCACAAATACCACAGCTGAACCCCAACTGGAAACACTAGGACATATTAATCCTTTATCCAGCAAATCTCGGGTTTGCTTGACTAGCTCTATTCTTTCCCTGGGTGCCATTCTATGACTTGCACAAACAACAGGACGAGCATTGGGAACCAAGTCGATTCCGAATTCAATTTCCCTGTGTGAAGGTAAAGATTTAACTTCTTCGAATACGTCGGGAAATTCCCGGACAATAGGTATGGACTCCAGATTTTTGTTGGGATACCCCAAAGTATACATCAACTTATCCCTTTTCGGACTCGGAACTTCACAAGAAATCACAATGAAATTCCCAAGTTTTGTTTTGACCAAAATTGTTCGATTGTTACAATCTAATTTAGCTTCGTATTTCGTTAACTAATTCATTCCGAGTAAGATTTCAAATTCATTAAAGTCGAGAACAAAAAGACTGATAGGAAATCGATGACGAGAATACGAGATAGGAACTTTATTACAACGTAGACAAAGATATGCAGGGCCACCAACTGGATTCTTCACGCAAATGGGTTCATCGACAAATTCAGGTTCAAGTTTTAATTCGTTTACGATTTGTTGGGAAATAAAGCTATGTGTATCTCCAGTATCGAACAAAACCCTCACAACTCTATCATAAATAAGAAGTTACCTTCTAAAACTCCTTTTCCTTTTTCTACCTTTGAAGTTGAGGGTTCATCTTTGATTGTATATACCTTCGCTACTTAAGCCTGCTTCATTGCTAGGCATTCTTTAACTACATGTCCGGGCTTCTGACAATAATAGCATTCTGTGGCTCTTTGACTTGCCTTCATAGGTTGATCCCTCTTTCCTTGCTTCTTTGGCTTCTAGAAACTACTGGAATAACGGCCCTTCTCTTGACAGTTAAAACAAGTAATATCATTTGCCTTATCCTCCTAATTATTCTTCTTCTCCTTGCCTTGCCACGGTTCTTTCCTCCGAACTTCCTTTTCTTCCAATTCGAATTGCTTGCACTTCCCTTCTCCTTCGGAACTTCCTGCTTATCCAAGGTAGCATATCTATAACATATATCTATTCGATCAGAAAAAGATTCCTTCACTTAGGCTGTCATTCTCTCACGGAATTTCTTGCTCATCCCTCGAATAAATCTTTCATTATTCTTCAAAGGGGTATTTACCAACCCCGGATCAAATCGAGATAACTCGTTAAACTTGTTCAAGTATTCTTCAAACGATAGACTCCCTTGATAGTAAACTCCTGGTACATTCTGGAGATACCAGCAGACGACATATAACGTTGCTCAAACACCTCTTTGAATCGATCCCAAGTGAACTCATCCTTCGGCTCATCCAATGTAACAGTCTCCCACAAGGCTAGAGCTTCCTCCTGGAGTTGCCAAGAAGCTATTAATCTCATCTGGTCATCCTCTAACTTTAGTCCTCTGAAAATCCTTTATTACATGATCGAATCCAGGCTTGCTCTTCGATAATAGATTCCTTGCATGTGAATGGCTTCCCTTCATGTCTTGAGAAACTTTGATATAAATCAGCCAGATTCAGCTGAGGTTGGACAGGAATAGCTGCTTCCGTTGTTGTAGGGCCTTGACCAGTTGTAATGGTACTTCCCCATCCCCTACCTCATCCTCTTCTCGTGCTCATTCTCACTATCTGTAAATAGTAAGAAAACTTGATTTAGGCATATGGACGAAATATCTTAGGGATATACTCATTCTAGGGTATTTCTAACGCTATCTCTAATGAGTCACCTAATGTGTTATAATCCATAGCTAAAGTTCTTACTCAACCTTTAGCTCTGATAACACTTGTCACCACTTGAAATCCAGCGTTCAAAAATCGACACCAAATACCTCACTTGTATTCGAGTGCCGGAGATTCAAATGTTGGACTCCAGTTCGGCGGAGATTATAACAACAGTAAATTAATACAATACAGCGGAAACAAAAGATGATTTTCATTGATAAACATCACAGATACAACATAGATACAACATCATTGCAACAATTTATCACCATCAACAAAGTAGAATGTATATGATACAACAACAAAATAATAACACCATAGCGGAACAACATAACAACTGAATAACACCAACAGAGCTTCCAAAAAGAGAGAGCGAGAATCCAATATAAGCACTTTCTTCCAAACTTCAAAGCTCCAAACTAAAAAGCTTCTAGAAGAGTTCCAAAACCAAAAGCTCAAAATCTTCAAAAGCTTTCAAAGATTTCAAAGATTCCTAGCTCCATATCTACTATCTTGAACTAGCTCCAAAACACGAATAATCTGATTCTAGGCTGCCCGTGTCGAAAATTATGGGCACCCAGAGTTTAGGAAGGGAACAATAAACTCCTGGTCACTCATGGGACTGGTATAAGTAAACAAAAACAGTAGTTTGAGCAGAAACAATTTATAAAAGAAATCTATTATGCTTTTTGGAAAATGAAACTACCATAAGGCCTCCCGGCACTTACACAATGCAATCGCACACTTTGGGGGAGATTTCCCCTTATGATAGTCAAAAATGCTTGATACGAGAAAACTCTTTTGATATTATTATTTTTGCAGTCTAGGGTCTTCGACCTTCCGACAACGGCCAATCTCGACTGGAAGGCTTTTCAACCATCCCAGCTCGGCCGTGGCAAACAATGGTATCCCGAATTTGCTTTTACAAACAGCCTTTCGACTCCCAACCTACCCGGTTAGCCAACTCCTCCCTGGGGACATGTAGGGGCAAGGGTCTCTCGTTCACCACCAAAAACAAAAAGCGAGAACCCCCTATCATGTTGAGTTAAGCAAACTCGATGCAGAGATAATCGACAAATAGTCCTTTCGTTCTCGAAAATACCCGGTCTTCACTACCGTCTTCAAATGCACTCCAATTTCGTCGTATCATTATTCGGAATTAGTTTTATGACACAAAGTCCTCCCCCGGCTAATCCGAGTAATGAGCGCTTATTTCAAAAACACTTGGATACACGAGCTACAAAGATTCACTATTAAGATTCGATGTGGGTTTCGGATAACCATTTGGAATCTGACTCCCTGTCGCATCGAAATTCAAATGCCGTTTAAAGGCCAACGGTTTTCACATTCTTACAGATATATATATCACAGATATCATAGTTCAATTCACAACAATTCACATCACAAAGTATCACAATCACATATCAGAGAAATCAACCAAATCAAGGTATTCAATAATAATCCAATTATTTATAAGCAAGATTAATTAATCGTGCAATTACACTTAATTAATCACAAAATTATTTACATTAATTATCCTTAATTAGTGATTGATTATCCTTAATTATTAATTAATCCTTAATTATTAATTAATCCTTAATTATTAATTAATCCTTAATTATTAATTAATTAACCTGAATTATTTATTAATTAACATTTAATCAATAATTAATTAACCCTTAGTTATTCTTTAAGTACTTATATTAAGTAATTATACTTTTTTAAGTAATCAACCTTTAATCACTTTGTTTAATTAATGAATCTTTAATTACTTAAACTTAATTAATTAAAAGATAAATCATTTATCTTGATTAATTACTTAATTATCTTTAAAAAAAATTAATAAATCTTGGAATTAATTAATACTAACACATAAATTAACTTAAGGTATTTAAGTTAATTAACCTCTTAAAAACATTTTAATCTTCTTAATCAACTACTTAATTACATTTTTAAGTTAATTTAAAAATAAAGGTTATATATTATTCAAAATATTTTAAACTTAATAAATTTAATTATAAAAACCTTCGCTAATCCAAACTTAAACAAAACCTTCATTATTTAAAAGAAATAAGTTAAGAAAATTATTTAAATTAAAACTTGATTAGTTTTGAAATTTTAAAACTTGGCATTTGATCAAAATTTCCAGACCCGAGTCACACCCGAACAAAAACTCGAACAAAATTCCACATCCTCGTCTTCGAGTCCAACCCTATTTAACTTCGAGTTCGACCCGAGGCAATGCCTTTCTTCCCAAACTTCCCAATGAACCCAGATACTTACATGTACATGTGCACGTTGCACACCACTCCGACCACCTTTGGTCGATGCTGCGACACTCAACACATCGGTGACGATTCACATGAGCCTCACGAACACCCAGAATCCCGAAACGGCCACGAACTCACGATCGAGCTACTCGACCAAACCAAGAACTAAGCTCCGATCAACAAATCTTCCTCATGACGACGATCTAGATCATCAGAAACCATGAAACTCCGTCTAGAGCTCCTCCGATCAACCATGCACCGAATCCACTCGTCTCAGTCTAGTCTGATACAATGTCAACGCTGTATTTGGTCAAATTCCGACCCTAACCCAAACTTGGGTTAAAATCCTATGTCGTCCACGTCCAGCCACCATGGTGGCAAACAAATTCGCCTAGTATTTTTCCTAGTTCGCCAACCACCAAGATATCCTCAATGAGGAACACAAGACCACATCTGCCATCGATCACCATAATTCGCCAATAAACCCTTTGCCGTTCAACTCGACAATTCTCCGTGAATACTCACTTAAAAATTTTGATTTAACTTTTAAAAATCATCATTTTCGAAAATGTTTTACATGATGTAATTACATCTAGAAATCATGGTGCTTGAATTTTCAACATACATTGGGTTTTTCTGTATTTTTCAATTTCCAGAAAAAGCTTTAATTAATTATGCTTGAAATTATTTTTAAACTTAAAACATGATTATAAAAACATATTTTGTTTGAACCTCAAAGCCTAAAGAAGATTAGAGAGAGAATTTTGATTTTGAAACAGGTTTTTGAAACCTGGAAACAACATAGAAGGTATAAGTCTGTACAACAGACATGCACAAATCATTTATATGTAATTATATACATGCAAGCATTATTTTACAACTTAACTTCAAGAATTCAACAGAAACATCAAGTTTTAGCTCAGATTTGAAATAGTTTACTCACCCGTATTTTAAAACAGAGAGCTTTGTAAAATCTGGAAGTTATTTAAATTTGAAAATCTGAGTTATGCTTTTCGATCTGAACTTGATTGTGATGATTTGATCTTTGTTGTTTGATGTTGAAGTCTTTGATTTTGTTGAGTTGAATTGCTCTTTACTTGATATGAAATTGTGTTGATCAGGTCCTTGTTTCAGGTTTTAAAATTTGTGAAAGTTTGGTTTGTTTGAAATGATCTTCTACTTTGATTTTCTTATCTTTGGATTAGGTTGAAACAAATTTGTACAGGTTTGAGTTTTGAAATTTTTCTCTGGTTTGTACAGGCTTTTGATTTTTTATTGAAATGAAGAATAAAAGAAATGAGAGAGAGAAGAAATGGAAATATATATTTCCTTGATTTTCTTTAATTTGAAAATGAAAAGAAAATAATTTTTTTGACACTTGTTCATTTCCACACTAAAATCATTACACTTGTTTATTTTCATATTACCTTTCTTACATTTGTAGTTTGCATGTTAATAATGTATTTATATAAATTTTTTATATTATATTATATTTTACATATATTTATATGTATATGTTTTATTAATTTATATCCTTATTAAATATATTTCCTTACATTAATATTTATATAATTTTAGAGGTTGTGTTTTTAACACTAATAAAATCACACACACACACACACACACATATATTTAAATCCAATATTTTTAAGATATTAATATTTTGAATTTCAAATTCAAATTCAAATTACAATCTATTCATGTATATATATAAATCAACACTTATCTTATTTGTTTTGAAATTTCCAAATTACTTCCAGAAATTTGTATTAATTTTCAAATTAAATTTGATTCAAAAATGGGATCTTTAAATGATTCCTATTTGAAAACCACTTCGAACCAATGTATACGTTCGAAAGTGAAGACAAGTTGAAGATGATAATTATTGAAGATTGAGGATCTTTATAGCATGAGGACTGCTTGTTGACATGCTCTGGGTCGCTCCCATTATAGAGTTATCTATAGTAGTGGTCTCCTTGTTGTGGAGATTTTCCGGATTGCAAGGACTACTCGCTACTAATGGTAGAAGGAGAGTGCATTCGGTTCTGTTCAGTCCTAGAACGAACTTGTATGGATGAATGTCTAACATTGCATTTCTGAGACAACGTTTAACTTTCACAAATATACATGTAACATCCCGCCTTTTCGCACGATTTAAACAGACACACGTACCAGTTCAAACCATACGGAAGGGCGGATTGTTATGGGGTAAATAAGAAAAACAGAGAAGGGAAAAAAAACAAAATAGAATCTCACAGCGGAAGGATAAAATATAATAATAAAATATACAGTTTATAAAACTGTTTTCAAAACATTTGATTCTTCTTTATACAATTAAATATCAGAGTTCACATACCAATAATATCAATGCAGCGGAATACAGTGTAGTGGAATAAAATAGTAGATAGTAATACTACAAATCTTCATCTTCGTCCTCCAGAGCTAAAACTTCAAATCCTGAAACGCTCGGACTGACCCGAGCGAATTGAAAAGACAAAACACTTGAGTCAGAACTAAAAGATCTTATGTGAGTTAAATCAACAGGAGTAAATATGAGTGCAGTAACTCAAGAGATGCTCGGGGTTTACATCTCCTAAGGATCCGTTAAACTATTTACTATATAGTATATTGCGCTATTATAATAGTGTCTAATTGTAAAATAAACTTACTTTTTAATAGTGTTAAGGGGTTACCCATATAGCCCTTAACACAGAATATATTCCCATAGTCTATACAGTACCGTAATCTCCCTTGTACTGGGCGTCATCATAGGGCACTCCATAGGTATGGTACAAAACAAAACTCGTAGTAAAGGCTCGGTATGGTAGGTGACACGGCACAACTAGGCAATGCCAGGGTAGATATGCCAATTGCTATCCGGGCTGGTGGAAACGCGTAGCCGCAGTTACCGCCCACCTCGAACAAACTCCCCCAAAATCAAAAATAGAAGTGGCCACTGAATCAATCCAAAGTCAAAGTATAATATCGAAAAGGAGCATCCGATCAGAGGTATGACCTCATTGGCCCGAGAATCACTCCTGTTTTAGCCACCTTATGCCAACTCACGGGAGTCGGGTCCACGTATTTACCTTACAGGAAACGTCGCCACCACCTACTTCATTCTGGAATCTCCACCGCGTACACAGTTAGTCAAAGTGGTTTTCGGTATCGACAGAGAGTATGTCCATATCCGATCCCGGTCTCTTTGCCAACCCATCGTTATTATAACACCGCGGTCATTTAAAAATAGTTTATACTTTAAAACCAGAATAAAATTTTCCATTTCAAAACTATGAATACGATATCAATTTAAAACCCAAAACAATATGATATCATTTTATCCAAATATATTTCTTTTCCAAAATCATACTGCTTTAAAATTTAAAATATCTGAAAACCAAATATTTGACTTATACTTTCAAAGCATAATATTTCGAAATTCATATAATTTAAAACCATAACTTCTAAAACTTGAATGGTTTGGATATTTAACGGTATATAAAATAAATGGTTTGACTTTAAGGTTACTTTTTAAAGAAAATAATTTCCATGGCTTTACAAATATAATTCTTTATTTAAAGTCTAAACCAAAATTTAAATATCACTTTCAAGTTCCAAAACCACTTCAATTTCTATATATATATATATATATATATATATATATATATATATATATATCTCCATTTGGAGTATTAATATTTCAAAACTAAAGTTGGAATTTATTCCTTCAACCAAATTAAATGTTCTATTATTTAGTCTTGAATATTTACATAAAAATCCATAAATAAAACTCCAATTTCTAGCAATTAAATATTTTCTTCAATTAAATTATACTAGAGTATTCATTTTTAAATTTATCTTGGAAAAATCCAGTTATAAATATCATACCTTAAAATTTTCCAGACTTAAACATATAATATGAATTATCAAGTTCCATTTCTCAATTTTCCCATTTTTATTTAATAGATTTATACACAGCTTAAATTCAAAAAATTTAACTTCATATGTATATATATAGAAGAATAACCTTTATAAAATATCAAAATTAAAAATTTTTATAAACCGTATCCCATCCAAATCATAGAAACCACTTTAAAATAATTTATATATATACCACGGTGCCTGTATAAAATTTTCTATCCTATGGTCAAGTGATACGGATGTTTATCATTTCAATCCGCAATTTAAAAATAAAATTTGCGGTTGTATATCATTTCAAACCATAATCCCGAATGAAACGAAAATGCATGATAACTTGTAGTTTAATGATATACAATAAAACATCCATTCACCCATCATCAATCAAAATTACTTCAAACATCATCAGTTTAACAACCATCAATATATATACAATATAACAAGAAATAATTGACAGTTATTAACTAACATTTTATATTCAATTAATTTATAACTGTTTAACTAGTTGTTTATATGCAAATAAATAAATTCTAACTGTCAATTAATATGCAATAAATGAATTAAATTGACAGTTAAATTAAATAAATGCGAATTAACCGATATGCTGAATAAAACATGCCAAACAATCATAAATAAATTTCTACTCATATCTAAAATAAATTTAACAAACATAAAAACTTTTAGAAGTTGTGAGTGGGTTAAAACACTCACCTTTGGGATTTAAATTGAATTCTAATCCAATTTTTAAACCCAAAATTCGACGGTCTCCAAATCTGTCCAAACCAGCATCAACAGATCCGGAATTTAAATACGAACCTAACAAAAAAAATCTCGCGTGAAACAGATAATGTGTGTACAAGTTATAGCGATTCGAATCGTTTGAACCAAAATAAAATTAAAATAAAACTAACCAAAAATAAATGGCCACGTAGGACCTTCACACGCCCATCCTCCTGCACCCTCCTCACGTGATTTTACGCGTTCTCTTCCAGTAACCCTAACACTCACGATACCTACAGCCGCCGCTTATCACTGCAAACGCCATTCGCCAGAGGCACCGCAACCCAGATCCAACGCCACCCTCAACCACGCCTCGCCGCCACGACCTCCTGCCCCCTCCTCGCAAGTAGCGCCGCCGCCAACTGCGCCCAGGCCGAGGCGAGATTCGACCGTTCCTCCCAAAATTGTGGCCAATCCAACGACCATCTCGATACCCTAACTGTACCGATGTGTGCTGCTCGACGCCCTCTCCGCAACTGTGCCCACCGATCGAGTTACTTCTGACGATCCACCGTCGAATCAATTAAACTCCCAAACGAACGGCCAGCGTTGATTTGCAATTACAAGCCAAACTATGATTCGAATCAAAGAACGAATAGCCCCACCAGATTACGCATCTTGAGAACATCGACATATGTTTTTGTGGAATTTTTCTGGAGATTTTGAATTTCATTTGAAATTTTGAATTGAAATAGATCTATGTTTGCATCCATTTGAGGAGGAGAAGGATCTGAAGAAAAGAACGTACAGACAACTGATAGAAGATGGAGGCTAGGGTTTTTGATCGTCTATTTATAAGTAGGGTTGGATTAGAGTAGATAGACCGGATAGATGAACGTGCGGAACAAACTATGGCCCAAAAAGCCCGCTCTAACCCCAGAACGAAATTTATTAAACCCATATATCCAAATAGGTATTTTAAAATATTCTGAACGCGATGGAAAAAGTTTCACGTCCAAATTCGATCGTATGAAGAAGTTATGCTGAAAACAAAATTTTCAAATTGATTTCAAATTGATTTTTAATAAAATCGATTTGAAGGCGTTTCGCGTCCGTACGATCAAACGACAGGTCCGATCGATACGAAACTTGAAACCCTACAATAATTCATCGATACGGATCCGATGAAACTTGTTTCGTCGAAATCCGAGTCCGTGGCCAAAATGGCTATTTTTTTATATTCATTAAATAAATTAAAATAAAGTATAAAAATCCAATTGTATATCTAAATTCTAAAATTGACCAAATTTTACCGCTTATATATTCCTTAATCAATTTCAATGATTTAACAAGTTTAGATGTGAATAAAAAGTTGATAAGTCTATCGATTTCAGTGTTAATTTCTCCACTTCCTTATATTTAGAAATTATAAATTAAATTCTCAAAACCCATTTGTTAGATTTTCAGCTTTTATAATCTCAACTTTTATCCAAAATAAAGATGCCACTAGCATTGGTTCATGATTTCACATCATTATCCTCAAAGTCCATTTTAATTTCAATAACGTAATATTAACCGTTAAATTCCATTTTATTATGCAATATAATGCAATTGTTGAATTTGATACTCTAATTAAATTTATAAATCCTGCTTTCTATACTTAAGATCAACCAAAGGTCCTATTATAAAAGGATTAACATAAATTTTGTCTTATAAAATTAACCCTCTTCAATTACAACAAAATCTACGCTAACTGCACAATGTAAATCAATTAATTGAAATTAAGTCTACACTAAATGTTATAAATTATAAATTGGAACCTCAATAAATTCGTTTATTGATTTAAAAATCTTTCTATTCGGTAAATAGACATTTTATGGGTAAAAATAACATTTGAATTATAATACACTTCATTAGTGCATGCTTTATTTCCTATAAATTCCCCTTTATTAACTAGAACACATTAACACACCAAAAATAATAAATTTAGATTTATTTCAATCGATTTCCATTCTTAACTTAATATACTCAATAAATGTTTAACCTAAATAATTGTTACCCTTTTATATTCAAATTCACTTACAACATCAATAACAACAATATTGCCATAGATTTAGATTCAATTAAATAAATTAGATGAATGGGTAAAATTTTGTAATTATCCCAAATGCCAAATATATTCATGCATTAATTACTACTTATTATTATGAATTCATTTATTAATTTACTAGTTGCCTTTATCATCTTATATCCTATTTACTTCCAAACTTCCTACTTAGTTATAGTTTATCAATATATACATACCTAGGCAAATCAAGTTCTTGTCCTTTCTGTTATTTCAATTAAATCGGGTATGCATAAATAAATTGTTAATTAACCTATTCCTACAAAATTATTTACATACATTCAGTTCCAAATTTTATAGAATTAAATTCTAATTACTTACCACTTAATCCATCAATTATATATTCTATCCAAACATGCACTTAAATCTTTTTTTTTATTTTAAATAAATTTATTCAATGTTGACATCCACTAAATAAAATTTACTTTCATTTACATAGTTGTAATTCAATTCAGTTATTATTTCATAAATACTATTTCCGATTTATATTTTCCATTATAAATTTCACAAACCAATTTAATCAACAAATTATAACTTATAACCACAAACGCCAATTTACGTTATTTAAATCTGTTGCCATATAAACATTTAAATTGTTAACCTTTAATTACAGTTACTATATCTAATTCCTACATTTTCTCAAATAAAATCTTAAGACTTTTATTTCATTCTAAATTAGATTAGAAATCATGTTAGATTAACTCATTTAATATCATCGAATTTAACGGGTCGTTACACTCTCCCCCACTCAAAACTTTTCGTCCCCGAAAAGGAAAAAGAAGGGAGCAGGAAGTACATCTTATTTCAAATATTAACTTATAAACAATAATTTACTAAATTAATTTCGTTAAATGAAATATACCCGTTTTATAATCATTATATCCTTTATAATTAAATAATTGAAGTTTGGAAAACAATTTCAACATAATTCTAAGTCCAAAATTTACGGGAAATTTTGGCAGAGTCTTCTTTGTACAGAGAGGCTCGGGAAAAAATATAATACCAAAATATAACAAAGTATCGTATAGAATATTCAAAATAGTATATCCCAACACGGGAAAATATATAAAAATAGCGCTGCAAAACGTAATCCGGGAACGTACCTATTTGTTGGGCAAATTACGCTTAATTTATGGAACCAAAAGCAGTAGCAATTGCTTCAATACCTACATTTCACTTATATAATCCAAAAAGGTTAACTATTTATATAAAGTGAAATATTTTCATGGTTTCAACTACTAACAACAATAAATACACAATAATCAATTTCGACAAACAGCATACACAACAAAACAAAACAACCATTCAATCAAACAAGCAAATAGTTGTTCGGGTTCAAAACTTGAAATGGTACGAAATGAAAAATAACTATCCAGTGCATCATTTACTCAACAGTCTTAGATGGGACAAAAATAGATTATTTATTCATCCAACAACTTCAAATTTCCTTACCCAGCCAACTATAAAGTAAACAATATCGATTTAAACCAACAAATCAATTCAACTTATATAAATTCATTACATACTTTATTTGTTTGATTTCCTTTCTTTTATTCAACCCACATAAATTTTCCTTTTTATAATTTACATTTATTTCTAACAACTTCAAATTTTATTTCTCATTCAATGGTTGTTTCCTTATTTCTACTTATTACTTACCATTATTCATTTTTATTTTATTTAGGTTATGTAAGTCTCTTTTACTTGTATTACATTTAATGCACTTCTCAAATTCAATCATTCGTTCTATGCTTACATTTCTATTATATTAAATTACAGTAACCCTTT
The DNA here is from genome assembly GCA_030765085.1 of Allium cepa. Taxonomy (NCBI): domain Eukaryota; kingdom Viridiplantae; phylum Streptophyta; class Magnoliopsida; order Asparagales; family Amaryllidaceae; genus Allium; species Allium cepa. Next base: position 720,392,610 of record CM060935.1, on the reverse strand, counting down.
TTTAATTACACTTAAATTCTTAGCCTTATAACCTCCATTCTTATAAATAAAGGATTTTATTAATTTATTACCTAAGGTTTACAGTCATTTATTTATATTGCCTACTTTTCATTTTATTCAACTAGTAGCATTTAAATCATACTAAATTTTATAACCATACACATCAATCCTTATTTATTAAAGAGTTTCATTTTATTTACTTAATTTTAAAATCACCTATTTATAATACTTACCGTTAATTACGGTAAAATTTCAATTATAACTTAAGTTTATGCCATTAAATTCTCATTTATAATAGCAATTCATTGAATACTTCATTATTTTCAAAATTTCTACTTGTATAATATTCTATTCCAATCTTCTTATTTAACATTTCAACTTTTCATATTTGGTAAGTTATATATGTCAAAGAAAATGCAAAAGAACTTATACAAATTTTATCTCTTCTTTTAATTAAATTTAATGTTCAACAATATTACTTTTTGTCTCATATGTTAAAATTTTCAAATTTTCCTTTATAACTTTGCATTAATTTCTTGCCTAATTTAGAGATTTCAATTCATTTATTACTTACCTTTTATTTCACTAAAATCATTTAAACAATTAATTAATGGAAATTTAAGAATTAAATACCGGGTCAAATTTCAAATTATTTTAAAAATAATAGATAAATAATTTCTTACCACTTTAATATCTCTAATTATATTTAGAACAATTAAAATTTTAGATAATTTCAAAATAAATCTGTAGTAGAATTTACTACAGTGGCCTTTCCCCTTCGAAACTCGAAAATGAAAGTCGATGATGCGGCCGCCATCACCGAAATTATTTTCCAGCGACAGAGAGGAAAGTACAAAAATTATTTTCTCCAAAATCTTCTTTAAAACAATTCTTCCGAATTCAAAATGAAATATTTATATCGGAAAATATATATAACAATATTATTATACTTCAAAATCCTTTGAAAGCAAATTTTCAAAAATCCCGGACTTAAGTTCTAAAATCTCCAATTTGATTTATTATAATTTCAACTTAGCTACAATTAGTATAAATATTTTTATTACCTAACACCAAATCTATAGCAACCAAATATATATATCTTCATAAAATATTTTTAAATATAGAAAATATAATAGGCAAAATTATTTCATTCACCTATATTAAAATAAATATTATGTCGGTCTGTCCTATTAAGTGTTTAGAAATCCCTATTGATGTCATAGCGTCCCATGCACCAACCAGAATTTATAAATACAAAACGGAACAGATTAACACAATATCAAAATCTTTTTATAACACTAACAAATACGCCCTCTCATATATATACACTCAGCGACTCCCATAGGGTATTACTACCCTATTAACAAAGAGTCAACCCCACAAAGCTAAGGTTTATCGCTAAACCAAAGCTTCGATACCAACTGTAACATCCCGCCTTTTCGCACAATTTAAACAGACACACGTGCCAGTTCAAACCATACGGAAGGGCAGATTGTTATGGGGTAAATAAGAAAAACAGAGAAGAGAAAAAAAATAAAATAGAATCTCACAACGGAAGGATAAAATATAATAATAAAATATACAGTTTATAAAACTGTTTTCAAAACATTTGATTCTTCTTTATACAATTAAATATCAGAGTTCACATACCAATAATATCAATGCAGCGGAATACAGTGTAGTGGAATAAAATAGTAGATAGTAATACTACAAATCTTCATCTTCATCCTCCAGAGCTAAAACTTCAAATCCTGAAACGCTCAGACTGATCCGAGCGAATTGAAAAGACAAAACACTCGAGTCAGAACTAAAAGATCTTATGTGAGTTAAATCAGCAGGAGTAAATATGAGTGCAGTAACTCAAGAGATGCTCGGGGTTTACATCTCCTAAGGATCCGTTAACTATTTACTATGTAGTATATTGCACTATTATAATAGTGTCTAATTGTAAAATAAACTTACTTTTTAATAGTGTTAAGGGGTTACCCATATAGCCCTTAACATAGAATATATTCCCATAGTCTATATAGTGCCGTAATCTCCCCCGTACTGGGCGTCGTCAGAGGGCACTCCATAGGTATGGTACAAAACAAAACTCGTAGTAAAGGCTCGGTATGGTATGTGACACGGCACAATTAGGCAATGCCAGGGTAGAAATACCAATTGCTATCCGGGCTGGTGGAAACGCGTAGCCGCAGTTACCGCCCACCACGAACAAACTCCCCCAAAATCAAAAACAGAAGTGGCCACTGAATCAATCCAAAGTCAAAGTATAATATCGAAGAGGAGCGTCCGATCAGAGGTATGACCTCATTGGCCCGAGAATCACTCCTGTTTTAGCCACCTTATGTCAACTCACGGGAGTCGGGTCCACGTATTTACCTTACAGGAAACGTCGCCACCACCTACTTCATTCTGGAATCTCCACCGCATACACGGTTAGTCAAAGTGGTTTTCGGTATCGACAAAGAGTATGTCCATATCCGATCCCGGTCTCTTTGCCAACCCATCGTTATTATAACACCGCGGTCATTTAAAAATAGTTTATACTTTAAAACCAGAATAAAATTTTCCATTTCAAAACTATGAATACGATATCAATTTAAAACCCAAAACAATATGATATCATTTTATCCAAATATATTTCTTTTCCAAAATCATACTGCTTTAAAATTTAAAATATCTGGAAACCAAATATTTGACTTATACTTTCAAAGCATAATATTTCGAAATTCATATAATTTAAAAGCATAACTTCTAAAACTTGAATGGTTTGGATATTCAACGGTATAGAAAATAAATGGTTTGACTTTAAGGTTACTATGTAAAGAAAATAATTTCCATGGCTTTACAAATATATTTCTTTATTTAAAGTCTAAACCAAAATTTAAATATCACTTTCAAGTTCCAAAACCACTTCAATTTCTATATATATATATATATATATATATATATATCCATTTGGAGTATTAATATTTCAAAACTAAAGTTGGAATTTATTCCTTCAACCAAATTAAATGTTTTATTATTTAGTCTTGAATATTTACATAAAAATCCATAAATAAAACTCCAATTTCTAGCAATTAAATATTTTCTTCAATTAAATTATACTAGAGTATTCATTTTTAAATTTATCTTGGAAAAATCCAGTTATAAATATCATACCTTAAAATTTTCCAAACTTAAACATATAATATGAATTATCAAGTTCCATTTCTCAATTTTCCCATTTTTATTTAATAGATTTATACACAGCTTAAATTCAAAAATTTTAACTTCATATGTATATATATAGAAGAATAACCTTTATAAAATATCAAAATTAAAATTTTTTATAAACCGTATCCCATCCAAACCATAGAAACCACTTTAAAATAATTTATATATATACCACAATACCTGTATAAAATTTTCTACCCTATGGTCAAGTGATACGGATATTTATCATTTCAATCCGCAATTTAAAAATAAAATTTGTGGTTGTATATCATTTCAAACCACAATTCCAAATGAAACGAAAATGCATGATAACTTGTAGTTTAATGATATACAATAAAACGTCCATTCACCCATCATCAATCAAAATTACTTCAAACATCATCAGTTTAACAACCATCAATATATATACAATATAACAAGAAATAATTGACAGTTATTAACTAACATTTTATATTCAATTAAATTTATAACTGTTTAACTAGTAGTTTATATGCAAATAAATAAATTCTAACTGTCAATTAATATGCAATAAATGAATTAAATTGACAATTAAATTAAATTGTAACGACCCAGAATTTTTATTAATTAAAATTTGAATATTTAATTTATTTTAAAAATTAAGAAGTGAAATTTATAAGTCGAATAAATTTTTATTTGAATTATTGGGTTTAATTGGATAATTAAATCGATAATTTAATATGCTAAATTATGGAAATAATTGAAAATTGAGTTAAATATGATTGAAAATGATTTTTAAAATTTTATTTTATCATATTGGAGTTAGAATGATATTTTAGAACTTTTAAAATCGAATTAAAAGTTTATTTGTGAAAATTGAATATTTTAATATTTAATCGACTAGTGAAATAGCCAATTTTTGAATAGTCTCAGAATTGAACGAGACCAGCTCCATTGGATCCGTAATATTTAGTTATTACCGGATTTCAATTTTCGTGTCAATCGGAGTTATCGTTTGATCGTGGCAGCTCGAAACGCATCGAATTATTTTTTAATTTTAATTTAGCGAGTTAAAATAGTCATTTTTCAAAAAGTCTCGGATTTCGACGAAACCAGTTTCATCGGATCCGTAATGTGATATTATTGTAAGGTTTCAAATTTCGTGTCAATTGGATTTACCGTTTGTCCGGTACAAATTAAAACGCCTAGAAAATCGTTTAAATCGGTTTAATTTAAATCGATCGTTTGTTGCCATATCTCGCACAGATGTCCGAATTAGCTTTCGAAACCTGTTCCATTGTGTCCGAAACGCGGGGTAAACCCTAGAAACGCTGGTTACGGCGCGTAAATCGGAGTTCGGAAAATCAAAATGAATAGTGTTCGATTTTTTTTTCTTATAAATAGCCCCTCTCATAAAAAAAAAAAGAATAAAACCCTAATCTAAACGTTGCAGCCGCCACCCTATTTTCCACGGCCATAATTGTCTCCCCTTCCTCCTAAAAAATCTTTCGATCCAAGCATCGATTGAAGAATCTTCCAACTGCAAAGATGTAGAGCTCGATGAAAGCTAGAAATCCAACGGCTATGATCGCGAATGGTGTTATGGATCAGCGGCAAGAAGGCTTGGAACAACCGACGTTCAACCTTGAGATTCTCGACGTTGGATGAACTATAGGCGACCGGATTTATGGTGGAGGTAGAGCTCGCGAGGGCGCACGTATCGACGTTGTTCGATCATGTTCTCGTTGGTGTATGAAGGTGCGGCCATCAAGGGAAGGAAGCGTGCTTGGGTTTCTTCGAACGTAAATATCCTACGAGGAAGAAGAAGGATCATCGGCCCAGATTTGAAGTGATGGAATGCATGGCTAAGATTGAGTGAGGGTTTTAAAATTAAAAAAAAAAATTTGAAATTGATTTATTATAAATTGTACAAACTTTAAATTATCATATCTTGTTCATACGAGGTCGGAATTCGACGAAACCAGTTGCGTTGGAATCGTATGGACGAGCACTACGCGATGGAGTTGGATTGGAGTCGTTTGGAGTTAGTGAAAATTTCGTGTAAAATTAAACGTCCGTTTAATTTTATTCGAAATAAATCGCTAAAACGGAATTTAAAATCAAGGTGAGAACTTCTCACTCAATCGAATCAGTTTCGATTTTATTTTGAATAGTTAGATTTAAAATATTTGAATGCATGTTTGAATGATGATTGATATCTATTGATTGTTAAAATAGACATTATACGCCGTTAGTAAGCGGATGTTATTTATTAAAAACATATACCGCGAATATTTCATAAACAGTGAAATTGATATTATATATAATAGCAATATATATATATATTGGCATATGTATATATTGGAGTTATTGATTTCCCGCATTTTTTGTTTAGCGGATGAGACCCTATTGCGCCGTCTATTAAGCGGATAATATTTTAAATCGCATATACCGCGATAATTTCGTACTGGAACGAAATTGGTATTGTGCTAATGTTTGTGGATGCAGGAAAACAGGTTGGAGGGATCCAACGGGATTCCTCAACAGTTTTTATTTGATTTCAGATATTTTGATATTTGATGGATTATCATATCGATATATGATATCGTTGTTGTCGTGATTGACTATTTGGTATGTAGCATCATTGGACCAAATTTGGAACTTTAAACAAATGATTTTTAAAGTGAATTTCGAAGATATAAAATATTTTTGGAATTGATCCATTTTAAATAAATAAACGTATAATTTTAAAGTTATAAAAATTATGATTTTTGAGAAATATAGTTAAAAACTGATTTTTGAGAATATGATGCTAATGATTTTATAAAATAGTTTAATCGGGATTTTAGAATTTATTGTGAAAAGTTTAAATATAGGATTTATAAAATTTAATTATTTTATAAATCAAGAGAACGGTGAAATTATAAAGGAGTTTAAAGACGTTTTAAAGAAAAATATAAATTGATTTATATTAAGAGATTTATAAATGGATATTTACAAATTGAAATATTGACATTATAAAACGAGTTTTTATAAGTGTTTGAATGAAGTGAAAATGAATTTCGTAAATGAATGGAATTTATAAGATTTATAATTATGAAGTTCAAAGAAACGATTTTGTAAAATAATCGTTTATAAGTATTTGACTTATAATATGAACCTTTGTTTTATAATTGAGTTATAAATCGAATAGGTTAATAAAGGAATTTATAAAAGGAAGTAGTTATAAAACGAATAGAAAAGGAATTTATAAACGTTGTTTTATAAATTCGCAAACGCCTTATTTTAAGAAGTAAATTGTTGAAACCTATTAATGGAGTTATATTCACATTTTTGACTGTGAATAATCCTTTAAAATGAAATGTATAAAAGGATGAAAATTGTTAACGTAGTATATTCACGTTTTTGAATAGTGAATAATATGTTAAAGAAAATGTTTAGAATGTGATATTTTAAATTGAATTAAAACGATCTAACGATGTTTTAAAATGTGTTGAGATTCGAAACCATAGATTTCAACATTGATTGTTGAAATAGACGTTTTCGAGAAATAGAAGGAAATGGTGGACTATAACACTATTGTTATAATAAATGATTTCCGAAAGGAAATGTTTTGTATAGTATTGGGATTTATATGTCTATTTTAATTTCGAATCCCTCTACTAGTGATTTTGGGTTGTCGTAACGATGTTTTACGCAACATTCGTTTTGGCCCAAATAAATATGTTTAAGAGCATGATTTCCTTAAAGAATGAAATATATACTAAATCTCGATTTAAGTATATTGAATATTTTCCAAGTGTTGAAAATAAATAGGCTCGTGAATTACTTATTTAATAAGTATGGAAATGTTTTCCAATATAAAGTGAATATTTTGGGAATTTATCTTTTTGAAGATATATTGAAATGAATAAATGAAATCGTATATGCATGGATATTTTGGAATATAAATTCACTATGGAATTTATAAAAGAAAGGGGAACTTGTTTAAAAATAAATATTGATTTATTTTTGAAGTGTGAAAATTATATATCTTGTAAAGATATTTTTGGAAAATAAATAATTTGGAAAATTATTTGGAATCTGGTGATGTTGTGCATATCCATTGATAGTTCAATAACTGACTATCAATATTTCCCTTTGAATGGGTATTTGATGTGATTTATTTGAATTTGAATGCCATACTTATTTTTGAATAAGCACTCACTATTCGGGTTAACCGGGAAAGGACCATGGGGTCGTATAACCCATTCTGAATATGTGATACGTCGTTATGAATTGCATTTGATGACCGGTGTTGAAGATCGGGTATTTGCGAAAGCGATAGGATGACCTATCGATTGTCTCTGCACTGGGTAGCTCCTGGTATAGAGATTTCCTAAGTGATGGGAAATTCGATCGGGATTGTGAATACCCGGATTGCAAGGGCTTCGTGAGAAGTGCCTTCGGTTTTGTTCGAGCCCGGAACAGACTTGTATGGATTGTATGTCTGACATTACAAATTGAGATATAAAGCAGATTTCATTCAAATATATTTCTGTTGGTGGTGGAGAATTTATTCTTTTAGCTTAACACCCTTCTCTGAGACGTACGAGCTCAGAGGTTATGTAGTTGAATGTTATCAGCGATATATTCCCAATTTGGTAATGTGACATGCTGAGTGTTGCTGTGAAATGATCATTGTGTTGATTATTTGTGGTAGGATCGTTTATTTAATCGTCTATCTTTGTGATCATTTCTATGATCATTTGTTGACCCAAAGCATGGCTTTTGTATAAAGTATGTTTTTGTGGACGTGACTTCGTCGAGCCTCACACCCCGTGAATGGTCAAAACAGGAAAGATGCGGCAAGGTTATGAGGGGTAGCGCCCTTTAGGATATGTGCATTTCCTTCTGGAAAAGGGTGGTATCATGGTATGGAGCCCAGATACTTACTCATGTTGAAAACACTTTGTTATGATTGTGTGAATTGATTGCGAGTGCTCGGTGAAAGGTCCCAAAGGACCGGGGGATGGCATATTCGGTCAGTTGTTACTCAGTTAGGGGTAACCCGGCCTTGTGTTGGTAGAGATCCGGTTTGGTTCTCGGGGATGTCCATCCAGAGGCATTCTCATGTGGCAATGGGAAGTTCCTTGGCCTGATCATTCGTTGGAAATCCAAAGAAACAATACGAGACTTGTACGGTATTAGTTGTAGAACCTATCATTCACTTATGGTGGTGCCCCACTGTTTGGATGGTAGCTATAGTAGGCATACGATAATGGTCGTATGTTGGCTAAGATTTATATTCTACTTTCGAAATGAATTTTTCCTACACTATGCACTAGTAATAATATCAAATGTTCTTTTAAATGCGTATCAAGCATCTTTGACTATCATAAGGAGAAATCTCCTCTGATTCTGCGTTTGCATGTGTGTGTGTGCGGGAGGCCTTATGGTAGTCTCATTTTTAAAAGCATTGCGAATTGACTTTAAAAATATTCCTCTATTTTGATTTTAAAGATAAATAAACTGTTTTGAGTTCTCACACCAGTCACATGACTGACTCGAAGTTTATTGTTTCCCTTCCTAAACTCTGGGTGCCCACCAATTTCCACACGGGCAGTCACGAGTTAGGTTTATCAGGATATTCTGGAATTGCTGGAGGCAACTTGGATGGCATGGCGTAATTACTATTATATAGTAATTCTTTTTCCACTGCACTGTTTGTTGATGTTGTTTGTTGTTGTACACTCTGATGTAATGTAATGTAATGTAATGTATAAAATGTAATAACTGATATAGTTCTTTGTTTAAAGATTATTCATTTATTTATTATATGTTGTTCCGCTGCGAATTGTGAGATTCTGTTATTGTTCTGTTGTTTTCTGTTCCGTTCTATTTTCTATGTTCTTTCCTCTCTATTTTCTATCTTCTTATCTCTTCTTCTATGTCTTTCTTTTTCTTAAACCCATAACATTTCAGGTTTCCGTCCTTCGATTTGTCGGCAGTCGATAAAGTGAGTATCGATGTTGAATTTTCGTAAGTCGAAAATTTTCGGGACGTTACATTTGGTATCAGAGCATATGGTTAAGCGACAACCATGGTTCTGTTGGGTATTACTCATTAGAGATAGAGTCAGTAGTGCTCTAGAATGAGTTGAGTGTAATAATAGCTATGAGAGCGTATTTGTTAATGAATATAAAATTGTTTTATATTGTGATGATTGGTTTGTTGAGTGGTATATGAACCTTCGTCGGCGCAGCCTCGAAACTGAATCGAAGGGGTTTCTAAACACTTAAATAGAACAATTCGACACAGTATTGTTTTAAATTGGGTAAATGAAATAATTTTACCTTAATTATATTTTATATATAAAGGAATAATTTTTCAGAATTATTAAAGGATATATAAGTAGATTGTTTAGTTATTGAATAAGATGTTTGAATAATCTAAATAAAAGAATAATTGTATAAGTAAAATGAATTATAAGAATTGAATTATAATTAATGTGATTTACAATTGTGAAATAAACATATATATATATATATAAGAAGTGAAACTATATGGATATATTTAGGAATTTAAGTTATGTAAAAACAAGTGATGTTATTAAATGGAATATAACTTAAGAGTTGTTGAATGAAGTTGATATTGGTATCAAAGTAAATTAGTAAAGTTAAGTGATAGATATGAACTTGAGTTATATAAAAGAAATTCAACTTTAGTAAATCAATTGAATGTAAATTAAGTTGATATGGAATAATGAATGTAGGTGTAATTCATTAAAATCTAATGTTATTGGAAGTTGAATAATTGAATGAAAATCAATTTAATTAAACCAATTGAAAGCAAAGTGATTTGGTTGTAATGAATATACATTGATTGTTATATGGTTGTCAGTTGATTGATTGAATATAATTCATTAAGTGTTAATGAAATTGGAAGTTAAAGTAATTGAAATCCAATTGGAAGTTAAGTGAATCTTAAGTAGATTTGAATTTGATTTGGAAGTGAACCAACTTGAATATGAATTAGTAAATATAAACTAACTGAAAATGAATGTTAGTAAAAACATCCACTGTTAATGAATCAAATGTGATTAAATTGAAAACCATTTCATTGAATATTAGTGAGAATATGAATGAATATTTATTGGTTATGAATGTTAGTTGGATGATAGTTGGTTGATATTGCATTTGTTGCTTTAGTTGCATTTGCTATGTTGACATATGTAGTAGTTATGTTGCTATATGTTGTATATCGATACTATTTTCTACATGCATGATTCTCATGTTGTTTGTTGAGTGTTTAGTAGGTGTGGATCGCGTTTGCTTCGCATTTGGAGCTCGCTTTCACGCTATATTAGCCGTATATGCTTGCTAATAAAATATAAGGTACATATCTCGGATTAAATATCGTACTTTTATACTTTTTTCCCTTCGGGATGCCTCATTACTTGATGAGATGTATATTTGTGATATATATACTGTCATGTTTTTTCGGATCGAGCCGCGCAAAGGAGACTATGGCGAATTTTTCCGAAAATTTAAGGCGTTAGAAAAAATTGGAGAAAATTGGAAATTTTTTTTGAAAACTTTAACTTTGATTTGAAGTTGAAAGTTAAACAATAGTAGTTGTTTTTGAAAAGATAACTAAGTATGATTTGAAAACTTAGTAAGTTATTATAAGAAGTTTAACTATGGATTTTAGGGAAAGTTAATAAATTTTATAACCTTTCTTACTTGATAATTTTGAGGACGAAATTCTTTTAAGGGGGGAAGATTGTAACGACCCAGAATTTTTATTAATTAAAATTTGAATATTTAATTTATTTTAAATATTAAGAAGTGAAATTTATAAGTCGAATAAATTTTTATTTGAATTATTGGATTTAATTGGATAATTAAATCGATAATTTAATATGCTAAATTATGGAAATAATTGAAAATTGAGTTAAATATGATTGAAAATGATTTGTAAAATTTTATTTTATCATATTAAAGTTAGAATGATATTTTAGAACCTTTAAAATCGAATTAAAAGTTTATTTGTGAAAATTGAATATTTTAATATTTAATCGACTAGTGAAATAGCCAATTTTTGAACAGTCTCAGGATTGAACGAGACCAGTTCCATTGGATCCTTAATATTTAGTTATTACCAGATTTCAATTTTCGTGTCAATCGGAGTTATCGTTTGATCGTGGCAGCTCGAAACGCATCAAATTATTTTTTAATTTTAATTTAGCGAGTTAAAATAGCCATTTTTCAAAAAGTCTCGGATTTCGACGAAACCAGTTTCATCGGATCCGTAATGTGATATTATTATAGGGTTTCAAATTTCGTGTCAATTGGATTTACCGTTTGTCCGGTACAAATTAAAACGCCTAGAAAATCGTTTAAATCGGTTTAATTTAAATCGATCGTTTGTTGCCATATCTCGCACAGATGTCCGAATTAGCTTTCGAAACCTGTTCCATTGTGTCTGAAACGCGAGGTAAACCCTAGAAACGCTGGTTACGGCGCGTAAATCGGAGTTCGGAAAATCAAAATGAATAGTGTTCGATTTTTTTTTCTTATAAATAGCCCCTCTCATAAAAAAAAAAAGAATAAAACCCTAATCTAAACGTTGCAGCCGCCACCCTATTTTCCACGGCCAGAATTGTCTCCCCTTCCTCCTAAAAAATCTTTCGATCCAAGCATCGATTGAAGAATCTTCCAACTGCAAAGATGTAGAGCTCGATGAAAGCTAGAAATCCAACGGCTATGATCGCGAATGGTGTTATGGATCAGCGGCAAGAAGGCTTGGAACAACCGACGTTCAACCTTGAGATTCTCGACGTTGGATGAACTATAGGCGACCGGATTTATGGTGGAGGTAGAGCTCGCGAGGGCGCACGTATCGACGTTGTTCGATCATGTTCTCGTTGGTGTATGAAGGTGCGGCCATCAAGGGAAGGGAGCGTGCTTGGGTTTCTTCGAACGTAAATATCCTGCGAGGAAGAAGAAGGATCATCGGCCCAGATTTGAAGTGATGGAATGCACGGCTAAGATTGAGTGAGGGTTTTAAAATTAAAAAAAATATATTTGAAATTGATTTATTATAAATTGTACAAACTTTAAATTATCATATCTTGTTCGTACGAGGTCGGAATTCGACGAAACCAGTTGCGTTGGAATCGTATGGACGAGCACTACGCGATGGAGTTGGATTGGAGTCGTTTGGAGTTAGTGAAAATTTCGTGTAAAATTAAACGTCCGTTTAATTTTATTCGAAATAAATCGCTAAAACGGAATTTAAAATCAAGGTGAGAACTTCTCACTCAATCGAATCAGTTTCGATTTTATTTTGAATAGTTAGATTTAAAATATTTGAATGCATGTTTGAATGATGATTGATATCTATTGATTGTTAAAATAGACATTATACGCCGTTAGTAAGCGGATGTTATTTATTAAAAACATATACTGCGAATATTTCATAAACAGTGAAATTGGTATTATATATAATAGCAATATATATATATTGGCATATGTATATATTGGAGTTATTGATTTCCCGCATTTTTTGTTTAGCGGATGAGACCCTATTGCGCCGTCTATTAAGCGGATAATATTTTAAATCCCATATACCGCGATAATTTCGTACTGGAGCGAAATTGGTATTGTGCTAATGTTTGTGGATGTAGGAAAACAGGTTGGAGGGATCCAACGGGATTCCTCAACAGTTTTTATTTGATTTCAGATATTTTGATATTTGATGGATTATCATATCGATATATGATATCGTTGTTGTCGTGATTGACTATTTGGTATGTAGCATCATTGGACCAAATTTGGAACTTTAAAAAAATGATTTTTAAAGTGAATTTCGAAGATATAAAATATTTTTGGAATTGATCCATTTTAAATAAATAAACGTATAATTTTAAAGTTATAAAAATTATGATTTTTGAGAAATATAGTTAAAAACTGATTTTTGAGAATATGATGCTAATGATTTTATAAAATAGTTTAATCGGGATTTTAGAATTTATTGTGAAAAGTTTAAATATAGGATTTATAAAATTTAATTATTTTATAAATCAAGAGAACGGTGAAATTATAAAGGAGTTTAAAGACGTTTTAAAGAAAAATATAAATTGATTTATATTAAGAGATTTATAAATGGATATTTACAAATTGAAATATTGACATTATAAAACGAGTTTTTATAAGTGTTTGAATGAAGTGAAAATGAATTTCGTAAATGAATGGAATTTATAAGATTTATAATTATGAAGTTCAAAGAAACGATTTTGTAAAATAATCGTTTATAAGTATTTGACTTATAATATGAACCTTTGTTTTATAATTGAGTCATAAATCGAATAGGTTAATAAAGGAATTTATAAAAGGAAGTAGTTATAAAACAAATAGAAAAGGAATTTATAAACGTTGTTTTATAAATTCGCAAATGACTTATTTTAAGAAGTAAATTGTTGAAACCTATTAATGGAGTTATATTCACATTTTTGACTGTGAATAATCCTTTAAAATGAAATGTATAAAAGGATGAAAATTGTTAACGTAGTATATTCACGTTTTTGAATAGTGAATAATATGTTAAAGAAAATGTTTAGAATGTGATATTTTAAATTGAATTAAAACGATCTAACGATGTTTTAAAATGTGTTGAGATTCGAAACCATAGATTTCAACATTAATTGTTGAAATAGACGTTTTTGAGAAATAGAAGGAAATGGTGGACTATAACACTATTGTTATAGTAAATGATTTCCGAAAGGAAATGTTTTGTATAGTATTGGGATTTATATGTCTATTTTAATTTCGAATCCCTATACTAGTGATTTTGGGTTGTCGTAACGATGTTTTACGCAACATTCGTTTTGGCCCAAATAAATATGTTTAAGAGCATGATTTCCTTAAAGAATGAAATATATACTAAATCTCGATTTAAGTATATTGAATATTTTCCAAGTGTTGAAAATAAATAGGTTCGTGAATTACTTATTTAATAAGTATGGAAATATTTTCCAATATAAAGTGAATATTTTGGGAATTTATCTTTTTGAAGATATATTGAAATGAATAAATGAAATCGTATATGCATGGATATTTTGGAATATAAATTCACTATGGAATTTATAAAAGAAAGGGGAACTTGTTTAAAAATAAATATTGATTTATTTTTGAAGTGTGAAAATTATATATCTTGTAAAGATATTTTGGAAAATAAATAATTTGGAAAATTATTTGGAATCTGGTGATGTTGTGCATATCCATTGATAGTTCAATAACCGACTATCAATATTTCCCTTTGAATGGGTATTTGATGTGATTTGTTTGAATTTGAATGCCACACTTATTTTTGAATAAGCGCTCACTATTCGGGTTAACCGGAAAAGGACCATGGGGTCGTATAACCCATTCCGAATATGTGATACGTCGTTATGAATTGCATTTGATGACCGGTGTTGAAGACCGGGTATTTGCGAAAGCGATAGGATGACCTAACGATTGTCTCTGCACTGGGTAGCTCCTGGTATAGAGATTTCCTAAGTGATGGGAAATTCGATCGGGATTGTGAATACCCAGATTGTAAGGGCTTCGTGAGAAGTGCCTTCGGTTTTGTTCGAGCCCGGAACAGACTTGTATGGATTGTATGTCTGACATTACAAATTGAGATATAAAGCAGATTTCATTCAAATATATTTCTGTTGGTGGCGGAGAATTTATTCTTTTAGCTTAACACCCTTCTCTGAGACGTACGAGCTTAGAGGTTATGTAGTTGAATGTTATCAGCGATATATTCCCAATTTGGTAATGTGACATGCTGAGTGTTGCTGTGAAATGATCATTGTGTTGATTATTTGTGGTAGGATCGTTTATTTGATCGTCTATCTTGGTGATCATTTCTATGATCATTTGTTGACCCAAAGCATGGCTTTTGTATAAAGTATGTTTTTGTGGACGTGACTTCGTCGAGCCTCACACCCCGTGAATGGTCAAAACAGGAAAGATGCGGCAAGGTTATGAGGGGTAGCGCCCTTTAGGATATGTGCATTTCCTTCTGGAAAAGGGTGGTATCATGGTATGGAGCCCAGATACTTACTCATGTTGAAAACACTTTGTTATGATTATGTGAATTGATTGCGAGCGCTCGGTGAAAGGTCCCAAAGGAACGGGGGATGGCATATTCGGTCAGTTGTTACTCAGTTAGGGGTAACCCGGCCTTGTGTTGGTAGAGATCCGGTTTGGTTCTCGGGGATGTCCATCCAGAGGCATTCTCATGTGGCAATGGGAAGTTCCTTGGCCTGATCATTCGTTGGAAATCCAAAGAAACAATACGAGACTTGTACGGTATTAGTTGTAGAACCTATCATTCGCTTATGGTGGCGCCCCACTGTTTGGATGGTAGCTATAGTAGGCATACGATAATGGTCGTATGTTGGCTAAGATTTATATTCTACTTTCGAAATGAATTTTTCCTACACTATGCACTATTAATAATATCAAATGTTCTTTTAAATGCGTATCAAGCATCTTTGACTATCATAAGGGGAAATCTCCTCCGATTCTGCGTTTGCATGTGTGTGTGTGCGGGAGGCCTTATGGTAGTCTCATTTTTAAAAGCATTGCGAATTGACTTTAAAAATATTCCTCTATTTTGATTTTAAAGATAAATAAACTGTTTTGAGTTCTCACACCAGTCACATGACTGACTCGGAGTTTATTTTTTCCCTTCCTAAACTCTGGGTGCCCACCAATTTCCACACGGGCAGTCAAGAGTTAGGTTTATCAGGATATTCTGGATATTCTGGAATTGCTGGAGGCAAGCTGGATGGCATGGTGTAATTACTATTATATAGTATTTCTTTTTCCACTGCACTGTTTGTTAATGTTGTTTGTTGTTGTACACTCTGATGTAATGTAATGTAATGTAATGTATAAAATGTAATAACTGATATAGTTCTTTGTTTAAAGATTATTCATTTATTTATTATATGTTGTTCCGCTGCGAATTGTGAGATTCTGTTATTGTTCTGTTGTTTTCTGTTCCATTCTATTTTCTATGTTCTTTCCTCTCTATTTTCTATCTTCTTATCTCTTCTTCTATGTCTTTCTTTTTCTTAAACCCATAACATTTCGGGTTTCCGGCCTTCGATTTGTCGGCAGTCGATAAAGTGAGTATCGATGTTGAATTTTCGAAAGTCGAAAATTTTCGGGACGTTACATAAATAAATGCGAATTAACCGATATGCTGAATAAAACATGCCAAACAATCATAAATAAATTTCTACTCATATCTAAAATAAATTTAACAAACGTAAAAACTTTTAGAAGTTGTGAGTGGGTTAAAACACTCACCTTTGGGATTTAAATTGAATTCAAATCCAATTTTTAAACCCAAAATTCGACGGTCTCCAAATCTGTCCAAACCAGCATCAACAGATCCGGAATTTAAATATGAACCTAACAAAAAAAATCTCGCGTGAAACGGATAACGTGTGTACAAGTTATAGCGATTCGAATAGTTTGAACCAAAATAAAATTAAAATAAAACTAACCAAAAATAAATGGCCACGTAGGACCTTCACACGCCCATCCTCCTGCACCCTCCTCACGTGATTTTACGCATTCTCTTCCAGTAACCCTAACACTCACGATACCTACAGCCGCCGCTTATCACTGCAAACGCCATTCGCCAGAGGCACCGCAACCCAGATCCAACGCCACCCTCAACCACGCCTCGCCGCCACGACCTCCTGCCCCCCTCCTCGCAAGTAGCGCCGCCGCCAACTGCGCCCAGGCCGAGGCGAGATTCGACCATTCCTCCCAAAATTGTGGCTAATCCAACGACCATCTCGATACCCTAACCGTACCGATGCGTGCTGCTCGACGCCCTCTCCGCAACGGTGCCTACCGATCGAGTTACTTCTGACGATCCACCGTCGAATCAATCAAACTCCCAAACGAACGGCCAACGTTGATTTGCAATTACAGGCCAAACTATGATTCAAATCAAAGAACGAATAGCCCCACCAGATTACGCATCTCGAGAACTTCGACATATATTTTTGTGGAATTTTTCTGGAGATTTTGAATTTCATTTGAAATTTTGAATTGAAATAGATCTATGTTTGCATCCATTTGAGGAGGAGAAGGATCTGAAGAAAAGAACGTACAGACAATTGATAGAAGATGGAGGCTAGGGTTTTTGATCGTCTATTTATAAGTAGGGTTGGATTAGAGTAGATAGACCGGATAGATGAACGTGCGGAACAAACTATGGCCCAAAAAGCCCGCTCTAACCCCGGAACGAAATTTATTAAACCCATATATCCAAATAGTTATTTTAAAATATTCTGAACGCGATGGAAAAAGTTTCACGTCCAAATTCGATCGTATGAAGAAGTTATGCTGAAAAAAAAATTTCCAAATTGATTTCAAATTGATTTTTAATAAAATCGATTTCAAGGCGTTTCGCGTCCGTACGATCAAACGATAGGTCCGATCGATACGAAACTTGAAACCCTACAATAATTCATCGATACGGATCCGATGAAACTGGTTTCGTCGAAATCCGAGTCCGTGGCTAAAATGGCTATTTTTTTATATTCATTAAATAAATTAAAATAAATTATAAAAATCCAATTGTATATCTAAATTCTAAAATTGACCAAATTTTACCGCTTATATATTCCTTAATCAATTTCAATGATTTAACAAGTTTAGATGCGAATAAAAAGTTGATAAGTCTATCGATTTCAGTGTTAATTTCTCCACTTCCTTATATTTAGAAATTATAAATTAAATTCTCGAAACCCATTTATTAGATTTTCAGCTTTTATATTCTCAACTTTTATCCAAAATAAAGATGCCACTAACATTGGTTCATGATTTCACATCATTATCCTCAAAGTCCATTTTAAGTTCAATAACGTAATATTAACCGTTAAATTCCATTTTATTATGCAATAAAATGCAATTGTTGAATTTGATACTCTAATTAAATTTATAAATCCTGCTTTCTATACTTAAGGTCAACCAAAGGTCCTATTATAAAAGGATTAACATAAATTTTGTCTTATAAAATTAACCCTGTTCAATTACAACAAAATCTACGCTAACTTCACAATTTAAATCAATTAATTGAAATTAAGTCTACACTAAATGTTATAAATTATAAATTGGAACCTCAATAAATTCGTTTATTGATTTAAAAATCTTTCTATTCAGTAAATAGACATTTTATGGGTAAAAATAACATTTGAATTATAATACACTTCATTAGTGCATGCTTTATTTCCTATAAATTCCCCTTTATTAACTAGAACACATTAACACACCAAAAATAATAAATTTAGATTTATTTCAATCGATTTCCATTCTTAACTTAATATACTCAATAAATGTTTAACCTAAATAATTGTTACCCTTTTATATTCAAATTCACTTACAACATCAATAACAACAATGTTGCCATAGATTTAGATTCAATTAAATAAATTAGATGAATGGGTAAAATTTTGTAATTATCCCAAATGTCAAATATATTCATGCATTAATTACTACTTATTATTATGAATTCATTTATTAATTTACTAGTTGCCTTTGTCATCTTATATCCTGTTTACTTCCAAACTTCCTACTTAGTTATAGTTTATCAATATATACATACCTAGGCAAATCAAGTTCTTGTCCTTTCTGTTATTTCAATTAAATCGGGTATGCATAAATAAATTGTTAATTAACCTATTCCTACAAAATTGTTTACATACATTCAGTTCCAAATTTTATAGAATTAAATTCTAATTACTTACCACTTAATCCATCAATTATATATTTTATCCAAACATGCATTTAAATCTTTTTTTTTATTTTAAATAAATTTATTCAATGTTGACATCCACTAAATAAAATTTACTTTCATTTACATAGTTGTAATTCAATTCAGTTATTATTTCATAAATACTATTTCCGATTTATATTTTCCAGTATAAATTTCACAAACCAATTTAATCAACAAATTATAACTTATAACCACAAACGCCAATTTACGTTATTTAAATCTATTGCCATATAAACATTTAAATTGTTAACCTTTAATTACAGTTACTATATCTAATTCCTACATTTTATCAAATAAAAGCTTAAGACTTTTTTTCATTCTAAATTAGATTAGAAATCATTTTAGATTAACTCATTTAATATCATCGAATTTAACGGGTCGTTACAGTACATCTGCTTAGTGGCGGAGAAGGCAACTTTTCTTAGCTTAACACTCTTTTTTGAGACATACAAGCTCAGAGGTTGTATGCTTGGGGGAGTCAAATAGTGACCAAAGGAATGGTATTGTGGCATTCAAAGTGGAACCTGTTATGATCGAAGAGTGGTTTTGATGAAAAGTGTGGTTTTGAAGAAATTGAGCGTAGCCTCACTAGCCTCACATCCCGGAAGATGATATGGGATAATATGTGGTCTGGCAGACACAAATTCGGAATAAGTGAATATGTATGGTGGTGTCCAATACGTTGGCCCTTTGGGGAAAACATCCCTCAAGGAATTTATTGCCCTATTTTGATAAAATGGTTAGCTTGAGAAAAGAATGGAACTCTCGGTTATCAGTGGTAGTATAGCAAGTACAGTTTCAAATGACTTGCTTGAGAAAGGCGATTAAGGCACCGTGGGAACTATGTTTGTTATGCGTGGATCAGAGAAGAGGCCACTAGTTCCCTATCATGTTGGAAATCCAATCCCAATACGAGATTTACGGTTTTGATTGTATTCCCAAAATAGCTGTATTAACTTGCGAACATTTCAGTTATCCCTTTTGGTTCTTATATTTCGTTCGGTATATTCCATTCACCAAGTCCGGATATATTACCTTAGACTTAGTACGGGTATTGATACCTTATTTGTAACAACCCACCTTTTTGAACGGTTCAAATCGACAATAAACCACACATGTCTAATTCAAACCATTCAAAAGGGAGGATTGTTAATGGGGGTAAATAAGAAAATAATAGGAAAGAAGGAAAAACAAAACACATGAACTCGTAGTGGAATGACAAAATATAACAATCATATAAATAGTTCATGAAGAAGTTTTACAAATGACGTTTGATTACACCTTTACAATTCAATTCAGAGTTATACTTACATCAAAAATAAACAAATAATGCAGCGGAACACATGAAGCAGTGGAATAATAATAATAAATAGAAATAAGATACTGAATCTTCGTCTTCGTCCTCTAGAAAATAAAATGGTCTTCAATACACTAAAAAGCTTGGACTGACCCGAGTGTAATGAAAAGACAAAACACTCGAGTCAGGACAAAAAGATCTTTTGTAAGTCAAATCAAAATAAGTAGAATAGAAATATTACTGTAATGGCTTCAAAGATGTTATGGGATTTTCATCTCCTATCAAGTGTACAACATGAATATAAATATTTAAAAGATTTCAAATAATTTGAAATACCAATCTTAATCATTTTAATTAAAATAAATCCAAAGTTTAAATTTAAAACTTGAAACTTTCAAATAATTCAATTCCAATAAATAGTCCAAATTCAAGAAATTATATGGGTATATGTCATTTCAACCAATATCCAAAATCAAAATTTCCATCCCAATGGAAACCGCTCGGATTATCATTTCAAACCATAGTGATAACAGAGATGTATACATAAATAAACATCCAATCATCCAAAATGTCAACCAATAACATCCATCACAATCCAACGTCCAAATCAACCAATAAATCATAGCAATCAATTGATTATCATTATTAGGTGTTTAACTAACAATTTATATTCAATATTAATTAAATGACAATTCAATTTAATATAAATTAAAATTTAACTTAAACGACAATCTAAAGATACCAAACAACAATCAATAAATTTCTAATCACGTCATAAATTTAATTTAACTAACATGAGATAATTTAGTATCCATGAGTGGATCAAAACACTCACCTTTGATATTTAGAATGCAAAAATCCAAACAAAGATGCCTTTCCAATAGTCTCCAAACTCAGCCAAACCTATTTCATTTCGTCAAGAATTCCAATACAAGTCCAACGGAAGAAACTATGCATGTATCAGAGCTCGTATGTGAAGATATTCAGGTTATAAGGATATATTAAAAAAATACGTACACATTTAATTACTGGAATAAGAAACTTTAATAACTCACGTTTTCAAATTTGATATACCCAAAACAAAAGCAAGAAGTCGAAAGCCAAAACCATGAAAGCTAATTCTCATTGTTCATTTTTTTTGAAGGCTTCTTGCAAAAGAAGGAAAGGTGATGAGAAAAAGTGCAGATGTGGTTGAGGAAGAAATAGATGCTCACACTTTTTTTTGAACATATCTTCAGTAAAAATGATTTGGCAGTAACTTAGTGAAGGTATAAACTTAAGTTGACATTGAGACTTTGAGGAGAAAAAATTGATGCCCCGATGTTTGAAAAATAATGATGTTCCAGGGGAAAGAATGAGATATGATATGAAACAAAAGAAGAAAGGGAAGTAACAAACAAAATAGGTATGGAAGGGACAAACAAAATGAAGATATATGATCTAAGTAAATGCTTTGGGTAATAAAATAAACGAAACGGAAGAATGAGAAAGGATGAGAATTCACATTTCAACTATATCAGAGAGTTGTAATAAAACCAAAATGTGGAAATAGTGGTAGGTGTATTGAATAATAAGGAAATGAAGGGACCACTTAGGATCTAATTAATTGCATGTTCCACTCAATTAAATATAATAGCACCAAAAATACATTTTATACACCTGTTTTAAACAAAATTAACATATAATAAATAAATTTGAATATAACAACCAATGTAACGTTACACAAAATAAAAGATGATCCGAAACTCAAATTCAAGTTATATGAAATATTAATAAAATAGTTTATATACACAGATTTAATAAGAAAATATATAAAATAAAACATTGATTGACTCACACTGCCAAATGCCTAGGGGAAGGATTGGAAAAACACTAAAGGGTTAGGCACTTATGTGTATTCTTTTTGTTTAAAGCATGCAGAAGGTATAAATGTTAGAAGAAAGAGACAAAATAATAAGAATGAGAAGAAATAAATATAGAGGAGCGGCATAGTTTGTGAAAGGAGGAGGTGACAAAAGAATATGAAAATACAGTAAGCTTTTCAAAAAAACGATGTGGTTATATGTTTAATAAATATTGAACAGGTCAGCATGAATGATGCACGTGGATTAAATATGAATTGTTAATATTCACTAATGAGTTCATTTAGAAAAATGTTAACACTAAATAGAATATAAGCATTTGGAAGCTTATAAATGAAAAATAGCAAGTTTGAATAAGTTAATGTGCATGAATATGTGAGTATTTAATGCATTGGAAATGAAAAGTTAATGGACGAATTAGTGCAGGCAGAAGTTATAAAAAAATGAATGCTAAATGTGGCAACATGTAAAAGTAAATGGTTAGATGAAAATACAAGAGGTGTATAAGAATTGGGCCGAACAAAAGTAGGTAAGAGAATGTACAGTTAACAATAAGAATGGAAAATGAATAGACTGAGAATAAATGAAAGTTTTAGGAAATAAAGAGAGAGTTTTTGTTTTTTTTGTTTAATGTGAATGGTTGAAAAGTGAAAGTGAACAAGATAGAGAAAAAAATGAATGAGATAGTAGTTATCAAAGGCAATAAAATATGAAATGTGCACGAATATGAATTCATTATTCACAAACTATTGTTACAGTTCTTATATAATACTGATTTTATTCAATTTCCATTAACTATCTATTTCGTACAATAATTAAATATTTACATTTGTTTCTTATATTCAATTTAAAACCAAGTATAACACTTACGTTATTCCAATTAGTTGCAATCTCATTCAAGTTGCTCATAATTAACTTACATCAACATTGCTACAACTAATTCTAGTTATTATTTCCCATTAATAAATCACAAATTTCTATTTCTTTAGATATTAAATAAAAAAATTATTAAATTAACCAATTTAAATTTTCGAAAATTTACAGGTCGTTACACTCTCCCCCACTCAAAACTTTTCGTCCTCGAAAAGGAAAAGAAGGGAAAAGAAGGAATCAAGAAATCAATATATCTTATTCAAAATATTAAATTTGTGATCCATTAATTTACAAAATTAAATAGTTTTAAATAAAATATATTTGACGACCCTGACTCGACCTTCGAAAATCGGCACCGAACACGACACTCATATTCAAATGCCGCAGATCCAAACGTCGAATCTGGTTCGCCAGAGCTTATAACACATCAAGTATAACAACACAGCGGAAGAAAAGAATGAATATCATTGATATACAATATTCGATACAACAATGATACAATATGAATCAATATCAGAGATACAAGATAACAATGCTACAGCGGAATAACAATATACCATAGCAGCGGAACCAAAAACTCCAAACAGCAACAGCAACTCTAACTCCAAAGCATCAATCCAGAAATAGCTCGGACCACCATCACGTTGCATCAAGATGAGCAAGTCTCGTCCATGAATCCAAAGACTCCAATATCCAGGATCTCCAAAGAATTCCAAAGAGAAAGCTAAAAGCTACCGAATTGATATCTATATCTATTATCTGAAAAACCCAACTCTAGGCTGCCCGTGTGGTAAATTGTGGGCACCCAGAGTTTAGGAAGGGAACAATAAACTCTAGGTTAGTCGTGAGACTGGTATGAGAAAACAAAACAGTTGTTTGAAATAAAAGCAGTTTATTCTTATCAAAAGCAAACAAAAGAATTTGAAAGAAATCCGCAATGCTTTTTGAAAATGAAACTACCATAAGGCCTCCCGCCACACACACAATGCAAGCGCACACTTGGAGGAGATTTCATCTTATGATAGTAAAAAATGCTTGATACGCAAAAACTCTTTTAAATATTATTATTAGTGCATAGTGTGAAAACATTTCGAAAGTATAATATTAATCTTAGCCAGCATACGTACCATTATAGCATGCCTACTATAGCTACTATATTAGATGGCAGGTTCTACAACTAAAACCGTAAAGAGCTCGTATTGGATGATTGGATTTACAACGAATGGTCGTGCAAAGGAACTTTCCATATAAAAATGGAACGCCTCTGGAGGGACGTCCCCGGACCCTAACCAGATCTCTGCTACATAAGGTCGGGTTACCTCCATGACTAGGTAACAACTGACACGAGTATGCCACCTACCGGTCGTTACCAACCATTATCTGAAGCGCTTCCCAATCCGACAACCACAAAGTAATAAGTTTGCAGCAACCACGAAGTAAGTATCTAGGCTCCATACCATGATACCACTTATAATCCAGAAGGAAATGGACACACCCTCAGGGGGCTCTACGCCCCAAATAACCTTGCTACCATGATTCCTGTTTCGACCATAACCGGGTTGTGAGGTTGGACGAAGTCTCGTCCACAAAGCTACGCTTTTTCACAAAGCCATGCTTCGATCAGCAAATGATCAGCAGCACTCAGCATGCCACACTACCAAACTGGGAGTATATCACTAATAACCTTCAACTACATAACCTCTGAGCTCGTATGTCTCAGAGAAGGGTGTTAAGCTAAGAGAATAAATTCTCCGCCACCAGCAGATATGTATTTGAAAGAAGTCAGCTTTATATCTCAGCTTGTAATGTCAGACATACATTTAAATCTTTTAAACAAAAGATTTGCCTTTAAGACCCCTTTCAATTTAAAACAAGGTTCACCAATCTTTAACAAAGATTCATTCATAGCATTTCAAAACAATTCCATTTCAAATTGGATTAACTCTTCCGGTCTTTAAACCAAAGACTCATTTCATAGCTTTCAAAACAATTTCCAAAGATTCATTCATAACTTTCAAAACAATTCCTGTTTCAATCTTTTGTATATAAAAGATACACCATTTAAAAATCCTCTTTGATTTCAAAATAGGGTTCAACTATCTTTCACAAAGATTCAATTAGAACTATCAAAGCCATTCTATTTCAAACTTGAATCTTTCCATCATAATTTGGAAATTCTTTCCTTATACAAAAGCTATTATTATTTGAAACCACTTGTTTCCATTTCAGAAAACCCGATTTGTAATTGCACGAGTTAAGGCATTTCAAATATAAACTTGGGTTAAATTCAAATTTTCAAAACCATACTTTTAAAATGGTTTAAAAACCCATATAAACACATTTATAGTTTGTTTAACCTTTTTACATCATAAATTCTCAACATAGAATTCAATTTCAAATTTTGAATTCAAATTTTAATCAAATTTCAAAACTAAATTAAGTTATTCAAAAATAACTTCTATCTTTGAAACTCTTTTTCGAAAGCTTTTCACTTTAAACCCAATCCATATCCAAACCATTTTGATTTAAAAATTCAATTTTAAAATTATTTTCAAAAATCTATGACTTAACCGATTTCCACGTGCAATCCATATTTGTGTGTGAATAGTGTGGTCCAAGGGTTTTACATAATAGTGCAACAACAATCATCACATCACAGATTCATACACTGAAATGCTGATAGGCGGTACAATCTATAACGCTTATCTTCATTTACAGATCATGGATGGATAATATAAGTTCATCGTAGATAATAAATTATATCACTGATAAATAAATTACATCACAGATCATAACACAAATCAGGATAATTCATAACGCAAAGCATCATATATCAAGGATATCAAACCATTAAATCATCCAATCCAAACATCCATAAGTAATATCAATTAATTATCTAATTAATTTAAATCAGATTAATCACTAATCTTGTTTGATTAATGTTAATTAATTACAAACCATTCAATTAATTATTCTTAATAAATTACAATAATTAATTAATCATTACTTAATAATCATCCCTTAATCACCTTTATTGATTAATTAATCTTTAATTAATTTATCACATTAATTAGTTACTCTTATTTAATTATCTCAATTAATCCCTTGATTAATTACCAAGTAATTTAATCCAAATTACTTCCATTATTAAAACATTCCATTAATTACCTCCAGTAATTACCATTAATTACTTCCCTAAGTAATTACAATTCCATTAATTACATAAAGTAATTATTATCAAATCATCGAGTGATTATTTAAATTAATAAAACTTAATTAATTAACTTAATCTAATCACATTAAACTCAATTAATTACATTAAGTAATTAATTCATTAATTAATTCTATTTAGTAATTGAACTTTAACAATTTCATAAATGATTATCATTGATTATTTAATCTTATTAGTTATTGAAACTAAACACATTAATTAATTGTTAAATAATCTTAGTTAATGACCTTCATTAACCATTAATAATTCTTTAATTACTTTTCTTAAATAATAAATCTTTCTTTTATCATTATTAATTTCAAATTTATTTATCTTTAATAATCCATTAATTAATCCTAATTATTTAATTAATTAAGTGTTAACTGTAACTTAATTAATTCTTAATTACTTGATTAATTAATTCTTAATCATTAATTTAAAATTAAAACTTATTTAATTAATGATTCTTAATTTCCAATTAATTTACCTTAATTTATTAATTCAAACCTTAATAACTTAATTAATTCGAATCATAAATTAATTAACCTATTAATTTGATCCATTAAACAATATTTATTTACCTTAAAATTTAAATGAATTACAAATCATTAATTCTTAATTAACTTTAAAATAAAAACATTATTTTGATTAATGATTTAATTATCATTTTCAAACCATATTTGAACATTTTAACTTTCAAATTCAACTTCATTAATTACTTAAAATTATTACATATTTAAAACATTTCCATTTTGTTTAAACTTAATTATTTTTTAAAAGTTAAATTTAAAAGAATATAAAATCATCTCAAAATTAGTTATCTAAGTATAAATTACTTTAAATTAATTAGTTTAACATTATCATAAAGTAATTTAAATAAATTCTAAAATTTTAAAATTTAAAACAAGTTTTGAAAAAACCTTTTTAAACATCACTTGCCTTGGGTTCAACCGACCCAAACTCGAAACAACTCGAGTTCAATCCTCTTCTTCTTTTCCTTTTCTTTTAGCTTAAGTAAAACTTAAATTATGAAAACTGAAAAGAAGCAAACACTCTCGAACCCAGGCATGAACAACAACAGCATCATCCCGTGCCATAACGCGAGCCAGAACCTCCCCTACTCGATCATCACTTCGAGTTACCCCCAACCCATTCCTCTCTGACACTCTACCGACACCGTGCACGTGCACGACACATCCACGCCGCCTCCACCACCAATGACAACGTGCGCCAACTCCCCATCGACCACTAACACAGCTCCGACCCCTGACCAGCCATCATGCGACCTAAATAAAAAACTAGGTAGCTCGCATATCAC
The DNA here is from genome assembly GCA_030765085.1 of Allium cepa. Taxonomy (NCBI): domain Eukaryota; kingdom Viridiplantae; phylum Streptophyta; class Magnoliopsida; order Asparagales; family Amaryllidaceae; genus Allium; species Allium cepa. The sequence goes on along the minus strand of CM060935.1, from coordinate 720,365,035 downwards.
CTGGAACAGCACTTCACCAGAAAATCCATCGAACACAACAACCTCGACCATCGTTCGTCACAAAATTTTGGCCACATCACCACATGCCTTCTACGCAACTATCCCCTAAATCTTACGCAACTCGATCCATTCCTGAATTTCCAATCACCCCATTTTCGAATGCGACCAAACACAGGGCTTAAACCCTAATTTCACGTCGTCCGGCCACCTCAACGTTCGAGATCACCTCCGATCATTTTTTCCGTGACCACCCATCATCACTCCATCTCCAGTTGAAGCCCTGACCACCAACGTCCCTCCATCCACTAGAATTCGCCCAAAACAAAACTTCTGGTCATCACCGAAAAAACTGCTCCAAGCCCAATCTAAAAATCATGATTTTTACTTTAAAAATCATGTTTTACAAAGTTGATTCAAGATATAAAATTGAATCATCAAATTATCATGCTTTATTTTAACTTGTAATTAAATTTTCTACTGTATCATTTTGATTTCAGAAGATATTCAAACAAATTTTATTTGAATAAAATTTTAAACTTTAATTTGTGATTAAATAAACATATTGTGTTTGTAACTCAAACCTATCAGTGATTTGTTAAGGAAAAATTTTAATTTTTGTTTTAGTTTTTACTCTGTAAATTAGGAAACAGAGAAGAAATCAGATAGATTCAACATGCACAGTTCAATACAGCATATATACAAAGATTTTACCTAGATATATACATGCAAGCTATCAAACATCTCAGAACACAAATTTATTTACTTAGATTTTCCAATTAAATGTTTATTCACCTGTTGGTTGAAGGGAACAGAGACAGTAAAGCAGGTTTGAGCCTGGTGTACATTGTAAACTTGAATCTGCCTTGTTTTGAGATCATCTTGTTTGAATCTAATCTTATGAATTTAACAAATTTGATACTAAGTTGAATGCATTTGAATTTAAGCTGCTACTTATTATCTGCCTTGATCAAATCTTGAAACATATGCAGTTTGACTTCCAGAAACTTGTTTTGTTCTGGTTTGATCATTGTTCTTCTTTTTGATTTTACTTCTCAGGTTTGCTTTAAATTTCATTCTAGTTTTCTTTTCTGGTTTGTGTTACCAGGTTGTGAAAAATTAGACCGAGCCTAGTCATTTTCTTTTAATACGTGTAAATAAAATTTTAATTTTTAAGAGAGGACTAAATGCCACTTGTATATAATTTGTGAACACTTGTTAATACTAAGTTATACTAATCTAACACTTGTAATTTTAAATAGACACTTGTTATTTCATATTGCTTGAATTTTTACAAATGTCAAAATGGAATTTTTTTGTGTTTAAATCCTTTTAGTTAATTTAAAATTTATTTACAAATTTCGTTTTTAAACCTTGTCTTGATTTAATTTATAATTTTTATTTTAAGCTCTTTTCATTTTAATATTTTTGAATCAATTTTCTCTTATGTTTTATAACTTAACATATGTATTACATTTTTAAATTTATAAATATACAACTATATTTATTCATTCTAAAAAGAAAGGTGTTTTTAATTTTTTTATCAAATTCATATTCAACTTTAAAACTTTTATAAATTCTTGTTTCACATCATTCATACATTATACATACATTGTTCAACTATCTATACTTATACATCCTTACAGAAAAATGTTTTTGAAACTAAATTACACTTTAATAATTAATCATATATATGTATTTCTTAATTTTAAAATTTTATTCTTAAATTCCCAATTCAAATCTATTTTTAATCTACTTATAAAACACATTTACTTCCAAATCCAATATTATTTATAAAATACTTATCCTTAAATTTCAAATTAAAATTTCTATTTAAAATTCAAAAAATTTATTTATTACAGAATTTTTTTTAATTAATTCATAACTAAATTCAGAATTTAATTTCAAAAATTAAATTAATTATCAAATTATCTTAACTAAAATTTCATGGATGTTACAATATATCTATTTATAAACAATTAAATCCTATATATTCAAGTTAACAAAAGTTTTGAAAAAAATTCATAAAATTTTCTAAGTCCAAAATTTATGAAAAATTTCGGTCGAGTCTCCTTTGTACGGTAGGGAGAAATATCAATAATATTAATATATATCAAAATTTTCAAAATAATATATCCCAACGGCGGGATAAACAATCAAATGTTTATAATTTCCTCAAATTTTACAAATCGATTCAAATCAACTCGAATTCCAAATTCAAATTTAGTTCAATCTCAATTTATCAATTTCAATTCAGTTCAGTTTCTAAATAAACAATTTCAAATCATATCGATTTCAAATATAGATTTGAACCATAAAATAAACCATTTAAATTTCAATATATTTCAAAGCTTTATATATTCAACATTTTCAAAACTAAATTTAACAATTTCATATAGATCTTGATTTGACTCCATTATTATTTAGTCTTGAAATGTTCACCTTATAAATTCAATATCATTTAAATAACTTTAAATTACATTTTACTAAATATTTCCTTCAGGTTATTTAAACGTGAAATATTCATTAAATTACTTAAATCAAAATCAAGTTATAAAATCATATCTTAAATCTCAATTTTCAATAAGTTTTAAATTGATTGAATTAAATAAAAATTTTAATTTAATAAATTTCAAATAAATTCAAATTTATTTTCCCAATCTTAACTTATCCAAATTATTACAAAAATCTATTTTTGAAATATAAATTTTAATAAATACTTAAACATATTATATATTAATTTAATCAATCTTAATTAAATTAAATATTATTATTAAATCTATATATAAAATAGCATTTATATATAATATTTTAAGAATTAATATTTATTTAAAACCATATATTTCTTTCAAAGACCAAAGGAATTATTTTCAAAATATTTATATATAGACCAACGGTGTCTGTAACAACCTAGAATTTCTGTCAATTGAAATTCGTATATTTAATTTATTTTAAATATTAATAAGTAAAATTTGTAAGTCGAATAAATTTAATTTTGAATATCTAGATTTAATTGGATAATTTAATCGATAAATTAATACTTGAAATTACAGAAATAATTGGAAATTGGGTTTAATGTGATTAAAATTGATTTGTAAAGTTGTATTAAATCATATTGGAGTTAGAATGATGTTATAGAACTTTTAAAATTGAATGAAAAGTTAATATGATAAAATTGAATATTTTAATATTTAATTGACACGTAAAATAGCCATTTTTCAAACAGTCTCGGATTTCGACGAAACCGGTTTCATCGGATCCGAGTGAAATTTCGACGAAATGCGTAGAAATCGATTCGAGTGAATTTTGAATTTAAAAATTCGATTCGAAAATTATCTTTCAAATTTGATCGAATTGGCTCCCGATATATATTACATTGCGTTCGGAATAGGGGTAAAACGTTACAAACGCCAGGCGGCACACTTTGTTTCGAGTTCGGAAAAAAATTGGGCGAATAGTGTTTTGATAATTTTCTATAAAAGGACGTCACAATTTCATTTTTACACTCAAAACCCTAGCCAGGGTTCACGGCCGCCATTTACCAATGAATGGCCAGAAAACACCCAAATTCTTTCATCAATTTCTTCAAATCCATCGACATTTATGAGAAACCTCCGACACGAATATTGTAGAGCACGTAGAGATCTTCGATCTCAACGGTTGTTATCGAATTTAATTGGGTGGATCTTCGGCAAATCTCGACCAAAGTCTTGATGTTCAAGCACGAAAATTGACGAGATGGTGGGGCCGAGCGTCACAAGGCTCTGGCTGAGCATGGAGTAGGCGACGTGTTTTCATTTGGAAGTAGCCGATCATCTCCTCGACCTCAGTAGAGGGTGCGGCGATCGGAGAAGGCAACGTGATAATGGGTAAAAACGGGCGTGCGTTTATTTTACCTGGGGGAAGAAGAAAGGAAGTCACGACCTGGATTTCATCAAGCTAAGATGAACGGCCAGATTTAAAAGGGTTAGAAAAATAGAAATGAAATTGTAAACTAAGTTATATATTAATTTGTTCAACCTTTAAAACTGTGTAACTTGTTCATACGAGGTCGAAAATGCACGAAACGAATTGCGTTGGGTTCGTATTCGTGAATGCTACGTGATGGAGCTGGATTGGAGTTGATTGGAGTTAGTGAAATTTTTATGTAAAATTAAACGCGCGTTTAATTTTATTCGAAATAAAACACTGCGACTGTTATTGAAGCAAGGTGAGAACTTCTCACTCAATCGAATTTGTTTCGATTTAAATTTTAAATAATTAGATTTAAAATTGCTTGATTGTGTCGATTTTATGCTTGGATGATGATTTATTATCTGTTGTATTTAAATAGACCCTATACGCCGTATATTAAATGGATGTTATTTATTAAACACATATAACGCGATATTCCACCTTGAAGTGGAATTGGTATTATATATGTACTTGGAGTTGATTTTCCCGCATTATATAGCGGATGAGACCTTATTGCGCCTCATAATAGCGGATAATATTTTATATAAACCCATGTACCGCGATATCCCGTATTGAAACGGGATTGGTATTGTGCTAACATCTATGGATGCAGGGAAACAGGTTGGAGGAATCCAACTGGATTCCTCACCCGTATTGATTTATTTACGGATATTGTGATATATTCTGTTATCATATGATATATGATGTTTTGGATGCTGTGATTGTTATATTTAGTGCTGTTGCAGCATTGGGCCTATTTTGGAAATTAAAAGTGTTAAAGTGATGATTTCCAAATTTTAAAAGGATTTCAAAGTGATTTTTAAAAGTATACGTTTTATTGAATTTTTGAATTGATTCATTTTTAAATAAATAAACGTTATAATTTTAATGTTATAAAAATTATGATTTTTGAGAAATATAGTTAAAATGTGATTTTTGAAATACGGAGTTAGTGATTTTATAAAATAGTTTAAATTGTGATTTTTGAATTTATTATAAAAGCTTTATATATATATAAGATTTGTAAAATTGGATTTTTATAAATCAAAGTGATGGAATTATAAAGGAGTTTTAAAGACGTTTTAAAATAATGAAGTATAAATGGGTTTTATAAGTGAATGAAATTTATAGATTTATAAATTGTGAAGTTATAAAATGAATAGATTTTGTAAAATAAAAGATTTATAAGTAATTAACTTATAAATTGGATTTTGGCATTTAAATGAGATATAAATAGTATTTGTTAATTAAGGGATTTTATAAGTTGGAGTTTTTATAAAATATATAAATGTGAGTTTATAAACATTGTTTTATAAATCCGAAATCAATTAAATTTGATAAGTAAATGTGAAATCTTATTAAAGGAGATATATCCACGATTTTGGACATGGGATAATCCTTTAAATAAAATGTGTAGAAATGTTGAATTTGGTTAACGAAGTATATTCACGTTTTTTGGACAGTGAATAATATGTTAAAGAAATGTTTTGGGGAAGTGATATTTTAAATAGAATCAAAACGATTTAAAGATGTTTTAAAATGTATTAAGTATCGAAACCATAGATTTCAACATTCATTGTTGAAATAGACGTTTTCGGGAAATAAAAGGAAATAGTGGACTATAACATTGTTGTTATAGTAAATGATTTTCGAAAGGAAATGTTTTATGTAGTATTGGGATTTATATATCTATCTTAATCTCGAATCCCTATACAAGTGATTTTGAGTTGTCGTAACGATGTTTTACGTAACATTCATTTTGACTCAAATAAATGTGTTTAAGAGAATGTTTTCCTTAAAGAATAAAATATATACTTAATTGTGATTTAAGTATATTGAATATTTTCCAAATGTTGAAAATAAATAGATTTGCGAAATTACTTATTATTAAATAAGTATGGAAATGTTTTCCAATATGAAGTGAAATGTTTTGAGAATTTATCTTTTAAAGATAAATTGAAAATGAATATTTGAAGTCGATTTGAAAATCGTATATAAGTGGATATTTGGAAATTTAAATTCACCATGGAATTTATAAAGGAAAGGGAAATTTGTTTAAAAATAAACATTGATTTATTTTTGAAGTGTGGAAAAATATATCTTGTAAAGATATTTTTGGAAAATAAATAATTTGGGAAATTATTTGGAATCTGGTGACGTTGTGCATATCTATTGATAGTTAAATAACCGACTATCAATATTTAACTTTAAATGGGCATTTGTTGTGATTTTCTTGAATTTGAATGCTACACTTATTTTTAATATTGCGCTCGTTATTCGGTTTAGTCGAGGGAGGACCTTTGTGTCATATAACCCATTCCGAATAATGATACGACGTATATGGATAGAATTGAAGACCGGTGTTGAAGACTGGGTATTTACGAGAGCGATAGGGTGACCTAAATCGATTGTCTCTCCACTGAGTCGCGCCGGTATAGAGACTCCCTAAGTGATGGGAAGTCCGATAGGGATTGTGAATTCCCGAAATTGCAAGGACTACTTTGGAAGTGCCTTCGGTTCTGTTTGAACCCAGAACAGACTTGTATGGATTGTATGTCCGACATTACATTTTGAGATATAAAGTAGATTTATTTCAAATACATTTCTGTTGGTGGCGGAGAATTTATTCTCTTAGCTAAACACCCCTCTCTGAGACGTACGATCTCAGAGGTTATGTAGTTGATGGTTGTCAGCGATATACTCCCAATTTGGTAATATGGCATGCTTACTGTTGCTGATCATTTGTTGACCAAAGCGTGGCTTTTGTGAAAAGCGTAGCTTTGTGGACGAGATTTCGTCAAACCTCACAATCCAGTTATGGTCGAAACAGGAATCGTGACAGCAAGGTTATTTGAGGATAGCACCCTCTGAGGGCATGTCATTTCTTTCTGGATTATAAGTGGTATCATGATATGGAGCCCAGATATTTACCTCGTGGTTGCTGCATATTTATTGATTTGTGGTTGTTGGTTGAGAGGATCCTCGGATAAAGGTCGCAAACGACCAAGGGATGACATGCTCGTGTCAGTAGTTACCCAGTTAGGGGTAACCCGACATTGTGTAGCAGAGATCCAGTTAGGATTCGGGGATGTCCTTCCAGAGGCGTTTTATTTTACTTGGGAAGTTCCTTTGCCCGACCATTTGTTGGAAATCGAATCAAAACAATACAAACCCTGTACGGTTTTAGTTGTATAACCTGCCATGGAATGTGGCGGTAACCTGCTATTGAACATGGTAGCTATAGTAGGCATAAGTGCGCAATGTCTATGCTGGCTAAGATTTATATTATACTTTCGAAATATTTTCCTACACTTTGCACTTATAGTAATAATATCAAAGAAATTCACGTATCAAGCATATTTAACTATCATAAGGAGAAATCTCCTACGATTCTACATTTGCATTGTGTGTGCGTGCGGGAGGCCTTATGGTAGTTACATTTTCTAAAAAAAAAAGCATTGCGGATCTATTTAAAAAATAAATTCTTTGTTTGTTTTTAAAGAATAACTATTTTAAGTTCTCACACCAGTCACATGACTTACTTGGAGTTTATTGTTCACTTCCTAAACTCTAGGTGCCCACCAATTTCCACACGGGCAGTCAAGAGTCAGGTTATCAGGATATTCTGGAATTTAGGAGTTGCTGTAGAGAGTTGGATGGCATGGCATATCAACTAGTATATAGTATTTCTTTTCCGCTGTTTGTCGTTATAAACTCTGATAATGTAATGTAATGTGATGTAATGTAATAAGTGATATAGTCCCTTCTTTTAAAGATATTCATTTATGTATTATATGTTGTTCCACTGCGATTTGAGATTCTGATATTGTTTCTGCTTGCTTCTTCTATCTTCTTCTTCTTCTTCCTCTTCTTCTTTAACCCTATACGTTCGGTTTTCTGGCCTTCGATTGCTCGGCAGTTGATACAGTGGATGTATTAATGTCGATTTTCGAGCGTCGAAAATCCTGGAACGCTACTGTGTCTGTATATAATTTCCTATCCTATGGTCAAGTGATACGGATATTTATCATTTCAATCTATAATTTAAGTATCTACGAGTATATATCACTTCATCCTGCAATCCCAAATTCAATTCAATGAAAATTGCTTGGGTTTATAATTTCAACCCTTAGCGATTTCTCCTATTCTACAGATCGTTCGGGTATGTATCATTTCAACCCATAGGGAATTCTATACTAACAAGGAACTTACAGAGTGATAATAGATATGATAATAATATGACAACATGCATATATCATCAATATAAATAACAGATAATGGTGTCAGATGTCACAGGTGAACAATATCATATATACAGCAATGTAAATAACTAACAGTAGCATATTTCAATCGTTATTTCAATTGAAATCAAATTTACTAAATATAAGAACGTTAATCGTGAGTGATTGCTCACCTTTCGAGGCTAGAGAGGATAGTCAATGAAGTTGAGTTACGAATCTAAGCACGAATTCCAAATCAAAGCAAGATTAGCACAAATTTGACGAACAGATATGATAATAGAAATCGATGGGAACAAATCAAATTAGCTTGATATAAAATTTAGACGAGATGTAATTTATATTATTATTTTCCTCTTAAGGTAAAAATCAATCAAAAATACATATTCAAAACCTACATATATTTAATTCAAAATAATTATAAAAAAATCATTGTTTTACATCTAAAAATCAATATCTGACTCTAACACCCATAAAAATCTATGTTTTTAACCAAATGCATGACTTACATACCTTTCATATTCCTATAAGAAATATGTATACACAGCAAGAAATAAACAACGTAAACAAACCTTTTTATTTTTATAAACAAAACTTATATACATGTATTAAAAATCGAAATCTATAAAAAAAAGTCGAAATCAAACTGATTTGTACACATGTATCCTTCATATAAAACTCAATATCAACTAAATAATACTATATAGACTGTATACATACAGATTCAATCATATTCAAAATATCACGTCTAGATTATAATATATATATATATATATATATATATATATATATATATATATATATATTTAATACATAAAGTAAAAGAGGTACCAAAGCCTAGAAAAACATACATATAACCGATCTATATTTATAATATATATAGGACATTGTAAACAATATACAACAGCTACATATTATAAGTTATATCAATATTTATCATACCACACATATCAATCGACATACTTCAGATTTAGACATATATTACCCTTTATAAACTTATGTAGAATAAGCCATCATATCTTATATCTAAAAAATTTATAAACTAATAGATTATATATAAACTTACAAAGTCATATATATATAATACCCGTGTGAACATATCTATACAACATACTATGACAGATTTTCTATAATATAGATTGGAATTCTGTGTTATTCAAAATATATATACTAACGTATTTATTAGCTAAGATATATATATATACATATACATATACATATACATATACATATACATATACATATACTTACATATATAAATAACTTTCATTCAATATACACTTTCAGTATAAAAATAATAATAATAATATATATATATATATATACTGACATATTACTATACTAAGTAAACCAGGCCTATATATATAAATATCTAATATAATATATATATATATATATATATAATATATAATAGAATATAAACAAGCCTGGATCTCGGCAGTGAAGGCGGAGCGAGTTTGACCGGGGGGTGGGGGGGCTGACGAGTGGAGGCCGGGGTTTGGTCGAACGATGGTGGGCTAGCTCGGTTACGGATGGGACGATGGGAAGTAGGTGCGGCAGGCGGGTCTCGGGAGAAGTAGTGGTTGTAAAGAGAAGCATGGTCAGATGGGTGGCTTCACGTGGGTTAGGAATCGAAGTCAAGGGGAAAAGGAGGAGGAGTGGTGGATATATGGAGGCTCGGTTGATCGGCGGCCAATGGTAGAGGAGAGTTCGGCGTTAGAGGTGATAGGAGGTTGAAGATTTGGTGAAGGGTTGTTGTGGTGGTGGAAGCAAAGGGGAATAGTGGATGGAATGGGGTTTGTGTGTGGCATGGATTTGTTTGCCTGGGTGAGTTTTAGGAAGAAGATGGTGATCAAGGAAGAAGAAGCAAAACGAAACAAAATTTTAGGCAGAGAGAAAAGGAAAAGGAAAAGAGAAAAAGAAAAATATAAACATGGAGGCTACAGGAAATGGATGGCGTACCTAGTTTGGGAACAAAACTTGCGAGTGAAGTGAGAGGCAGAACGAATGATAAAGTGGAAGAAATAAAACCGGTCACACAGTAATTTAGCTGAAAATTTAATGCAATTTATTATTCGCCAGGTTTTACGGTTTCAAATTTTAAAAGTAAGTGAATCAAAGAGTCACAAATATTGTACCGTTACAACGGATCGTTATCATCGTTTTCGTCGCGTATCAGACCTCAAAATACAGAAATGAATATACCATAGAGATCTGCACGACAAGACGATCAAAACGGTATCCAGATATTGGTGGTACGAACATCCTATCAAAAGTTGAACATCGGTATCGAAATTGCTGCTAATTTACCAGAATTAAGATAAACGAAGCAATAGCAGTCAAAATTCGACGAAAAGAAAGATGACGTCTCACTTAGAAGATGATTTACAAATTTATTGTATAAAAATATTCAGGTTTGGAAACCATTTTATTATCATCAAATATTAACTGATTTGAATTGAAATAAAATTACACAAGAGAAATAAACTTCGACATTATAAATTGAAAATTTACCGTTTGCAATGTTTTAATAGACGTATTTCAAATATTAAATTTTTATTTCAAAATATTATTTTTTAAAATTTCACCAAAATTCAATTAAATACATAAATAAAACCTTTAAAATTTACGGGTCATTACACTCCCCTCTACTCAAAACTTGTCGTCCTAAAAAAGGTAAGAGGTAGAAGAGTAGAAACAACCAAAAGAAAATGGATTGGAAATAAAAAATAAACAATTAATTTAAAACCATATAATTTCAATTTAAATTAATTAATATTTAATAATTTGGTTAAACCCATTTTAATAAATCCCTAAATAGTCATTTGATTCAAATTTGTTATTTCAAACTGTCAATTCAGATCATAAAAATTTTAGTTTTAAATTGATTTCCATTCACTTACTTATAAAAAGATCAATCACTTACATAAAACACTAATAATTTACTATTAAAACATGTAGTATATAAATAAACAGTATTTTAAACATTTTAAATTATTTAGAAAAAATGATCAAAATATCCTTTATATAATACTTTATCAAAATACTTTTATAACTCGATGTCCTAACAGGTTTATCCTCGTTCTTGCAGACTCTGGCCATGCATTGATCAGGCGCAAAGCTAAAATTCTCCAAGTACTTGGTAACCTGTTTCAACACCCAGTGAAAAATACTCAAAAAACCTTCAAAACCGATATGGAAAGTACAATCCAAACAAATCAACCGAATCGAATCATGGATCACAGATACACAATGGTTGCGTCTGGGTCCTCCAAGAAACATCCGTACCTTTTAAGCAATCACTGCCTTGCAAAATTCGCCATGATGACCAAAAAAACTGTAGACCGCGGATACACAATGGTTACGCTTGGATCCCCCAGGAAACATCCGTACCGTTTAAGCAATCTCTTCCTTGCGGGTTGCGCTACGATAACAAAAAAACTTGTAGACCGCGGATACACAATGGTTACGGATGGATCCCCCCGGAAACATCTGTACCCTTTATGCATTCTCTGCCATGCGGATTACGCTACTAAAATGATCATAGATCACAAATACACAATGGTTATGCCTGGATCCCCCAGGAAACATCTGTACCTTTTAGGCAATCACTACCTTGTGAATTACGCTATGCGGTCGAGTTCGTAAGACGATGGGTAACGCATGGAATTCGAAGGACACTCGAGTATCATATCCGGAAAACCCAAATCAGAGAGAATAATATCGACAGAATGAATGCAAAATATGGCCAAAAAGAGGATATCAAGTAGAAGACACTTTCCATACCTTTACTTCGAAAATATGTATCATATAGTACATTTTCAAATCAATTTCAAATACCATATTTATATAAAGTCAATTATATATAAGATTTCATTTTCAGATCGAATACTTTCCAAAACCAAAAGTATATCAAATCACTCTTATATATACTTCGATTATATAAGATTTCACTTTTCAAATTGAGTACCTTTTCAAATCAATAGTTTTGAATTAACTTCATACTTATACAAATCAATTTTATATAAGTTCAATAACTCCTAAATCAAGTATTTAGTAAAATAAGGTTCTCAATTTCAATTCATTTCAATATTAGTTCAGTTTCAAAATCATATACGATTTCCCTAAATTATTTCTTCCAAATTAAATATCTTTAGTTTCAAAGTTTACAAAATAATAGGTTTAGAAAACAATCCTAGTTTCCAAATCAACATAATTCAAGTCAAATAAATTCATTTCCAATATCATTATATAAATACTAGGTTTTAAATTCCGATCTATTTTCGAAACCAATTTTTTTTCTCCAAAATCAATTATACCCAAAAATGATTATCAAGTTTATAACCATCCCTTTAAAACCTTTAAACTTTTTATTTCTATTTGAAAGATCCAATTTACCTTTTGAAAATTAATTATTATATATATATATAGTTTTATAAAAGATGTTACTAAGTTAAAAACATTTAAAACTAAATTTTGTTCAAAACATATCAAAACTAAAAAATTTATTAGTATAATTCAAAATAGTCTTATTCATTTACTTAACAAAACAGTTTCAAACGTTTTTAAATCATATTACTTCATACTTAATCATACAAAACTAAACTTATATACTTTATCAAATAATTTATACTTTTCGAAATTACTTAACTTTGAAAATTAAACCTCGATTTAGAAGTGTTCGAACATTCAAAATAGTCGGAGAAATCAAATTTCCAATCCAAGAGTTGAAAATCAGCAACAAATCAGTAAATCTATTTCAATAGACAGGGTTATACTAAATCAAATTCGAAACTCGAGGACTGAATACCGAGCTCACTTCAAATCGTTTCAAATATATATACATATATCTTTTGAATATCAAATCATACTTCAAAATTTGTAATCAAAATTGGTTTCACAAAATCAACCGCATAGCAAAGCTACTAAAGTGGCCTCTCCCCCACTCTGAAACTCGAAAATCAATGTCGATGATGCGTGCACTCATCACCGAAATTATTCTCCAGCGACATAAGTGAGTTTTGGACTTCTATTTTCTTAAAAACTTTTATTTTATTATTATTATTCTTTTTTTTGAAATATCTTCGAAATCATAGGAACTCATTTGAAGTCATTTGAAACGTTTCTTATTCGGAAAATACTTTCAAATCATATTATTATATATTTTCAAAATCGTAAAACCAATTTCAAAATACCAGAATTCAATTTCTCGAATTTCAAATTTTAAAACCCTTCAGTTATAAATCTTTTTATATAATCAATTTATTATATAGTTTTCAAAATTTCAAATCCCTTCGAAACTTCAAATTCTCATTTTTTAATAGGGTATATAATCCTTATCGAAAACATTTTAACTTTTATATATATAGAATAAAATCATACTTATCAAAATAATAATTTCGATACATAAAACAAATTTCTAAAATACAAACAAACAAGATTTTTCAAAGGATGATTCAAGAATGAGTCTCGGAACGAGATAAAGGCCGAAGTCAAATTCAAAGGGATCCTAATCGATGAGAATCCTAACTAAGATTTCGAAGTATATTAACCTATATCCATTCAAAATAATTTCTTTCATTATTGGTAAATCTCAAATTCTTATCATACGAGGTACTGAAGCATAATTATATATCTTTAGTTCGACACATCCACTTCTGCTAGGTAAAGGATACAATAGAGTTCACTTAATACAACTTAACATATACTGCCGATAACACACAAATTCCACTAATTCTTACTTCTACAAGAATAATGCATCGGTATTAATTCTACCGGGTGGTGCTTCACCGGTCCATTACACTCCACATCAACGTGCGCCCAACAATAACATTTCTTGCATAAGTACACTACTCTCCCATCTTCCCTAGTGAACTTTGGGAAGGCAGCAGCTCGGGCAGGATGCAACACAGCTTGCCTTTCGTGTTGTCTCTTAGAACAATCTCTGGATATATGCCCAGTCTGTCTATAGTGGTAGAAAATGGTTGATTGGTCAACTGATGTAGTGAGTGCCGACTTCACTTTCTTCACCTTCAGGCAGCGACTTGGAAAGTGTCCCTTCCTACGACATTTAAAACAGAAAGTCTTGGATCGAAAGCGCTTGCCTTCCATTTTCTTTCCTTTATCTCTCTTTTCGCACATGGCTGCATAATGTCTCTTTTCTTGATACCGATAAAAATGACATTGTCATAAGGACCAGGTTCTGCCCTTTCACTCCACAGCCTCTCTTGCTCCTCGATTGCTTCCTCTCGTTCCTTACAGGCCAGTGCTCGATGTGCTGCTTTCTGCTCTTTCGATTTTTCCATCCACAAAATAGCTTCCTATCATTCAATGAATCTAGATCAAACAATATAGAAGTTCAAACTTAAGGACATCCTAATCAAAAATGGAGTTTCAAACAAAGGGAAAATACTCGAATGAAGATAAGATAATTAAATTACAACATAGAAGATGGATATACTTATATAATTCACGGACGACCTTAACCGGGTCATCCGTGACTTCAGGAATATGATCGATGCGACATTCTAAGGAAAATCAACATTCGATCGCCAGAGATAGAATTCGGCTTATCAAGGGATATCAGAATCTAAACTGAGGGTATAGAAATCTCCGGTGAATCAATGTCCATTTGTAAGGGAGTTTCACCCCTTCACAAATCATTCAAAGAATGGAGGGATCGCCGATTTTTATAGAGATCATTCAAAATGGAGTTATGTGATGCTCCAGAATCAAAAGAATACAAATAAGGGGAGATAAGAATGGATTTCAGAACAAGTGGGAGAGTTCCAATATTCAAAGGAAACTGAATCAAAGAGGAAGGGATTCAAGCACAAACAAAAGTAATTCTGTAATTAAATCTAATACAAATGCTAAGTTTTGTCTAAAACATGAGCTCTGATACCACATGTAACGTATTGCATCAGTGAGGTAACGCCTACAGTAGCATACAACTGTACCTGTGTTTTGCCTTTATGGTCAGCCTCTCGACTACACCAACACACGTAGGGACATGTAGGAGTAAGAGTCATCTGCTCGCTACCAATCCAAATGTGAGAACCCCCTATCATGCTGCACCCGCCAAGTGCACAGGCAGACACACATGCCGGACTTGAATTGCTCAAAATATTAGATTGTTAATTTATATTTAGCAAAACTCAACATATAAAGTAAATAAACCAATCACAGAATCGGAGACACAGAGTAATATAATAATAATGCAGCGGAATAGGGAAATAGTAGTTCATGAAGCTACTATATAAACAACAGAGTTTGAAATAAAATACAACAGAATATCTCAAATACAGACTTGATGACATCTCTGAACAAATCAACTGGAAAAGCTGAAAGCTTAATCGATAGTTGGATCTCCTAGCAAAGCTCCAAACTCTAAAGGTGAGTCTCGAATGCCGTATCACTCAGTTTGACTCGAGCATAAAGAAAAACACAAAACATTCAAGTCACGATTAACATTCTTATATCAATAAATCCAACTCAAGTGAAATGTCAACTGAAACACAAGTAACTCAAAGGATGTTTGGAATAACCATCCTCTAAGAATCCGTGGAATTATCTAATATATAGAAATATACGCTATTAACAACCAAACGTCATTATAACACCGTGGTCATTTCAAAATAATTTATACTTGAAAACAAAAATATCATTTCCATTTCAAATATATCTATTTCCAAATTATAACACTTTCAGAGTTACGACACTTTCGAAACCAAAACACTTAGAAATCATAATTCTTTGGAAAACCTTAACTTTGGAATCATAACTTCCACCACTTAAACAGTTTAGATATTAATGAAAGTATATAAAATAAAATAGTTTATAAAATAAAATAGTTTATTTTAAAATAACTAGTATATTAAAATTGTTTATATTAAAAATAGTTTTATATTAAAATAGTGTGTGTATATATATATATTAAATAATTTATAAAGTAAAATATTTAAAATTTCCTCAATTTTACAAATCGATTCAAATCAACTCGAACTCCAAATTCAAATTTAGTTCAATCTCAATTTATCAATTTCAATTCAATTCAGTTTCTAAATAAACAATTTAAAATTATATCGACTTCAAATATAGATTTGAACCACAAAATAAACTATTTAAATTTCAGTATATTTCAAAGCTTTAAATATTCAACATTTTCAAAACTAAATTTAACAATTTCATATTGATCTTGATTTGACTCCATTATTATTTAGTCTTGAAATGTTCACCTAACAAATTCAATATCATTTAAATTACCTTAAATTACATTTTACTAAATATTTCCTTCAATTTATTTAAACATGAAATATTCATTAAATTATTTAAATAAAAATCAAGTTATAAAATTATATCTTAAATCTCAATTTCAATAAGTTTCAAATCGAATGAATTAAATAAATTTTTTAATTGAATATAATTTCAAATAAATTCAAAGTTATCTTCCCAACCTTAACTTATTCAAATTATTAAAAAAATCTATTTTTGAAATATAAATTTTAATAAATACTTAAACATATTATAGATTAATTTAATCAATCTTAACTAAATTAAATATTATTATTAAATATATATATAATAGCATTTATATATAATATTTCAGAATCAACATTTATTTAAAACCATACATTTCTTTCAAAAACCATAGAAATTATTTTCAAAATATTTGTATATAGACCAACGGTTTCTGTATATAATTTCCTATCCTATGGTCAAGTGATACAGATATTTATCATTTCAATCCATAATTTAAATATCTACGGGTATATATATCACTTCAACCTGCAATCCCAAATTCAATTCAATGAAAATCACTTGGGTTTATCATTTCAACCCATAGCAATTTCTCCTATTCTACACATCGTTAGGGTATGTATCATTTCAATCCATAGGGAATTCTATACTAATAGAGAATTTGCAGAGTGATAACAGATATGATAATAATATAACAACATGCATATATCATCAATATAAATAACAAATAATGGTGTTAAATGTCACAGGTGAACAATAGCATATATATAGCAATGTAAATAACTAACACCAGCATATTTTAATTGTTGTTTCAATTGAAATCAAATTTAATAAATATAAGAATGTAAATCATGAGTGATTGCTCACCTTTCGAGGCTAGAGAGGATAGACAATGAAATTGTGTTACGAATCCAAGCACGAATTCCAAATCAAAGCAAGATTGGCAAAATTTAACGAACAGATCTGATAATAGAAATCGATTGGAACGAATCAAGTTAGCTTGGTATTAAATTTAGACGAGATGTAATTTATATTATTTTTTTCCTCTTAAGGCTAAAAATCAATCAAAAATACATATTCAAAACCTACATATATTTATATATTTATTCAAAATAATTATAAAAAAATCATTGTTTTACATCTAAAAATCAATATCTGACTCTAACACCCATAAAAATCTATGTTTTTAACCAAATGCATGACTTACATACCTTTCATATTCCTATAAGAAATATGTATACACAGCAAGAAATAAACAACTTAAACAAAACTTTTTATAATTATAAACAAAACTTATATACATATATTAAAAATCAAAATCTGTAAAAACAAATTGAAATCAAACTGATTTGTACACATGTATCCTTCATATAAAACTCAATATCAACTAAATAATACTATATAGACTATATACATACAGACTCAATCATATTCAAAATATCACTTCTAGATTATAATATATATATATATATTTTAAAACATAAAGTAAAAGAGATACCAAAGCCCGGAAAAACATACTTATAACCGATCTATATCTATAATATATATAGGACTCTGTAAACAATATACAACGGCTACATATTATAAGTTATATTAATATTTATCATACCACACATATCAACCGACACACTTTAGATTTAGACGTATATTTCCCTTTATAAACTTATGTAGAATAAGCCAACATATCTTATATCTACAAATTTTATAAACTAATAGATTATATATAAACTTACAAAGTCATATATATAATACCCGTGTGGACATATCTATACAACATACTATGAAAGATTTTCTATATTATAGATTGGAATTCTGTTTTATTCAAAATATATATACTAACATATTTATTAGCTAAGATATACATATACATATACATACATAAATAAATAACTTTGATTCAATATATACTTTCAGTATAAAACTAATAATATTTACATATATATATATAGACATATTACCGTACTCGTCAAAATTGGCCTATATATATAAATATCTATTATAATATAAATAATATATATAATATATTTAACCGAATATAAACAAGGCCGGAGCTTGGCAGTGTAGAAGGAGCGAGTTTGACGAGGGCCCGACGAGTGGAGGCCGGAGTTTGGTCGAATGGTGGTGAGCTAGCTTGGTTATGGATGGAAGGATGGGAAGTAGGCGCGGCAGACGGGTCTTGGGAGAAGCAGCGGTTGTAAGGGGAAGCACGACCTGATGGGTGGCTTCACGTGGGTTAGGCGCCGAAGTCAAGGGGAAAAGGAGCAGGAATGGAGGCTCGGTGTGGCAGCCCACTATTTTGCACCGTTCAAATTCGACAATAAATTAAAACATGTCAAACTTGAATAGTTCAAAACAATAGATTGTAAATAAAATTGGGGAAAATGAAATCAAATCACAGAATCACAAACATAGAAATCAGAATACTCGCAGCGGAATTTAAAATAACCTAGTGGTTCATGAAGCCACTATCAGATAGTCTCAAATAGGTATAAATTACAAAGTTTTAAAACTGATACAGTTTGAATAACCATAAAAATCCCAAATTTAATTATCTCAATTACATAGGCTAAGAAAAAGACTGAATAGAAAAATAGACAGTAGTTTGATAAGATGATCTCTAGCAGTCCTAGCTCTAGGAATAGAAGTCCGAAATGATACTCAGGCTGACCCGAGCATAAGAAATAAACACAAACACTCGAGTCAGGACATACATACTTACACAGTGTAAGCTAATTCAAGTGAACTGTAATATCAAATACAAGTAACTTAAAGGATGCTTGGGACCGCCCATCCTCTAAGGATCCGCTAAACTATTTACTATGTAGTAATAATTTCGCAATTATAATAGTGTCTATATTAAAATAAACTTACTTTTAAATAGCGTTAAGGAGTTACCCAATCTCCCCATTAACACAATAGCAGTCCCGGTTGTCCATCCAATATCATAGTCCCTCCTGATCGGGAAGCCACCAGAGGATACCACACGGGCTACGAGAGAAAACCAAACTCGTATAAGGCTCGCTATGGTGGGTGACACGGCACAACTAAACAATTCCAGGGTGGATATACCGATTACGCATCCGGACCGGTGGTAGCGTGTAGCTGCTACTACCGCCCACCTCGAACAACACTCCCAAAATCAAAGGTGCGCACCAAACAATCACAAAGTAATTGAATGACATACGAAGAAGTGCATCCAATCAAAGGTGCTACCTCATTAGCCCGAGAATCGCTCCTGTTTTAGCCACCTTATGCCAACTCACAGGAGTCGGGTCCACGTACATACCTCAATAGAACGTTGCCACCACCCTACTTCATTCTGAAAACTCTCCCGCGTTCACGGTTGTCAAAGTGGTTTTCGGTATCGACAGAGAGTATGCCCATATCCGATCTCGGTCTCTTTAACAACCAACGTTATTATTACCCGTGGTTATAAATTCCAAAATAGTTTATATTTCAATCAAAATACTTCATTTTAAACTATTTAAAGGTGAAGTTAATACTCTTACAAAAATCAAATATAAATCCCAAAAGTTTAGTCTTAGTTCATTTGCATCAACTACAACACTTTCAAAGTGCGGTAATATCCCTTACAACAGATTTACGTAAATTAAATTTCAGACTTCAATATAATTCCATCAATAATTAAACCTTAATTTAAACCAATTTTCCTTATAAGATCATAATTTCCTCTTTTAAATAGTCATTTAAATTACTCAATAATTTATGATTTTTATAAAGTAAATTTCACAAATAATATCAACTCTTCTAGGCTTTACTTAAAAAAAATCAAGTGCACCATTATCTATAAAATTTTAATTAACAAATAAGTTAAATTAACATTTCAAAAATAAACTTAATTTCCAATTTATTTCTTAACTTACCTTTATTTTAAAACCAACTTCACATTCTTAAATTAAGTTATACTTCAACTTCCATTTTTTTTTGTATTCACTTATTTAACCATCTAATTCATAGAAACTTAACCCTTTATTAATTCACTTTATTTTCAAATTTATACCAATTTATTATATTTATTTCTTAACTTAAATTCCATTTTTATTTTACAAAATCAAAGTTTACAAAACAAATTTTATGCTTCAAATTCTAACTTAACCATTCATTTATTTACATATTTAACTTGTATAAAATCACTATACTTATAAAAATCATTTTAAATCAAATTTTAAAAAATATATTATAATATACTAATTTAAAATATTTAATATTTCTAGGAAATATATAATAATAATAACCACGGGTCCGTATAATAATTTCTAACCTAGGTCAAGTGATATGGATAATTTATCATTTCAATCCGTAATTTACAAAGAAAAACCCGGGTTCTATCATTTCAAACCCGCATTCCCATGTAATTAAATAAATAGAATAATTAAATTAATATCGTTCGGGCCTATCATTTCAGCCCGTAACGATTCTATTCTACAGGGGACTTGTAATGTGATAAATAGTGAATAAATAAATAGTATAATGGCATAAATATAATGGTATATAATATAACTGATGATATGTCAAATTTATAACGGGGTTTTAACATCATAAAAAATTTCGCAGGCAAGCAAACTATAATATAACCATTCTACAATTACACTTGTTATTAATTTTCAGATCTATAAGTATGTTTGTATGGTGAGAAAACTCACCTTTTCAAAGCTGTAGATTTTATTTAAAACAAAGATAACCACACCGGAAAAACGTACAGAAGGCACGATCAAATTTCAGCGGATGTGACACCCCGATTCAAATCTTGAAACAAAATAAATAAAACAAATCTAAGTATGCGAATTCAATTTATGACCATATCAAATCGAACAAAGCAAACTGGAACAACTAAATTGAATAAAAGGATAACTGACCCAATATGCTCGTCCACTTCACCACACGACTCAACCAAACCTCCTGTGCACTGAACAAATTTTCTTCTCTGAACACGCAAGTATTCAAAGCAGTGGGTATTTAGGCAAAAGGCTGAGATAAAACACAAAGGTGGTGCAAACATTTTTCTCAATCTTTTAAAGCACAGGTGGCGCATGCTACTTTTCTTCTTTTTATTCTTTTTTTTATACGTTGACCCGCATCAGGACTCGGCTGCATGGCTTGACTAGCATGGCTCACCACCGTGACCATCATCCCAAGGAAGCGACCATGTGACAGAAGTGGGGGCCACTGTGTGGACGAGGTGGCGCGGCATCACCTGATGGAAGAAGAGAACCTAGGCTCGGTTGTGGAAGGTTCTGGTGGTGATGAACTTCATCACCATTTGCGGCCAGACCTCGATGTACTATATAGAGGAGAGGTGGTTGTACTGGCAGAGGTGGAAGGGCGCAGGCCGATCACTGGTGATGTAGTGGTCGAGAATACGTTTTGAATGGCCGATGGAAGTAAAAAACAAGGCATGAAGGTAAAAGAAAATAAAAAGGAAAAAACAGCGGTACCTGATGCTATGCTTACGCGAGAAAGAGATGTTGATATGGGTATTGAACGTGAGGTTATGAATTTATATATGGAAGCTTGCGTGCTGATGTAGGAGGAAAAGTTGGCAAGATATTTAGCTTTGATTTAGAACGGTCACGAATTCGAAGGAATTTATTCCTATTATAAACAAGAGGTAAATGGAAATCTTTGAACGGGTTTTATATTTACAAAGAAGAACTTGCACTGATTGAGGGAAAAGAACTGGAAAGAAATATTTGATTTGACGTTAGTAAAATAGATTGACTTTGTTCCTATTAAAACAGAAGGAGAAAAAGGAAAGTGTGTAAAAGTTTGTACATGAATTAAGCATGGTTTTAATTTTTTTCTATCAAATACACTGCTGATTTTTTTTGTTTAATTGCTGAGGTAAGAGATAAATGAGTGCGTATAACTGGTGCAATAATTTATGAAATGTATGCCCAAATTTACCAAAGTAACGTATTTAAATTTATACGTTTCTTAGTTATTTACTTCTTATATATTTAGAAAAATACATGCTAAAAATATTTCATCAAATAATGTATCCATTTAAAACGTGTAACTAAATAGCTTATTTACACTATTTATTACTTCATTTAAAATTTGAAGTGTTTACATTTGTTTGATTTATTTATCATTTAACTAAGAACTGATGTATATACGTATAAAAGAAACGTAAAATTATTTCTTTTACACAATATTAATTACTTAATTTAAAAAGAATGTAACTAATTTTTAAATGAAACAAAAGTGGAATAAAATGTGATGCGAATATATGCAGTTCAAATACAAAAATTTAGAAGTTAGAATTTAAAATTTAAAGTTCCAATTAAAGTTAAACTTTAACCAAAATAAGAATTATAGAAATTGCGTATATTTATAAAATTTTGGGCAATGATTTATAATTAATTTAAAATTTCAACTTTTAGAAACAAAACCCCAAAGTTTTTAAATAATTGGAAAAAAAAATATCTGTTTAAAATTTTGGGCTGTTACACTCTCCCCCACTAAAAACATTTCGTCCTCGTAAAGGAACGAAAGGAGGAAAACAAAGGAAGATAAGATAATGGAGCAAAGTACCTGAAACAAATAATTCCGGATTCGAAGCACGTATGCTATCCTCCGTCTCCTAGGTGTAATCCCGTTCATCAGTGCTCCACTGCACTTTGACCAGGTGGACAGATTTTCTTCTTAGCTGTTTCGTACCTCGATCGGCAATACGAAGCGGCTTCCTTTCAATTGTTAGATTAGGCTCGATATCCAAACTATCAAGAGCAGAAGGTTGGATAATAAGAGATGGATTGTGCAAAAAGCGACGAAGGTGCGATACGTGGAATACATTGTGTACTCCAGGGAATTTCTCAGGCAAATCCAGTCGATAAGCAAGTGAACCAATCCTTTCCAAGATGCAGAATGGACCGATGAACCTAGGAGCAAGCTTCCCTCTACGCCCAAACCGAACCACATTTCTTAAGGGAGAGACCTTAAGGGAAACCAAATCACCAATAGCAAACTCCAAACTCCTTCTATGATGATCAGCATACTTCTTCTGCCTATCCTGAGCAATCTTTAATCTCCTCTTAATCTCCTCAACCTTCTCTGAAGCTTCCAAAATCATCTCGGGACCAAGAACTAAGCAATTTACGGATTCAATCCAGCAGGATGGAGATCTACAAGGTTGCCCGTAAAGAGCAGCAAACGAAGACATCTTAAGACTAGCCTGAACAAAAGATAGAATGAGACAGATACGGGATTAAGATAAGATAAGAACAGAGGATTGGAATTATACCTAATAATAATTGTTATAGGTGAATTCCACAAGATGGAGATGATCTTCCAAGGATCCTCCATAATCCAAAATACAAGCACGAAGAAGATCCTTTAGAATCTGATTCACCCTTTCCATTTGACCATTAGTCTGTGGATGGTAAGAAGTGATTCGATTCAAACGAGTACCCAAGGATTCCTGGAAAGCTTTCCAAAACTGACTAGTGAAGATAGGGTCTCGATCGCAAGCAATGCTAAGGGGGACCTCGTGGAGGCGAACAATCTCCCTCATATAAATCTCAGATAAGCTCGAAGCCGTACAGGTAGACTTGATCGGAATAAAATGAGCGAACTTGGTCAGTCTATCCACAATAACTCAAATGCTCTCATTTCCCTTCCTAGATCTCGGTAAACCATCGATGAAATCTATAGAAACTTGCTCCCACTTCCAATTTGGAATCTCCAGAGGCTGCAACAAACCCGGGGTCTTTTGATGATCCGCCTTGACTTGTTGACAAGTCGCACACCTACTAACGAAGATAGGGACATCCCGCTTCATGCCTTTCCACCAATAAAACTTCTTTGAATCCTGATACATTTTCGCCACACCCGGATGAATGGAAAATCTGGATTGATGATGTTCCCATAGTAACTCCTGCCTCAAACTGTTAACATTCGGGACACAAATTCGATTATTAATCCTCAAAATCCCTTTATCATCAATCTGAGCTTCACTACCATCAGAACTACTACCACTTACCTTGCTACAAACAGTCTCCTTCATACGCCTAAGCATCTCATCCTCATCCTGCTTAACCATGATCCGATCCAGAAGAGAAGAAGAAACAACAAGCTGGCACAACAAGGACTTCTTCCTACTTAAAGCATCCAGCACAACATTAGCTTTCCCAGGGGTATAGTTAATGTCAAGATCGTAATAAGCGAGAAACTCAAGCCATCGAACTTGACGCTGATTCAAGTCCTTCTGGGTGAAGATATACTTCAAAGACTGATGATCGGTGAAGAGGTCAAACTTAGCACCCAAGATATGGTGTCTCGAAAGCTTCAATGCAAAGACAACAGCCAGCAATTCTAAATCATGAGCAGCATAATTAGCCTCATGGATCTTCAACTGACGACTAGCATAGGCAATCACCTTCCCATCTTTCATCAATACTGCTCCCAAACCCTCGCGACAAGCATCGGTGAGTACTGTGAATCTCTTATTCCCATTCGGAACGGTAAGCACTGGTGCAGAAGTAAGCTTATTTTTTAACTCTTGGAATGTCGATTTACACTTATCGCTCCAAATAAACTTAGCATTGTTTTGAGTCAGAGCAGTGAAAGGTGCAGAAATCTGGGCAAAGTTCTCAATGAACCTCCGATAGTAACTAGCATGGCCCAGAAAACTGCGAATATCATTTGGAATCTTAGGTTCTTCCCAATCCTGTACAGAATGTGGAGAGATAAGGACTCCATAAAAGATAGAGTGATTAAATTTAGAGTAGAAAGTAGGGTAAGACTTACATTGACCGCAGCGATCTTGACTGGATCAACAGAAACTCCTTCACTAGAGACAATATGTCTGAGGAATCGGGCTTTCTCTTCCTAGAAATGGCATTTCGAGAATTTAGCCTTCAATTGATGATTTCGGAGAGTCTCTAAAACATATTTCAAGTGCGACTCATGCTCATATTTTGTTTTGGAGAAGACAAGGATGTCATCAATAAAGACTAGAACAAAATTGTGGAGCACATCGCGAAAGACACGATTCATCAAGTCGACAAAGAATGCCGGAGCGTTAGTCAAACCAAAAGGCATAACTGGCCATTCAAAGAAGCCATACTCAGTACGGAAAGCAGTTTTGGGAATGCTCTCCTCAGCAACTCTGAGTTGGTGAAATCCTGTGGCCAGATCCAGTTGAGAGAAAACAGTAGCTCCATAGAGTTGATCAAACATATCATTAATGCAAGGCATAAGATATCTATTTTTCATAGTGAGTTTGTCCAGCTCCCTATAATCAACACACATCCAGAGATAACCATCAGACTTGGTGACGAAAATTACGACTGCTCCCCATTCTGAAAAGCTAGGTCTAATCAAACCATTAGAGGACAAGTCTTGAATTTGATTCCTTAATTCGATCTTCTCTCGCGGTGCCATTCTTCTGGGTGGAAGAACTATAGGTCATGCTCCAGGGATGAGATCGATTCGGAAATCAATTTCCCGCTTCGGAGGTAGGGAAATGACTTCACCAAATACGTCGGGAAATAATTTGACTACAAGGGTCGAATGGATATCATCAGGGAAAGTATCGAGAGAATAAATGAAGCTACCAGCGAACTCCTGAGGCAAACTACACTGGATCTCTAATGAATTACCAAAATCATCCTTGAGGGCAATATTTCGATAGCTACACGAGATACGGGCATCGTGCTTATCCAACCAATCACCTCCAAGCAGTAGATCGAAAGCATCAAAACCCAAAACATAGAAATCACCAGTGAAACGGTGATCGAGACATATAAGTTTCACTTGCTTACAAATCCTACTAAGATTTGTAGGACCACCAATGGGATTTAAGAAACAAGAAGGTACCGAAGCAAATATGGGAAAAAGACGATGCTCGAATTTATTGCAAAGATCCAAAGAAATAAAGCTGTGTGAAGCTCCGGTATCGAATAAAACGCGAACATGTGATTTAAACAAAGTAAAAGAACCTTGAAGTGTACCTTGAGAATCGCTAGAAGCAAGGGCGGGTGCAGGTGCAGGGGCTGGCGGAGGAGCTGGAGAAGATGCCGAAGTCACAGCAAAAATCCCTGATGCCTTGCCCTTCTTCTGAGTAGGGCAATCCTTCTTGGAATGTCCCGGCTGAAGGCAAATGTGGCAGAGGTCTCGCCTAGCCAACTGAGCTGGAGGTGGGATAGCGGCATCCAAAGTAGGACAGCTATGAGCATAGTGTCCCTTCTGGTGGCATCTATGGCAAGTAATGGCAGAAATGTCCACAGGCTGCCTCTGAGATGACGAAGACGATCCTAAACCCGGGGTCTTGTTCTAGTTCTTCTTATGATGGTAGAAGTTGGCCTTCCTTTTCTTAAAACTACCAGGAGACTGAGATGGGGAAGACTGGCAAATTGGAGGGTTCCTAGAGGTAGGATTCTCATATCTAATAGGCATGTCCATCAGAGCGGTGAAAGTACAATGCACGTGGGTAATAAGGCGATCATAGTACTCGGGGCGTGCGCCACCAATAAACTTCTCATTTTTCTTCAGAGGAGTGTCTATCAGATTAAGGCCATATTGCGATAGCTCATTAAATTTCCTCTCATATTCGGTAAAGGACATATCGCCTTGCTTCAATTCCATAAAGTCTCGATACAGTTGAGAATTTCCCGCTTCGGGCAACCATTTTACCAGAAAAGCATCCCTAAAGCACGATAAGAGATATAAGACATATTTCAAAAGGTAGGAAACTGAACCTAAACTTGGACAACCGAAGAAGATACCTAAATTGCTCCCAGGTGATGTCAGCCTCAGCCGTGTGAGCTGTAAATTACAGCCACCAATCCAAAGCGGCTCCTTTCATCTGCCATGCTGCCAATTGCCACTGCTGGGCATTAGTGACTTCGAGGCCGGAGAAGATTCTCTCCAAGTCTCTCAACCACTGTTGAGCTTCTATTATGTTTTCAGACCATGTGAACTTGGTGCCACCAAGCTCGGCATATTCTTTGCAAAGCTTAGTTAATCTAACTGGGCAGCGGGTGGAGGAGCTGGTGCAGCACCTCATCCCCTTCCTCTGGCATTTCCTCGATTCATCCTGAGAAATCAAGAATGAATTTAAGGACAGAGGAAAATATATAGGCCAAGAAAGATTAGATAAGATAAAGTTTATCTAGAACAGGAATTTAACAAAGGACTTAATTCATTAGGTGGAGACAAGAAAAGAAGTAGTTGGAAAAATTGATTTCAAAACAAGAAAGTTTTTATATCAAAATACTACTTTGAATGTCCTTTAAAAATCGTTGAAAAATATTTTATAGTTTAAAATACATTCTCTCACAAAGAAATGATTCTAAGATTGACTTCACTCATTCTATGGTATTTCTACCCTATCTCTAATGAGTTTTTGCTCCTGAGGCTATGGTTTGCCTAAAACCAAAGCTCTGATACCAACTGTGGCAGACCACTATTTTGCACCGTTCAAATTCGACAATAAATTAAAACATGTCAAACTTGAATAGTTCAAAACAATAGATTGTAAATAAAATTAGGGCAAATGAAATCAAATCATAGAATCACAGACACAGAAATCAGAATACTCGCAGCGGAATTTAAAATAACTTAGTGGTTCATGAAGCCACTATCACATAGTCTCAAAATAAGTATAAATTACATAGTTTTAAAACTGATACAGTTTGAATAACCATTGAAATCCCAAATTTAATTGTCTCGATTACATAGGCTAAGAAAAAGACTGAATAGAAAAATAGACATCAGCTTGATAAGATGATCTCCAACACTCCTAACTCCAGGAATAGAAGTCCGAACTGATACTCAGGCTGACCCAAGCATAAGAAATAATCACAAACAATCGAGTCAGGACATACATACACAGTGTAAGCTAATTCAAGTGAACTGTAATATCAAATACAAGTAACTTAAAGGATGCTTGGGACCACCCATCCTCTAAGGATCCGTTAAACTATTTACTATGTAGTAATAATTTTGCTATTATAATAGTGTCTATATTAAAATAAACTTACTTTTAAATAGCGTTAAGGAGTTACCCAATCTCCCCCTTAACACAATAGTAATCCTAGTAGTCCATCCAATATCATAGTCCCTCCTGATCGGCAAACCACCAGAGGATACCACACGGGCTACGGGAGAAAACCAAACTCGTACAAGGCTCGCTATGGTAGGTGACACGACACAACTAGGCAATGCCAGGGTAGATATACCAATTACGCATCCGGACCGGTGGTAACGCGTAGCTGCTACTACCGCCCACCTTGAACAGCACTCCCAAAATCAAAGGTGCGCACCAAACAATCACAAAGTAATAGAATGGTATAAGAAGAAGTGTGTCCGATCAAAGGTGCTGCCTCATCAGCCCAAGAATCGCTCCTGTTTTAGCCACCTTATGCCAACTCACGGGAGTCGGGTCCACGTACATACCTCAATAGAACATCGCTACCACCCTACTTCATTCTGGAAACTCCACCGCATTCACGGTTGTCAAAGTGGTTTTCGGTATCGACAGATAGTATGCCTATATCCAATCCCGGTCTCTTTAACAACCAACGTTATTATTACCCGTGGTTATAAATTCCAAAATAGTTTATATTTCAATCAAAATACTTCATTTTAAACTATTTAAAGTGAAGTTAATACTCTTACAAAAATCCAATATAAATCCCAAAAGTTTAGTCTTAGTTCATTTGCATCAACTACGGCACTTTCAAAGTGCGGTAATATCCCTTACAATAGATTTACGTAAATTAAATTTCAGACTTCAATATAATTCCATCAATAATTAAACCTTAATTTAAACCAATTTTCCTTATAAGATAATAATTTCCACTTTTAAATAGTCATTTAAATTACTCTATAATTTATGATTTTTATAAAGTAAATTTCGCAAATAATATCAAACTCCTCTAGGCTTTACTTAAAAAAATCAAGTGCAAAATTTTTTATAAAATTTTACTTAACTTAAATTACCATTTCAAAAATAAACTTAATTTTCGATTTATTTCTTAACTTACCTTTATTTTAAAACCAACTTCACAATCTTAAATTAAGTTATACTTCAACTTCCATTTTTTTTGTATTCATTTATTTAACCATCTAATTCATAGAAACTTAACCCTTTATTAGTTCACTTTATATTCAAATTTATACCAATTTGTCATATTTATTTCTTAACTTAAATTCCATTTTTATTTTGTGAAATCAAAATTTACAAAATAAATTTTATGCTTCAAATTCTAACTTAACCATTCATTTATTTACTTATTTAACTTGTATAAAATCACTATACTTATAAAAATCATTTTAAATCAAATTTTAAACAAAATATTATAATATACTAATTTAAAATATTTAATATTTCTAAGAAATATATAATAATAACCATGAGTCTGTATAATAATTTCTAACCTAGGTCAAGTGATACGGATAATATATCATTTCAATTCGTAATTCAGAAAGAAAAATCCGGATTCTATCATTTCAAACCCACAATCATAAGTAATTAAATAAATAGAATAATTGAATTAATATCGTTTAGGCCTATCATTTCAGCCCGTAATGATTCTATTCTACAGGGGACTTGTAGTGTGATAAACAGTAAATAAATAAATAGTATAACAGCATAAATATAACAGTATATAATATAACTGATGATGTGTCAAATATTAACGGGGTTTTAACATCATAAAATTTATCACAGGCAAACAAACTATGTTATAACCATTCTATAATTACACTTATTATTAATTTACAGATCTATAAGTATGTTTGTCGGCTGAGAAAACTCACCTTTTCGAAGCTGTAGATTTTATTTAAAACAACATACAGAAGCACTATCAAATTTCAGCGGATGAGACACCCCAATTCAAATCTTGAAGCGAAATAAATAAAACAAATCTAAGTATGCGAATTCAATTTACGACCATATCAAATCGAACAAAGCAAACTGGAATAACTAGATTGAATAAAAGGATAACTGACCCAATATGCTCGACCACTTCACCGCACGACTCAACCAAACCTCCCGTGCACTGACCAAATTTTCTTCTTTGAATACGCAAGTATTCCAAGCAGTGGGCATTTAGGCAAAAGGCTGAGATAAAACACAAAGGTGGTGCAAACATTTTTCTCAATCTTTTAAAGCACAGGTGGCGCACGCTACTTTTCTTCTTCTTTTTTTTATACGTTGACCCGCATCAGGACTCGGCTGCATGGCTCGACTAGCATGGCTCGCCACGGTGACCATCATCCCAAGGAAGCGGCCATATGACAGAAGCGGGGGCCACCGTGTGGAGGTGGTGGCGCGGCATCACCTGATGGAAGAAGAGAACCTAGGCTCGGTTGTGGAAGGTTCCGGCGGTGATGAACTTCATCACCATTTGCGGCCAGATCTAGATGTACTATAGGGAGGAGAGGTGGTTGTACTGGTAGAGGTGGGAGGGCGCAGCCGGTCGCTGGTGATGTAGTGGCCGAGCACGCGTTTTGAATGGCCGATGGAAGTAAAAAAAAAAAGCAAGGCATGAAGATAAAAGAAAATAAAAGGGAAAAAACAGCAGTACCTGATGCTATACTCACACGAGAAAGAGATGTTGATACTGGTATTGAACGTGAGGTTATGAATTTATATAGGGAACTTGCGTGCTGATGTAGGAGGAAAAGTTGGCAAGATATATAATTTTTATTAGGAATGGTCACGAATTCGAAGGAATTTACTCCTATTATAGACAAGAGGTAAATGGAAATCTTTGAACGGGTTTTATATTTACAAAGAAGAACTTGCACTGATTGAGGGAAAAGAACCGGAAAGAAATATTTGATTTGAACGTTAGTAAAAAAAGATGGATTTTGTTCCTATTTAAACAAAAGGAGAAAAAGGAAACTGTATAAAAGTTTGTACGTGAATTAAGCAACGTTTTAATTTTTTTCTAACAAATACACAGCTGATTTTTTTTGTTTAATTGCCGAGGTAAAAGATAAATGAGTGCGTATAAACGGTGCAATAATTTATGAAATGTACACCCAAATTTACCAAAGTAACGTATTTAAATTTATACGTTTCTTAATTGTTTACTTCTTATATATTTAGAAAAATATATGCTAAAACTATTTCATCAAATAATGTACCCATTTAAATCGTGTGATTAAATAGCTTATTTACACTGTCTATTACTTAATTTAAAATTTGAATTATTTACATTTGTTTGATTTATTTATCAGTTAACTAAGAACTGATGCATATACGTATAAAAGAAACGTAAAATTTATTTCTTTTACACAATATCAGTTAACTAAGAACAGATTGTATTCCACTATTAGCAGAACAAGGTGGTACCAAAAACAAGCATGTTAAAATAAAACCAAAAAGACAAGCAAATCAACAAGAAATACAGTCAAGACACAATTCTGCTATTAACAAAGGTAACAAGCAATGTGAAAAGGAAAAATTCAAGTTAAATGAAGTAGCTACAACATCTAATGGTATGAAGATCCATATGTCTCAAAATCAGGGTGGCCACCATGCCTTGTCTGCAGCTGATAACATGCACAAGATACCAATGACATGCACATATGTCTCTTCTCTTCTTACTGATAATCCAACTACTCCCAGTCAATTCCAAATCAATCCTTATTCTGAAATCATCCCTCCTAAGGCTTATAAACCTCCCAAATCTTCAACTATTTCTTCTCAACCTGCCCAAGCATTATCCAATAAGTCTCTCATGTCTCCATTAAAAGACGGACCTACCAATAATGATTTGACCCCACTATCAGCAACTATTCCTAATTACTTGGCATCAAAGCATGCAGTAACAAGGAAAATGAAGTTAGAGATGCTTAATACCCCCAAACTCTGATGATGACCACCATTGGGGCATGGAATATTCGAGGGGGTCATAATATAATCAAACTTGATCAATGCAAACAACTTATTGCTTCTAACAACTTATCAATCTTAGCTATTCTTGAAACAAAACTGAATCTTCCTCTTACTCTTAAGGCTGCTGAATACATAAATAAAGAGTGGAAGCTCATTCATAACTTAAATAATTCTCCATATGGGAGAATTATGATCCTCTTTAATCCCCTTCACATCTACCTTACCTCTCTCCTATCCACTGATCAAATGATTCACTGTCATGCTCGTGATATCAATGATAACTCTACCTATTATATTACCTTTGTTTATGCGGCGAACTCTGCTAATGCAAGGAAAACTCTTCATGCAGTCATCCCATCTTTGCGGCAGAATACTCATCCTTGGTTGATTTTTGGTGATTTTAACTGTTGTTTAAATCTCTCTGATAGAGTTGGTGGGAATCCACTGACCCCAAATGAAATTCAACCATTAAATTCTACTCTGATGGATGCTGATCTTATCCCAGTGAATACTGTTGGGATGCAATACACATGGAATAATAAAAGAAGAAATGGTGTTAGAACATTTTCTCGAATTGATCATTCCTTTTCCAATCAAAAAGCCCTTCTTCAATGGCCTCTCCTGTATAATTTCCTTCCCCCTCCTATCCTCTCTGACCATTCCCCACAGATCATTCACTTGAGAGTTATGGACATGAGAAGAAAATCAAATTTTAAATTTTTTAACTCTTGGGTTCTTGAACCTGATTTTGAGCAAATTGTTACTAATGTTTGGAACAAGACTAAAAGAGGTAATAGTATGTTTGTTTTGCAGGAAAAATTAAAGGACTTAAAGGCTGTTTTGAAGCAGTGGGCATACAACAAGTATGGTAAAGGGAATGGTCTGAGTGCCTCTGTTCTGTTGAAGCTTGGTGAAGCTCAGAAAGCTATGATGAATGATGTTAATAACTCTCAACTTTCTGAAGCAGAAGCTGCTCTCTCCAAGCAATACTATGAAGCGTTAACTGTTGAAAAAGAGATGATGCGGCAAAAGTCTAGAATTAAATGGTGGGACAAAGGAGATAGGAACACTGCCTATTTCCATGCATGCCTTAAAAACAATCAGAGCAAAGAGAACTTAATTACTGTTGTTGATAAAGATGAAGTTCATCATTCTACTTCTGATGGAGTGCAACAAGCCTTTGAAAACTACTTCAAATCCCTGCTTGGTAACTCTAATAATTTCAAGCCTGATATTGATTCCATTCCTTCTGAAGTATTACCTCAGCTTGGTCAGAATGATTATAATTATCTATGCTCTGAAGTCACCACTGCTGAGATTCATGATGCTATGTTCTCTTTAAAGACTAACTCTTGTGGTGGTCCTGATGGAATGAATGCATGCTTCTACACTGCTTGCTGGCCCATAGTTGCTGATGATGTTTGTAAAGCCATTTGTCTTTTCTTCAACAAATCCAAACTGTATAGGTCCTATAACTATACTAATATTGCCTTAGTGCCCAAGATCAAGAATGCTTTGCATGTTAAAGACTATCGTCCTATATCCTGTTGTAACACTATTTATAAGTGTATCTCGAAAATTATAGCCTCTAGACTAAGATTAGTCCTTCCCACTATTATTTCTAGCAACCAATCTGCCTTCCTGCCTGGCAGAAGTATTCTTGATAACATTCTACTTGCTCATGAATTACTAAAAGGCTACAATAATAAAAATTCTGCACCTAAAGCTATGATGAAACTTGATATCATGAAGGCCTTTGATATGCTGCAGTGGGATAGCATTGTACGCATAATGGGATTTATGAATTTCCCTCCACATTTTGTTGCATGGGTTTATGAATGTATGTCTACTACAAGCTACTCCATCAACATCAATGGTGTGATGAAGGGATTTTTTGGAAGCAAACAGGGTATAAGGCAAGGGGATCCTCTCTCTGCTTATATTTTTATTCTAGTTATGGAGCTACTTACTAGAATGATAAATGATGCCATTCAACTTGAAAAAATTAGGCTTCACCCTAAATGTGCTACTCCTCAGATTTCTACACTAATGTTTGCTGATGATCTTATTTTGTTTTGTGCTCCTGAACTTGACACTGTGCAGGAAATTATGAATACTCTCAATCATTTTTACAACATGACTGGTCTTAAGGTGAATATTCAAAAATCTTCTATATCTGTAGCTGGTGTGAGTGTGCAGCAAATTTCTCAATTAGTCAGTATCTCTGGATTAACTCTAAGCTTGGCCACTGATTCTTACCTTGGTTTGCCTCTATCTTCTTCCAAGATTACTATTACTCAGTGTCTTCCTTTATATCAAAGAATTACTGCTAGAATGAATTTGTGGACCACCAGAAAGCTTAGCCAAGCAGGAAGACTTACACTAATCAAATCTATCATATTTGCAATGCAAGTGTACTGGGCCAGGATGTTTGTTCTTCCCTTCAAGCTTATTAAAATGATCAGAAGTGCAATCATGAAATTCTTTTGGACTGGCAAGACTGTGGGCAGATATCTTGCTCCTGTTAATTTCAATTCTCTCGAGGCACCTTTAAATAAGGGAGGACTTGGTCTTTTCAATCTCAAGCAGTGGAACAAAACTGCCTTTGCCAAACATTTTGACACTTATTTCAATAATACTGCTAGCATTTGGACTACCTGGTCTGAAATTAATGTAATCAAAGGCAAAAACTTATGGAGTATGAACAAACCACAAAACTTAAGCTGGACTTGGCAGTGCATTTTCAAACTAAGGGAAACTATCCTCCCTCTGATTCAAATGAATACTGATCCTATCTATAAGACTAGCTTCTGGGAAGACCCTTGGCTAGACAAGGGGTACATATTAAAAAGAAAACTGTCTTACAATGATATAATGCAATCTGGTATTCATCTCTCTGCTAAGGTTATGGATGTTCTTTACAGTTTTCAGGGTGGTGGCAGGAATTCTTCCAATCAACGTTTGCAAAATATTTGGGATAAGATAAAAAACTTTACTCCTATGCAGCCTACCTATGCTAGAATTGTTTGGGGAGAAAAGAATAATGTGTTTAAAGTTGGTGAAGTTTATGAGAGAATACAATGTAACAGTGACATTCTGTGCTGGCCTTGGTGGAAAACTGTATGGAGTAAAGATAGTAGTAGGAAACATAATATGATACTTTGGAAGGTTCTGAAGGATGCTCTACTAACTAGGGTTAAATTGGCTAGCAAGGGAATGAGCATTGCTGTGATGTGTCCCTTCTGTGGTATCTACGAAGAGAATGCTAAACACTTATTTTTTAATTGTGACATAGTGCTGAACAGTTGGAATGAAATCATGGCTTGCATTGAAGGTGGTTCTCCTTCTCCTGATAGCAATGTTGAGTGGAACAGAATTCAAAACAAGACAAAGGGTAAGAACCAGTGTAAGCGAATTTTCACTGTGGCTTTAAAAAGTTTCATTTATGCTGTATGGAATGAACGTAATATAAGAATTTTTGATGCTAGCAAGAGTAAGTCTGCTGTGTCATTCAATCTTTGGATTAGGCATGAAGTGAAGAGCTCCTTGGATATGCTGTTTATTCAAGATCCCGGTATTGACATGTACCTGCATTTCTAGTGCTCATTTTTGTCTTAGTATGTGTTTGTGTGTCTATGTATTCCTTGTGTGAGTGTTCCTTAATGTTTCTCTGTATTCTTTGTTTTCCATATTGTACTTTTTGCTTTCGTGAGTAATAAATTGGTCGGGGACCAATTAACCCCGTCGGCCTTGCCAAAAAAAGGTATATAATCAATTTTTAAATGAAACAGAAGTGGAATAAAATGTGATACAAATATATGCAGTTTAAATAAAAAAATTTGGAAGTTAGAATTTAAAATTTAAAATTCCAATTAAAGTTGAACTTTAACAAAAATAAGAATTACAGAAATTGCTTACATTTATAAAATTTTGTGCAATGATTTATAAATAATTTAAAATTTCAACTTTTAAAAATAAAACACCAAAGTTTTTAAATAATTGGAAAAAAATATCTGTTTAAAATTTTGGTCTGTTACACTCGGCTGATCGGCGGCCGATGGTGGAGGAGATTTCGGCATTAGAGGTGATGGAAGGTTGAAGATTTGGTGAAGGGTTGTTGTGGTGGAAGCAAAGGGGAACGGTGGATGGAATGGGGTTTGTGTGCGGCATGAATTTGTTTGCCTGGGTGAGTTCTGGGAAGAAGATGGTGATCAGGGAGGAAGAAGCAAAACGAAACAAAATTTTAGGCAGAGAGAAAAGGAAAATGAAAAAAATACATATATATATAGAGGCTATAGGAAATGGATGGCGTACTTGGTTTGGGAACAAAGTTTGTGAGTGAAGTGAAGAGGCAGAACGAATAATAAAGTGGAAGAAATGAAAACGGTCACACAGTAATTTAGCTAAAAAGTTAATGCAATTTATTATTTGTCAGGTTGTACAGTTTCAAATTTAAAAAGCAAGGGAATCAAAGAGTCACAAATGTGGTACCGTTACAACGGATCGTTATCATCGTTTCTGTCACGTATCGGACCTCAAAATAAAGAAATGAATATACCATAAAGATCAGCACGACGAGACGATCAAAACATTATACAGATATTGGTGGTACAATCATAATATTAAAAGTCGAAAATCAGTACTGAAAATGCTGCTAATTTACCAAAATTAAGATAAACAACGCAATAGCGGTCAAAATTTGGCAAAACGGAAGATGATGTCTCACTCAGAAGATGATTTACAAATTTATCTTATAAAAATATTCAGGTTTGAAAAACATTTTATTATCATCAAATATTAACTGATTTGAATTGAAATAAAATTACACAAGAGAAATAAACTTCCACATTATAAATTGAAAATTTACTATTTGCTAGGTTTTAATAAGCGTATTTCAAATATTAAATTTTTATTTCAAAATATTATTATTTAAAATTTCACCAAAATTCAATCAAGTACGAAATAAAACCTTTAAAATTTACATGTCGTTACATTATTTTTCCATTCATTTATTTATATAAAGATCAATCACTTACATCATTTGTTTTCCATTAAGGGTTTAAGTGTGACGACCCGACTTTCTCAGCACAGAAAATCGCATCATTAAGAAGAAAGTAAAGGATAGAGAATAGAAAGAAAGAGAAGAAGAAAGAAACAACACATCAGAATCTAAACAGCAGAACGAATAAATTATATTAATAACATAATATGTTACATAATACACAACACTAATCAGAGTTACACAGAATATACATCACATACTAGAAAGTTATATACACCTTTCTAGTTATACAACTCAATACAACTCAAATAAGAGATATAACACAGAGTACACACCACGGAACTATATATCTAACGCCGAAGCCTCCTGCTTCATTGCTCCTCCATAATTCGTCAAAGCTAACCTGAATCCCTTGGTTACTCGTAAAAATTTGAGTACCCAAGAGTTTATGAAAAACAAAAGATAAACTCCGGGTCAGACATGGGTGTTGTGTGAGTAACAGGTTAAAGTTGCTTAACTTGTGAAAAACCTTTGAAAAGAAAGGTATCACGTAAGACTTCCCACCCATAAAAATGGAAAAGTTTTTACCTTACGCTAACCAAAACATTTGATGGGAAATCCAGTGATATTATAATAGTGTCTAGGGTTTTCAAGTAAAATACAGAAATAGATGGAATGCTTGCATCTCACGTTCCAACATAGTTGGGCACAACTAATACGTACGGCACTTATTGGATTTTGGATTCCATTAATGGCAGGGCTACTGGGGTACCGCCCGTCACAGTACGTGGCCTAGATCAACGTACCGAGGACCACTCCCGATCCCCTGCAACACAAGACCGGAACCATCCCTTACTGGACAGTCCCGAACAAGACAACCCCGCAGTTGGCGAACGTTCCAACCGCCCACACGGCCGGAATAAAAAGGGACTTCTAGACAGGGGAAAATCTTGCTCTCAAGTGGGGGCTATCCACGAAGCCTTGCTGCACCTCCCCAGTTTTAGCCATTCCCGGTTGATGAGCCTTGAGGCTACGATTACCTTTATAGGACACATCACTTAGAATGCTCATCGTCCACCTGACGATGTTATGAAAGCATTCAATCCATACAATTTCGTTCCGGGTTCGAACGAAACCAAATGCACTATCTCGTTGCACTCATATTGGAATCACCCTCAGAGTCAACGACCATATCCCTTGCACTCTAGATCACCATCTCGAACCTGTAAGTACTATTCCGTCAAACTCATTACGGAATCACCCATAGAGTTATACTGACGTATAGTTCTTACACCTCGAGTCTTCACTTGCTCCACTTGGATTCACAACCTAACGTTAATTTGGATCGATGTGGTTTTCGGATATCCAAATATGGAAACCCGATCCCGGTCTCATCGAAATCCAAAGCGTGTCTTTTAAGGCCAAGTTGTTTTAAAGTTTAAAACAATTCAATTATCTATATACACGCAGATAGATAAATCATAGATTCATAATAGGTAATCAACATTATCATCACAACAGATAATCTATATTATCATTATCAAAAGATAATCCAAATCATCATCACAATGCAACCAATGCATCCATATCACTCAACATTACTTATCTCATATCTGAGATTCAAACCAATCAAAGCAACAATATCACCTATCTATGTAAGCAATGATCTATAATCACCATTTATAATTAATTTAAAATGAATTAAATTAACCACATCATTCTCTAATTAATTTAAAGTGAATTAAATTAATTACTTCATCAATATAAATCTTTCTTACATAACCTTTAATTAATTACAAATTAATTAATTAATCATCTTCCAATTAATCACCTTAATTAATCACCTTTGATCAATTATCTCTTAATTACATTCAAGTAATTATCCTTTAATTAATTTTACAAATTAATTATACTTAACTAAATACAGTAATTAACCTTTAATTACTTTACAAATTAATTACTATAATTAATTACATTAATCCTTAATTAATTCATCAATTAATTACCTTTAATTACTTATTATTGATTAATTAATCTTAATTAATAAATCTTAATTACATCATTAATTATTAATTAATGATCTTTAATTACATTTTAATTAATTACCTTATTTAAATTAATTACATTAAGAAATTAATCTTAATTTAAACCATAATCTTTAATCACTCTTGATTAACCACATTCAGTAATTAACTACCCTTAATTACTTTACCAAAATAAATTAATTACTCCTTAATTAATTATCTCAAGTTAATTCCTTGATTAATTCATAAAGTAATTATACTTAAATTACTTCATTATCAAATCACCTTCAATTAATTACATACAGTAATTACCCATTAATTAATTCTCTAAGAAATTTCTCTTTATTTAATTAAATTAAGTAATTATACCTCACAAAACATCAAATGATTATTCTAAATTAATTAAACTGAATTAATTAACTTAATCTAATCAAACTAAACTCAATTAATTACAATTAGTAATTAATTCCTTAATTACTTCCATAAGTAATTATACTTAATAATTTACTCAAATGATTATCTTTAAATTAAATTAATCTAATTAATTATTAAAAATTAATCTCATTAATTAATTATTAAATAATCCTTAGTTAATGACCTTCATTAACTATTAACAACTCATTAATTATTTTTATAAAATAATGAACTAATTTTAAATCATTATTAATTATAATTTAATAAATCATTAATAACCCATTAAATAACCCCTAATTATTTAATTAATTAAGTGTTAGTTATAACTTAATTAATCCTTTATTACTTGATTAATTAATTATTAATCATTAATTAAAATCAAACCTTATTTAATTAATTATTCTTAATTACAAGTTAAATATTCTAAAAATAATAATAAATCTTAAACCTTTAAGATTAAACACTTAATTACTCTTTTATTAATTTATTAAATAAATTAATTATTCATTTAATTACCCTAATAATTAAATGAAATACAAATTATTATTTAACTTTAACAAGTTTTAAAAATCAATCTGAAACCTTTAAATGATAAATAATACTTTTATTATAAAAGAAATTTTACAAAAGTTAAAACAAATTTCCTTTTGAATTGAAAACCATTTAAACTTTATATTATTATTCAAATTTGTTTCAAACACTTATATTTATAAAACTTAAATTTATTTTGAAACAAAGATTCAAATCCAAATTTGAATCAAATTTAAACTTTGTTTAAACATTACTTTATATTTCAATTTCAAATTTACATTCAAATTTCTTTAAAAAACATTTTTAAACAATAAATCCCCTTTAAAGTTATTTTAAAACAAATTTGAATTTAAATACTTATTTATTTTCAGCTTAAGATTCAAATCAGCTTGAATCCAAAATAAAAATTAGATTTAAAACTTGTTTTAAATCTTTGCTTAGTATTTTAAATTCATTTTAATTTTTTTTTTAAATAAAACAGATTTCTAACCTGTAACAATTCTAACCCGAACAACACAAAATTCATTCGAGCAAAACACTAAATAACTCGAGTAAGCTTCGAGTAATCTTTCATTTGAATGCACTTAAACCTTAAGGTACTGACAGTTTAACATAAGCCTGTATCAACATTTCCCCCGAGCCCACATAATCCATACTTCGAGTCCCAAACCCCAATACTTCGAGCAAAAACATGAATTAACCCGATACCAATCACGAGTATTCTTCCTCTCCAAAACAACAGCTGATACACTAGAACTTCGTGCACCTGCACTACCACGGCCATCACCTCTGGCCTCTCGTGACCCCACGCGCAAGTCAACAACCATCACCCAAAATGTTTTCGACCCTCAAATTCTCTGCAGAACCCCTAGATCGAAATCGAGCATTCGAGCTCAAAATCGGGAAGTAATGTCGCAACCTGGGAACGCCTCAAAACCCAAAAATCCGGCCATTAGAGATTATGTCCTTCCACCATCATCTTCGACAAGCAACCCACCATCAATTCCCCAAATTTGGGTGAACTCGATCACTAACTAAGCGTGCCGATCAATTATCTTGAACACAGGAAAAAAAAACTAGGGTTAATATCTTTGATCCCAAATTTTTACTGCCTCACTGCATTAATCCTTCGACTACCATTTTTCCTTGCATCTACGATGCTTACTCTATCACCAGAGAAAACCATGGCCACTTCGACCTCCTAGGATGACAGTTCTAACCCCAATCATGTTTTCTGGTTAAACCAGAAATACAAAATCACATGCAAACTAAAAATTCAAATTTTAGTTTTAAAAATCAAGTCATTGATCATGTAATTGGTTTATAAGCTTAATTAATGAATCTAGCAAATAAAATTACTACTTACATAGAATTTGTTCACTTATATGTTTGTTTCCCAAAGTCAACTACAAAGATTTTTTTTCTACTTCTTATATTAATAAAGTTTTAAACTCTAACTTATGTTACATAACATACTATGTTTAAATCTTAAACTATAACAAGGATTCTAACATGAAGTCATGATTTTTGAACATAAATAGAATTTGAAACTTAAAAATAGAAACAAATTCACACTGCAGTATGCATTATACCTACAATCATCTATTTACTAGCATAAGCTAAAAAAATACAAACATTTCACTTCTAAGATAAAACAGCAACTAAATATTTAAGTTTATAAAATGTTACTCACCTTAAAATTATGAGCAGAGTATCCAGTTTCAGAAGAGCTTGAATTGGAATGTGTTTTGAACTTGAGTTGATGAAGTTTGCATTTGAACTTAAAAGTTTAATTCCAGATTAACAGATGCATGTTGGCTTTTTTTTTAAACTGCAGATGCTTAAAACATTCATCTTACTTTGTAATGCTTTCCTGCAAATATGCAGGCTTCCATAAAAATGTATGCAAGACTTTGAAATTGCAAATGAATTCCAGGTTTATGAATTTGCAGAATTGTTG
Organism: Allium cepa; assembly: GCA_030765085.1. Taxonomy (NCBI): domain Eukaryota; kingdom Viridiplantae; phylum Streptophyta; class Magnoliopsida; order Asparagales; family Amaryllidaceae; genus Allium; species Allium cepa. The sequence goes on along the minus strand of CM060935.1, from coordinate 720,322,782 downwards.
ATGAAGTGTTCAAAACAGAAAAGAAATGATCTTCAGTTGCATGTCTGTTTCCAGGTTGATAAAAATGCAGACATTCATTTAGCTTTGAAGTTGCAAATGAAATTTCAGGTATTTGAGTTGAAGGGCTACAGTTTTGAGGATGGTTTTCACTTCAGATTCACATGCATTCAGTTTTGAAGATAGTTTTGGTTTAGAGGAAGATTCAAACAGGTTTGAGGATTTGCAAATGATTTGCTTTTCAGTTTGGAAGTTGAATTAAGATAGTTTAGAGGGGAGATTACAGATTTTGTTAAACAAAGTTTCTGTTTTTGCATGTAGATGATTTCAAATTTTTAGATCTGAAAACTTTCTTAAGTTTTTGAAGAAAAGAAGAATAAGATGAGGAAAAATGTTTACATAAACAAATTTTTAATTAAATTAAAATAAAAGAAAAAGATAAATAAAGAATACACTTGCTCTAACCTTAACACTTGTCACTTGGTTTAATTAATGGCTTACACATGTCTACATGAGTGTTTTAAGAGATTACACATGTATTAAGAGTATCTTATTTTAATTTAAAATTGTTTATAAACTCTTAAATCTAAATTTGTTATTCTTATGTATATACATAAATGAATTTCTTCCCTTTTAAATTTATTAAAGAGAAATGAAAAAAAACAAATATAAATATAAGCTTATTCAAATATTTTAAGTATTTATTCTATTAAATTTCAAAACATTAAATCCAAATTTTAAATTAATTTATCACATCAAATTTTAAAAATCAAGTTATGTATATAAATGCATATATAACTCTTGTTAAAACTAAAAATAACAAATCCTATTTCTAAAAATCTATTTATGTTTTATGAAAGACTAAGTATTATCATTTTTATTTAAAAATAACAAATTAAACAATATTAAATAATTTATAAAAAAGATTATAAACAAATTAAGATCATTTGTAATTTGTATTTTAAATTCTTATATATAATTCAAGCAAAGCTTTTATGTTAATCTAATTTAAACTCATATTTAAGTTAATTAAAATATAAATTTAAACAAATAAGATTTGTCTTTAATATTTATAAACCATATAGATATTCGTTAAATTTCTTTGAAAAGTTAGATGTTAAATTTAAATCAAATTTTCCAATTTACCAAATATAAATTAAAATTAGAAAATTGATTCATTTATTAAGTTCTAAATCAAAGTTTATCAATTTACAATATATACAATTATATATATTATAAACAGAAAACAATTTTATTAGCTTTAAAAAGATACAATCTTCCAATTTAAATATTTACTAAAAGAAGATTATTAAATCAATTCAAATTTTATTGTCAAAAATTATCAAATCAAATTAATTTCTAACACGGATTATTAAATTTATATTGCCAAATTTCCGGGATATCACATTCCTCCCCCCTTAACAGAATTTCGTCCCTGAAATTTAAAAGCAAAGGTAATTTAATAATCTATCTTAAGATTTCATTTTAAAACATAAGCATATATCAATCATATGCTAACAACCATAGCAACCAATTCATACAATCACAACAAATCTAATTATCCAGAAAAATTCTGGATAAAATTTCCACGAGTTTCCCCGGTATAAATATCGGGACACTCGCTCTACAGAATTCAAACAATCTATACTACTAAACTATAGACCTCCTATCCAACAAGGTCTACAAAACTAAACAGGATATCAGACTATAGACAAGTCTGACTCAACAACCACATCCTTCTGAACTGCTGGTTCCACAACCAGAGATAGACCATACACGTACTCCCTCAGAGATACGTGAAACTCATCGAATCTCAGTTATCCAAACTGGCCATTCAACCTTGAAAATCAAACACCAATCCTCACAAGAACACAGAAAAGATCCAAAACATCTCAGAGCTGACTTACCCAATCTTAAAGCTCTTTTAAATCGGAGAAAACTTATCCCAAATCAAATCTCCGACTCCGGAATCCAAATTCCTTCGTCTCTTATCCACAAAATACTCCCGACGATCCTGGGCTGCCTTCATCTCTCCTGATCAGCACAACCTTCGCTGATGTCTCTAGAAACACACAGAACCAAAACAATCCAATAAAATGATCTCCTCAAGATCAATCCCAAACCAAGAACACCAACACTACACCACAAACATCAGAAGACTAGCTTACTTCTCCTATCTGGAAAAGATAAAACAAAAGCACTCCTAAACTGCTTCCGCTGCACAACTTTGATAACACAAGGCAACACTCAACTATCGAAAGTCACTTTTGCGATTAACTAGTCCAATATCCAAAGAAAACTGTTCTCTCTTTACCAAACAGAACAGCATACGCTTATCTAGACAATCCATCGAAGAAATGGATCCACTCTGCTGCTTCTGAATTCCACTTCCAGAAAAACTGCTAATCAGAAGATCTTCTTGCCAGCACACAGAATACTCCGAGCTACACTGCTGACACCGACGCCAAAGACTTCCTAATCTAAAGCTCTTCGAGAAACTCGGACTTTAAACCAGACAAAAACATCCTGCTGGACCCAACCACAACACCGAAGCAGTCATACTTCCTAAACTTGTTCCAAAGAAAAATCTTCGAAAACGTCCATGGTCACTGCGTCTCATCACACAGCTACTAATTCCTGAGGTATCAAGATACCATTACTCACTTCTGCCCAACCGACAAATCCAAACTCTACTCATCCAACTTCAAAGATGAACTCCGAACCTTACAGGTTACCTTCATAGATCTATGTAATCCTATACTTTGCACAACTCACTCGAGACGGTATTAGGTCTACAGTCTCGACAGATACTTCCAACCTCAACACTCAAAACTCCAACCATTGGTAGTAGTCGTGTTACACACCCCACTACCTTATCTACCTTTATAACATATATTGGAAAACCTGTACGGGTAACCTAATAGATAGGTAGAAATATTAATATATATATATATATATATATAGTTTTATATAAAAATTACAAATACGCTCTCTCAAGATAGACACCACTCCAAAGCCGAGGTATTCACTCAACCAAATGCTCTGATACCACAATGTGACGACCCGACTTTCTCAGCACAGAAAATCGCATCATCAAGAAGAAAGAAAGGGATAGAGAATAGAAAGAAAGAGAAGAAGAAAGAAACAACACATCAGAATCTAAACAGCGCAACGAATAAATTATGTTAATAACATAATATGTTACATAGTATACAACACTAATCAGAGTTACACAGAATATACATCACATACTAGACAGTTATAAACACCTGCCTAGTTATACAACTCAATACAACTCAAACAAGAGATACAACACAGAGTACAAACAGCGGAACTATATATCTAACGTCGAAGCCTCCTGCTCCACTGCTCCTCCATAATTTGTCAAAGCTAACCTGAATCTCTTGGCTACTCGTAAAAATTTGAGTACCCAAGAGTTTATGAAAAACAAAAGATAAACTCCGGGTCAGACATGGGTCTGGTGTGAGTAATAGGTTAAAGTTGCTTAACTTTTGAAAAACCTTTGAAAAGAAAGGTATCACGTAAGACTTCCCACCCATAAACATGGAAAAGTTTTTACCTTACACTAACCAAAACATTTGATAGGAAATCCAGTGATATTATAATAGTGTCTAGGGTTTTCAAGTAAAATACAGAAATAGCTGGAATGCTTGCATCTCACGTTCCAACATAGTTGGGCACAACTAATACGTACAGCACTTATTGGATTTTGGATTCCATCAATGGCAGGACTACGGGGTTACCGCCCGTCACAGTACGTGGCCTAGATCAACGTACCGAGGACCACTACCGATCCCCTGCAACACAAGACCAGAACCATCCCTTACCGGACAGACCCGAACAAGACAACCCATAGTTGGCGTGCGTTCCAACCGCCCACACAGCCGAAATAAAAAGGGAATTCTAGACAGGGGAAAATCTTGCTCTCAAGTGGGGGCTACCCACGAAGTCTTGCTGCACCTCCCCTGTTTTAGCCATTCCCGGTTGATGAGGCTTGAGGCTATGATTACCTTTATAGGACACATCACTTAGAATGCTCATTGTCCACCTGACGATGTTCTGAAAGCATTCAATCCATACAAGTTCGTTCCGGGTTCGAACGAAACCGAAGGCACTATCTCGTTGCACTCATATTGGAATCACCCTTAGAGTCAACGACCATAGCCCTTGCACTCTAAATCACCATCTCGAACCTATAAGTAATATTCCGTCAAACTCATTACAGAATCACCTACAGAATTATACTGACGTATAGTTCTTACACCTCGAGTCTTCACTTGCTCCACTTGGATTCACGACCTAACGTTAATTTGGATCGATGTGGTTTTCGGATATCCAAATATGGAAACCCGATCCCGGTCTCATCGAAATCCAAAGCGTGTCTTTTAAGGCCAAGTTGTTTTAAAGTTTAAAACAATTCAATTATCTATATACACACAGATAGATAAATCATAGATTCACAATAGGTAATCAACATTATCATCACAATAGATAATCTATATTATATTATCAAAATATAATCCAAATCATCATCACAATGCAACCAATGCATCCATATCACTCAACATTACTTATCTCATATCTGAGATTCAAACCAATCAAAGCAACAATATCATCCATCTGTATAAGCAATGATCTATAATCACCATTTATATTTAATTTAAAATGAATTAAATTAACTACATCATTCTCTAATTAATTTAAAGTGAATTAAACTAATTACTTCATCAATATAAATCTTGCTTACATAACCTTTAATTAATTACAAATTAATTAATTAATCATCTACCAATTAATCACCTTAATTAATCACCTTTGATTAATTATCTCTTAGTTACATTAAAGTAATTATACTTTAATTAATTTTACAAATTAATTATACTTAACTAAATATAGTAATTAACCTTTAATTACTTTACAAATTAATTACTATAATTAATTACATTAATCCTTAATTAATTACATTAATCAATTACCTTTAATTACTTATTATTGATTAATTATTCTTAATTAATTAATCTTAATTACATCATTAATTATTAATTAATGATCTTTAATTACATTTTAATTAATTACCTTATTTAAATTAATTACATTAAGAAATTAATCTTAATTTAAACCATAATCGTTAATCACTCTTGATTAACCCCATTCAGTAATTAACTACCCTTAATTACTTCACCAAAATAAATTAATTACTCCTTAATTAATTATATCAAGTTAATTCCTTGATTAATTCATAAAGTAATTATACTTAAATTACTTCATTATCAAATTGCCTTCAATTAATTACATACAGTAATTACCCATTAATTACTTCTCTATGAAATTTCTCTTTATTTAATTACATTAAGTAATTATACCTCACAAAACATCAAATGATTTTTCTAAATTAATTAAACTGAATTAATTAACTTAATCTAATCAAACTAAACTCAATTAATTACAATTAGTAATTAATTCCTTAATTACTTCCATAAGTAATTATACTTAATAATTTACTCAAATGATTATCTTTAAATTTAATTAATCTAATTAATTATTAAAAATTAATCTCATTAATTAATTATTAAATAATCCTTAGTTAATGACCTACATTAACTATTAACAACTCATTAATTATTTTTCTAAAATAATTAACTAATTTTAAATCATTATTAATTATATTTTAATTAATCATTAATAACCTGTGACGCCCCACCTCTATACCCACGCTAGCCAAGAACATTACGGTGAATGCTGTCAACTAGCACGGAGAATAAGGCTGTTGAGGAGCGACCATCCGTGTAATTGCTTTGTGCGAGCGTCGATATGTCATATAGTATAGCATGCAATTCTTTTCAAGTGGAAATCCGACATGCCGACACAAACTCAAAGCTACTACACAGTGGCTATAATATCTTCGGAAACAAATATAGAAGTAAACATAACATAAATCAGTCACAAACAATTCATATCACAAAGGCGGAAATAGATATGAATATAACACATGAAAGTGTTCATCAGAGTAGTGGTCCAAAGAGATCCACAATATCACAAAAGAATAGTTACATGAACTACACAAAAGAATGAGTATACATTAAGGAGTCTATATCTCAAATGTATACAACAAAATAACTACTAATCTAAGTAGTTAACCCAAAAGTCAAGGAGTTAATCCCGGATGAGAAGTCAAGCAGAAGCACCTGTAACATCTCGGTCTGACCCGAGTATTATTTAATAAGAAAATAATAAACGGATCAGTCTAACTATAAATATCAGATAACATGATATAGAATAGGAGATACGACTAAACACATAATAATCACAATGCCAAGCTGTGATATATATAAGTAATTGATAATCAACAAGAGATTAATCAATATCAAAGAATCTTCTCAAAGATCCAAAAAGGGTATCATACCCAAAACTTGTATTCACAACAAGTTAATGACACACGAATTCACCTATGCACAAGAATTGATAAATCATATCAATAGAAATCACAAAGTTGGCGAAACATAAATTCCAGAAATCAACACAAGAAATCCAGTCAATGACACACAAATTCACCTATGCACAAGAATTGATAAATCATATCAATAGAAATCAAAAAAATAGGTGAAGTATAAACTCCAGAATTCGACACACGAAATCCAGAAATTTCACAAAATAAAGGGGGGAAGGCCTATCACTTGAACGGGAGCATGAAAACTCACCAACAGCTGTAACACATGAACGAGAAGCTATCTCATGGTATCTAGCCATTACTTTGACACACGAATGGTCCGAAGACCTGACACACGAATGGTCCGAAGACCGTGGGTTGCTACCCCACAAATTTGACACACGAACGGGGTTTAGTCTCCCACGCAGACAAAGAGACATCGCACATTGCTAGTCTAAATCACAAAAATGATCGTCATGATCATCGAGAAGTGTCAATTACAGTAAGCTAGTAAATATATGAGCTTAGCTTCATGTCCCATAACCACTAGCTTAACTTAAATATTTACGAACAAATTGTAGATCTCCACTAGAAAATTGTCACAAGAGATTCAATCGAACAAGTCCAAGAATTAACCGGCGAAGTAAACGCAAGCATTTCATACCACTTGTTTTACCAAGCCGTTTAATTAGATTTCTCATACGAGTGAGGTAAAGGTTTGTATATACTAATAGATTGGAAAACGGTTTTATAAACGAATTTGGTATTAAAATAGAATTGAAATCGTTTGAGGAAAGAGTTTTGATATTTACTACTAGTATTGAAAACCTTTGTATTTTAAAGTGACAAAGCACAAAAATGATTGTAGAAACAATCAATCACCAAAATTCACATACGAAGACGTGAATTAATTCCAAAGAAATCGACAACAAATCCATCAAAGTGGATATTTCCAAAAATTCCAAAATAGAAGTCATCATAGTTGAATAAGTGATAACAATAACTAGGAATTAAAATGAATCGATGTAAATTGGATACCAAGCAAAACTAGGCTCAAATAGGCAATGTGGACAAATAGAAGCAGGTCAGTCGATTGACTCACTAAGTTCAGTCGACCAGTCCCAAAAAACTCTCGGGATGTAGGTCAGTCGACTGAACTCAGTGATTCAGTCGACTGACTGCAGTAAACAGAGCCCCCAAGGCTCTGTAGGGAGCCTTCACCCTGCTAAATAGCTTCAGCCAGTCGACTGACCAAGAGGTCCAGTCGACTGACTGGAGCTAAGGCAGTTTTCTGCCTTTGCACAAGATGTGCAAACCCAACCAATTCGCAACCGAATTCGAGCCATGGCGCTAGGGGTTTTTGCCAAACGACTACCCGACCCTTTAGGCTCTTCGATGCGTCACCAAAACATGTTAAGATGTCCATAAAAGGATTTTCATAGATTTTGATTTCAAAACACTAAAATTCGGAATATACACCAAATCAATTCAAACCAAAATCAAATGCACATGAATATGTGTTAGGAATTCATACCTAACATTCAAAGATAGTTATAGACCTAGATGTGAGATAAAAATCTCACCTTTTTCACAGAATCAAACAAGAAGAAGCTTGAAAGCAAATGGAGAATCAACCTCTCTTCAACACAACCCAAATGAGCTTGAATCTATGCTCAAAACAAGAACATTCCCAAAATTAGGTTTAGGAATTTCTGAAATTGGTAAGAGAATAAGTTGGAGAAGAAGAAGAGAAGCTTACCAATGTGTTCTTCTTGAGTTTGGAGTTAGGAATTTGATTTGCAAGAGAAACTAGGGTTTTGGAGTTTTAATTTCCAATCTCTCCCACCATTAAAGCTAAGAAAACTAAAAAGAGAAAGAAGTGAGGGAGAATGGGGAGAGTGGTTCAGTTTTAGAGTATAAGTTAACATAGGGCTGAGCCCAAAAACCAAACCCAAAGTAAAAAGTAGCAAAAATCAACTTTCTCCAAACATATCGAAGCTTATACTCAAAAAGGTCGCAAACGGCATTTTAAACTCAATGGGAGTGGTCCCGAGTCCTAATTCGACCGTATGCAAAAGGTAGCTTTTCGGACTAAAATCCGACTAACGATAAAATATTTAAATAAAATATTTAAATATAAAATCGATAAATATGCGGATTGTTACAGACTCCCCTCCTTAAAGAAATTGCGTCCTCGCAATATTTAAGAAGAAGATATATATATAGTAACAACCATAAAAGCATATTCAACACAAAAGAAGTTTGAAATAAGAAGTTCACCTCAAAGAGCACGAGAAAGTAAGTCCGGATGTGTACGCTCGATGTACTCTCTAGATTCCCAAGAACAATCCTTAGGATTTGAAGACCATTGAACTTTAACAAGCGGAACATCTTTATTTCGAAGTCGTTTGACTTCCGAAGCAATGATACGAATAGGATGTTGCTCATAAGTTAAACTAGGCGAAACTTCAATCTCTTCCACAACACCGGGCTCAAGAATAGAATCAGAATCTCGAAGGCATTTCCGTAATTGAGAAACGTGAAACACGTCATGAATAGCAGAAAATTGAGCCGGCAATAAAAGGCGATAAGCCATGGAACCAATACGTTCAGTGATAGGAAATGGCCCAATATATCGAGGCGCCAATTTTCCCGATCGACTGAAACGTACAACACCTTTCATAGGTGATACACGAATGAACACAAGATCTCCCACAGAAAATTCTAACTTCCTTCTCCAGTTATCGGCATAGGATTTTTGTCTACTCTGGGCTTCTTTCATGCTATGACGAACAAGACCAATCTTTTCTGTGGTATCACGAATAAAATCTGGACCTAAAACCAGCTTCTCACCGGCCTCAAGCCAACAAGAAGGCGATCGGCATGGCCTTCCATAAAGTGCCTCGAAAGGTGCCATACCAATACTAGATTGGAAGCTATTATTATAGGAAAATTCAACAAGTGAAATATGATCTTCCCAACCTCCACCAAAATCAAGCACACAAGAACGAAGAAGATCTTCAATAGTTTGATTCACACGCTCTGTTTGTCCATCGGACTGGGGGTGATAAGCGATGCTAAAATTAAGCTTCGTTCCTAAAGCTTTTTGAAGACTCTTCCAAAATCCACTAGTAAACAATGGATCACGATCACTAACTATAGAAGTAGGAACTCCATGCAATTTAACAATCTCTTTGATAAAGAGCTTGGCCAAAAGAGGAACGGTTCGGTTAGACCGAACGGGAATAAAATGGGCAGATTTAGTAAGCCTATCAACAATCACCCATAAGCTATCATGACCCGAACGAGAATGGGGAAGGCCATCTATAAAATCCATGGAAATTTGGTCCCACTTCCGAATTGGAATTTCTAAAGGTTGCAATAACCCACCGGGCCTTTGATGTTCGACCTTAACGAGTTGGCAAGTCATGCAACGCTTAACGAAGTTAGCGATGTCAAGTTTCATTCCCTCCCAATAATAAAGTCGCTTCATATCTGCGTACATTTTACTACTTCCGGGATGAATGGTAAATTTAGAACGATGAGAATCTTCTAAAATATCTTTACGAAGATCACTAATATTTGGCATAATAAGTCTACCAAATCTCCGAATGCCACCACGGGAATCGATATCAAAGTCCTTCAAACCTTCAATATCAATCTTATCCTTAATATTTTGGCCAAGAAGAGCCAATTCGGGATCTAGCCTTTGAGCTTCAAGAATGCGGTCTAAAAGAGAAGGATGAGCCTCAAGGCTACATAAAACAAATAATGAGCATAAATCGGATACGCGGTCTCGAATCTCACAAGTGGATAAGATCTCGAGATCGTTCCATTCGGATATCATCATAGAAATAACAGCTTGTTGTTTACGGCTAAGAGCATCGGCGACACGATTACCCTTACCGGGTGTATAAAGAATATCAAGATCATATGGTGCAAGAAATTCGAGCCAATGCTGTTGACGCAAATTAAGTTCCTTTTAAGAGAATAAATACTTCAAGGATTTATGATCGGTATAAAGAACAAATTTCTATCCTAAAAGATAATGACGCCAAATACGAAGGGCGAAAACAATAGCCGCAAGCTCTAAATCATGAGTGGCAAATCTAGTCTCAGCAGGCTTCAATTGGCTAGAAGCATAAGCAATAACACGTTCTCTTTGCATAAGAACGGCACCCAAACAAATGTGACTAGCATCGGTATAAACAACGAAATCTTGATTCCCCTCGGGAATAACAAGAATAGGAGCATCTGAAAGGAGTTCTTTTAGTTTCTGAAAAGAAGTTTCACATTTGTCCGACCAAATGTATTTAATACCTTTCTTCGTTAAGCTAGTGAGAGGCACGACAATCTTAGAAAAGTCTTTGATAAAACGACGGTAATAGCCCGCCAATCCGAGAAAACTACGAATCTCTGTCACACTCTCCGGTCTCTTCCAATCTTGAATCGCTTCAATCTTTGAAGGATCCACGGAAATTCCGGATTCGGAAATAATATGACCGAGAAACTTCACACGAGATTGCCAAAAGTGGCATTTAGAAAATTTTGCCTTTAATTGATTACTCCTAAGAGTTTCCAACACAATCCGAAGATGTTTTTCATGCTCCTCCTCAGTTTTAGAGTACACAAGAATATCATCAATAAAGATAAGAACAAATCGATCGAGGAAGTCTTTAAAAACTCTATTCATAAGGTCAACGAAGTACGCCGGAGCATTCGTCAAACCAAATGGCATAACAAGCCATTCATAAGATCCATACCGAGTACGGAACGATGTCAAAGGAATACTATCCTCAGCAATACGAAGCTGATGAAATCCAGTAGCTAAGTCTAATTGTGAAAAGACTCTAGCACCACTAAGTTGATCATATAGATCATCAATCCGAGGTAAAGGATATTTATTTTTGATTGTAAGATCATTAAGCTTGCGGTAGTCAACGCAAAGCCTAAGTGTACCATCGGATTTTTTCACAAAAATAGCTGAAGCTCCCCAAGGCGAGGAACTAGAGCGAATAAATTGCTTCGTCTCCAATTCGGATAATTGTTTACGCATCTCCTCGTTTTCTTTATTGGACATACGATACGGAGGACGAGTGATAGGTTGAGCTCCAGGAATAAGGTTAATTCTGAACTCAATTGCTCGCTTAGGTGGTAATCCTAAAACGGGCTCGAATATGTCGGAAAATTCACGAACGACGTGAATAAGAGAAATAATATCACCCTCATCATCATCATCTTCATCACGAGGATTTAAAGAATATAAAGATGCAACCATAGCAGAATCTGAATCTTTAAGAATAACAGAAACCTGATTAACAGATTGAGGATGTCGAAGATGAATAGTTCGCTCAGGACATAGGATATGAGCTTCATAACGGTTAAGCCAATCCATTCCCAAAATCATTCCAAAGCCTAAATAACGCATGACATGCAAATCGGCTAGGAAAGGAAAATCACACAAAACAATCTCGACATCTTTACACAATAAACTGATCGTTGCAGATCCACCAACCGGATTCGCAATTCTCAAAGAAGTCATTAAGCACAAGACATCCAAAGAAAAAGTATCAACAAGTTCTTTTGATATAAAAGAATGGGACGCACCCGTATCAAAAAGAACTCGAATAGGATGATCACGAAACAGAATAATTCCATCAAGGATAGAATGAGGCATACCTTGACCACGAGATGTGTTGCCAGGGGCTTGAGCAACATTAAGCTTTCCCTCCCTCCTATTTTGAAGTTTGGGACACACATGCATAAAATGGTCCGGGCTCTTGCAATAGCGACAAGTACGAGGCTTTGAACACTTGTTCGCAAAATGGTCTTTCGAACCACAATTATAGCATTTCCCTTGAGTAGAGGAAAAGGTCTTTTCAGTAGGAGTTGCTTGCCTCCCTTTCTTATTGGAATAAGGACCTTTGAATTTGCTTGGCCTCTTCTTGTTGTTGAAGTTTGGTTTGGAACCCACCACTTCAACATCATTCTCCCTATCCGCCTCTTTAAGACGAAGAGCGATATCAACGAGCTGGTCGAAAGAAACTTCTAATTTTAGAAGTAATGGCTTCTTGAGATTTTTGTTTAAGCCATAGACGAATCTCTGATTCTTCTTAAGAGGGGTGTTGATGTATTCAACCCCATATTTGGAAGGCGACTCGAAAGAGGCGACGTAATCAGTCACGGAGGACTCACCTTGGACAACGTCTATAAATCGTCGAGCCAATGTCACTTTTTCTGCTTCTGGTACGAATTTTAACTCGAAGCGTTCTCGGAATTTCTCCCAAGTGAGATCCGCTTCATTAATCTTAGAAATAAGAAGCTCGTACCAGTCCAATGCTCTTTCTCGGAGCATACTAGAGGCCACCTGAACTCGGTGAAGGTCAATAAGATTCATGCGAGAAAAGATTCGATCGCATGACCTTAGCCAGGCCTGTACTTCAATAACAGATTCGGAACCTCTGAATGGCTCCCCACCCAAATTAGTATAATCGCTACACAAGCGTGCAAATCCCGACTTTGGGTGAGTAGGTTCCGGGTTAGCTCCAGCTGCTTGAGCATTCGTCACTAAATCAAGAAGCTGTTGAGCAGTCATAAAAACTCCATCCTGGGGCGGAGTGCTAGATGGCACGGCTCTAGGGCGGACTGGTCTAGACATTTCTCTTCCTTTAAAAAAAAGAAAGAAGAGGAAGAAAAAGGTTATTCACCAAATTGAATATCAAGCAATCTTGATAGATAAACAAGGAATCATAAGGAAAATAGGATGAATCGGTACGAAGACTCGAATTAAATCCTAAAGCACGACTCCTAAGATGGACTTAGGACGATGATTCTTGTTATAATATTCCATATTGTTCCGAAGTTTGGCTCTGATACCAAGCTGTGACGCCCCACCTCTATACCCACGCTAGCCAAGAACATTACGGTGAATGCTGTCAACTAGCACGGAGAATAAGGCTGTTGAGGAGCGACCATCCGTGTAATTGCTTTGTGCGAGCATCGATATGTCAGATAGTATAGCATGCAATTCTTTTCAAGTGGAAATCCGACATGCCGACACAAACTCAAAGCTACTACACAGTGGCTATAATATCTTCGGAAACAAATATAGAAGTAAACATAACATAAATCAGTCACAGACAATTCATATCACAAAGGCGGAAATAGATATGAATATAACACATGAAAGTGTTCATCAGAGTAGTGGTCTAAAGAGATCCACAATATCACAAAAGAATAGTTACATGAACTACACAAAAGAATGAGTATACATTAAGGAGTCTATATCACAAATGTATACAACAAAATAACTACTAATCTAAGTAATTAACCCAAAAGTCAAGGAGTTAATCCCGGATGAGAAGTCAAGCAGAAACACCTGTAACATCTCGGTCTGACCCGAGTATTATTTAATAAGAAAATAATAAACGGATCAGTCTAACTATAAATATCAGATAACATGATATAGAATAGGAGATACGACTAAACACATAATAATCACAATGCCAAGCTGTGATATATATAAGTAATTGATAATCAACAAGAGATTAATCAATATCAAAGAATCTTCTCAAAGATCCAAAAAGGGTATCATACCCAAAACTTGTATTCACAACAAGTTAATGACACACGAATTCACCTATGCACAAGAATTGATAAATCATATCAATAGAAATCACAAAGTTGGCGAAACATAAATTCCAGAAATCAACACAAGAAATCCAGTCAATGACACACAAATTCACCTATGCACAAGAATTGATAAATCATATCAATAGAAATCACAAAAATAGGTGAAGTATAAACTCCAGAATTCGACACACGAAATCCAGAAATTTCACAAAATAAAGGGGGGAAGGCCTATCACTTGAACGGGAGCATGAAAACTCACCAACAGCTGTAACACATGAACGAGAAGCTATCTCATGGTAGCTAGCCATTAATTTGACACACGAATGGTCCGAAGACCTGACACACAAATGGTCCAAAGACCGTGGGTTGCTACCCCACAAATTTGACACACGAACGGGGTTTAGTCTCCCACGCAGACAAAGAGACATCGCACATTGCTAGTCTAAATCACAAAAATGATCGTCATGATCATCGAGAAGTGTCAATTACAGTAAGCTAGTAAATATATGAGCTTAGCTTCATGTCCCATAACCACTAGCTTAACTTAAATATTTACGAACAAATTGTTGATCTCCACTAGAAAATTGTCACAAGAGATTCAATCGAACAAGTCCAAGAATTAATCGGCGAAGTAAACGCAAGCGTTTCTTACCACTTGTTTTACCAAGCCGTTTAATTAGATTTCTCATACGAGTGAGGTAAAGGTTTGTATATACTAATAGATTGGAAAACGGTTTTATAAACGAATTTGGTATTAAAATAGAATTGAAATCGTTTGAGGAAAGAGTTTTGATATTTACTACTAGTATTGAAAACCTTTGTATTTTAAAGTGACAAAGCACAAAAATGATTGTAGAAACAATCAATCACCAAAATTCACATACGAAGACGTGAATTAATTCCAAAGAAATCGACAACAAATCCATCAAAGTGGATATTTCCAAAAATTCCAAAATAGAAGTCATCATAGTTGAATAAGTGATAACAACAACTAGGAATTAAAATGAATCGATGTAAATTGGATACCAAGCAAAACTAGGCTCAAATAGCATTGTGGACAAA
Source organism: Allium cepa (assembly GCA_030765085.1). Lineage (NCBI taxonomy): Eukaryota > Viridiplantae > Streptophyta > Magnoliopsida > Asparagales > Amaryllidaceae > Allium > Allium cepa. The sequence goes on along the minus strand of CM060935.1, from coordinate 720,307,643 downwards.
TAGAAGCAGGTCAGTCGACTGACTCACTAAGTTCAGTCGACCAGTCCCCAAAAACTCTCGGGATGTAGGTCAGTCGACTGAACTCAGTGATTCAGTCGACTGACTGCAGTAAACAGAGCCCTCAAGGCTCTGTAGGGAGCCTTCACCCTGCTAAATAGCTTCAGCCAGTCGACTGACCAAGAGGTCCAGTCGACTGACTGGAGCTAAGGCAGTTTTCTGCCTTTGCATAAGATGTGTAAACCCAACCAATTCGCAACCGAATTCGAGCCATGGCGCTAGGGGTTTTTGCCAAACGACTACCCGACCCTTTAGGCTCTTCGATGCGTCACCAAAACATGTTAAGATGTCCATAAAAGGATTTTCATAGATTTTGATTTCAAAACACTAAAATTCGGAATATACACCAAATCAATTCAAACCAAAATCAAATGCACATGAATATGTGTTAGGAATTCATACCTAACATTCAAAGATAGTTATAGACCTAGATGTGAGATAAAAATCTCACCTTTTTCACAGAATCAAACAAGAAGAAGCTTGAAAGCAAATGGAGAATCAACCTCTCTTCAACACAACCCAAATGAGCTTGAATCTATGCTCAAAACAAGAACATTCCCAAAATTAGGTTTAGGAATTTCTGAAATTGGTAAGAGAATAAGTTGGAGAAGAAGAAGAGAAGCTTACCAATGGGTTCTTCTTGAGTTTGGAGTTAGGAATTTGATTTGCAAGAGAAACTAGGGTTTTGGAGTTTTAATTTCCAATCTATCCCACCATTAAAGCTAAGAAAACCGAAAAGAGAAAGAAGTGAGGGAGAATGGGGAGAGTGGTTCAGTTTTGGAGTATAAGTTAACATAGGGCTGAGCCCAAAAACCAAACCCAAAGTAAAAAGTAGCAAAAATCAACTTTCTCCAAACATATCGAAGCTTATACTCAAAAAGGTCGCAAACGGCATTTTAAACTCAATGGGAGTGGTCCCGAGTCCTAATTCGACCGTATGCAAAAAGTAGCTTTTCGGACTAAAATCCGACTAACGATAAAATATTTAAATAAAATATTTAAATATAAAATCGATAAATATGCGGGTTGTTACATAACCCATTAATTAACCCTAATTATTTAATTAATTAAGTGTTAATTATAACTTAATTAATCCTTTATTACTTGATTAATTAATTATTAATCATTAATTAAAATCAAACCTTATTTAATTAATTATTCTTAATTACAAGTTAATTATTCTAAAAATAATAATAATCTTAAACCTTTAAGATTAAACACTTAATTACTCTTTTATTAATTTATTAAATAAATAAATTATTCATTTAATTACCCTAATAATTAAATGAAATACAAATTATTATTTAACTTTAACAAGTTTTAAAAATCAATCTAAAACCTTTAAATGATAAATAATACTTTTATTATAAAATAAATTTTACAAAAGTTAAAACAAATTTCCTTTTTAATTGAAAACCATTTAAACTTTATATTATTATTCAAATTTGTTTCAAACACTTATATTTACAAAATTTAAATTTATTTTGAAACAAAGATTCAAATCCAAATTTGAATCAAATTTAAACTTTGTTTAAACATTACTTTATATTTCAATTTCAAATTTACATTCAAATTTCTTTAAAAACATTTTTAAACAATAAATCCCCTCTAAAGTTATTTTAAAACAAATTTGAATTTAAATAATTATTTATTTCCAGCTTAAGATTCAAATCAGCTTGAATCCAAAATAAAAATTAGATTTAAAACTTGTTTTAAATCTTTGCTTAGTATTTTAAATTCAGTTTAATTTTTTTTAAATAAAACAGATTTCTAACCTGTAACAATTCTAACCCGAACAACACAAAATTCATTCGAGCAAAACACTAAATAACTCGAGTAAGCTTCGAGTAATCTTTCATTTGAATGCATTTAAACCTTAAGGTACTGACAGTTTAACATAAGCCTGTATCAACATTTCTCCCGAGCCCACATAATCCATACTTCGAGTCCCAAACCCCAATACTTCGAGCAAAAACATGAATTAACTCGATACCAATCACGAGTATTCTTCCTCCCAAAACAACAGCTGATACACTAGAACTTCGTGCACCTGCACTACCACGGCCATCACCTCCGGCCTCTCGCGACCCTACGCGCAGGTCAACAACCATCGCCCAAAACGTTTTCGACCCTCAAATTCGCTGCAGAACCCCTAGATCGAAATCGAGCATTCGAGCTCAAAATCAGGAAGTAATGTCACAACCTAGGAACGCCTCAAAACCCAAATATCCGGCCATCAGAGATTCTGTCCTTCCACCATCATCTTCGACAAGCAACACACCATCAATTCCTCAAATTTGGGTGAACTCGATCACTAACTAAGCCGTGCCGATCAATTATCTTGAACGCAGGAAAAAAAACTAGGGTTAATATCTTTGATCCCAAATTTTTACTGCCTCACTGCATTAATCCTTCGAATTCCTTGCATCTACGATGCTTACTCTATCACCAGAGAAAACCATGGCCACTTCAACCTCCTAGGATGATAGTTCTAACCCCAATCATGTTTTCTGGTTAAACCAGAAATACAAAATCACATGCAAACTAAAAATTCAAATTTTAGTGTTAAAAATCAAGTCATTGATCATTTAATTGGTTTATAAGCTTAATTAATGAATCTAGCAAATAAAATTACAACTTTCATAGAATTTGTTCAGTTATATGTTTGTTTCCCAAAGTCAACTACAGAGATTTTTTTTCTTCTTCTTATATTAATAAAGTTTTAAACTCTAACTTTTGTTACATAACATACTATGTTTAAATCTTAAACTATAATAAGGATTCTAACATGAAGTCATGATTTTTGAACATAAATAGAATTTGAAACTTAAAAACAGAAACAAATTCACACTGCAGTATGCATTATACCTACAATCATCTATTTACTAGTATAAGCTAAAAAAAAATACAAACATTTCATTTCTAAGATAAAACAGCAACTAAATATTTAAGTTTATAAAATGTTACTCACCTTAATATTATGAGCAGAGTATCCAGTTTCAGAAGAGCTTGAATTGGAATGTGTTTTGAACTTGAGTTGATGAAGTTTGCATTTGAACTTAAAACTTTAATTCCAGATTAACAGATACATGTTGGCTTTTTTTTAAACTACAGATGCTTAAAACATTCATCTTACTTTGTAATGCTTTCCTGCAAATATGCAGGCTTCCAGAAAAATGTATGCAAGACTTTGAAATTGCAAATGAATTCCAGGTTTATGAATTTGCAGAATTGTTGATGAAGTGTTCAAAACAGAAAAGAAATGATCTTCAGTTGCATGTTTGTTTCTAGGTTGATAAAAATGCAGACATTCATTTAGCTTTGAAGTTGCAAATGAAATTTCAGGTATTTGAGTTGAGGGGCTACAGTTTTGAGGATGGTTTTCACTTCAGATTCACATGCATTCAGTTTTGAAGATAGTTTTGGTTTAGAGGAAGATTCAAACAGGTTTGAGTATTTGCAAATGATTTGCATTTCAGTTTGGAAGTTGAATTCAGATAGTTTAGAGGGGAGATTACAGATTTTGTTAAACAAAGTTTCTGTTTTTGCATGTAGATGATTTCATATTTTTAGATCTGAAAACTTTCTTAAGTTTTTTAAGAAAAGAAGAATAAGATGAGGAAAGATGTTTACATAAACAAATTTTTAATTAAATTAAAATAAAAGATAAAGATAATTAAAGAATACACTTGCTCTAACCTTAACACTTGTCACTTGGTTTAATTAATGGCTTACACATGTCTACATGGGTGTTTTAAGAGATTACACATGTATTAAGAGTATCTTATTTTAATTTAAAATTGTTTATAGACTCTTAATTCTAAATTTGTTATTCTTATGTATATACATAAATGAATTTCTTCCCTTTTAAATTTATTAAAGAGAAATGAAAACAAACAAATATAAATATAAGCTTATTCAAATATTTTAAGTATTTATTCTATTAAATTTCAAAACATTAAATCCAAATTTTAAATTAATTTATCACGTCAAATTTTAAAAATCAAGTTATATATATATATAGATGCATATATAACTCTTGTTAAAACTAAAAATAACAAATCCTATTTCTAAAAATCTATTTATGTTTTATGAAAAACTAAGTATTATCATTTTTATTTAAAAATAACAAATTAAACAATATTAAATAATTTATAAGAAAATTATAAACAAATTAAGATCATTTGCAATTTGTATTTTAAATTCTTATATATAATTCATGTTTGCGCAAAAAATGGGCAAACACCTCCAAGTCGTATGTTTTAGACAATTTTATGTTGTTTTTAGTGATTCGGGTGATTTATGCAAATATATAAAAAGCAGGGGCTAAACTGTAAAAGACACATAGATTTATAGTGGTTCGGCCAAAACGTGCCTACGTCCACTTTATATGTTATTCTCCTTTTCTCTCCAGATTACAATTACAAAGCTTTGATTACAAGAGTACGAAAGTTGTTTGAAAGTTCCTTCCTTGCCTGAGCTCTCAAACTTGTCTGCCATTGTTGTATCCCTGCCACTCTATTTATAGAGTGAGGCTGGGGGCGGTGGTTCTGGATGTATATAGCTGCTGGTGGGCCTGGACTGGAGCAATCTGGCCTGGTAGCGTTGGTTCGGCAGTGCCTCGATGGAGAGTTGATTCGGTCCGGCGATACGTTGGTCCGGTGATACGTTGGTCCGGTGGTAGCCCCCTTGCTCTTGGTTCGGTGGTACTGGCAGTGAGGTGGTTCGATGGTAGGAGTGTGGATGTGGGTTCTGGTCTGGCTATGAAGGGTGTGGTGTTGGACCGGTGGAGTTTGGACCGGCGATGGATGGTTCAGTAGTGATAGGAAGGGGGCGGTTCGGTAGTCACCTGGTTCGGTGACGGGTCTGGTCCGGTGAAGCTTTAGCTCGGTAGAGGCTGTCTTTACTTTGGTTTGGTAGTTGGTGTTTGGCGTTGATTTGGTGGTGCTGGAAACATACCCAACACATGCCCCCCAAAGTAGGGCATATGCTAGCATATGTCGCGCTTTGTTTTCTTCAGAGTGAATGGCTTCGCTCGGTCCTAAGTGCCGAATCAATGACTTTGCCGAACCAGGTGACTGCCGAATGGCTTCTTCGTTTTACTTTGTTTTACCGAATGAGCTTGAGGATTTAATACCGAATGTACTTAATACTGGATGAACTCAAAAGCTCTCTATACCGAATGAATATGAGTGAGCTCGGGGTCCTCAAGTGCCGAATGAACTTCGGTTGGAACTACCGAATGACCTCATAGTCTTCGATTTACCGAATGGGACCGGGAGGTTCTAAGTACCGAATATGGTAAGGAGCATAGCGCCGAATGGCCCTTCGACCTTGTACTGCTGGATGTGTTTGAGAAGTGCGAGGCCGAATGGTCTTTGGTCTCGAACTTTTATGTTTTGAATTGCGACTGAGACCCCAGGTTGCATGTACCTTGCTCATTTTTATTCCCATATTCCTTGTTCTAACAATATGTTCTTCTGGTGTTGCAGATAAATGTCTCGTAAAGTTGAAACTCGATCAGAAAAGAGAAAATCTACGGACCGAAGTGAGCCTCTCGTTGTGCCCCCTGCCCAGCCAGGACCAGCACGACAGGGACCTGCCCCGAGGTCATTAGTGGACGGATATGGTCCTCAGGAGCTCTTGAACTCTCCTCCCGACTGCTTTCCTAGCTCTCTCAGAGAGGAGCAGCTTGATGTTATATCTCGCTCCTTTGGGATTGATAGAGCACTTATGCTGTTGCCGGGGGACAGAGTGATGCCGTACAATCCCCCTGAAGGCTATTTTGCGTATAGTAGGTACCATTGCATGTGTGGAGCCATTCCTCCCATCAATACCTGGGTAATCACCTTCATCACCTATCTGAAGGTGGCCCCTTTCCAGCTCCAGCCCAACTCCTACGCTATCTTGGTGTGCTTATTCGTTATTTTCCAGAGGAAGTACGGGCGTCCCCTTCCAACCGGGAGATTCGATATCTATATAACTTGAGAGGTTATAAGAAGGGGCCTCCGTACATTAGCTTGGAAGCGGCCGTCCCCTTCAAACCGGTCCTGGACCTGTATTCGAAGCTCAGTATGTTTAAGAAAGAGTGGTTTTTCATCAAGGATGACTCCGTTTCTTTCCGCCTTTTCACTTCCAGCTGTAAGTTTGAACTCCATTTACAGTTCCCTTGTCTTGGCGGCAATGCTTCTTCTTATATGCTTTTATTTTTTGCTAGCGACAGGTGGATTTGCGGTCGTGGAGAATGATTCCTTGGTTCAGATGGCTGCGGAAATAAGGGCCATTCCAGGACGGGATCGATCGGCTTCTTACCTAATCAAGAACGCTACTCTTCTGGAGCACAACTTGATCCTGCCACACCAGTCCGTGTTTAAGCAGAGGGATACGGCTGAGGAGATGGCCGCCAAAGCCAAGAAAGGGGCCACGGTGAAAAGCGCCAAGAGGGAACCTTTTACAAAGCCTCCAGTTGTCGGAGGTAAGAAGCTCAAGAAGTCTGACGGCCCCTCTCCTAGAACTTGCCCAATTGCTCCGGGGGAGAAAGATGTGGAGGAGGATAGAGGTGAGGGTGAAGGAGGCGATGTTGGAGGAGAGGTAGAGAGTGGAGATGATAGAGGAGGTGATGGTGGCGGCGATGGACAGAGCGGTAGTGGTGTTGGTGCCTTAACCTCCGGGCAAGCGGGAGAGATTCAGGAGTGGACGGATGATGCTTTCCGTCAAGCTTTTGGGGAGTCGGAGGGAGGGTCGGCTTTGGTTGAGAAGGCAAAGGAGGCTGACAAGGCTGGGGCTGGTGCCGATCCATCCTCTAAGAGTTCCTCAGCTAAGGCAACTCCGGCGATTCAAGGTGAACTTTTGACTTCTGCAGACTCCATTTATGATAGGGACTTAGGAATATTTTATGGTTTGCTCCCATCCTGAAATGACATTCAGGACTTACTGCAGTATCCTACTCCTCCGCAGGGTTTGTATAATAGATGTGCCCTCTCACTCCTTTTAACTTAACATATTTCTTGAATTATGGATCATTGTATGTTCGTAACACTTGTTCCTTACTCCAGGGGCAGGCGAGGTGACCAAGACCTCAGACGTTCGACGCCGCCTTGAACAATACAGACTTCTCAAAGCTTCTGCCAAGCCCAAGCCTCCTACTAACTGACCTGGAGACATAGTTGGCTATCGCCCTCTTCTCGGAGTTATCGAAGAAGACATTCAGAAGAGGAAGATGAGACGTTCTTTGTTTGATTCTCCACCTGGCCTTCAGCCCCCAGTCCAGCCTATCCACGATATTACTGAAGAAGATACTGGGTCTATGCCATCCCCACATCCGTCGGAAAATCCAACTGTTACCCCGATAGATCGCCCTGGTTTGGCTCGCAACCCATTTGCAGGTCACCCGGATCTGGACCCGAGTTCTCAGGGTATTTCTTTTGACGAGGCCACGGGTGAGCACCTTCTTCCCCGCAACCCTATGGTACGGGTGCTTGATGAGGCCAAGTCTCTAGACCTCGATTTGCTTACTACTCGGATAGTTGCCATGGGGGACGAAGCCAAGGCTAATATCGACCAGGTTGCGGAGGAGATCAGGTAGTTGATGGGGCATCATGCCCGCCTGGTCATGGCTGGAGAGGAGATTAGGAGTGCCAACATCCGTCTACGGTTAATAGTTTCTGACCAAGCCAAGCAGCTCACTGATCAGGCATTTAGATTTCTTAGCACGAGGCAGCCTCTAGGCGGTTGAAGGAGACTATGGAAGAGGCTAGTAGGGCAGAACTACGAAAGATGGAGGTCGCCTGCAAGGAGCGGATTGACATAGCCATTGCTACGGTGGATGAGGTTCGGAGGGCGGATCTCGAGCAAGTAGAGGAGTTGTCTGGGAGGCTTGAGGCCGCAGAGCTTGCCCAGGCCAGGCTAAAGGAAGAGATGGAGGAAATGAGGAGATCTCTCCAGGCTGACCGCTTGAAATACCAATCGGAGAGGGATGTTGCCATTGCTAAGTTGAGGTCCTCCGAGGTCCGGGTGAGGGAGTTTGAGGAGAATGAGGGGATGATGGATGAGATGCTGCAGGATATGTACTTCCGTACCTGGAAGCAGGGAAATCTATCCTGGATGGATGACTGTCCCCGGATCATGACTAGTATATATCTCCGGGCTTTGGAGGAGGCCAAGGCCGATGCGGATAAGGAAGGTGGAGCGGCATTCAGGATGGATGTGGTTATCGCCCAGTTCTTAAAGGAGGAGAAGTTAGCGGTGAAGGAGGGAATGCGGCTACTTGCTGCGGAGGAAGCCGGTGTGCAGTTGGGGGATGAGGACCAAGGAGCGGGTGCTGGTGAGTTTTTCCTTTGTAGCTTTTCATAACTTGATCGTTCATCGTTGATTTAATGGACTCTTTTCCTGAATTGGACAGGTGGGGCCTCTGGTCATCATGTTGGGAGCTCCGACCCTGCAGTCAAGTAGATTCGAAGAGCTGGTAGGATGAGGGCGGAGCACTGATGCAGTTGGTTATTTTATTTGGTCTGCTTGACATTCCTGTATATGCTAGCTCAAAACATTAATGTACTCTTAAGCTGTAATTATGTTATTGAACGACTTTATGTAAGTTTATAACATGAGCTGATTCTGTTATATTTTGAATGCTGTTATTATTTTGAAGTGCTGTATAAGAAACATAGTTGTGCATATGCCTGTGATTTGATTGTGTTCGATGCTAAGCTAATATAATCTCACGTTTTGCAATGTTATGAATAAGTCAAAGGTACATGATTATGTACAAGAGAAAAGAGTACCCCCCTTCATGTTAGGTTGCAGGGGGTTGCTTTGGACATCTTGTGTAACTGACCATGGATGCGGTTGAGTGCCTTGTCACCCAGTTTGCGGGCTCAGATTCTCGTGAGTGAATGCCTCCTATTTGGCGTCCTGTACTTTGGGGACCGTTATGCAGGATAGGAGAAAAGTATTTAAATGGAATGGAAATATAGGAAAAGTAAAACTTCTAGTCACGGAAGGCCGTCGATGTGCTTGAGTTCATGGCAAATGGGTTTTGTAGTCACTTTCCCTAGCTGTGGGTCTTGGAGACATTTGTCACCCATCTTACGCCTCCATGAGGAGTTTTCTTTTTTACCACAGCCGCACTTAAGACACATCGAAGCCGAGATTGCGCACGCTAACTACCTGGACCATTATGGTCCGTAATCGTGGGTATTATTCGATTTACCGTGGCCGGCTAGCGTGGGTGCCGATCGTCAACCGTGAAATACCCCTGGCTGGCCACACCTTATGTTGGGGCTTATAGTCGGTTCACGGTTGCCGGCGAGCCGAACGCCGTAATGAGCTTCCAAGGCTATTTTCGGCCTCCTTGGTGGCTTATAATCGGCTCATTACAGTTGGCTTTGAGGGCAGTCGCGAGCAATGAGTTAACCCGCAGCAGAGGGATGTTGGAGCAAAAGTGTCTCATTGGCGAGTGCATAGAATCATATAGTACCTTTTAGGTCTTGTCCAGGTGAAGTTGCGCCGTGATGCATCTTGAATGGAAATGCAAGATTTCGTTCAACATAAAAGGATAAAGCTCAACAAGTAGCCAAGATATAAAGGAACAAGTTAACAGGAGACAAGATTTTTAAAGTGGTTCAGCACGAAAATGCCTACGTCCACTGATTCTCTTTGTTAATTCACTTCATATGGGCAGTACAAGTTAAGAAAAGTATCGACGAAGGTGTTGGATGTTCCATGCCCTCTGGAACACCTCTCCGTCCACTGTTGACAAAATATAAGCTCCGTTGTGGAGATCTTTATGAATTACATAGGGTCCCTCCCAGACTGGATCTAGCGCCCCGGGGCGCGGGAAGACCCGTTTGAGGACAAGATCTCCTTCTTGTAAGCTGCGGTGCTTCACTTTGGAGTTGTATTGTGCTGCTATTTTTTGCTTGTGAGCTGCTTCTTTGAGTGCCGCATCATTTCTCCTTTCTTCAATCAGATCCAAAGACATGTGGATGAGTTCTTCATTCTCGTCTGGGTTGTAGTGGATCCTACGGTGGGAAGGCACTATAGTTTCAACTGGGAGTATGGCCTCCGATCCATATGCCAAAGAGAAAGGAGTATGCCCTGTTGATGTTTTGTAAGATGTGCGGTAGGCCCAAAGTGCCGTAGGAAGTTCATCCACCCAAGCGCCTTTTGACTTTTCAAGTTTCTTCTTGATTAAAGTTTTCAGAACTTTGTTGACAGCTTCGACTTGTCCATTTTCCTGGGGATAAGCCACAAATGAGAAGCTTTTGTGAATCCCGTGCTCTTGGCACCAGTTAGCGAACTCCTCGCTGTTGAACTGAAGTCCATTGTCCGATATGATTTTAAGGAGAACCCCGTACCTGCACAGAACATTTTTGATCAAGAAGTTAATAATTTTTGCCGAAGATACTTTATTTAGAGGTTCCGCTTCCACCCATTTGGTGAAATAGTCGACTGCCACTATAGCATATTTTGCCCCGCCTCGGCCCATAGGCAGTTCGCCAATCAAGTCAATTCCCCATACTACGAAGGGCCAAGGGCTGGTCATCTGAGTAATCTCATTTGTCGGTAATCGAGGAATCTTAGCAAATTTCTAGCATCTGTCACACTTTTTGGCAAAGTCTAAGGCATCCTTGTTCAAGGTAGGCCAGAAGTATCCATATCGGAGTATTTTCTTTGCCAGAGTTTGCCCTCCTGTGTGGTCTCCACAGCTTTCCTGGTGGATGTTGCATAAGATTTCCTTGGCTTCCTTTCCAGCGACACATCTTAACAAGGGGTTAGAGAATCCGCACCGGTAGAGGATTCCTTCTTGTATAGTGTAGCGGGAAGCTTTCCTCAAGATTTTCTTGACTTCGCTATGCTTGCTGGGCAGCGTGCCATCTTGTAAGTATTTTCGAATAGGGGTCATCCAAGTTTCCTCTTCGATTGCGGCTATCATATCTCTTCGTTCGAAACTCGGGGTTAGCTGTTTTGGGATGGCCATTGCTCCGAAAATGGGGTTGTTCCCCATGCTAGCTTGCTTTGCCAGTTCGTCGGCCTCTTGGTTTTCTTCTCGAGGAATGTGTTTGATTAAATAGTGATCCAACCGATCGAGTAGCAGCTTGGTTTTCTTTAGATATGCTGTGAGTCGTTCTCCTCGAGTCTGGAACTCTCCTAGTATTTGATTTACAATGAGTTGAGAATCACTATGAAGACATAAAGAACTAATTCCAATTTCCAAGGCAAGTTCTAATCCAGCTATTACAGCTTCATATTCAGCATCATTGTTGGTGGCGGTGAATTCCAACCTTAGGGCATAGTGCAGTTTCCTTCCCCTAGGGGTGATTATTACGATACCTGCCCCCGAGCCTTGCTCGTTTGATGCTCCATCCACGAAGAGATTCCACTTGATGTCTTCCGCTAACTCAGGCTGCTCCATGCCTTCGTTGGTAGTGAATTCGGCAATGAAATCGGCCATGACTTGTCCCTTGATGGCGGTGCGGGGATGGTTGGTGATATCGTATTGACTCAATTCAATGCACCATTTAAGTAGTTGCCCAGAAGTGTCGGGACGATGGAGTACCTGCCTTAGCGGTTGATCAGTTAGAACCCTGATGGGATGAGATTGGAAATAGTGCCGTAATTTTCGTGATGCAATTAATAAACAATATGCCAGCTTCTCAAGTTTAGGATATCTGGTTTCTGCTCCCGTGAACCTCTTGCTTACAAAATACACCGGCCGCTGCGCGCGGTTGTCTTCTCTTACCAGAGCGGCGCTTAGAGCATGAGGTGATACAACAAGGTATAGGTATAGCTCTTCGCCTTAATCTGGATTCGAGAGTACTGGTGGCCTTTGGAGGTGTTCGATTAGGTCACGGAAGGCTGTTAAGCATTCTTCAGTCCATTCAAACCTTCCTTTGTCTTTCTTTAGGGAATCGAAGAAAGGGACACACTTGTCGGTTGCTTAGAGATGAATCTACATAGGGCGGGCACCTTCCCGTTTAGGCTTTGCATTTCTTTTCGGGTGGATGGTATCCTGATGTCCTTCAGGGCTCGAACTTGTTCGGGGTTTGCTTCAATCCCCTTAGCACGGACGATGAATCCCAAGAACTTTCCTGATGATACTCCGAAGGAGCACTTTAGTGGATTCGGCTTCATTCCATATTGGCGAAGTACTTGAAACATCTCATCCAGGTGGCTTACATGATCTTTGGCTTTTCTTGATTTTACTAGCATGTTGTCCACATACACTTCCATAGTTCGTCCTATTAGTTCTGAAAACATCTTGTTGACAAGGCGCTGATAAGTAGCTCCGACGTTTTTAAGTCCAAAAGGCATTACTTTGTAGCAGTATAATCCCCGGTCAGTGATGAAACTAGTGTGGTCCTGATCGGGGGCATGCATAGGAATTTGGTTGTACCCTAAGTATGCATTCATAAAAGATAGGAGCTCGTGTCCGGCCGTGCTGTCCACAAGCTGGTCGATTCGGGGAAGTGGGAAGCAATCCTTCGGGAAAGCGTCGTTCAAGTTGGAGAAGTCAATGCATGTTCGCCAGTTCCCATTAGCTTTCTTTACTAGTACCGGGTTAGCGACCCATTCTAGGTAGATGGCTTCTCGTATGAAATCATTGGCAAGAAGGTTCTTTACTTCTTCATTGAGGGCTGCTGATCGTTCTGCCCCCATACTTCTCTTTTTCTGTTTTACCGGCACCTTGGTAGGATCGATGTTCAGTACGTGGCATGCTACGTCCGGGGAGATTCCAGTCATGTCAGCATGCGTCCACGCAAATGCATCCAAGTTGTGGCGGAGAAAACCAACGAGATGATCCTTCAATTCTTCTTTTAGCTGAGATCCGATCTTCAATAGTTTACTTGAGTCGTGTTTGTCTACAAATACAAACTCCATAGCCTCTGCAGGCTCGGCAGTAGCCTCCTCTTCTCCGTCCCTGGGGTCTAGTTCGTTGATAGGATCACTTGTGTATCGAAGATGAGGGGCTTTCTTTAGTTGCTATGCTTCCGAGTTCTTCGTGCAGAGAGCAGTCTCTGCATTCTTACCTTTATCCTTCCTGCGGTTGTTGCGAAGTTCAGTTACATAGCAATCTCGAGCAGCATCTTGATCTCCTTCTACTTCTCCTATTCCGTTGTCTGTCGGAAACTTCATCTTTAGGCACCATGGGGCCAGAACGATTTGAAAGTCGGACAAGGCTGGTCTTCCTAAAAAGGCGTTGTAGTCCGAGTGGTTATCTATCAGCACAAATGTTCGTTTCCGCACAACGGAGCGAGGATGGCTTCCTATTTCGACAAAGAGGTCCAGTTGCCCTAGGGGCATCTTCGCATCTCCAGTGAAATCGTGAAGTGGTTTGTCGCAGGGAGACACATCCTTCATTGACAGCTTCATTTTGTCGTAAGCATGTTTGAACAGGATATTTACTGAGCTTCCAGTGTCTACTAGAATTCGAAAAACTTCGGCTGGACCGAACCATGCAGAGATGCCCATAGGATCCATGTGAGGGTATTGCCTTCCCTCTAGGTCACGTCTACTGAACGTGATGTCATCATTCCCTTTCCGCTTCGGGTGGCGTTCTTCTGCAACGGAGTTAACGCGGTCTTCTTTGTTTCTAAGTGACTGTCCATATCTCTCCATCTCTGCCCAGCTTCTGTCAGTGATGTGTGGCCCTCCTGATATGGTATAAACCACTATTTTTTCCTGACTGGAGCCACTGGTGTTGTGATTTCCTCTGCCCATCTCTTGGGGAGGTGGGCTTGGGTTTTCATTGGTAGGAGTTGGAATCCTGTTTTGATTTTTCACATAGCGTTCCAGTTTCTTCCTTCTGATGTGTTCTTCAATTAAGTCCCGGAGATGATGACATTCATTGGTATCATGCCCATGAGATTCGTGGAAACGGTAGAACTTTCCCGACTTAATTGCATGCTCCGATTCTTTCTTGTACGGGGGGCGTTTGTACCTAACTTCGTCTTGGGTGGCCAGGAAGATGTTTTCGATAGTGTCATTCAAAGGAGTGTAGGAGTCGAATCTAGGTCCTGGTAGATATAGACGTTTTTCTCCCTTCTTGCCCTCAGCACCGTCCCTAGAGTCATTTCTTCGAACGTCCTTTGCTGCCGCGGGTGTACTACCATGAGCTGCCCTAGCTTGTTGCCCTGTCTGCCTCTCAGTGGCAGCGTCCTCGAGTCTCGTATACTTTTCGGCTTCATGGAAGAAGTCGGGTAAAGTAGCTAGCTTTTCTTTCGTTAATCTTCTAGCAAATTTGGTATCCGAGTGCACACCACTACATAAGGCCATTAGGATAAGTTTCTCATCGGCGTCCTGAATTGCTGCCGTTGCGGCATTGAAACGGGTCAGATATTGTTGCAATGTCTCTATAGGCTTCTGTTTGATATTAGTGAGGAATAAGCGTCCTTGGGTTGTTCCACATGGATGCGGAACTAGCTGATGAATTTTTCCTTCAACATTTTCCATGAGCTGATGGACCCTTTGGGTGGATGGCAGAACCAGGAGGTAGCTAGATCGGCCAAGAATAGTGGAAAGCATTTGCACAGTACTCCTTCTGTGGCTCCGCTCATGAGCATATGCTGTGTGTACCTCTGCAGGTGTACTACGGGGTCAGAGGTTCCCTTGTAAGGTTCCATCGTTGGCATTTTTCATTCTCGGGGGGTGATGGCAATTTCGATATTGCGGGTAAAGGGGCTGGTTACCCTAGCGCCTATCCCTAGATCTCTTTGATCCCGTCGGACGCATTCTCTGAACAATTGTGCCATCCTCTCATCATAATTTGGAGCAGATAGGAATGAGCTGGGTTCTTTTCCGCGGGATCGATCCCGTCCAGATGACCTGTAGGGATGGTATAGTCTATCACTCCCAATGTTTTCCAATGGCTGTCTTCGATCTTCTGGGAGCATGCTAGGGTCAGCTACAGTTGGCCCTTGCCTGGATCTTCCCCTGCTGGGTTCTGCTCCAAGCACTTCCTCGGGTCCAACTTCGGGCTGGACTCTAGCTCGGCCCCGCTCAGTAGCGTTCCTATGGTTAGGTAGCACGACGGGCTCAGCTACATCCAACCATTGCCTGGTACCTCCCCCGTTGGGTTCGGTTCCGAGTGCTTCTTCGGGTCGGAATTCGGGCTGAGTTCGGGCTTGGCTCCTACCATTGCTGTTTCTGTTGTTAGCCTCTTCGTAGAAGAAAGATCTCTATCGTCTCCCAGATCCTCCGGACTGGGACTCACCCCATGATTCAGTGTTGTGGTTGGATTCTTCAGCATCCCTCAAGCATGACATGAGTTGATACACTAAGGCTTCTTGTTGGGATGTGAAGCGGTTAGTTACTTCAGCCACAACTCTGTCCAGATCAGCCCTAGTAACTGGTTGCTCCGCGGCAGGGGCTATAGGATTTTCCTGATTTCCATTTGTTGTTGGAACGGGATGATTCTCTTGATTTGTGATCACCGGATCTGGGATACTGCTAGTTGCGATGTTCTTTCCTTTGCTAACATCCTTTCTCGGCCTGGGAGGCATGTTTTCCAAGCAATGAGCGATGCTATTAGGAAAAAGGTTGAGTGGGAGAAGCTGAAGCTTCGAGCTCGAGTTCTCAGTGAAAGCACCAAAAATGTTTGCGCAAAAAATGGGCAAACACCTCCAAGTCGTATGTTTTAGACGATTTTATGTTGTTTTTAGTGATTCGGGTGATTTATGCAAATATATAAAAAGCAGGGGCTAAACTGTAAAAGACACACAGATTTATAGTGGTTCGGCTAGAATGTGCCACCGTCCACTTTATATGTTATTCTCCTTTTCTCTCCAGATTACAATTACAAAGCTTTGATTACAAGAGTACGAAAGTTGTTTGAAAGTTCCTTCCTTGCCTGAGCTCTCAAACTTGTCTGCCATTGTTGTATCCCTGCCCCTCTATTTATAGAGTGAGGCTGGGGCAGGGGTTCTTGATGTATATAGCTGCTGGTGGGCCTGGACTGGAGCAATCTGGCCTGGTAGCGTTGGTTCGGCAGTGCCTCGATGGAGAGTTGATTCGGTCCGACGATACGTTGGTCCGGTCATACGTTGGTTCGGTGGTAGCCCCTTGCTCTTGGTTCGGTGGTAGGAGTGTGGATGTGGGTTCTGGTCCGGCTATGCAGGGTGTGGTGTTGGACCGGTGGAGTTTGGACCGGCGATGGATGGTTCGGTAGTGATAGGAAGGGGATGGTTTAGTAGTCACCTGGTTCGGTGACAGGTCTGATCCGGTGAAGCTTTGGCTCGGTAGAGGCTGTCTTTACTTAGGTTCGGGTGTTGGGGTTTGGCGTTGATTCGGTGGTGCTGGAAACATACCCAATAATTCAAGCAAAGCTTTTATGTTAATCTAATTTAAACTCATATTTAAGTTAATTAAAATATAAATTTAAAAAAATAAGATTTGTCTTTAATATTTATAAACCATATAGATATTCATTAAATTTCTTTGAAAAGTTAGATGTTAAATTTAAATTAAATTTTCCAATTTACCAAATATAAACTAAAATTAGAAAATTGATTCATTTATTAAGTTCTAAATCAAAGATTATCAATTTACAATATATACAATTATATATATTATAAACAGAAAACAATTTTATTAGCTTTAAAAAGATACAATCTTACAATTTAAATATTTACTAAAAGAAGATTATTAAATCAATTCAAATTTTATTATCAAAAATTATCAAATCAAATTAATTTCTAACACGGATTATTAAATTTATATTGCCAAATTTCCGGGATATCACATTAAGTAATTAATGAATCATTTCATAAAATATTACTTAAGATTCTACTGCCTTACTTAAGTTTATAACTTAATTCGGTTATTGAATAAAAATTTAAGTTTTTGGTATTCGCCCTTGAAGAGAAAAGAAATATTTCAATATATATAAAAATTCAATCAAAACATTTAACCTCATTCACTTAGTAAGAATATAAGAGGTATTTAAAACATCCTCATTGCATTATGCAATGATTTTTCAAAAGTCTAAAACAATGTTAGCAATTATATCAAAACATTATAATAAGCTTTAAAATAAGGTTCCTTAAATCTGAAATTTTATTAGACTCGTTATTTTTAAAATAAGTATAAAATCAATATTATTAAACTGAAACTAATAGTATACTCAAATCTTACACTGAATTTATAAATCAAAGTATAAAATTTCATACCTTCATAATATATTTAAACACTTGTTTAAAAATGAATATTCAAATCATGGAAAAACATTTATTATGGTCTAATACCAAATTCAAATATTAAATAAACCTATAAATTTTACAATTAGTACTTCGAAATCAAGTAAATATTTCACACTATACTTCCAACATAGGGATTCAAATTTATTTGTCAAGTATACTGCTATAAATAAACTACACAAATAAAAAAAATTCTTCTTTCCATTTATATAATATCTTTAAATTATACATTCAAAGAAACTTATATAAATTTTACTTGAAATATTCATTTGAAAGCTTTTTTTGGCAAATCAATCATCTTTAATATTTTTCAAAAATTCATTTGTAAAGTTTCTTGCTTCATTTATAAATACCTTTTAAATATTTTAAATAACATCTTTATAAATATATGTAAACTATTTGAAAATAATTATTTACATCATTACTTATATTTGCAAAGAAGCTATTGAAAACATTAAATCCATTATTATAAATTTATTAATTTTATCTCAAGATACATTTCAAACATTATTAATAACTCAATAATCATTTACTTTAAATATGTTTTATTTAATTAATAACTTCTAAAATATTTACGACACTAATAATTTACTATTAAACCATGTTGTATATAATTAAACAATATTTTAAACATTTTAAAGTAATTAGGATTGACAAAAAAATGACTAAAATATCTTTTATATAATACTTTATCAAAATACTTTTATGACTCGATGTCTTAACAGGTTTATCCTCGTCATTGCAGACTGTGGCCATGCGTTGATCAGGCGCAAGGCTAGAATTCCAAGTGCTTAGCAGACCTGTTTCAACACCCAGTGAAAGTACTTAAAAATAGTTATGAGAAGTACCGCTCAAAATCCAATGTCAAATGATGATAATACGATAGCAGTGGCCCGCTGCTAATCCAGTATTTACGCAACGGACACAAAACTTTCCAGAAGATCCTTCTACCTTTCAGATTCAAGAAAAATATCGTAGCTAATTCGTAAACAAGGGACCATCGACCCCTGCTCCAGTGGTACGCTGCTGATTCAATGATTTACGCAATGGATGCACTTCCTTCCCGGAAGATCCATAAACAACAGATCCTAGGATCGAAAGTGCCTTCATCGGGTAAACTAAAGAACCATCTACACAGAAAAAAATAGAGGAACTCATGAGTTTAAGTCCGGACAACCATATCAGATCGAATCCATTTTTGAATTAACGCAAGTCCATTAGGGTTTATCGGTCGAATCCATTCCTAGATTCCCCAAGTCCATATGGATCGAAGCATATCATACTATACTTCTTCATGGAGGGTACATCCCTATACCTTTTACTTCAATATATAACATACCATATATAGTACACTTTCAAAATCATAGCTTCAAATATCGCACTTATATAAATTCCATTATATATAAGATTTCATTTTCAGATTAAGTACTTTCCAAAATCAATAATCTCGAATATATCAAATCATTCTTATATAAATTCCGTTATATATAAGATTTAGCTCTTCGGATCGAATACCTTCAAAAATCAACAGTTTCAAAATCACTTGTACTTATATAAAGTCCATCTTATACAAGACTAAAAAAATTTCCAAAATCAATTTCGCTGTATTAAAAGCCATATAGGATTGAACATCTTTGCTTTATAAAAGGTTTCGAATTTAGAATAGTTTTGTATTTTTGTATATAAAATGGTTGTGTAAAATAGTTTTGTAAATAAAATAGCTTGTAAAATAGTTTTGTAAATAAAATAGTTTTGTGAAATAGTTTATAAAATAGTTTGGTAAATAAAATAGAATAAGATAGTTTGTATAAGAAAAATAAAAGAAATAGTTTTGTAAAAATGGTTTTAAATCAATAGTAGTTTTGCATAGAAGAAAGTTCCAATTTAAATTATAAAGATATCCAGCCTAACAACTTTCAATTTCAGTGCAAAGCATATCAATAATATTAGAACATAAGATGTACATATGCCATTATTTGGCAAAATCACATTCGATCACCCGCTCAATCACATAAGTTATCTTTCGAACTAGTATTGCCCATTCAACTTCCCTAATGCAGACTTCGATATGGTTTCTTGACTAGAAACCATCATTCTCCTTGCATAGCCATATACTATGATAGAGAATTCTAGAACCAAATTAAAATCAATATCAAATGTTCGCCATCAAGAATCGAATGAAAAATCCTAACACAAAGTGGTGAAATTCATATAGAACTTGTGTACTCAAATCCAGATCAAATTAATTTCGCGAATAAAATAATATACATACAACTTTTGTAATTATTCCAATTTGTTTTATCACAATTGCATTTCAATTAAATTCATTTTTAATCTCATTAATTAACACAAATATCACTTCATACTTTAATATTTGTTTCACAGAATTTCTCCATTTAAAATGAACATTAATATATCCATTTTCATAATAATGCTTTATGTTTCTCTTTAATTTAAATTACATTCATTTCACATGTAATATTTCTCATTTAATACTACATTTATTTGCAGATCATTTCATAAGGAATTTTCTTAAGTTTATAACAAATTTGTAAAACTTAATTCCTTTTTATAAGACATTGTTCGAGTTTGAAGTTATCGCAACTTTATTTATAACCATCTATTTCACAATCCATTTATTTCACAACAATTTATAAGTCATGGTTTATTTATAATTATTTCAGTTTCAATTCATATTTGCTTATCTCATTTAGTTTCACCTTTCCCTTTCACTTTATTTATGGCAATTTCATAAATGTTAATTAAGTTTATAAACAAAATTTTCCAATTTAATCTCATCTACAACATTTCCTTAATCACAATTTCAATTTAAACATCCCAAGGCTTAAAGTCCACTCTTGTATATTACAATATTACATGCCAATAATGTATACAAAATTTCTATTCATTTATTAGACATAGATATAACAAATTTTACCTTGTTTCCCTTGCTTTCAATTTAAGGTTACCCAATTCAAGTGCATAATTCAACAAAATTTCTACATTTCAACTTATATATTAATTCAGTAGTTTCGACTATCCAAAATATCCAGATGTTCCATTTTATTTCAATAGTTGAAACTACCAATCAACAAACAACAAAATTCACAACAACATTTCAATTTCATAAACAAATATCCTAATTATTCATTTTATTCTCTTTATTTCATCGTTATTAAACAAGTGCTTAGTCCATTAATTCAATCAACAATAATTAGCCAATGCTTATAAATTGACAAAAACTCAACTAATCAACAATAAATGATAATAATTAAATATTGCCATTTCATAAATCAAACACATTACAAATAATTATCTTAGTTATAAAATTCATTCCTTTATATATATATATATATATATATATATATATATATATATATATATATCATATAATATTAGGAAAAATAATTTCATTTTAGACTCATATAAAAGATTTTTATAACGTTAACAAATACGCGCTCTTGCATATACACTCAAACAACTCATTCTTCGGTATTACTACCCTATCTTTAATGAGTTAACCCCAACAGGCTAAGGTATGTCTAAACAAAAGCACTGATACCAACTGTAACAACTGTAACAACCCTAGATTTTTGTATATTATTTAAATTTGAATTTCTTTTAATTTTAAATTTTTAAAACTTTTTTTATTTCGAACATTTCATTTTTAAATATAAATGTTGATTATTAAGTGAATTATAATTTCAAAATGGTGTAATTTGGATATTTTATTGAAAAATGGATTTCTAGTCAAACTGGTCAAATTTTGACTTTTAAACTTCAAATTTAAATTTTTTTTAAATCTTAAATTTTATCTTTTATTATGAAAATATATTTAATAACATTGAATACTACTTTTCGTTTCGTTGGAAACGGAGTTAAATTGTGAAAGTTATGAACATTTCAATTTTAGTATAATTGGTTTTTTTGTGCAATTTTGCCTATTTTAAATTTATAAATCATATTTTCTTTCTTAAATTTTTTTTATATGTGTAAATATGTTAATTTATGTATATTTTCATCTCTAAATATTTTAAAAATAATAATAGAATTTTTCTAAAATTTACTGTGATGATTTCCTATTTTAAAAGGCTGTTTTCCTATTTTCTGCTATTTTCTTCATAAAAAAAATTATATGTAAATTAAATTTTAAATATTTATTTTGTGAATGTATTTTTATTTTATGTTATTATTTATGTTTAAAAATATATTACAAGATCATATGAATTTTCTAAAATTTATTCTATTAAATTTCAAATTTTCCAGACTAGTTTACTATTTTCAGCTATTTTCTTAATTTAACTTTATATTATTGATAAATGTTTATATAAATTATTATATTTTGGTAAATTTCGAAAATTTATCTGGTATTAGTATTATTACCAGAAATATAAAGTTATAAAAAATTAAATAAAGAAATATGAAAGGTTTCTGAAACTCTTTACGTTCCCAAGTCTTTTAATCTTCTGCCTTTTCATTTCTTAACCTACATCTTTATTGTTTTTTTTCTTTGGCCGTACCTTTTCTGGCTTTATCCATGAATTTTCATTACTCAATCACGTGAACGAAGCTTTCTCATCTCCTCAAAAAGAAAAAAAAACATGGCTATCTTCTTCAAAAATAAAATAAAAATAATGGCTTCTTTTGCTTCACTTTCTCTTCTTCTTTCCTTGATTTTTCCATGCTCTTCACATGTTTGCTCGGCTAGCTTCTACCTCCATCAGCTCCACCATCATCTCCACCATCTTCAGCATCAAACACACCTCCTCCACTGACCATGACCAAGCCGTGCCCATCCATTGAAGCTATACCACAAAAACTTGCACAAAACTCCTTAAAACATTGCCTAGACCACACATATCATCACCTACCCTCCACATCTTGCTTTGGCCACCCCCTTAGCCACCACCACCACTTGCTACATGACCTTTGGCTGCTGCTACACCATCACCCTCCATTGTCCAGACCTGTACCATACATGGCCGAGCAAAACAATGACCAAGTCGAGCCTTGTTGTGACCAAAACTTCACCTATTTGCCTTTTCCATTGATATTCTTCATGTTGCATCTCCTACCCTTCACATCACTTCATGTTGCTGTGCTTAGGTGTGCTAAACCTGACCTATATGATGCTAAACTGAGCCCAAACACATCATGGCTAAGCACTTGATCACCTATGGTCAAGCATTTGAATGGTGAAGGCAAAGTCTTGTCTTTATTGCTTTGTATTTCAATTTGTTCGATATTGTTTTGGTTAATATTCATATGTTATATTGTCTTGCTTATTGTTATTGCAAGATCATATCTTGGTTCTCTCAACTCAAATCAAAAGTCATGCAATTGTGCTTGTCGTGCCTTTGGAGTCGTGCTTGTATGTTGTTTTGGTCTCTAGCTTTGAAAAGGTGAGTCTTTCTCACTCTGACATTTATACTTATGAAAAAGTGAATTGATGACAAGTGTTTAGTGATATAAAATGTTTATGCAAGTTAGTGATGATCATATAATATGCTATGCCATGTTATTACCATGTTAAAACTGTTAATTTTCACCTAACATCTGATATATGACATTATATTGTGACATTGACATTGTTTATATTGTTTACGCATATATTCACACTGCAAGTTCCCTGTTAGAATAGAATCACTATGGGTGGAAATGATACATAACCGAACGGACTTTAGATTAGCGAAAAATCGTTATGGGCTGAAATGATAGGCTTGAGCGATTTTTATTGTATTTTATCTGACTTGGGATTGCGGGTTTGAAATGATAAAACCCGGTTTTCTTTGTAAATTACGGATTGAAATGATATATATCCGTATCACTTGACCTAGGTTAGAAAATTATATACAGGCCCCGTGGTATATTTTTAAATGATTTTTTTATGTATTTTCAAAAGTATGAAATTTTGATTTAAAAATATATATATTATGGTTTTAAGAAAGTTAAATATTAAATCTTGAAATTGTGAATTTAAGTGAATTCAAGTATGTAAATTTGGAGTAAATGTGATGTTTGACTTTAAATTTTATTTTAAAATGTAAATAAATAATGGAAATTAAATTTAAAGTTTTGAAATGATATTTGAAGTAAAATGTTAAGTTTATTAAATTTATAAATAAATAAACAGTGAATTTTGACTTAATAAATGAATGGAGTTTGTAAAATTGAATATTTGATCTTAAAATTTTATTGTGTTAAATCATATGTTAAAATGATTTTAAATGTGAAATTTTGAAGTCTAGAAATATGATTTTTAAGTTGTAATAATCAAAATTTGGAGTTTTATTATTATTTTTGAAAAGCTAAAATGAAACCTGGAATTTTATAGCATTTTCAAAATGCTTTAGTCTTTTGACAGCATTTTAATGCTATTGTTTTGAATCTAACAATGTTTTAAATAACTAAATATCTATTATGACATTTTATAAATGTCGTTATTATTGAACTAAACCATTTTTGGAAGCTATAAGCTACGAAAGCACTTTATAAATGATGTCGTCGCTATAATTTGACAACGTTTGAAATGTTATAGATTTTAACACTGTTTGAGTTATATTTTAAAGTGTTAAATGATTTAACTTTTGGAAATTGATTAATTGTGAAATTTAAGAAGTTTTGAATATATTTTAATATTTAAATTTGAATTTTTAAGAAATTTAAATTTGAATTTGAATTTAAATAAGGTTTACTTGATTATGTGTTAAATGGAATGAAGTGTAATGAGATAAATGAATTTTTGAATGGAATTTTTAGTGTATTTCGTAATGATACTTGAAATCACAAATGAATGACTTATTTGATTTAAAAATGATATTTAAATTTGAGTATTTGAATTTGAATTTGAATTCAAATAATGATTTGATAATAAAGTTTGGAAATGATTTGATCTTTATTTTGATAAAGAATATGAATTGGAATGATATGTACTTTTGATAAATGAATAGTTGAAGTTTATATTGGTATGAAAGGATATTTAGTTTAATTGTAAATTGAGTTTATTTAAATAATATTAGATTTATGAAATGAATATTTCAAAACTAAGTAATAATGAAACTAGATTTGACATATATGAAATTATAAAATTTAGTTTTTGAAATGCGAGATATTAAAGCTTTGAAATATATTTAAAATTGAATAGTTTAATTTGTGGATCAAATCTATATTTGAAATTGATATGATTTGAAATGGTTATTGGGAAATTTAACTGAAAGATGGTTTGAATTGAATTAAGTTGGAAACTGAAAATTTGGTATTAATTGAATGAATTGTAAAATTTAAAGAATTAAATGAATATCCCATGATTTCAAATGTATGATTTTGAAATGTTATGATTTTCAAAGTGAAATTATTTCAAGTATTTTTGTTTCGAAAGAGTTATACTTTGAAAATATTATGATTTTGAAATGAATATATGTTTGAAATGTTTTTGGTTTCGAAGTATAAACTATTTTGATTGAATAAATAGTTTTGAAATAAAAATGGTTTATGGTTTCGAAGTATAAACTATTTTGAAAGAAATATAGTTTGAAATGAAATGATTTGATCCTTTTGAAATATAAACTATTTTGAAATGACCATGGCGTTATAATAACGTTTGGTTGTTAAAGAGACCGGGATCGGAAGTTGTCATACTCTCTGCCAACTCCGAAAACCACTTTAACAACCGTGTACGCGGTGGAGATTCCAGAATGAAGTAGGATGGTGGCGACGTTCTTGAGGTATATACGTGGACCCAACTCCCATGAGTTGGCATAAGGTGGCTAAAACAGGAGCGATCTCGGGCCAAGTGAGGTCATTCCTCCGATTGGACACATTCCTTCGATACTATACTCTTACTGATGATTGATTAGATGGCCATCCTCCGATTTTGATTGGGAATGTGTTCCGTGGTGGGCGTATGTGGCTGCTGCATTACCACCAGCCCGTGTTCGTAATTGGTATATCTACCCTGGCATTTCCTTGTGTGCCGTGTCACCTACCATACCGAACCTTTACTACGAGTTTGTTTTTCTCCCGTAGCCCGTGTGGTATCCTCTGACAGTCACCCAGAGTGGAGATGGCATGATATTGGATGGACTACTGGGACTATTATGTGTGAAGGGTGATATGGGTAGCCCGGAACGCTATTTAAAAGTATGTTTATTTTACTGTAGACATTATTATAGTAGCGCAATATTACTACATAGTAAATAGTTTAACGGATCCTTAAAGGATGTGCGATCCCAAGCATCCTTTAAGTTACTGATGCATTTTTGTTACTGTTCACTTGAGTTTATTTACAGTTCATAAGTATTTATGTCCTGACTCGAGTGTTTTGTATTTTGCTTTACGCTCGAGTCAGATTGAGTGAGTTAGCATTCAAGATTCACCTTCGGAGTTGGAGCTTTCCTTGAAGATCTAGCCATCTATTTTGCTTTCTGTATCCAGTGATTTCAGTGATGTATTCTGATTTGTACCTGATGTATCTTGTTACTTTTTGTTGTATCATGTTTAACGCTGATGTACCTTATTTTTATATAGTAGCTTCATGAACTACTATTTCTTTTAAATTCCGCTGCATTATTAAATACTCTGTGTCTGTGATCTGTGATTATGTATTTACTGTATATTCTGAGATTTGCCAAATTTTATTTACAACGCGGTATTTTGAGCAATTCAAGTCCGACATGTGCGGATGCGAATTGTTGAAAATATCGGGTCGTTACAGTTGGTATCAGAGCTTTGGTAGCTCTAGGCAAAACTCAGCATATAGAGCAGATGTATTTACAGAATCACTTTCATTCGAGTTGAATCTCTTCCTTTTGACTCGATTCCTTTGATTTCGGAACATTCCCTGCGGTTTCAAAATCCATTTCGTGTCCCTCACTATTCATCTCCATTTGATTCTGGAGTATCCATAACTCCACTTCGAATGATCTTTATAGTGAATTGGCGGTCTCGCCAATATTCTAATTTTCTTGTAAAAGGGGTGAAACTCCTTTACAATTAGCATCGATTCACCAGAGATTTATATCTATCCTTGGTTTAGATGCTAATATCTTTTGTATTCCAAACTCTATCTCTTGAGATCGAATGTAGATTTACTCCATAAAATCCACATTGATCTTATTCTTTAAGTCACGGTTGACCCGGTTAAGGTTGCCTGCGATTTATTTAAGCTTATCCTTCTTCCTATTTTGTTAATTAATTATCTTGCCTTTTACTTCCAGCCTTTTCCAACATTTTGAATTGTACTTGTAAATCTATATTTTTGTTTTATATATTGTGTTGTTTGAGTTGTTGATGTTGAATTGGGTTTCTGATCGATTCGTCTGATCAACGCTATCGATAAGATTTCCAAAACACTTTGACAGAACAAACTGACACAATATTATTTTAAAATTTGGTTAATGAAATAAATTTTGATATATAAGTTTATGGAACTTAATAAATTTATTTAAGTTGATAATTTGAAATGATAATACTTGATTTATCATTTATTGCTCTACAAATAAATTTATAAACCACTATTTATAAATTTAAGAATTTAATTTCCGATGGATTCAAACCTTGTGTTAAAGTTTTAAAAGGATATTTTATTTAAAGTATTTCCAAATAGAAATTTGTTTCCAAAGAATTTTAAAGTTTAAAATTAGTGCTCTTCTCTTTGTCGCTGGAAAATTACTTCGGCGATGACTGCAGCATCATCGACGTTCATTTTCGAGTTTCGAAGTGAAGAAACAGTTCTGTAGTCTTGCTACAGCTTTGTTTTGGGAATTTAATTGGTTTGAATTTATCAAATATGACTTGATTTTTTTTAATATATATAGATATATAATTGAAATTTGATTTGACATATTATGTATATATTATTACTTATCTCTAAATGGTTTGAATGGAATCGGAAATTTAATTCTTAAACTCTATCTTAAAGAAAATTTTAAAAATTTTAGATAAATGATTTCAACTTGAGATAATTGAATATTGGAATTTTTATTTGTATAACACACAATTTCATTCCAATATAACCTACCTTAATTTTTAGAAGTTGAATGTGTAATTGGATAATATACAATATAAAAAGGATTCTATAAATAAAATTTGAGTGGTTATAATAAATGTTACACTTAAATTTTAGTTATAAAAGATTAATAGAGGTAAATAAAGAAAAAAAGAATTTAAGGAATTTTATTTAAATAACTTAATAATCAAATTTGATTTAACATGGAACCTTAAGTCTAACCTAGGAATTTTAACAAAGGTTATTTCCTGAAATGAATATGTTTGTATAATAAACAATGTATCTTTGAATAAATAAATAAAATATATTTGAATGGGACATTTTGTAATAAAGTATACTTAATTTGGAATCATAGTTTAAATTGATGTCCAAATGAAAAAAGGGTGTAAAGAAATTTGATTGTTATACTTGCCATGATAAATATTTTATTTATGAAATATATATGTCTTGTAAAATGAATAATTATAATTTAAATAGTTAAAATGTATTTTCAATATCACTAAATTTGATAATTAAGAATTTGGTTTTCAAATGGAAATTTAAAGTGTAACTTATTAAAGGAATATCTTATTTATGAAATGGGTATTTTATATAAAGTGTTAGATTATTTGTTAAATTAAGAGTTAGGTAAAATAATGAACTTTTGACTTATTAAATGAAGTATAGTTTGATTTGGATATTCCATTCATAAAAGTTTGTTTTAATAAAATCATAGGTAAATGATATCCGAATGAATATTTCAGAAATAGAACTGATTTGAAATACTATTATATCTACTGTAGCATATTATAAGTTCTGCTGTTTTTAAAAAAATACAATGTTTTGGAAATCTTATGATTTAATAAATGAACTTAGAAATGTTACAATTTTGAAATGAATATTATTTGACCTTGAATTTAAATGGTTTAAATGAAGATTATTTTAAAAGTGTTATGATTTTTAGTAGTATGATTTCCAAATAATAACCTCTCTGAAGTATTATGATTTCAAAGCATCGTGGTTTCAAATTTATTATCTTATTTTGTTTTTCAAACTATCTTTTAGTTGTCCTTATTTTCCTTATCTTGTTACAGAATGGGAAGGCTATTGCTTATACCAGTCTGTTTAGAAATCTTTCTATGATCTTTGACAAATTTTGTTACTTATCTAGATCTGAACACTGTTTTTCCATTCATAGACCGTCGGTCAAGTGAAAAGGGTGATTCAGACTCTAGAGGATCTTTTCGTGCTTGTATTCTTGATTTGATCACCTCCATCTTGTCAAACTTACCTATAACAATAGTTATCAGGTGTAATTTAAATCTCCTTGTCATCTTATTTTAACCTTATTCCACTCTATCTTTTTCTATGCTTTCCCGTACCTCATTCCTTTTCGGGGACGAAAAGTTTTGAGTGGGGGAGAGTGTAACAACCATAGATTTTTGTATATTATTTAAATTTGAATTTCTTTTATTTTTAAATTTTTAAAACTTGTTCTATTTCGAACATTTCATTTTTAAATATAAATGTTGATTATTTAGTGAATTATAATTTCAAAATGGTGTAATTTGGATATTTTATTGAAAAATGGATTTCTAGACAAACTGTTCAAATTTTGACTTTTAAACTTCAAATTTAATTTTTTTTTAAATCTTAAATTTTATCTTTTATTATGAAAATAGATTTAATAACATTGAATACTACTTTTCGTTTCGTTGGAAACGGAGCTAAATTGTGAAAGTTATGAACATTTCAATTTTAGTATAATTGGTTTTTTTGTGCAATTTTGCCTATTTTAAATTTTATAAATCATATTTTCTTTCTTATATTTTTTTTTATATGTGTAAATATGTTAATTTATGTATATTTTCATCTCTAAATATTTTAAAAATAATAATAGAATTTTTCTAAAATTTACTATGATGATTTCCTATTTTAAAAGGTTGTTTTCCTATTTTCTGCTATTTTCTTCATAAAAAAATTATATGTAAATTAAATTTTAAATATTTATTTTGTGAATGTATTTTTATTTTATGTTATTATTTATGTTTAAAAATATATTACAAGATCATATGAATTTTCTAAAATTTATTCTATTAAATTTCAAATTTTCCAGACTAGTTTACTATTTTTAGCTATTTTCTTAATTTAACTTTATATTATTGATAAATGTTTATATAAATTATTATATTTTGATAAATTTCGAAAATTTATCTGGTATTAGTATTATTACCAGAAATATAAAGTTATAAAAAATTAAATAAAGAAATATGAAAGGTTTCTGAAACCCTTTACATTCCTAAGTCTTTTAATCTTCTGCCTTTTCATTTCTTAACCTACATCTTTATTGTTTTTTTTCTTTAGCCGTACCTTTTCTGACTTTATCCATGAATTTTCATCACTCAATCACGTGAATGAAGCTTTCTCATCTCCTCAAAAAGAAAAAAAAACATGGCTATCTTCTTCAAAAATAAAATAAAAATAATGGCTTCTTTTGCTTCACTTTCTCTTCTTCTTTCCTTGATTTTGCCATGCTCTTCACATGTTTGCTCGGCTAGCCTCTACCTCCATCAGCTCCACCATCATCTCCACCATCTTCAGCAGCAAACACACCTCCTCCACTGACCATGACCAAGCCGTGCCCATCCATTGAAGCTACACCACAAAAACTTGCACAAAACTCCTTAAAACATTGCCTAGACCACACATATCATCACCTACCCTCCACATCTTGCTTTGGCCACCCCCTTAGCCACCACCACCACTTGCTACATGACCTTTGGCTGCTGCTGCACCATCACCCTCCACTGTCCAGACCTGTACCATAAATGGCCGAGCCAAACAATGACCAAGTCGAGCCTTGTTGTGACCAAAACTTCACCTATTTGCCTTTTCCATTGATATTCTTCATGTTGCATCTCCTACCCTTCAGATCACTTCATGTTGTTGTGCTTAGGTGTGCTAAACCTGACCTATATGATGCTAACCTGAGCCCAAACACATCATGGCTAAGCACTTGATCCCCTATGGTCAAGCATTTGAATGGTGAAGGCAAAGTCTTGTCTTTATTGCTTTGTATTTCAATTTGTTCGATATTGTTTTGGTTAATATTCATATGTTATATTGTCTTGCTTATTGTTATTGCAAGATCATATCTTGGTTCTCTCAACTCAAATCAAAAGTCATGCAATTGTGCTTGTCGTGCCTTTGGAGTCGTGCTTGTATGTTGTTTTGGTCTCTAGCTTTGAAAAGGTGAGTCTTTCTCACTCTGACATTTATACTTATGAAAAAGTGAATTGATGGCAACTGTTTAGTAATATAAAATGTTTATGCAAGTTAGTGATGATCATATGATATGCTATGCCATGTTATTACCATGTTAAAACTGTTAATTTTCACCTAACATCTGATATATGACATTATATTGTGACATTGACATTGTTTATATTGTTTACACATATATTCACACTGCAAGTTCCCTGTTAGAATAGAATCACTATGGGTTGAAATGATACATACCCGAACGGACTTTAGATTAGGAAAAAATCGTTATGGGATGAAATGATAGGCTTGAGCGATTTTTATTGTATTTTATCTGACTTGGGATTGCGGGTTTGAAATGATAAAACCCGGTTTTCTTTGTAAATTACGGATTGAAATGATATATATCCGTATCACTTGACCTAGGTTAGAAAATTATATACAGACCCCGTGGTATATTTTTAAATGATTTTTTTATGTATTTTCAAAAGTATGAAATTTTGATTTAAAAATATATATATTATGGTTTTAAGAAAGTTAAATATTAAATCTTGAAATTGTGAATTTAAGTGAATTCAAGTATGTAAATTTGGAGTAAATGTGATGTTTGACTTTAAATTTTATTTTAAAATGTAAATAAATAATGGAAATTAAATTTAAAGTTTTGAAATGATATTTGAAGTAAAATGTTAAGTTTATTAAATTTATAAATAAATAAACAGTGAATTTTGACTTAATAAATGAATGGAGTTTGTAAAATTGAATATTTGATCTTAAAATTTTATTATGTTAAATCATATGTTAAAATGATTTTAAATGTGAAATTTTAAAGTCTAGAAATATGATTTTTAAGTTGTAATAATAAAAATTTGGAGTTTTATTATTATTTTTGAAAAGCTAAAATGAAACGTGGAATTTTATAGCATTTTCAAAATGCTTTAGTCTTTTGACAGCATTTTAATGCTATTGTTTTGAATCTAACAATGTTTGAAATAAATAAATATCTATTATGACATTTTATAAATGTCGTTATTCTTGAACTAAACCATTTTTGGAAGCTATAAGCTACGATAGCACTTTATAAATGATGTCGTCGCTATAATTTGACAATGTTTGAAATGTTATAGATTTTAACACTGTTTGAGTTATATTTTAAAGTGTTAAATGATTTAACTTTTGGAAATTGATTAATTGTGAAATTTAAGAAGTTTTGAATATATTTTAATATTTAAATTTGAATTTTTAAGAAATTTAAATTTGAATTTGAATTTAAATAAGGTTTACTTGATTATGTGTTAAATGGAATGAAGTGTGATGAGATAAATGAATTTTTGAATGGAATTTTTAGTGTATTTTGTAATGATACTTGAAATCACAAATGAATGACTTATTTGATTTAAAAATGATATTTAAATTTGAGTATTTGAATTTGAATTCAAATAATGATTTGATAATAAAGTTTGGAAATGATTTGATCTTTATTTTGATAAAGAATATGAATTGGAATGATATGTACTTTTGGTAAATGAATATTTGAAGTTTATATTGGTATAAAAGGATATTTAGTTTAATTGTAAATTGAGTTTATTTAAATAATATTAGATTTATGAAATGAATATTTCAAAACTAAGTAATAATGAAACTAGATTTGAGATATATGAAATTATAAAATTTAGTTTTTGAAATGCGAGATATTAAAGCTTTGAAATATATTAAAAATTGAATAGTTTAATTTGTGGATCAAATCTATATTTGAAATTGATATGATTTGAAATGGTTATTGGGAAATTTAATTGAAACTGATGGTTTGAATTGAATTAAGTTGGAAATTGAAAATTTGGCATAATTGAATGAATTGTAAAATGTAAAGAATTAAATGTATATCCCATGATTTCAAATGTATGATTTTGAAATGTTATGATTTCAAAGTGAAATTATTTCAAGTATTTTGGTTTCGAAAGAGTTATACTTTGAAAATATTATGATTTTGAAATGAATATATGTTTGAAATGTTTTTGGTTTCGAAGTATAAACTATTTTGATTGAATAAATAGTTTTGAAATAAAAATGGTTTATGGTTTCGAAGTATAAACTATTTTGAAAGAAATATAGTTTGAAGTGAAATGATTTGATCCTTTTGAAATATAAACTATTTTGAAAGGATCACGGCGTTATAATAACGTTTGGTTGTTAAAGAGACCGAGATCGGAAGTTGTCATACTCTCTGCCAACTCCGAAAACCACTTTAACAATCGTGTATGCGGTGGAGATTCCAGAATGAAGTAGGATGGTGGCGACGTTCTTGAGGTATATACGTGGACCCAACTCCCGTGAGTTGGCATAAGGTGGCTAAAACAGGAGCGATCTTGGGCCAAGTGAGGTCATTCCTCCGATCGGACACATTCCTTCGATACTATACTCTTACTGATGATTGATTAGATGGCCATCCTCCGATTTTGATTGGGAGTGCGTTCCGAGGTGGGCGTATGTGGCTGCTGCGTTACCACCAGCCCGTGTTCGTAATTGGTATATCTACCCTGGCATTGCCTTGTGTGCCATGTCACCTACCATACCGAACCTTTACTACAAGTTTGTTTTTCTCCCGTAGCCCGTGTGGTATCCTCTGACAGTCACCCAGAGTGGAGATGGCATGATATTGGATGGACTACTGGGACTATTATGTGTGAAGGGTGATATGGGTAGCCCGGAACGCTATTTAAAAGTATGTTTATTTTACTGTAGACATTATTATATTAGTGCAGTATTACTACATAGTTAATAGTTTAACGGATCCTTAAAGGATGGGCGATCCCAAGCATCCTTTAAGTTACTGATGCATTTTTGTTATTGTTCACTTGAGTTTGTTTACAGTTCGTAAGTATTTATGTCCTGACTCGAGTGTTTTGTATTTTGCTTTACGCTCGAGTCAGATTGAGTGAGTTAGCATTGAAGATTCACCTTCGGAGTTGGAGCTTTCCTTGAAGATCCAGCCATCTATTTTGCTTTCTGTATCCAGTGATTTCAGTGATGTATTCTGATTTGTACCTGATGTATCTTGTTACTTTTTGTTGTACCATGTTTAACTCTGATGTATCTTATTTTTATATAGTAGCTTCATGAACTACCATTTCTTTTAAATTCCGCTGCATTATTAAATACTCTGTGTCTGTGATCTGTGATTATGTATTTACTGTATATTCTGAGATTTGCCAAATTTTATTTACAACGCGGTATTTTGAGCAATTCAAGTCCGACATGTGCGGATGCGAATTGTTGAAAATATCGGGTCGTTACAACAACCAACCTTTTTGAACGGTTCAAATCGGAAATAAACCACACATGCCTAATTCAAAGCATTCAAAAGGGAGGATTGTTAACGGGGTAATTTAGAAAATAATTGAAAAGAAGGAAAAACAATACACAGGATCTCGCACCGGAATGACAAAATATAATAATCATATAAACAGTTCATGAAGCTGTTTTACAAATGACGTTTGATTACAACTTTACAATTCAAATCAGAGTTATACATACATAAGAAAATAAACAAATAATGCAGCAGAACACAAGAAGTAGTGGAATAATAATAATAAATAAAAATAAGATACTGAATCTTTGTCTTCGTCCTCTAGAAAATAAAATGGTCTTTAATACACTGAAAAGCTCAGATTGACCCGAGCGTAATGAAAAGACAAAACACTCGAGTCAGGACTAAAAGATCTTATCTAAGTCAAATCAAAATAAGTAGAATAGAAATATTACTGTAATGGCTTCAGAGATGTTATGGGATTTTCATCTCCTATCAAGTGTACAACGTGGATATAGTTATTTAAAAGATTTCAAATAATTTGAAATACCAATCTTAATCATTTTAACTAAAATAAATCCAAAGCTTGAATTTAATGCCTAAACCTTTCAAATAATTCAATTCCAATAAATAGTCCAAATTCAATAAATTATATGGGTATATGTCATTTCGACCAATATCCAAAATCACAATTTCCAACCCAATGGAAACCGCTCGGGTTATCATTTCAATCCATAGTGATAACAGAGATGTATACATAAATAAACATCCAATCATCCAAAATGTCAACTAATAACATCCATCACAATCCAATATGCAAATCAGCCAATAAATCACAACAATCAATTGATTATCATTATTAGGTGTTTAACTAACAATTTATATTCAATATTAATTAAATGACAATTCAATTCAATATAAATTAAAATTTAACTTAAATGACAATCTAAAAACCCCAAACAACAATCAATAAATTTCTAATCACATCATAAATTTAGTTTAACTAACATAGATAATTCAGTATCCATGAGTGGGTCAAAACACTCACCTTTGATATTTAGAACGCAAAAATCCAAACAAAGATGCCTTTCCAATAATCTCCAAACTCAGCCAAACCTATTTCATATCAGGAATCCCAATACGAGTCCAACGGAAGAAACTACGCATGTATCGGAGCTCGTATCTGAAGATATTCAGGTTATAAGGATATATTAAAAAATACATACACATTTAGTTATTAAAATAAGAAACTATAATAACTCACGTTTTCAAATTTGTGTACCCAAAACAAAGGCAAGAAGTAGAAATCCAAAACCATGAAAGCTAATTCTCATTGTTCATTTTTTTTGAAGGCTTCTTACAAAAGAAGGCAAGGTGATGAGAAAAGGTGCGGATGTGGTTGAGGAAGAAATAGATGCTTACACTTTTTTTTGAACATATCATCAGTAAAAATGAATTGGCAGTAACTAATTGGAGGTATAAAGTTATGTTGACATTGAAACTTTGAGGAAAATAAATAGAGGCCCAGATTTTTGAAAAATAATGATGTTCTAGGGGAGAGAATGAGATACGATATGAAACAAAAGAAGAAAGGGAAGTAACAAATGAAATAGGTATGGAAGGAACAAACAAAATGAAGGTATATGATCTGTAAAATCCTGTATTTTCTGATTATTTTAATTATATATTTTAATTTTTTATTAAATTTTTTATTTAAAAACTTATTTTATTTATTTGGAATGATTAAATTTGTTACTTTAAATATAAACTTTGATTTTGATGTGAATTAGAATTCCAAACATGACTAAATAGAATAATTTCCAAAATAATGGATTTTGGTCAACTTTGACTTTTAACTTAAAAATTTAAAAGTTTGAAAATTTTAATTTTATCTTTTATTATGAAAATAAATAAAATTTTAAGAACACTGCTTTTCGTTTCGTTGAAATCTGATTTATAATGTGAAAGTTATGCCTTTTTAACTATTGAGTGTAATTTGCTATATTTAACAAAATTGCTTATTTTAAATCATATAAATAATATTTTATTTGGTCATGTACTGTTCTAATTTATATTTGTATGGGTAAAATAACATGTTATGTATATATTTTGGTTTTCAAACATTTTTAAAAGTGTAATTGACATTTTCCAATGTCAGTTGTATTTTGTTTACAATTTTTAATTTCTTAATTCAATTAATTAAAGTAATTCTTTATTTATCTTTATATTTTTCTTAAGAACTTATTTTATGCTCATATCCACTTTATTTTTTTCACCATTTATTTTATTTATTTGACTTTTTATTTGTTTTAAAGTGAAATAGAAATTTTCTAAGGCTAGTGATATTTATTTGAGATTTTCATGCCCTCTTTCCAATTTTTAAACAATTTCTTTAGTTCTTTTTCTATTTTCTCTAATTTAAATTATTTATTTCATTTTAGAAATTATAAATGAATTATTTTATTTCAAAATTTTGCTTTGGAATATTTTTAAAATGAAATAGAAATTTTCCTAAAGCTTGTGATGATTTAATTGTAAATTTTGAACCCTGTTTTCAATTTTTAATCAATTTCTTTAATTACTTTTCCATTTTCTTTAAATTTTATTATTTATTTTTATTTGATATTACTTTGTTTCGGTTTTAAAGTCAAATTTACTGATTTTTCATTTGAATTAAAGAAAAAGAAATATGAAAGGTTTAAAGAGCTTTAATAACTTAAGTCTTTTCATCTCCTATGTCCTTTCAATTGCCACAACTCCTCATTTACTTCTTTTGGCTGTGTATTACTTTTTTTGGCCGTGTATTCCAGTGCTCATTCATGAAAAAAATATTTGTTCCTCATTCTATTCACGGCTTGCAAAAAAGTTTGGTAACGACTAACTTTTTCCTTCTTCTTCTTCTCATTTTTCATGGTTTTTGCCTTGTTTGCTCGGCCTCCTCTAGACAATCACGGCCACCACCTCCTACATAGCTTCCTTGTCACCACCGTCACATACTCCTCTGACCATGGCCAGGCTGTGACGCCCCACCTCTATACCCACGCTAGCCAAGAACACTACGGAGTAATGCTGTCAACTAGCGCGGAGAATAAGGCTGTTGAGGAGCGACCATCCATGTAATTACTTATCACACGGTGGCTATAAATAATCTTCGGAAACAAACATAGAAATAAGCATAACGCAAATCAGTCACAGACATCCATATCACAAAGGCGGAAGAAGATATGAATATATAACTAACACATGAAAGTGTACATCAGAGTAGTGGTCAAAAGATCCACAATAATACAAAAGAATAGCAACACGTGCTATACAAAAGAATACAACTATGAGTCTATATCTCAAGTGTATTCAACAAAAACTGCTAATCTAAACAGTTAGCCAAAAGTCAGAGTGATGAATCCCTGGGAAGAAGTCAAGCAGAAGCACCTGTAACATCTCGGTCTGACCCGAGTATTATTTAAGAAAAATAATAAACGGGTCAGTCTAG
This sequence comes from Allium cepa, assembly GCA_030765085.1. Classification (NCBI taxonomy): domain Eukaryota; kingdom Viridiplantae; phylum Streptophyta; class Magnoliopsida; order Asparagales; family Amaryllidaceae; genus Allium; species Allium cepa. Next base: position 720,270,351 of record CM060935.1, on the reverse strand, counting down.
CTATAAATATCAGATGACAAGATATAACATAAAAGATATGGCATAAACATAAAATATCCATAATGACATACCACTATAAGTATGTAAATAATGATCAACAGAAGATCAATCAATAAGAGATAATCAATATCACAAGAATCTTCTCAAAGATTCGGAAAGGGCATCATACCCCAAACTTGTACTCATAACAAGTTGATGACATAAATTCTAGAAATCAATGCAAGAAGTCCAGAAATCATAGAAAAGAGAAAGAGGCCTATGACATGACGGTCTGAAGACCAAGGGGAGCTACCCCACATGTGTGAATGGAATCACACAGATTAAGGTCCAGACTAACCAAAAAGCAAAAAGGGATGTGTGAGTGGAATCACACAAGTGGTGTCTAGTCTAACCTCGCAACAAGAGACATCGCACAGTTGCTAGTCTAAAGCATCAGAATGATCGTCATGATCAACGAGAAGTGTCAATTACACTAAGCTAGTAAATATAGAAGTTTAGCTTCATGTCCCATAACCACTTGCTTAACTTAAATATTTTCGAACAAACTGTAAATCTTCACTAATAAAATTGTCACAAGAGGTTCAATCGAACAAGTCCAAGAATTAACCGACGAAGTGAACGCAAGCGTTTCATACCACTTGTTTTACTAAGTCGTTTAATTAGATTTCTCATCCGAGTGAGGTAAAGGTTCGTATATACTAATAGATTGGAAAACGGTTTAAGAAAAGAGCTTTGTTATTAAAAATAGAGTTTAAATTGTTTGTTAAAAGAGTTTTGATATTTACTACTAGTATTGAAACCTTTATATTATAAAATGACAAAACACAGAAGCAATTATATAAACAATCAATCACAAAGATCGCATACGGAGATGTGAATAAGATCCAAGGAAATCAGCTCAATGTTTTTCAGATAAGATCCCCTACGGAGGGGGGGTCCAGGGGGTGGCAACCCCCCAAGGTGGGGGTGCGGGGGCAACGCCACCGCTTACGGGGTTCGACCTGCCCGGTCAGATCGCGGGGGTCCAGGGGGCAGCGCCCCGTCCAAAACGATACGACCTAGTGAAGACAAAAAGGGGGTCTAACGACCTAAGAGGGATAGGGTCGAGCGACCAAACGGTTGCGACCTAGGGGTCTAAGGGGTCAAGCGACTTAGTGGTTGCGACCTAGAGGTGTTCGCGACCTAACGATGACTCACGACCCAACATGGCCGACTTAACAGAGGTCGCGACCTAACAGGATAACTCGTGACCGACTTAAGAGTTGCGTGACTGATGGGTTGCACGACTTAAGGGTTGCACGACTTAAGGGTTAGGCCAGGAGCGACCTAAGGAGATAAGGTCCAACGACCTACGAGTTAAGGGTCCAACGACCTATCGGGATAACTCGTAACCGACTTAAGAGTTGCGTGACTGAAGGGTTGCACGACTTAAGGGTTAACTCGTAAACGACTCACGACCTATGGATGAACGACTTAACTCCGACGAGCTAAAAATGGCCAGAACGACCTGGGGTTAACTCGTAAACGACTCACGACCTATGGATGAACGATTTAACTGCGAACAAGCTAAAAATGGCCAGAACGACCTAGGGTTAACTCGTAAACGACTCACGACCTATGGACGAACGACTTAACTCCGAACGAGCTAAAAATGGCCAGAACGACCTAGGGTTAACTCGTAAACGACTCACGACCTATGGACGAACGACTTAACTCCGAACGAGCTAAAAATGGCCAGAACGACCTAGTGTTAACTCGTAAACGACTCACGACCTATGGACGAACGACTTAACTCCGAACGAGCTAAAAATGGCCAGAACGATCTAGGGTTAACTCGTAAACGACTCACGGCCTATGGACGAACGACTTAACTCCGAACGAGCTAAAAATGGCCAAAACGACCTAAGTGCAGAAAATTCACCAAAACGCTAAAAATTGGAGTTTTTCGCCAATCCAATCCAAACCAAATGCTAACATGCATGCAAAAATGATAGGGAATCATTCCCAACAGTCCAATATAGTTATAGGCTAGAATTGTGAGATAAAAATCTCACCTTTGCACAAATTCAATGAAGAAGGAGCTTGAAACAATGGAGAAGCAACTACAAGCTAGAATCCAATGTCTTCACTTTGATTTTGGAGTTGAATGATGGATTTAAAGTTGGAACCTAAGCTTGGAGTTTTAATTTCCTCTTCCACTCACCATTAATGCAAAAGCTTGGTTGTTAGGAAATTTATGAAGAGTGAGAAGAAGGAAGGGGGTTTGGGCTTGAGTTATAATGGCAATCTAACCCAAAGTCCAAAGCGGGAAAAGTTAGTGAAATTCCACTGACTACAAACCTATCAATGTTTATACTTAAAAAAATTGTAAACGGCATTTCGAACTCAATGAAAGTGGTCTCGAGTCCTAATTTGACCGTTTGCAAAAAGTAGCTTTTCGGACCAATATCCGATTAACGACAAAATATTTAAATAAAATATTTAAATATAAAATCGATAAATATGCGGGTTGTTACAGACTCCCCTCCTAAAAGAAATTGCGTCCTCGCAATATATAAGATGGAAATAACAAGTAACAACCATAAAAGCATATTAACACATAAGAAATTTGAAATAGGAAGTTCACCTCAAAGAGCAGGAGCAAGCAAGTCCGGATGCGTTCGCTCGATGAATTCTCTGGATTCCCAAGAGCAATCCTTAGGATTTGAGGACCATTGAACCTTCACAAGCGGAACATCTTTATTTCGAAGTCGTTTAACCTCCGAAGCTATAATTCGAATAGGATGCTGCTCATAAGTTAAATTCGGCGAAACTTCAATTTCTTCCACAACAGCAGGCTCAAGAATAGAATCGGAATCCCGAAGGCATTTCCGTAATTGAGAAACGTGAAATACGTTATGCATAGCAGAAAACTGAGCCGGCAATGCAAGGCGATAAGCCATGGAACCAATACGTTCAGTGATAGGAAATGGCCCAATATATCGAGGCGCTAACTTCCCCGATTGACTGAAACGTACAACACCCTTCATAGGTGAAACACGAATAAAAACAGGATCCCCAACAGAAAATTCTAATTTCCTTCTTCGATTATCGGCATAGGATTTTTGTCTACTCTGGGTTTCTTTCATCCTATGTCGAATAAGTTCTATCTTTTCCGTGGAATCACGAATAAAGTCTGGACCTAAAACCAGCTTCTCATAGGCCTCAAGCCAACAAGAAGGAGATCGGCATGGCCTTCCGTAGAGTGCCTCGAAAGGTGCCATACCAATACTAGATTGGAAGCTATTATTATAGGAAAATTCAACAAGTGAAATATGATCTTCCCAACTTCCACCAAAATCAAGCACACAAGCACGAAGAAGATCTTCAATAGTTTGATTCACACGCTCGGTTTGTCCATCGGACTGGGGGTGATACGCGGTGCTAAAATTAAGCTTCGTTCCTAAAGCTTTTTGAAGACTCTTCCAAAATCCACTAGTAAACAATGGATCACGATCGCTAACAATAGAAGCAGGAACTCCATGCAATTTTACAATTTCCTTGACAAATAGTTTGGCCAAAAGAGGAACGGTTCGGTTAGACCGAACCGGAATAAAATGGGCGGATTTAGTAAGTCTATCAACAATCACCCATAAGCTATCATGACCCGAACGAGAACGGGGAAGGCCATCTATAAAGTCCATGGAAATTTGATCCCACTTCCAAATTGGAATTTCTAAAGGTTGCAATAACCCACCAGGCCTTTGATGTTCGGCCTTGACAAGTTGGCAAGTCATGCAACACTTAACAAAGTTAGCAATATCAGATTTCATTCCCTCCCAATAATAAAGTCGCTTCATATCAGCGTACATTTTACTACTACTGGGATGAATGGTGAATTTAGAACGATGGGAATCTTCTAAAATATCTTTACGAAGATCTCCAATATTTGGTACGATAAGTCTACCAAATTTTCGAATGCCGCCACGAGAATCAATATCAAAGTCTTTCAAACCTTCAATATCAATTTTATCCTTAACAATTTTGCCAAGAAGAGCCAATTCATAATCTAGCCATTGAGCTTCAAGAATGCGGTCTAAAAGAGAAGGATGAGCCTCAAGGCTACATAAAACAAGCGATGAGCATAAATCGGATACGCGCTCTCGAATCTCACAAGTGGATAAAATCACGAGATCGTTCCATTCAGATATCATCATAGAAACAACTGCTTGTTGTTTACGGCTAAGAGCATCGGCGACACGATTACCCATACCGGGGGTATAAAGAATATCAAGATCATAAGGTGCAAGAAACTCGAGCCAACGCTGTTGACGTAAATTAAGTTCTTTTTGAGAAAATAAATATTTCAGAGACTTATGATCCGTATAAAGAATAAATTTCTCTCCCAATAGATAATGACGCCAAATCCGAAGAGCGAAAACAATAGCCGCGAGTTCTAAATCATGTGTGGCATATCTAGTCTCGGCCGGCTTTAATTGCCTAGAAGCATAAGCAATAACTCGTTCTTTTTGCATAAGAACGGCACCCAAACCAACGTGACTAGCATCAGTATAAACAACAAAATCTTGATTCCCCACGGGAATAACAAGAATAGGGGCATCGGAAAGGAGTTCTTTCAATTTCTGAAAAGAGGCTTCACATTTGTCCGACCAAATGTATTTAACTCCCTTCTTAGTCAAGCTAGTAAGAGGCACGACAATCTTAGAAAAGTCCTTAATGAAACGACGGTAATAGCCCGCCAAACCGAGAAAACTATGAATCTCTATCACACTCTCCGGTCTCTTCCAATCTTGAATCGCTTCAATCTTTGAAGGATCCACGAAAATCCCGGATTCGGAAATAATATGACCGAGAAACTTCACACGAGATTGCCAAAAGTGGCATTTAGAAAATTTCGCCTTTAATTGATTACTCCTAAGAGTTTCCAATACAATCCGAAGATGTTTCTCATGTTCCTCCTCGGTTTTTGAATACACAAGAACATCATCAATGAATATGAGAACAAACCGATCGAGGAAATCTTTGAAAACTCGATTCATGAGGTCAACAAAATAAGCAGGAGCATTCATTAACCCAAATGGCATAACAAGCCATTCATAAGATCCATATCGAGTACGGAATGATGTCAAAGGAATGCTATCCTCAGCGATACGAAGCTGATGGAAACCGGTAGCCAAGTCCAATTGTGAAAAGACCTTAGCACCACTAAGCTGATCGAATAGATCATCAATCCGAGGTAAAGGATATTTATTTTTAATAGTCAGATCGTTAAGCTTGCATAGTCAACGCAAAGCCTAAGCGTACCGTCGGATTTCTTCACGAAAATAGCCGAAGCTCCCCAAGGTGAGGAACTAGAGCGAATAAATTGCTTCGTCTCCAATTCGGATAATTGTTTACGCATCTCCTCATTTTCCTTATTGGACATGCGATAAGGAGGACGAGTAATAGTTTGAGCTCCAGAAACAAGATTAATTCTGAACTCAATTGCTCGTTTAGGTGGTAAACCTAAAACGGGCTCAAATATGTCGGAAAATTCACGAACAACGTGAATACGAGAAATAATATCATCTTCATCATCGTCGTCGTCATCACGAGGATTTAAAGAATATAAAGATGCCACCAAACAGGATTCTGAATCTTTAAGATTAACAGAAATCTGTTTAACAGATAGTGGATGTCGAAGATGAATAGTCCGCTCAGGACATAGGATATGGGCTTGATAACGGTTAAGCCAATCCATTCCTAAAATTATTCCAAAGCCTAAGTAACGCATGACATGCAAATCGGCTAGGAAAGAAAAATCACATAAAATAATCTCCACATCTTTACAAAGCAAACTAAGAGTTGCGGATCCACCAACAGGATTCGCAATTTTTAAAGAAGTCATCAATGTAGTAACACTTAAGAAAAAAGTGTCTACCAGTTCCTTTGATATAAAAGAATGGGATGCACCCGTATCAAAGAGAACTCTAATAGGTTGATCATGAAATAAAATAATACCATCAAGAATGGAATGAGAAATACCTTGGCCACGAGATGTGTTGCCAGGGGCTTGAGCCACATTCAACTTTCCTTCCTTCTTGCCTTTACGCTTGAGGCATTGATGTATGTAATGATCCGGGCTCTTACAATAGCGACAAGATTTGGGCTTAGAGCACTTATTCGCATAATGATCCCCAGACCCACAGTTGAAGCAACTCGCACCACTAGGAGAAGGAGACTTTGCCGCAGGGGTTGCCTGCTTACCCTTTTTGTTGGGATAAGGACCCTTGAATTTGCTTGGCCTCTTCTTGTTGTTGAAGTTTGGTTTAGCGCCTTTCACTTCAGCATCACTCTCTCTATCAGCCTCTTCAAGACGAAGAGCGATATCGACGAGTTGATCAAATGTGACTTCTAGTTTCAGGAGTAGTGGCTTCTTAAGATTCTTATTTAAGCCATAAGCGAACCTCTGGTTCTTCTTCAATGGGGTGTTGATGTATTCAACCCCATATTTGGAAAGCGACTCGAAGGCTGCGACGTAATCAGTCACAGAGGATTGACCTTGAACAAGGTCTATAAAACGTCGAGCCAAGGTTACTTTCCCAGCTTCTGGTACAAACTTTAACTCGAAGCATCCCTGAAATTGCTCCCAGGTGAGATCCGCTTCATTAATTTCTGAAGTAAGGAGTTCGTACCAGTCCAATGCTCTCTCCTGGAGCATGCTGGAAGCCACCTGAACGCGGTGGAGATCGATAAGGTTCATGCGAGAAAAGATTCGATCGCATGATTTTAACCAAGCCTGGACCTCGATGATATTTTCCGAACCTTTGAAGGGCTTCCCACCCAAGTTAGTGTAATCGCTGCACAAGCGTGCAAATCCCGACTTTGGGTGAGTAGGTTCCGGGTTAGCTCCAGCTGCTTGAGCATTAGTTACTAAATCAAGAAGCTGTTGAGCAGTCATAAAAACTCCATCCGGGGGAGCAGCACCAGATGATCCAGTTCTGGGACGGCCTGGTCTAGACATTCTCTTCCTTTAAGAAAGAAAGAAGAGAAGGAAGAAGGTTATTCACCAATGAACATCAAGCAATCTTGATAGATAAAACAAGGAATCATAAAGGAAATAGGGTGAATCGGTACGAAGACTCGAATTAATCCTATGGTATGACTCCTAAGATAGACCTAGGACGATGATCCTTTGTAAGTTATTCTACATTGTTCCGAAGTTTGGCTTTGATACCAAGCTGTGACGCCCCACCTTTATACCCACGCTAGCCAAGAACACTACGGAGTAGTGCTGTCAACTAGCGCGGAGAATAAGGCTGTTGAGAAGCGACCATCCATGTAATTGCTTATCACATGGTGGCTATAAATAATCTTCGAAAACAAACGCAGAAATAAGCATAACGCAAATCAGTCACAGACATCCATATCACAAAGGCGGAAGAAGATATGAATATATAACTAACACATGAAAGTGTACATCAGAGTAGTGGTCAAAAGATCCACAATAATACAAAAGAATAGCAACACGTGCTATACAAAAGAATACAACTATGAGTCTATATCTCAAGTGTATACAACAAAAACTGCTAATCTAAACAGTTAGCCAAAAGTCAGAGTGATGAATCCCTGGGAAGAAGTCAAGCAGAAGCACCTGTAACATCTCGGTCTGACCCGAGTATTATTTAAGAAAAATAATAAACGGGTCAGTCTAGCTATAAATATCAGATGACAAGATATAACATAAAAGATATGGCATAAACATAAAATATCCATAATGACATACCACTATAAGTATGTAAATAATGATCAACAGAAGATCAATCAATAAGAGATAATCAATATCACAAGAATCTTCTCAAAGATTCGGAAAGGGCATCATACCCCAAACTTGTACTCATAACAAGTTAATGACATAAATTCTAGAAATCAATGCAAGAAGTCCAGAAATCATAGAAAAGAGAAAGAGGCCTATCACATGACGGTCCGAAGACCACGGGAAGCTACCCCACATGTGTGAATGGAATCACACAGATTAAGGTCCAGACTAACCAAAAAGCAAAAAGGGATGTGTGAGTGGAATCACACAAGTGGTGTCTAGTCTAACCTCGCAACAAGAGACATCGCACAGTTGCTAGTCTAAAGCATCAGAATGATCGTCATGATCAACGAGAAGTGTCAATTACACTAAGCTAGTAAATATAGAAGTTTAGCTTTACGTCCCATAACCACTTGCTTAACTTAAATATTTTCGAACAAACTGTAAATCTTCACTAATAAAATTGTCACAAGAGGTTCAATCGAACAAGTCCAAGAATTAACTGACGAAGTGAACGCAAGCGTTTCATACCACTTATTTTACTAAGTCGTTTAGTTAGATTTCTCATCCGAGTGAGGTAAAGGTTTGTATATACTAATAGATTGGAAAACGGTTTAAGAAAAGAGCTTTGTTATTAAAAATAGAGTTTAAATTGTTTGTTAAAAGAGTTTTGATATTTACTACTAGTATTGAAACCTTTATATTATAAAATGACAAAACACAGAAGCAATTATATAAACAATCAATCACAAAGATCGCATACGGAGATGTGAATAAGATCCAAGGAAATCAGCTCAATGTTTTTCAGATAAGATCCCCTACGGAGGGGGGGTCCAGGGGGGTGGCAACCCCCCAAGGTGGGGGTGCGGGGGCAACACCACCGCTTACGGGGTTCGACCTGCCCGGTCAGGTCGCGGGGGTCCAGGGGGCAGCGCCCCCGACGGGGTGCGGGGCAGCGCCCCGTCCAAAACGGTACGACCTAGTGAAGACAAAAAGGGGGTCTAACGACCTAAGAGGGATAGGGTCGAGCGACCTAACGGTTGCGACCTAGGGGTCTAAGGGGTCAAGCGACTTAGTGGTTGCGACCTAGAGGTGTTCGCGACCTAACGATGACTCACGACCCAACATGGCCGACTTAACAGAGGTCGCGACCTAACAGGATAACTCGTGACCGACTTAAGAGTTGCGTGACTGAAGGGTTGCACGACTTAAGGGTTGCACGAGTTAAGGGTTAGGCCAGGAGCGACCTAACGAGATAAGGTCCAACGACCTACGAGTTAAGGGTCCAACGACCTATCGGGATAACTCGTAACCGACTTAAGAGTTGCGTGACTGAAGGGTTGCACGACTTAAGGGTTAACTCGTAAACGACTCACGACCTATGGATGAACGACTTAACTCCGAACGAGCTAAACATGGCCAGAACGACCTAGGGTTAACACGTAAACGACTCACGACCTATGGACGAACGACTTAACTCCGAACGAGCTAAAAATGGCCAGAACGACCTAGGGTTAACTCGTAAACGACTCACGACCTATGGACGAACGACTTAACTCCGAACGAGCTAAAAATGGCCAGAACGACCTAGGGTTAACTCGTAAACGACTCACGACCTATGGACCAACGACTTAACTCCGAACGAGCTAAAAATGGCCAGAACGACCTAGGGTTAACTCGTAAACGACTCACGACCTATGGACGAACGACTTAACTCCGAACGAGCTAAAAATGGCCAGAACGACCTAGGGTTAACTCGTAAACGACTCACAACCTATGGACGAACGACTTAACTCCGAACGAGCTAAAAATGGCCAGAACGACCTAAGTGCAGAAAATTCACCATAACGCTAAAAATTGGAGTTTTTCGCCAATCCAATCCAAACCAAGTGCTAACATGCATGCAAAAATGATAGGGAATCATTCCCAACAGTCCAATATAGTTATAGGCTAGAATTGTGAGATAAAAATATCACCTTTGCACAAATTCAATGAAGAAGGAGCTTGAAACAATGGAGAAGCAACTACAACTAGAATCCAATGTCTTCACTTTGATTTTGGAGTTGAATGATGGATTTAAAGTTGAAACCTAAGCTTGGAGTTTTAATTTCCTCTTCCACTCACCATTAATGCAAAAGCTTGGTTGTTAGGAAATTTATGAAGAGTGAGAAGAAGGAAGGGGGTTTGGGCTTGAGTTATAATGGCAATCTAACCCAAAGTCCAAAGCGGGAAAAGTTAGTGAAATTCCACTAACTCCAAACCTACCAATGTTTATACTTAAAAAAATTGTAAACGGCATTTCGAACTCAATGGAAGTGGTCTCGAGTCCTAATTTGACCGTTTGCAAAAAGTAGCTTTTCGGACCAATATCCGATTAACGACAAAATATTTAAATAAAATATTTAAATATAAAATCGATAACTATGCAGGTTGTTACACAGGCCGCACCATTCCATGAAGAGAAACTCCACCAAAATGCAACCTAAAGCCTTGAAAGCATGTTGTTTGACCACCACTTGTTCACCACTTCCATTTCCACCACCATCATCACCTTAGGCAGCCATCACCACCTCTTTCCTGACCCTTACTCACCCCTCCTACCTCTGACCAGACCCATACTCCACTGGTCGAGCCAAACATCCCATGGCCAAGCCCCTCTTGTCGACCAAAACCATGCTAGTGTGCCTAAAACTCTTCACATGCCTATGTTGTAACTTCCCCTTTATCTCTAGATTGTAGCCGTGCATCCCTTGGTCCAAACCAGACCCCAACCATGATCAAACCTGAGCTAAAGTATGTCCAAACCTTAGCCAAAACATCCCCAAGGCCATGCAAACAAATATAGAAAGCAAGGCAAAAAATTGTGTATTCAAACTCCTGTTCATTTCAAAGTTATTTCAATTTGAATGTTGTATTGAATTATAACTTTATGTTGGTTTTGTTTATGGGTTGTGACAAGATCATTAGCTTGATTCTCATCCACTAGAATCCATTGTTGTGTCATTGTGCCTTTGGGAATCCGTTTGTGTCATTGGTTTTGTTATCTCCAGCATTTAGAGGCGAGTAAATCTCACACGATATTTTATACTTATGCAATTGTGAAGCGACAACATTTGAATATGTAGAATTGTACACGATGTTATAACTGCATATGATTATTTATATATCATGTTAAACCTGTTAATTTACCTGTCATATCATATGTTACTGTTATATGATGTTAACTGTTCATTTATATCTGTTTATCACACTACAGTTCCCTGTAGATTTGATTCACTATGGGTTGAAATGATACATACCAGAACGGACTTTAGAATAGGGAAAAATCATTATGGGCAGAAATGATAGGCTTGAACGGTTTTTATTTATTTGTTTTAACTTGGGATTGTAGGTTTGAATCGAATTTGTTAAGTGAAATTATTGGAAAATTTAGATTTTTCTGTAAAGGTTTGCTTTATAAAAAACATTAATTAAAAAAGTATTTTAATGAACATCTTTGAATGTTAAAATATGATTTTTATAATGTTTAAATGGTTTAAATTGAAATGTTTTCAAGTATAACTTACATTAGTTTTTTTTCTGAATGCTGTGAAAGGATGAAATTTCCAATGTTTATGGTTTTAACTTAGTAAATGAACTCATAACGGTTTAAAGTTTTGAAAGATATGATATTTTGATATTAAAATGATTTGAAATAAAGTTTTGAAAGATATGATATTTTGATATATAATAATGATTTGAAAATGAAGCTTTGGAAAGATATGATATTTTGATATTAAAATGATTTGAAAATGAAGTTCTGAAAGATATGATATTTTGATATTAAAATGATTTGGAAATGAAGCTTTGAAAGGATATGATATTTTATGTATTAAAATGATTTGAAAGGAAGTTTTGAAAGATATGGTATGTTGATATATTGAAATGGTTTGGAAATGATTTAATCTTTATTTTGATAAAGGTATGGAATGAAAGGATATTTTATTTTGAAGTATAAAATATTATTTTAAAGTTATAACCACGGGTTATAATAACTATCGGTTGGCAAAGAGACCGGGATCGGATATGGGCATACTCTCTGTCGATACCGAAAACCACTTTGACAACCGTGTACGTGGTGGAGATTCCAGAATGAAGTAGGATGGTGGCAACGTTTTTGTGGTATGTTACGAGGACCCAACTCCGGTGATGTGGCATAAGGTGGCTAAAACAGGAGCGGTCTCGGGCCAGTTGAGGTTGCACCTCGTACCGGACGCATTTCTTCGATACCATACTTGTGATTTTTGGGCGCCCCTCCGATTTTTGTGGGAATGTGTTCCGCGGTGGGCGTATGTGGCTGCTGCATTACCACCAGCCCGAGTGTCGTAATTGGTATATCTACCCTGGCATTGCCTCTTGTGCCGTGTCACCTACCATATCGAGCCTTTACTACGAGTTTCTATTTATGTCGTACCCATCCAGTAGCTTCTCGTAGTCTCCCGATCAGGAGATATGCAGGTACTGTATAGACTATTGGCATTATTTGTATTAAGGGGAATATTGGTCACTCCTTAACGCTATTTAAAAGTAAGTTTATTTTACTATTAGACATTATTATAATAGCGCAATATACTACATAGTAAATAGTTTAACAGATCCTTAGAGGATGGGCGGTCCCAAGCATCCTTTAAGTTACATGTACCTTTACTACAGTTCACTTGAGTTGATTTACATTGTATAAGTATGTATGTCCTGACTCGAGTGTTTGTATTTTTTATTTACGCTCGGGCCAGCCTGAGTATACACAGATTTGGATTTCCACTTTCTGGAGATTTGGAATCACTGGAGATTTTATGCTTGTCTAGTTTTATCTGTTTCAATTCCAGTTATCTTGTTGATCCCAGTATTGTATTCATTTTGTACTTGGTTATCATTTTGAAACTTCTTTTGTACTTTATTTCTTCTGTTGTAACTTACGTAACTTTGATATATTTATACAGTAGCTTCATGAACTACTATTTCTTTTACTTTCGCTGCACTATTATTACTTTGTGTTTGTGATCTGTGATTCTATTTACTGTATACTCTGATATTTGCCAAATTTTATTTACAACGCGGTATTTTGGGCAATTCAAGTCCGACATGCATGGATGCGAATGGTTGAAAATACTGGGTTGTTACATTTGGTATCAGAGCTTTAGATTTGAGGCAAAACTTAGAATATAAAGTAAATTATTTACAGAATCACTTTCGTTCGAGTTTGAATCTTTCCTCTTTGATTTGAATTTCCTTTGAATTTTGGAACGTTCCCTACGGTTCCAAAATCCTTCGCATCCCTCACTATTTATCTTCTTTCGATTCTGGAGTATCCCATAACTCCACTTCGAATGATCTTTATAATGAGTCGGCAGTCCCGCCAATCTCAAATTCATTGTAAAAGGGGGAAACTCCTTTACAATTAGCATCGATTCACCAGAGATTTATATTTATCCTTGGTTTAGATGCTAATACCTCTTGTCATTCAAACTCTATCTCTTGAGATCGAATGTAGATTTACCCCAGAAAAATCCACATTGTTCTTATTCTTTAAGTCACGGTTGACTCGGTTAAGGTTGGCCGCGATTTACTTAAGCTTACCCATCTCCCTACTCTATTATTTAATTATCTTGTCTTTTTTTTCCCATCTATTCTTCCAAACATTTTGACTTGTACTTGTAAATCTATGTTTTGTTTCATATATTGTGTTGTTTGAGTTGTTGATGTTGATTTGGTTTTCCGATCGATTCATCTGACCAATGCCATCGATAGGATTTCTAAAACACTTTGACAGAACAAACTGACATAATATTATTTTAAAATTTGGTTAATGAAATAAATTTTGATATATAAGTAAATTTATGGAACTTAATAAACTGATTTAAATTGATTATTTGAAATGATAATATTTGATTTATCATTTACCGTTCTATAAATGGATTTATAAATAGTTGTTTATAAATTGATTTAGGAACTAAAATAAATTTAAAACAAGAAATTTGAGAATTTAATTTTCAATAGCTTCAAACCTTGTGTTTAAGTTTTAAAGTATATTATTTAAAGTATTTTGCGAATAAGAATATGTTTCTAAAGAATTTTATTAAAAATCAGTGCTCCTTTCTTTGTCGCTGGAAAATAGTTTCGGTGATGACCACGGCATCATTGACATTCATTTTCGAGTTTCGAAGTGAAGAGACCGTTCTGTAGTCTTGCTACAGCTTTATTTTGGGAAATTTAATTGATTTAAATTTCTAAAATATGACTTAATTTATAATACATATAGATATATGATTTAAATATGATTTGATAAATTATGTACATACATTTATTTATCTCTAAATGGTTTGAAGAAATCGAAAATTTAATTCTTAAATTTTATTTTAAAGAATAATTTTAATTATAAAAAGGAAATTAAAATTTGGATGAATATTCAAGCATGAAATGATTTAATTAGAAAGTTTCATTTGTATAATACAATTGCATTGAAATATAACTTACCTTAATTTCAGAAGTTAACAATGTAATTGGATAATGTACAATATAAAAAGATTTTATAAATAAAATTTGAGTGGTTATAATAAATGTTATACACTTAAATTTTAGTTATAAAATGATTAATAGAGGTAAATAATAAAGGGTAATTGAATAACTTACAATAAAATAATGTTAAAAGAACTAAGAATAAAATAAAACAGTTATAATAAGTGTATGTATATTTAACATAAGTGATAAATACATTGAGAGGAATAAATTTAATTTTAATTAGGAATAAAGAAGAATTAAATTTATTAAGTACATTATGAGTATAACAAATGATTATTTTTCAAACCCATGGTTTTAAAATTGTTAATTTAAGATAATTGGATAATAAGATAATGAAATTTAAGATAGTTAAGATTTATTTAACTTGTGTAAAAAATATTATTTTCTATTTAAGTTGAAATTTCCGTGATTTCAAATTTATTTTCTTATTTTGGTTCTCAAACTATCTTTTGGTTGTCCTCATTATCCTTATCTTGCTACAGACTGGTATATGCATCTTTCTATAATCTTTGATAATCTTTGGTACTCATTTTAAATCCACCTTTTTCGTGCTTGTGTTCTTGATTCTGGAGGATCTTGAAAAGATCATCTCCATCTTGTTAAGCTTACCTATAACAACAATATCTGGTATAATCTCAATCTTCTTGTCACCTTGTCTTAATCTTATTTCTTTTCCATCTTTTCTATGCTTTCCCGTACCTCATTCCTTTTCGGAGATGAAAAGTTTTGAGTGGGGGAGAGTGTAACAACCCTGTACTTTTTGATTATTTTAATTCAATATTTTAATTTTTTTATTAAAATTTTGATTTAAAAACTTATTTTATTTATTTGGAATAATTAAATTTTGTTGCTTTAAATATAAACTTTGATTTTGATGTGAATTAGAATTCCAAACATGACTAAATAGAATATTTTCCAAAATAATGGATTTTGGTCAACTTTGACTTTTAACTTAAAAATTTAAAAGTTTGAAATTTTGAATTTTATCTTTTATTATGAAATTAAATAAAATTTTAAGAATATTGCTTTTCGTTTCGTTGAAATCTAATTTATAATGTGAAAGTTATGCCTTTTTAACTATTGAGTGTAATTTGTTGTATTTAATAAAATTGTTTATTTTAAATTATATAAATAATATTTTATTTGGTCATGTAATGTTCTAATTTATATTTATATGGGAAAAATAACATGTTATGTATATATTTTGGTTTTCAAACATTTTTAAAAATATAATTGACATTTTCCAATGTCAGTTGTATTTTGTTTACAATTTTTAATTTCTTGTTTCAATTAACTAAAGTGATTCTTTATTTTTCTTTATATTTTTCTTAAGAACTTATTTTATGCTCATCTCCACTTTATTTTTTTCATCATTTATTTTATTTATTTGACTTTTAATTTGTTTTAAAGTGAAATAGAAATTTTCTAAGGCTAGTGATATTTATTTGAGATTTTCATGCCCTGTTTCCAATTTTTAAATAATTTCTTTAGTTCTTTTTCTATTTTCTCTAATTTAAATTATTTATTTCATTTTATAAATGATAAATGAAATATTTTATTTCCAAATGTTGTTTTAGAATATTTTTAAAATGAAATAGAAATTTTCCTAAAGCTTGTGATGATTTAATTGTAAATTTTGAACCCTGTTTTCAATTTTTAATCAATTTCTTTAATTCCTTTTCCATTTTCTTTAAATTTTATTATTTATTTTATTTGATATTACTTTGTTTAGGTTTTAAAGTCGACTTTACTTATTTTTTATTTGTTTTCATTTGAATTAAAGAAAAGAAATATGAAAGGTTTAAAGAGCTTTAATAACTTAAGTCTTTTCATCTCCTATGTCCTTTCAATTGCCACAACTCCTCATTTACATCTTTTGGCTGTGTATTACTTTGTTTGGACATGTATTCCAGTGCTCATTCATGAAAAAAAAAATTGTTCCTCATTCTATTCACGGCTTGCAAAAAAGTTTGGCAATGGCTACATTTTCCTTCTTCTACTTCTCATTTTCATGGTTTTTGCCTTGTTTCTTTGCCTTGTTTGCTCGGCCTCCTCTAGATAATCACAGCCAGCACCTCCTACATAGCTTCCTTATCACCACCGTCATATACTCCTCTGACCATGGCCAGGCCGCACCACTCCATGAAGAGAAACTCCACCAAAATGCAACCTAATGCCTTGAAAGCATGTTGTTTGACCACCACTTGTTCACCACTTCCATTTCCACAACCACCATCACCTTAGGCAGCCACCACCACCTCTTTCCAGACCCTTACTCACCCCTCCTACCTCTGACCAGACCCATACTCCACTGGCCGAGCCAAACATGCCATGGCCAAGCCCCTCTTGTTGACCAAAACCATGCTAGTGTGCCTAAACTCTTCGCATGCCTATGTTGTAACTTCTCCTTTATCTCTAGCTTGTAGTCGTTCATGCCTTCGTCCAAACCAGACCCAAACCATGGTCAAACCTGAGCCGAAGTATGTCCAAACCTGAGCCAAAAAATCCCCTAGGCCGTGCAAACAAATATAGAAAGCAAGGCAAAAAGTTGTGTATCCAAACTGCTGTTCATTTCAAAGTTATTTCAATTTGAATGTTGTATTGAATTATAACTTTATTTTGGTTTTGTTTATGGGTTGTGACAAGATCATAAGCTTGGTTCTCATCCACTTGAATCCATTTTTGTGTTATCGTGCCTTTGGGAATCCGTTTGTGTCATTGGTTTTGTTATCTCCAGCATTTAGAGGTGAGTTAATCTCACACGACATTTTATACTTATGCAACTGTGAAGCGACAACATTTGAATGTGTAGAATTATTCATGATGTTATAACTACCTGTGAATATTTATATATGATGTTAAACCTGTTAATTTACTTGTCATATCATCTTTTACTGTTATATTGTGTTAACTGTTCATTTATATCTGTTTATCACACTACAAGTTCCCTGTAGATTAGATTCACTATAGGTTGAAATGATATATACCCAAATGGACTTCAGAATAGGGAAAAATCATTATGGGCAGAAATGATAGGCCTGAACGGTTTTTATTTATTTGTTTTGACTTGGCATTGCAGGTTTGAAATGATAGAACCTGGATTTTTCTTTATAAACTGCGGATTGAAATGATATATATTTGTATCATTTGACCTAGGTTAGAAATCTATGTACAGGCCCGTGGTTATTTTATAAAGTGTTTTTGGATATTTTTATGTATTTTAAAAATATAAATTTATGAAATTTGATTTAAATAGATTTTGCAATGTTTTAAAATAAAGAAATTATGATTTTCTATGAGTTAAAAATGTAATTAATGAATGGTTAAATTAGATTATTGAAATATAACTTAAGTTTGGAAATTTGGAATTTTGGTTAAAAATGATATTTAAGTTATATAAATAAAATGGAAATTTATTCTTATTTGGAAAATGGTAAATATGATAATTTGATTTAAATCTGAATTTAAATGATTTAATAAAGTATTATAGATTTTTCTATGAATTAAAATAGTTAAGTAAATGAATGCTTAAAAGTGAAATTTTAAAATACAACTTGATTTGGAAATGTGGAATTTGGTTTTGTTTGAAGATTTAAGTTAATTAAATAAATTGAAAATTTAGTTTAATTTGTGAAATGAAAATTTGAAAATGTAAGTTTTAATATAGCTTCAAATGTAAAAAATAGGAAAATTGTACAATTGAATTTGTTAAGTGAAATTATTGGAAAATTTGGATTTTTCTATAAAGGTTTGCTTTATAAAAATCATTAATTAAAAGAGTAATTTAATGAACATCTTTAAATGTTAAAATATGATTTTTATAATGTTTAAATGGTTTAAATTGAAATGTTTTCAAGTATAACTTATAGCAGTTTTTTTTCTGAATGCAGTGAAAGGATGAAGTTTCCAATGTTTATGGTTTTAACTTAGTAAATGAACTCATAATGGTTTAAAACTTTGGAAATTGAATACTTGGTTTGAAAGTATGTAAACTTAAATTTTAAATGCTTTAAACGAATTATTTTGATTAAAAAATAAGCTATTTAAAAGGTGATTTGGAATGATAATAAAATGAATGATATCTTTGAATTTAAAAGGTATCTAAAGTTGAAAATTTGGAATTAAACTTGTAAAATGATTTGAAATTGAAGCTTTGAAAGATATAATATTTTGATATTAAAATGATTTGAAATTAAAGTTTTGAAAGATATGTTATTTTGATATTAAAATGATTTGAAATAAATTTTTGAAAGATATGATATTTTGATATATAATAATGATTTGAAAATGAAGCTTTGGAAAGATATGATATTTTGATATTAAAATGATTTGAAAATGAAGTTTTGAAAGATATGATATTTTGATATTAAAATGATTTGGAAATGACGCTTTGAAAGGATATGATATTTTATGTATTAAAATGATTTGAAAGGAAGTTTTGAAAGATATGGTATGTTGATATATTGAAGTGGTTTGGAAATGATTTAATCTTTAATTTGATAAAGGTTTGGAATGAATGGATATTTTATTTTAAAGTATAAAATATTAATTTAAAGTTATAACCACCGGTTATAATAACGATTGGTTGGCAAAGAGACCGGGATCGGATATGGGCATACTCTCTGTCGTTACCGAAAACCACTTTGACAACCGTGTATGCGGTGGAGATTCCAGAATGAAGTAGGATGGTGGCGATTTTCTTGTGGTATGTTACGTGGACCCAACTCCCATGATTTGGCATAAGGTGACTAAAACAGGAGCGGTCTCGGGCCAGTTCAGGTCGCACCTCGTAGCGGATGCATTTCTTCGATACCATACTATTACTTGTGATTGTTAGGGCGCCCCTCCGATTTTTGTCGGAATGTGTTCCGCGGTGGGCGTATGTGGCTGCTGCGTTCCACCAGCCCGAGTGTCGTAAATGGTATATCTACCTTGGTTGTAACGACCCGTAAATCCATACCCCTTGAGTCAACACTATTCTACAACAATCAACTCAAGTTGCACGGAAATACGAACCATTTGGGTTTAAGAAGAAGAGGTAGAAGAAGAGAATTGAAAACAACAACAGAATCTAACCATCGCAGCGGAATAAAATATAATAGATAATAAATAATCTTTACTCAAAATCAAATATATCTGTTTACATACATTACATCATCAGAGTACATCAGTCACAGCTCACATTAATACAATACAATGGATACACAACAACTCAAAGTACACAACAACTCAAACGCAGCGGGAATATATATATAAGTACGAGAATACGTAATCGTCATCCAGCTCGTCTCCTGAGCTCCACAGCATCATATCCTGTATCCTATAATACTCGGTCTGACCCGAGCATTACAGTTAAATAACACCCGAGTCAGTCTGGAATACCAGCGTGAGAAAATCACACCCAATTGATTATTAAAGTTTCAAAATCCTTTGAAAACAAAAGCATCTCGTAAGACCATGCCACAAATAAACATATCGGGTTTTTACCTTACGATAGCTAAAACAATTTTTATAGAAATCCTCTGATATTATAATAGTGTCTATATACAAATACATATAAAATAGCCGAAATTGTTACATCTATTAAATTCCAGCTACTAGCCACAAAAGTGGGTAATACAAACAAAACTCGTACAAGGCTCGTAGGGAAAATGGATTTCCAACATGACTAGGCACTGGGGTACCACCTGTCACATTACGGGGCCTAGATCACCGTACCGAGGACTACTCCCTTCATCCCCTGCAACACAAGGCCGGAACCATTCCTTATTGAACAGTCCCGAACAAGATAAACCCCGTGGTTGGCGCGACCAACCACCCACTAAGCCGAAATATATATAAGGGACATCTAGACAGGGGAATTATCTTGTCCTGCTTGGGCATGACCCACCTAACCTTGCTGCATATCCCCTGATTTTAAGTCATTCCCATTTGATGAGGCTTGAGGCTAAGCGTTACCTTTTTAGAACGTTTTACTTAGAATGCCCATCGCCCACCTGACGATGTTTCGCAAGCATTCATCCATACAAGTCCGTCCCGGGTTCGAACGGAACCGAAGGCACTACTCCTACTACATCCATTTTGGAAATATCCTCAGGATTAGTAGCGACTAGCCCTTGCACTTCACTGCTCCATCTTCGACTCCGAACACGTTTTTCGCACGAAACGTACAAATCGGATCGAAGTGGTTTTCGAGAAATAAATCTCGATACCGGTCTCTTCGAAACGATCAGCGCAGTTGGCCAATATTGATAGTCGGTTATTTAACTATCAATTTATATTCACAAACAACCATCAAACAATAATTAATTTCCCCAAATTATTTATTTATCTCAAAAATATCTTCACAGGATATATTTCTATTTTCAACCTTTTGAAAACAGTTTTCAAATCATTCTTTCTTCCCAGTATAAACTTTCCCAAGTATTTTCTATCTCCTCTGAAATTACCAAGCACAAAACTAGATTTTAAAAACAATTTAAAACATTTTACTTTGAAATATATACCTTCAAAACATTTAAATTAAAACTATTTCAATAATTTGTTAAAAACACATATTAAATGAATATTTGAAAATAAGGTTACTTAATAAATATACAACTAGATTTATACTTTTAAAAAACATAATATTAAGGCATTCTTTGAATAATTACTACTATAATAGATAAAGAGAAAGTACTTACTTAAGAACTTAAATATTAGAAATAAGAAATTTTCAACACTTGCTTTTAAACAACTTTTAATCTTTTAACTTATATTTAAAAATTTACTTTAAAAACGTACTTGGTTATCCAGGGAGAATTTCAACTTCAATCACTTAAATCAATTTCCCAAAATTGATTTCCAATTTATTTCCTTTGAAATAAATTTTCTTGACTTATCAGTTCATTTCGAAATTCAATTAATTATGGACTTTATTATTATTTTCAGTTTGATTTTTAAATTCTTTAGCTGAAAAATACAAATTTCAGGTTATTCCCAATTTCTTCTTTATTTTTCTTAAATAATTTAAGATCCTACATTTAAATAATTGTTTTATTCTTTTAAACAGTAACACTGAAGTTTAAGTTTTCTTAACTTCCTGTTTATTCATAAGTTTCTTTCCACACCCATAATTTATTAATTAGCGTTTTGAAAACACTAATATTCTTATCCCGTTCATTTTAGTTTATTCACATTCTTTATAATTATTTTCTTATAATTTTCTCTTTTTATTATTTCTTTCCAAAAATCCAATGCTATACAATTTGATAACTCAGAGTCCCGAATATATCCAAAAAAAAAATAAAAATTATAGCATTCAAAATTTCAATATACTTCATCACAGAATATCCACAAGCATAACAGAGAATAAATAAACAATATATATATGATGAGGGACCCAGTTGGATCCCTCCAACCTGTTTTTCCCTGCATCCACAAACGTCAGCACAATATAACATACCACTTCCACAATATCATACTATATCTCATCAATTCATTCAACCATTCAAACAATTGCTTAAATTTAATCGTTTTAAATTTAATTATAAACTGAGTGAGATTAACTCACCTTTCGCTTTTCTTTTGGCAATCCAATTCCATCTCAACCATTATCTCCCAATTTTGGACCTTGTATAGACATTTATATGATTTATTAACATTTTAAACAAATCGGAAACTTAATTATCATTTTCCAATTTAATTAACTAATAACTAAGTTTAAACTGATTGTCCTTTAATGAACCTTTTTTTTTTAATAACTTAAATATAGTTCAATAAGGAAATTAAAACAGGTTTAAACTTCAAATCCATTTATTTTAAATTAAAATATTAGATTAAAAATATTCATTTTCATTTTCTGCTTTGCTGTATTTATCTATATATTAATACATATATATATAGTTGTTAATTAACAAGAACAGTACTTTGTTTTACTGTAAAAAATTTCTCTATAATTTATATTTTTAAATTAAACTTGGGCTTTCAAATTCCTTTCACTGTATGCATATCAACATTTTCTAATATATATATATATATATATATATATATATATATATATATATATATATATATACTTAAATAAAAAGGGGCTGAAATACCTCACTGCTTCGTATTAGGCCTCCTCTTCACCAAACCCTAGCCATGCTCAGTCGCGACCCCAGCTGTTCGCGCTTCGAAGTCGCCCCCTCCCATCTCGAACTCGATTCGCCTCGAAGAAAAACTCGGCTCCATCGACTCACCCCTTCGCCGCATCCCTGAGATTCGAATAGCCGCCACTGCGACTTCGTCGCCATTTAAGTCGAACGCGCTCGGTGCGCGATTGCTTTTCCCCTTTCCATCTTTTCTCTGGGTCAGAGTATTCAATTCGATTTGAAATGGAAAGTAGGAAAGGAGAATGAGGTTTGATTTGAGAAGATATTTTATTTTTTCGTGAATTTTATTCTGAAAGGAGGGGCTCGGTTCTTTTACTTAGAGAAGGGTTTGCGTGATTATAAACACATGTCGGCCTGGCTTCAAGAAGAAGCCGCGAGTAATACATATCATTTTTATTTTTATTTTATTATATTTTAGGCTTGTAAAGGAAGGGACGAAGCTATAAGTCTTATTCGATTCGATTAGGAAAACCCGGAATAAAAAGAAATTTCGATATAATATTTCCACGCGTTTGTATATAGTACGCTCACACGACAACTCCAAATGGCACGAATATTAAAATCTGATAATAACTCAATATTACGGATCCAATGGTACTGGTTTCGTCGAATTCTGAGACTGTGCCTCGGAAGGCTATTTTTAAATTCAATTTAAACGATTAAATTTCAAAACTGACCAATTCAGCGTTAGATTCCATTTTAACACTTCTATTATATTCAATGTTATTAGTATAAATTTTATAAGCTTTCAAATTATATTTTTAACAGGCTTAAAATCTCAGGTTTCATATTTTATCCAATTCAAATTATTTAATTCAACAATCTAATTGTCAAATAAATTATGATATTCGTAATTTAAGTTGAGAATTAACCTTTAAATACTTAAAATCAATTAAATATTCCGTTTTTAAATTGCTTAAAATTCTGGGTCGTCACATTCCTCCCCCCTTAAAAGAATTTCGTCCCCGAAATTACTAATTAGGAAGAATGATCCAATACCCGTTTACTATTTCCCTAAAATCAAACAGTACAACATCCATCTAACTATCTTTTTATTAAAAGATCCACTATCATTCTCATTAACTTTCCAAACCTTTCCCTAGTTTCAAACTATACCATTTGTTTAACCATTCAAGTTTCAATTCAAAACCAAATTTTGAATTATCAAAATTTTCTCAAAATTTTTCTAACACCCTAAATTTCCGAAAAATTTCGCCAGTGTCTCCTTTGCGCGGCTAGCTCGGTACTACTACAAAAATGGCTCTGGGGCCTCCCAAATCCAGAAAGAAAACAAAACGCCAAGTGGCTCAATCCAAATCCAAATCCCAATCAAATTCCATACCAAATTTAAATACATACCTTTTGTCGGGCAATTCAAATTTATCTCTTGAAATCAAATCCAGTTTCCTTTTCCCTTTTATAATACCTGCATATCCTGGTTAGCACTAATATCTAATCACAATATTTCCAAAATATTTTATCGACTTCCTGACAAAATGTCCATATCTATTTACTTCAATATTATCTTAGATTATACTTGTAATATCAATTTCCAATCTAGAATTTACCATTCCTTTCTTAAGTTAGTATAAACGTTTTATATGTTTCTTATCTTTGTTTCTCTTTACCTCTTTTAGTTTATACCTATTTCTATTCAAATCGATTTCCACGTTACATATGTATTTCATTTATTTTCAACTTTGAACTTTTAAATTTTATCCTTCATTTATAACTAATTTAAGTCATTACTTTAATTAGTTTCATTTACTAACTTATTTTAGTTTCCAATTCTAAATAGTTTTGTCGTTAACAAAATTTTCCAAAATTTTCAAAAATTTTCTAACTCTCAAAATTTCTGAAAATTTTTGGCAGAGTCCCCTTTGTACGGAGGAGCTTTTGCAATTTGACAAAAGAGATAAATATATATACATCGACCCACACGGTCGGAAAAATCAAAAACAGTTCATATTTCCTATTTTAATTGCGTAGGCGTACCTTATTTAGCATTTTAAGCAAGCGGCTTATTATTTTTAGCAAATAGCACAACCCAATCCAGCCTCACGGCTTCCAGGTACCTGTACTTACTCAATTTAAACATGTAAGTGCCAAATATATGCAGTTTAACCATATTCCACTTTTTTTTTAAACAACTACAACACATAAATATTAAAACAATGTAACTAACAATGTTTATAAGTAACTTATATGGTTTATAACACTTACGCACTTGTTTTCAACTAGTGCTCACGCCATTTCATTCAAATCTACATGGTTTATGATTCTGTTGCTTACATTCTATTTATTTTTAAACAAATCAATCTCATATTTGATTCAATTGATTTCAAAATTAATTTATTTTACTTCTATCGACTCATAAATTTTTAATTACTTCCATTTACATCCAATGATAATTTATTCTTTGCAATTTGACAAGATCTATGTGAATAAATAAGTATTTATGTTTATAACCAATTTAAATTGACTCCAACTCAATTCTATTCCTTTTTAAATTTATTCACGATCCATATATTCTTATTTTCATTACATTTCAGATTTGAATCCATTCACTTGCATTTCATTTTATTAACCAACTAGTTCCATTATCCAAACAAGTTCCATACAAAACCATTAACAATTTAGGTTCATCTTGATTGCCACTTAAATTTCCCTTTTATTTTAATCCATTCACAATCATTTATTTAGCTCGAAAACAATCCAGGTTATTTCATTCAATAACCATATTTCATTTGATACTTATTTATTCCATCCATTTATTTATTCAATAAAATTAATTTATCCACATTCACTTAAACCATTCTAATAAACTCGAAACATTCTATTTTCCTTATTGTCTCAAGTTATTCAATCCCTTAATAATTTTAAATGGTTTACAATTATTCATTCTGGAATTTCATTCCATTAATATCATTCATAACTCATCGAATTTTTTTATTTCGATTAAGAATTTATTTTTACTTGATTTAAATCCAATCTACAATTATTAAACTTAATTTTTAGTTGAATTAAATTCAACTCTTTTCCACTTTTTAGCTTAAGTTTAGTCACTCCAATTTTATACTTAAGCTCATTTCGTTTCAAGTAAATCTTTCTCTTCTATTCAATTTAACTTGATTCTATTTCAGTTAAATCTCATTTTAAAATTTACAATTTCATTTGATTTGTTATTATCAAATTTAACTTTTCAGATTTAACCCATTCAATTTATTACATGGCCATTTTCGATTTTTTTTTATTTGTAATTCATACCATTAGTATTTTAATCCAATCTCATTTTCAATTTACCATTCACTTTTATGAACTCACAATTCAATCTCATTCTCAATTCATTAACCATTTTGAATTGGATTAAATTTTATATCTTGAGTTTTATTTCCAATCTTCCTTATTATCTCGCCGTTCAGCTGTAATTTAACTGCATTGGGTTCTCATTACATATTTCATTATCTAATTTATTATCTAAATAGTTTTTCCCAACATATAACCAAACTTCTTCATAAACTTACAATTCAATTCCATTAACTAATTTATTATCCAATTAGTTCTCCCCTTATTCATAATCCAACACTTGAATTTTTATCCCAAATATCACTTCATTTAATTTTCTTAAGTTCAATATTTATTTTATACTTCAAGTTTGGATCCTCATTTCATTTCATCACTATATTGATTTTGGGCTTTGCATTCCATTTTTTAATTTTTTTTTTTTTTTTTTAAGTCACAACTTATATGTCATACAATCACACTCATTCTAGGCTTGAATATATTCATCCATTATTTTTAACTCAAGCCTGCTATTTATTTATAGTCCAAGCATATTTTATTTCTATGGATTTTTAATTCTCTTATAAGTTATTCTGGTTTATTTATTTAAATTCTCATGTCTTACCCAATTTATTTTTCATTTATCCAGTTAAGAATTTAATTCCATTCATTAATTCAGCTGAATTTTTATTCCAATTCAAATTTATCTTAATTCAGATTTATTTAACTCAACTCGATTCCAACCTGATTCGAATACAACTGGATATTATTTCAGCTTATTCAATAAATTTCAATCCAATCAAATTTTTACTTCCAACTCCAAGTTAATTTTAATTTTCAACTTTTCTCTTTAAATTTAAATTCCAACATCCAAAGTTTATATTCCATTCCTGATTTAAAATCATCCTAACTTAAGCTTATAACCCATCTTATCAGGATTTTTAAAATACTGGCTTTTGGTTTCAAAACATTTTGAAATCTCCAACATCGCAATCACACTTCTTAAAAATTAAATCAATCCTGGCTTTTATTTCAACAAATTTCCTTTTGAAATTTTCAAAACAACCAACTTTTCCTGAACAAAACAATTTGGCAGCAATCCATCACTTCGAAATTCGAAAATGAATACTGATGATGCGGCCGTCATCATCAGAATTATTTTCTAATAATCCAGGTGATTTCAATGCTATATCACTTTCAAAATCTATTTAAAATCTTCAAGATTTTCCTTCAGAAATATCTCCAAAACAATTGTGCTATTATTTATTTTCAAAACATTTCGAAAACACTTCCAAAATCTCCAGGATTTAAATTTCTAAATCCCGCTTAAATCAATTTTTTTTTTATATATATAATTCATTTGTATAGCTTATGTTCATACAAATTCTTATTTGGTTATATTTTAATTTATAATTTACATTTATAATTCACATTTAATTGAATTTATCTTCTCAATCTTTGATTATATTTACAATTTCTAGTTAAATTTTCACTTAAAAATGATAATACTTTAATATTATCATTTCTAACATCCAAGCAACCACATATTAGCTAAATAGCTTACAAAAACTTTCTTTATATCGAAAATATATTTTTGGGTAAAATTATTTGTAACGACCCGTATTTTACGTGTCGATGGATCGTAGAATTTGCAGGTCGATAGTGTTGTTTGTGTTGCCTCTAGCTTGAGTCGTTTAGAAGTTAACCCGGGTGGAGTATGAGTTGTGACCGACTCATGAGCATTGCCGAGCTAAGGGATGAGTCGTGACCGACTCATAGGGGACCGACTCAAGGAGGGGTTACGGGTTGGAGTGTTGGCCGAGATAAGGAAGCAACCGACTTAAGTTAGGTAAGTCGTTTGGACGAGTTAGTGGGTCAGGTGATGAGTCATAGCCGAGTTAAGGCTTGAGTCGTTACCGACTCATGGTGGCCGACTCATGAGAGTTAATGACCTATAGTGTTAGAGCGACTTAGAGAAGGAGCGAGTGTAGGTGTGGCCGAGTTAGTATGTGACCGAGTCAAGAGAGGAACGACTCATGGTCTAGGCCGAGTCAGCGGGTTAAGGGTTAGCAAAATGAGTCGTTGCCGACTCATAGTGTTAGGGATCCAGTAGTTTAGACCGACCTAAGGAAGTGACCGACTTAGGGAGTTGGGTCGGTAGATGTTGAGTCGGCTAAGGCTTAGGTCGGTGGGCCGACTTAGTGGATAAGTCGTTAGGGACTTAGGCTTTTGAGTCGTTAGGTCTCTGAGTCGGTGAGGCTGTAGGTCGTGAGTCGTGTGGCAAATAGGACCTTAGTACGACTTAGTGTGGGTCGGCTGCCTGGTGAGTCGGTTGTGTAGATAAGTCGGGGGCGACTCAAGTGTTGGGTCGGCGACGACCTAAGGGACAGCCGAGCTATGGTTGATTCAGCCTATAAATAGAGGGGTTCGGCTCACTTTTTGGCACCGGATTTCGAAGCGACGAAGTGCTGCCATTTTGGAAACTCGACTACAGTATTT
This sequence comes from Allium cepa, assembly GCA_030765085.1. Lineage (NCBI taxonomy): Eukaryota > Viridiplantae > Streptophyta > Magnoliopsida > Asparagales > Amaryllidaceae > Allium > Allium cepa. The sequence continues at coordinate 720,242,079 of CM060935.1, read as the reverse complement.
TCATCACTTCTTTCTCTACTTCTATCAAGTGCTAACATCCATTGAAGATTGAAGATCAAGATCAAAGATCAAGAGCCAAAGTTGAAGATTTTCATCCGAAGAGGCTAGATTTCACCGTTTCAAGTGAAATTTCTCCGGATCAAGTCCAAGTCCTTGCTGTCCAGATCTGTAGTTGATTCATTTTAGGTTGTTTTGGTGATTTGGTGAGTGGTAGTTATCTCTCACACGGACCCAAAGGAGTGTAGTGGATTGGTGATATGTTTATGTGTTAAAGTTAGCGTTTTCTCGCATTTTCCTTAAGTCTGCATGTAGATCCATCATTTTTTGAAGATGTTTACTTATGAAAGTTATTTAATAAGTATTAGAGACAAAACCCATGTTCTAGATTTGATAGATCTATGCTAAAAACCATGATTTTATATGTGTTGGACTTTTGCTCATTTAATTACGAAATTGCCATTATAGTTGATTTTACTCAATAGATCTTGTTTGAATGGTTGAATGTTTGAATGTATGTTAGATTTGATTGCTCCAAGTTAGCTTGTAGTTGATTTGGAACAAGATGGTTGAAGATGATTCAAAAGCTAAGTGGAAAGGCTCTTGAATGGTGAAAGCTGCCGATAGCATATGAAGCGGATGTGGAAGCTCATATGGATGGATTCGAGGATGTGGGATCTTGCCATGATGCGAGAAGGCAAAGCATGGTTAAGTTGAGAGACTTTGCGATGATATGATGAGGCAAGGCTTGTGTTGAGATGGGACGGGTCATGATGACGTTCCAAGTTGAGAGACTTTGCTATGATGTGATGAGGCAAGACATATGTTGTGATGGGACGGGTCACGAAGACGTTCCAAGCACGGGTCATGACGACGTGCAAAGTTATAACTCGGTGATGCGGTCCGGGTTGGGGTGGATAATGGTTAGCTTGAGAGGCGCTTGAGCTAGTATGGAAGTGGTCGTCGAGGAGGATGACTTGGAGGCTTAGATCTCATCGTTGTTGAAGGTTCTAGCATACTCAAAGCAAGAGTACGTTGGAACGGGTCACGATGACGTTCCAGGCACGGGTCATGATGACGTGCTAGTACTCTGGGCTGATGCGTTCGGCTTAGGCACGGGTCACGATGACGTGCGGAGTTATGGCTAAACCGGGGTTACCATTAGCCCTTGACAGGCGGTCATTCAACTAACGGTGAAATCAAGGCAAAGATAACAGTGATAGCCAGAGTCATGGATGTTTGGATGTTTGGTTGTATCATCATTCGGCTTCAAGAGCGGTGTTTTCTGGGTGCTTATCTGATCTTGGTTTAGGCCTTGGGGGTTTGTATTTGGAAAACATCGTCCTTGACTCGAGTGATTATTGCTTTACCTTACTTATTTGCTATGTTATGCTTACTTCTCCTTAGTGTGTGTCTGGGGGCTATCACTGTAGAAAGAGGTGGAGTGGGATGGTTTGGTTCCTATTCCTTTATTTCCTTATGCTCTTTTGGTATGCTTGATTGTTAATTTACTGCTCACTAAGACTTTGTCTGACTCAAGGTTTTATGTCTCCTCTTATTACCTTGGGCTGTTCATCCATGTTTGGGATGGGCAGACTAGGTAGCAGGTGGCAGGTGCTGTGCTTAGAGTTTTCCGCTGATGATGACGAAGACGAGCAGGAGGCTATGCATATTATTTTCTTATATGTACTGGGTATCCGCTGCTGTATTTGATGAGTGTTTGTAGTGAGGTCTTGATGTATGGATTTGTTGAGATGATTGTATAAAACTTCTGTGATGCTTATATGATGATTTTTCTGTTATGAGACTCCACTATATATATTTCTCTATTGTATTTTATCCATGCGCTGTGAGTTACGGTAGAGATTCTGCGATTTTATTTTTCCCTGACTATCGTCCATGGCTGCCTTGCACACCTTTCAGCGCACTTTTCTCTTGTTTTGGTGCGGGAGTCATGGGCGGTCGTCACATTTGGTATCAGAGCTTTGGTTAATCGATTTTAGCCAACGCTCGCTGATGTAACTACGTAAGAGAGACGTAATTGTAATTTGATGGATGATTACTATATATAATATAGTAGCCTAGAAGGATTTGAACTCCTTATGTAGTTGTTTCTTAAGGTGTTCTAATCACTCTTATTACAGATATTAAGGATGAGTCGAAGAGGGAGACCAGCTGCAAGGGAAAGCCGTGCTGATGAAGGAGCTGTTAATTATGGAACTATGTTCGAAGCGATGATGACTTCGATCATGAGAAGGATACCAGCTTCAGGATCATCAGTGGATGTGGGAGTTCAAGTCCAAGCTCCGAGGCCAGTAGATTTTGCTAAGCTTTGCAAGGATTATACTTCTCTTGGAGGAAAAGCTTTCTTAGGGACGGAGTCGACTATTGAGGTACAGAGGTGGATTGATGCTTGCCGAAGGATTTTTGGTGATCTAGGGATTGAGGATGCAACCAAGAGAAAGCTTGCATCGAGGCAGCTTCAAGGGAGGGCTGCGGATTGGTGGAATTCTATCACCATAGATACACCAGAAGAAGAGATTACTTGGGAGCAGTTCCAAGTTAGATTTGAAGCCAAGTTCATCTCTACTGCTCAGAGGTCTGTTTTGTTCAAGAGATTTGTGGAGCTCAAACAAGGCGGAAGGCCTGTTCTGGAGTATATTTCTGAGTTCGAAGCTTTGTCTAAGTATGCCAGATCATATATTGATTCTCCCTACCAGAAGAATGAAAAGTTTGTGACTGGTCTGGATGCTTATCTAGGAAGGCAGTTAGTGGATCATCTGGACGATCCATTTGAGAAGCTGGTGGAGAAAGCTCTGAGGCATGAGAGTTTGTTTCCTAGGGAAAGTTCTGTTGTTGCTGTAACCAGGGAAGGATCTAAACCACAGCAGAGTGGGAATAAGAAGAGGAAGCAGCAGCAACAGAAGGGAAAGGATGGTCAGAAGAAGCCAAAGGGCGAGGTGACTTGTTATAACTGCCGTCAGAAGGGTCATCTTTCTCGGGATTGCAAGAATCCGAAGGTGCAGTTGAAGTGTTACAACTGTGATAAGCTGGGACACATTAAGAAGGACTGTCCAGAACCGAGGAAAGATAGGCAGGTTGTGCAAGCCTATGCTTTGGAAGCTGTGCCGTCGTCTTCAAGAGTCCCTACTGCTGTAGAGAAGGGGAAGAGTGTGGTGGTTCAAGGTACTCTTTCCATTTGTGGTGTTCCAGTTAGAGTGTTGTTTGATACTGGAGCGTCGCATTCTTTTGTTTGTGATGATTTGGTAGGCCGGTTGGGTTTGAAACCGGATATTGTTGATAGGCCATTGGTTGTGACTAATCCAGTTGGGGGTTCGTCATGTTTGTGTATGATATGCCGTGGTCTAGTTGTGTCGAGTCATGATTGCTCGTTTGTTTGTGATTGCTTTGTTCTGAACTTTGCGGGGTTCGGAATTATTTTGGGTATGGACTGGCTTAGGAAGTATGCGGCAAGGATTGATTGTGAGAGATTGGAGGTGACAGTCGGGAATGTGGAGGGGCGAAAGGTTGTGATACGATGTAAGCATGAAGAAGGCGTCTTCATGAGCTTCATGTATTCGCTGGTTGTTCCACGGGATGGACTGTCATCGATGCCAATCGTGAATGGATTTGAGGATGTCTTTGACGAAGTCAAAGGGGTGCCGCCGCATAGGGAGATCGAGTTTCGTATCGATCTAGTTGAGGGAGCCAGACCTGTTGTGATGCCTCTTAGGCGGATGGCACCGAGGGAGCAGCAAGAGCTGAAGGTGCAAGTTGATGACCTTTTGCAGAAAGGATTCATTCGGAGAAGTGTGTCCGAATGGGGTGCGCCAGTTGTGTTCGCAACCAAAACGGATGGATCGTTGAGGTTGTGTGTTGATTATCGTGAGCTGAATAAGGTGACTAAGAAGAACAAGTATCCATTGCCGAGAATAGATGACTTGTTTGACCAGCTTCACGAGGCTAAGGTGTTTTCTCAGATGGATTTGGCAACGGGATTTCACCAGTTGAGAGTGGCAAAGGATAGTGTGCCGAAGACTGCTTTCAGGACACCATCCGGGTTTTATGAGTGGCTGGTAATGCCGTTTGGATTGACTAACGCGCCAGCATATTTTGTGGATCTTATGAATAGGGTATTCAGAGATCAGTTGAATAAGTTCGTGCTTGTGTTCGTAGATGATATTTTGGTTTACTCCAGAACCGAGGAAGAGCACAAGACGCACTTGAGGATTGTTTTGGGAATTTTGTGGAAACATCAGCTGAAGGCTAAGTTTTCGAAGTGTCACTTCTGGAAGAGTGAAGTGAGGTTCTTAGGCCATGTTATCTCTGGAAATGGAATAGCGGTTGATCCCGCTAAGGTGGCAGCGATCCAGGATTGGGTTAGACCTAAGAATGCATCTGATGTGAGAAGTTTTCTTGGATTAGCAGGATATTATCGTCGGTTTATCAAAGACTTTTCCAAGATAGCTGCACCGTTGACAGGATTGACGAAGAAGAACCAAGTGTTCAGATGGGATGATAAGTGTGAGCAAGCTTTCGTAATCCTGAAAGAACGACTGACAAGTGCTCCTGTTTTGACTATTCCGAGTGGGAATGATGAGATGGTGGTTTACACCGATGCATGTGGCACTGGACTAGGAGCGGTGCTAATGCAGAAGCATAAAGTTGTTGCGTATGCTAGTCGACAACTAAAGCCGCATGAAAGGAATTATCCGACTCATGATTTGGAGTTAGCGGCAATAGTGTTTGCTTTGAAGATGTGGAGACATTACCTATTGGGAGTTAGATTTGAGCTGTTTACAGATCATAAGTCGTTGAAGTATCTGTTTTCCCAAAAGGATTTGAATCTTCGACAGCAACGGTGGCTAGAGTTCTTAGCATCGTATGATTTTGGTATAGCCTATACTCCAGGGAAAGGTAACGCAGTGGCTGATGCGTTAAGTCGAAGACATGCAGGATTGGGAGCCATGTTTTCGGAATGGAAGAGTCTTGAGTATTTGGCTGGATTTGATTTCAGGCCTAGATGTGAATTGGAACCTGAGATGTTGGCAAACTTATCGATAAGGCCTACTCTTGTGGAAAGAATTGGTGAGAGGCAAAGGGGAGATGATAAGCTTGTCAAGATTATCTGTGATTTGGAATCTGGATTGGACCCGGAGAAGGATAAAGGATTTGAAGTCGATCGAGAGGGTTGGCTTCGAAAGCAAGGGCGACTAGTTGTTCCCGATGTAGATGGATTGAGAGATGAAGTTCTGAGGGAGAGTCACCACTCGAAGTTGACAATTCATCCAGGTGGAAATAAGATGTATCGGGATATGAAGAGGACCTACTACTGGGAAGGTATGAAGAAAGATGTTGGAAATTTTATTTCCAAATGTATGAATTGCCAGTTGGTAAAAGCTGAGCAGAAGAAGCCCAGTGGATTGCTTCAGCCATTGGAGGTTCCTGCATGGAAGTGGGAGCAAGTGTCGATGGACTTTATCGATGGTCTACCTAGGACAAGAGCAGGGAATGAAGGGATTTGGGTCATAGTAGATCGTTTGACCAAGAGTGCAAGGTTCATTCCTGTTCGATCGACTAGGACTGCATCGAAGTTGGCTGAGCTGTATGTGAAGTGGATTGTTCGATTCCATGGTGTTCCGAAGAGTATAGTGAGCGATCGAGATCCGTTGTTCACTAGTGGATTTTGGAAGAGCTTCCAGGAAGTTTTGGGAACCAAGTTGTGTTTGAGTACAGCTTATCACCCTCAAACAGATGGTCAGACTGAGAGAGTCAACCGAGTATTGGAAGATCTTCTTAGGGCATGTGTTTTGGACTTCGGAGGATCATGGGAAGATCACCTTCATTTGGTGGAGTTTGCTTATAATAACAGTTATCAGTCAAGCATTGGTATGGCACCATATGAGGCATTATATGGAAGACCGTGTAACTCTCCGGCATGTTGGTTGGAAACTGGAGAAAAGCTGATACTTGGGCCAGAGATGATTCGACAGACTTCGGATTGCATAGAGATCATTCGACAAAGAATGAAGGCAGCCCAGGATCGTCAGAAAAGTTATGCAGATAATCGTCGAAAGGATTTGGAATTCGACGTGGGTGATAGGGTTTTTGTGAAGATTTCTCCATTGAAGAATGTTATTAGATTCGGGAACAAAGGAAAGTTAACTCCGAGATTTGTTGGACCATTCCCGATTATCAAGCGAATTGGAAAACTCGCTTATAGATTGGAGTTACCGGAGAAGATGGTGGGTGTGCACAATGTTTTTCATGTATCCTATCTACGGAAGTATGTGCACGACCCAACTACGGTGGTTTTTGCTGATAGCTGTGAAGACTTAGAGGTTGATCCAGTTGTTTCGAGACCTCGTAAGCCGCTTCGTATTGTTGAAACCGATACGAAACAGCTTAGGAGGAAGACGATTACGTTGCTCAAGGTACAATGGAGTGACGATGTTAACGACTGTACGTGGGAGGAGGAAGAGAGGATGAAGGCAGCTCATCCAGGACTCTTCGAGGTATGGCCCTAAAGTGTCGTGACATCTCATGAATTTGTAGCTTGTTCTAAGTCTTAGAATTCTGCATGCTAGGATAGAATTAGATGCATGGTTTGTTGATTTCTATGGATGGTAGGCATGCGGAATATCTTTGATTGCTGTTGTTTACTTGGAATTTCGGGGGCGAAATTCCTAAGGGGGAGAGAATGTAACGACCCGTATTTTACGTGTCGATGGATCGTAGAATTTGCAGGTCGATAGTGTTGTTTGTGTTGCCTCTAGCTTGAGTCGTTTAGAAGTTAACCCGGGTGGAGTATGAGTTGTGACCGACTCATGAGCATTGCCGAGCTAAGGGATGAGTCGTGACCGACTCATAGGGGACCGACTCAAGGAGGGGTTACGGGTTGGAGTGTTGGCCGAGATAAGGAAGCAACCGACTTAAGTTAGGTAAGTCGTTTGGACGAGTTAGTGGGTCAGGTGATGAGTCATAGCCGAGTTAAGGCTTGAGTCGTTACCGACTCATGGTGGCCGACTCATGAGAGTTAATGACCTATAGTGTTAGAGCGACTTAGAGAAGGAGCGAGTGTAGGTGTGGCCGAGTTAGTATGTGACCGAGTCAAGAGAGGAACGACTCATGGTCTAGGCCGAGTCAGCGGGTTAAGGGTTAGCAAAATGAGTCGTTGCCGACTCATAGTGTTAGGGATCCAGTAGTTTAGACCGACCTAAGGAAGTGACCGACTTAGGGAGTTGGGTCGGTAGATGTTGAGTCGGCTAAGGCTTAGGTCGGTGGGCCGACTTAGTGGATAAGTCGTTAGGGACTTAGGCTTTTGAGTCGTTAGGTCTCTGAGTCGGTGAGGCTGTAGGTCGTGAGTCGTGTGGCAAATAGGACCTTAGTACGACTTAGTGTGGGTCGGCTGCCTGGTGAGTCGGTTGTGTAGATAAGTCGGGGGCGACTCAAGTGTTGGGTCGGCGACGACCTAAGGGACAGCCGAGCTATGGTTGATTCAGCCTATAAATAGAGGGGTTCGGCTCACTTTTTGGCACCGGATTTCGAAGCGACGAAGTGCTGCCATTTTGGAAACTCGACTACAGTATTTTCATCACTTCTTTCTCTACTTCTATCAAGTGCTAACATCCATTGAAGATTGAAGATCAAGATCAAAGATCAAGAGCCAAAGTTGAAGATTTTCATCCGAAGAGGCTAGATTTCACCGTTTCAAGTGAAATTTCTCCGGATCAAGTCCAAGTCCTTGCTGTCCAGATCTGTAGTTGATTCATTTTAGGTTGTTTTGGTGATTTGGTGAGTGGTAGTTATCTCTCACACGGACCCAAAGGAGTGTAGTGGATTGGTGATATGTTTATGTGTTAAAGTTAGCGTTTTCTCGCATTTTCCTTAAGTCTGCATGTAGATCCATCATTTTTTGAAGATGTTTACTTATGAAAGTTATTTAATAAGTATTAGAGACAAAACCCATGTTCTAGATTTGATAGATCTATGCTAAAAACCATGATTTTATATGTGTTGGACTTTTGCTCATTTAATTACGAAATTGCCATTATAGTTGATTTTACTCAATAGATCTTGTTTGAATGGTTGAATGTTTGAATGTATGTTAGATTTGATTGCTCCAAGTTAGCTTGTAGTTGATTTGGAACAAGATGGTTGAAGATGATTCAAAAGCTAAGTGGAAAGGCTCTTGAATGGTGAAAGCTGCCGATAGCATATGAAGCGGATGTGGAAGCTCATATGGATGGATTCGAGGATGTGGGATCTTGCCATGATGCGAGAAGGCAAAGCATGGTTAAGTTGAGAGACTTTGCGATGATATGATGAGGCAAGGCTTGTGTTGAGATGGGACGGGTCATGATGACGTTCCAAGTTGAGAGACTTTGCTATGATGTGATGAGGCAAGACATATGTTGTGATGGGACGGGTCACGAAGACGTTCCAAGCACGGGTCATGACGACGTGCAAAGTTATAACTCGGTGATGCGGTCCGGGTTGGGGTGGATAATGGTTAGCTTGAGAGGCGCTTGAGCTAGTATGGAAGTGGTCGTCGAGGAGGATGACTTGGAGGCTTAGATCTCATCGTTGTTGAAGGTTCTAGCATACTCAAAGCAAGAGTACGTTGGAACGGGTCACGATGACGTTCCAGGCACGGGTCATGATGACGTGCTAGTACTCTGGGCTGATGCGTTCGGCTTAGGCACGGGTCACGATGACGTGCGGAGTTATGGCTAAACCGGGGTTACCATTAGCCCTTGACAGGCGGTCATTCAACTAACGGTGAAATCAAGGCAAAGATAACAGTGATAGCCAGAGTCATGGATGTTTGGATGTTTGGTTGTATCATCATTCGGCTTCAAGAGCGGTGTTTTCTGGGTGCTTATCTGATCTTGGTTTAGGCCTTGGGGGTTTGTATTTGGAAAACATCGTCCTTGACTCGAGTGATTATTGCTTTACCTTACTTATTTGCTATGTTATGCTTACTTCTCCTTAGTGTGTGTCTGGGGGCTATCACTGTAGAAAGAGGTGGAGTGGGATGGTTTGGTTCCTATTCCTTTATTTCCTTATGCTCTTTTGGTATGCTTGATTGTTAATTTACTGCTCACTAAGACTTTGTCTGACTCAAGGTTTTATGTCTCCTCTTATTACCTTGGGCTGTTCATCCATGTTTGGGATGGGCAGACTAGGTAGCAGGTGGCAGGTGCTGTGCTTAGAGTTTTCCGCTGATGATGACGAAGACGAGCAGGAGGCTATGCATATTATTTTCTTATATGTACTGGGTATCCGCTGCTGTATTTGATGAGTGTTTGTAGTGAGGTCTTGATGTATGGATTTGTTGAGATGATTGTATAAAACTTCTGTGATGCTTATATGATGATTTTTCTGTTATGAGACTCCACTATATATATTTCTCTATTGTATTTTATCCATGCGCTGTGAGTTACGGTAGAGATTCTGCGATTTTATTTTTCCCTGACTATCGTCCATGGCTGCCTTGCACACCTTTCAGCGCACTTTTCTCTTGTTTTGGTGCGGGAGTCATGGGCGGTCGTCACATTATTTCATTTACCCATATTTAAAACAATACCGTGTCGATTGCTCTATTCAAATGTTTAGAAACCCTTTCGATACAGTTGCGCAGACTGTGTCGACGAAGGTTCATATACCACTCAATAAATCAATTAACACAATATTAAAACAATTTATATTCACTAACAAATACGTGCTCATATCTATTAATACGCTCAAACTCCTTTTAGAGTACTATAGACTCTATTTTAAATGAGTAATTCCCACCAGAGCCAAGGTTATCTCCAACCTATGCTCTGATACCAAGTGTAACGACCCGCAAATCCATACCGCTTGAGTCAACACTATTCTACAACAATCAACTCAAGTTGCATGGAAATACGAACCATTTGGGTTTAAGAAGAAGAGGTAGAAGAAGAGAATTGAAAACAACAACAGAATCTAACCATCGCAGCGGAATAAAATATAATGGATAATAAATAATCTTTACTCAGAATCAAATATATCTGTTTACATACATTACATCATCAGAGTACATCAGTCACAGCTCACATCAATACAATACAATGGATACACAACAACTCAAAATACACAACAACTCAAACGCAGCGGAAATATATATATAAGTACGAGAATACGTAATCGTCATCCAGCTCGTCTCCTGAGCTCCACAGCATCATATCCTGTATCCTATAATACTCGGTCTGACCCGAGCATTACAGTTAAATAACACCCGAGTCAGTCTGGAATACCAGCGTGAGAAAATCACACCCAATTGATTATTAAAGTTTCAAAATCCTTTGAAAACAAAAGCATCTCGTAAGACCACGCCACAAATAAACATGTCGGGTATTTACCTTACGATAGCTAAAACAATTTTTATAGAAATTGTAACATCCCGCCTTTTCGCACACTTTAAACCGACACACATGCCGATTCAAACCATACGGAAGGGCGGATTTGTTATGGGGTAAATAAGAAATACAGAGAAGAAATAAAACAAAATAGAATCTCACAGCGGAAGGATAAAATATAATAACAAATATACAGTTCATAAACAGTTTACAAAAGCTTGATTCTTCTTTTACAATAAATATCAGAGTTACACATACCAATACAAGCAATGCAGCGGAATAGAAAGAGTGTGGTGTAATACTATATATAAAATAATACTGATTCTTCGTCTTCGTCCTCCAAAGCTAAAATCTGCTATCCTGAAATGCTCGGACTGACCCGAGCGAATTTGAAAAGACAAAAACACTCGAGTCAGACTAGAAAATCTTATGTGAATTAAATAAACAAAAATAAATATGAGTACAGTAACTCAAGAGATGTTCGGGATTTACATCTCCTAAGGATCCGTTAAACTATTTACTATGTAGTATATTGCGCTATTATAATAGTGTCTATTTATAAAATAAACTTACTTTTAAATAGCGTTAAGGCTTTACATTTTCCACCTTAACACGTAAAATGCCAATAGTCTATACAGTACCGTAATACCTCCTGATCGGGAGGCTACCAGAGGATACTCCATAGGTACGACACAAATAGAAACTCGTAGTAAAGGCTCGATATGGTAGGTGACACGGCACAACTAGGCAATGCCAGGGTAGATATACCAATTGCTATCCAGGCTGGTGGAAACGCGTAGCCGCAGTTACCGCCCACCTCGGACTAACTCCCCAAAATCAAAATATAGAAGTGGCCACTGAATCAAATCCAAGTCAAAGTATAATATCGAAGAGGAGCGTCCGATCAGAGGAATGACCTCATTGGCCTGAGAATCGCTCCTATTTTAGCCACCTTATGCCAACTCACGGGAGTTGGGTCCACGTATTTACCTTACAAGAAACGTCGCCACCACCTACTTCATTCTGGAATCTCCACCGCGTACACGGTTAGTCAAAGTGGTTTTCGGTATCGACAGAGAGTATGTCCATATCCGATCCCGGTCTCTTTGCCAACCCATCGTTATTATAACACCGCGGTCATTTAAAATAGTTTGTACTTTAAAACCAGAATATAATCCATTTCAAAACCATAATATTACGATATCATTTCTTCTTTAAAACCCAAAAAGATTCATTTTGATATTATTTTTATAAAACCCAAATCAATGATATCATTTCCCAAATAAAATATTCCTTTTCAAAAATTATGTCACTTTTTATTATTTAATATCCCATGTAACCAATATTCTGTTTGTAACTTTCAACATAATTCTTCGAAAATCCATAGTATTTTAAAACCATTATTTTCAAAACTAAATGGTTTGGATATTCAACGGTATACGAATTAAAAAGGTTTAACTTTACTGTTGTTTTATAAAGAATAAATTACATGGCTTTCCAAATATTTCTTGTTTTAAAGTTAAACCAAAATCCAAAATATTACTTCAAGTTCCAAAACCATTTCAATTTTATATATATTTATATCCATTTTTGAGCATTAATATTTCAACTAAAGTTGGATTTTATTCTTTCAAACCAAATGTTCTATTAATTAGCCTTGAATATTCACATAGAATCCATAATTAATAAGACTTCAATTTCTAGTAAAATATATATATATTTCCAAATTCAAATTTTTCTAGAATATTCATTTCAAAATATTTTGGGAAAAATCCAATTATAAATATCATATCTTTAAAATTTCCAACTTAATATTTAAACATAGGATATAAATCATCAAACTCCATTTTCTTAATTTTCTTCCATTTTTCATAAAGAAATTTATTCACCTTTAATTTCAAAATTTCAACTTCATATGTATATAAATATGGAAGAAAACATTTATTCAATATAAAATTTAAGATTTTTATAAACCGTATTCCATCCAAACCATAGAAATCACATTAAAAATAGTTATATATATAGACCGCGGTGCTTGTATAAAATTTTCTATCCTATGGTCAAGTGATACGGATATTTATCATTTCAATCCGCAATTTAAAAATAAAAATTTGCGGTTATATATCATTTCAAACCACAATCCCGAAAGAAATGAAATATGCATGATAATTTGCAATTTAATGATATGCAATAAACATTCATTCATCAACAACATCCATCATCCAATCGAAACCATCAACCAATATCAATCAATAACAATATATCTATGATCATATATAACAGGTGATAACTGGCAGTTTATTCAAATTAAATTTATCAACTATTAATCCAACAGTTTATTTAGTAATAATTTACATAACTATTGACTAGCAGTTCATATGCAAACAATAATTTCTAACAGTCAATTAATACGCAATAAATCAATTAACTTTACAGTTAAATTCAATAAAATGCAATGTAACAGATATGAATGAAATAACATGCCAAAAACTCATAAATAAATTTCTATTCATTTCTAAAATTTATTTAACAAACATAAAAGCTTCTAGTAGTTGTGAGTGGGTTAAAACACTCACCTTTTGAATTTAAATCGAATTTAAACCCGATTTAAACCCAAAAATTCGCCCGTCTCAGAATTCATCCAAACCAGCGTCATCGAGTCCGGAATTAAATTACGATCCTAACAAAAAAAATTTCGTGTGAATCCGACTTCGTATGAGAAAGTTATGGCGAAAAATGATGATTGAATTCAAATAAATAAACGACACATATTTCACCTAACATTTGAGCCACGTCACCCTTACCTGCGCACGCGTCTTCCCTGGCAACAGAGCACGCAACAGAGCACGACCCATACTCCCTCAACCCTAATCGAAAATTCCCGCCAATCCAACCGTTGAAACTCGGAACAAACTACATAGATGCGATCCCCTCGGTTCCCTCTTCAAAACCCAGAAATGTTTTCCCGATCCGACAACTTTTTGTGCGACGATGATGAACGGTTTTGGGGCTGTTTGAATTTATTCTGGATGAACGACAGCTCCAATTGAAAAACGAATTTCACCAGTAATTTACGCGTATCGAATACTTCAACATATATTTTTTCTGGAATTTTCTGAAATTTTTGAGTTTTGACTTTTGATTTTGAACTGTGGATAGATCTGAATTGGATCTGAGATGTATACATTTGGGGAAGAGAAAAGAGTGAAGAAATGAACGTACAGCAAATGAAAAAGAAAGGAGCTAGGGTTTATAGCTGTATACTTATAGATAGGCTAGAGGTAGGGTAGCTAGACTGGATACGCGAACGTGCGTGACAAACCATGGTCCAAAAAGCCCGCTATGCCTCCGGAGTCGAATTTGTTAAAACTATATATCCAAATAGGTGTTTTAAAATATTCCGAACGCGATGGAAAAAGTTTCGCGACCAAATTCGATCGTATGAAGAAGTTATGCTAAAAAAACAAAAATTTCACATTGATTTCAAAATGCGTAAATTTCAAGGCGTTTCGAGTCCGTACGATCAAACGACAAGTCCGATCGCTACGAAAATTGAAACATTATTATAATTCAACGTTACGGATCCGATAAAACTGGTTTCGTCGAAATCCGAGTCCGTGACAAAAATGGCTATTTTTAATATTTATTAAATAAATTAAAATAAATCATAAAATCCAAATTTTCTTTCAACTTTAAATATTGGCCAAATTTCATTACTTATATAATCCAATTAATTCCAAATAATTTAGCAAGCTTGGATGTGAATTAAAATTTATAAGTATATAAATTTCGCAGTGTTAACCTCTGCGTTTTCTTATTATTTGGGAATTATAAATTTCATTCGCAAAACCCAATTATTAAATCATATACTTATACTCTCATCTTAAATCTAATTATATAAATAACTTGATTTCTATTATCCAACTCAAAATATATCAATTATTCTCCAACTACATAGTTAACGTTTCTTTTATATATCACTGTGGTAATATTTCAAAATGTTCATCTTTTGTTCGCATAAATTACTGTATTTAGATAAAATTGTAATTTTGGTAACTTATCACATAAATAAACTTAAAACCTCAACTAATACATTCCACCTTTGTTTCATCTTATTCATTCACTCATCAATATTCCGTACTAACTACAAAATTTAGCGTATTCCTTTAAATTGATCAAAATAAGACTTATCAACTAATAGAAAGATTTACGTACAAAATTTATTGTCATACATCTAATTTACAAGCCTATACTTAATTATTATCCTACAATACGTTTTACGTTACTATAATGTTCATTCTTCCGTTCCTACGTTTCTATAAATTTATTCCTTTATAATTTATTTAACGCAACACTTAATCTACACCTATTGCGATGTTTCAAATTTACTTGAATGAACAATTTCTTTACTCAAAATAGTTGTTGTAAACTCTTAATTCCACATTTATAAGTGTATTATTATTTTCACTCAAATATTATACATATATATAGAGTATTGGGTTTTTATTTAATCATCATTTATCATATATATTAATTAATTAAATTCAATATTTAAGTCTGACTAAATTTATTCCCCAAATACACATTTACCTTTCTCAACCAATAAATATAACCAATCAAATTCTCATTTCATTGAACCTTGGTCAATTCCACACGTTAATTTTACTTAAAGTCTCAATTAATTAATTTACCTCGGTTTCATTACCTTATTACCTTATATGCATAATTGACATTGTTATATCTTCCATTACATCAATAATTTACCATTTCATCTTACCATTTATTTACGTATCCTTTTATTGCACTGATTGAAATAAATTCACTTATTAAATTCCCAATTCCACCCTTCTATTCAAACCAAGTATAATGCTATGATAATATTTTACGTTGGTTACACAAAAAAAAATCAACTTTTTATCGTTATCAATTAAACATACATTAATTGCACAAATTAAAGGAATTAATTGCCATTTATCCAATTAAATTTTTCATACATCAATCTATTTCATCTAAATCCTTACCTATGAATATTGCAACCTTTAATTCCATTAAATACCAATTAACCCAAATTATTTCATTTATTCTAAGTCATATCACTAAAATAATTCATCATAATAAAATTAAAATCTATACGTTTATTGATTTATTTCTATCTGTCTTATGTTAAATTCTAAATTTAGTAAGACAACCTAAAGTACTCCATTCAATCGACAGTCCCTTTCAATTGTTAATACGTACTTAAATTTCTACAGTTGCCTTCCATCTGCACTTCCGTTACTATGATAAAAATTAGTAACGTTTATGCCATCAATCCATCATAATTACTTACCCTTAATTGAGTTTGATTTCCAAATAAATTTGCTGACCCTTAATTAGACAATTTATAAAAGTTTGTCATCATACCTATAGTTCTACGCTTATGCTATGTCTTAAATTTCAATAAATTTATAAATTTTGAGATGTTCATTAGGGTTTACAAATTTATTGACTTGCAATAACAGGGTTTCTTAGTTATTCAATTTATCGTTCACAGTCTTATATTGCATTAAATTGGTTTAATATTCCCATATTAAATTTTATGTCCAGGTAAGAATTTTTCTTTCTTTCTCTACTTAATTCATTTGAATTTTATTCAAATGTCTTTAAATAGGTTTCTAAGTCACTTCTATATAATTTATTCTAGCCTTCATTTTAATATTTATCTACCACCTTTATTCTTTCAACTAAAATAAATTACAAAAATCCTATTAAACAAACAATTTTAAATGGTCGAACTTTACGGGTCGTTACACTCTCCCCCACTCAAAACTTTTCGTCCCCGAAAAGGAAAAGGAAGGGAGAAGGAAGAATAAAACAGTACATCTAATTTCAAATATTAACTTATAACAATAATTTACTAAATTAATTTCCTTTAATGAAATACACTTGTTTTATAATCATTATGTCTTTTAATACTTGAATTATTAAAGTTGGAAAAATATCTTTAACAAAATTCTAAGTCCAAAATTTACGAAAAATTTTGGTAGAGTCTCCTTTGTACGGAGGGACTCTGGAGAAAATATAATATCCAAATATACAAATATATTACACATATATCCAAAATAAAATATCCCAACTCGGGAAAATATATAAATAGCGCTTTAATCGTAATCCGAAAACGTACCTATTTGTCGGGCAATACGCTTATTATTTTGGAACCAAAAGCAGTAGCAGTTGCTTCCAACCCCTGTATTCACTTATATAATCTGAAAGTTAAATATCTATATTACAGTGAAATGTTTGGGTAGATTCAATCATTCATATCCAAATCAAATGCAACAACCATACATTTTAACAAACAGCACACACCACAAACAACAATCATTCAATCAACAACCATTAGTTGTTCGGGTTCAAATTCTGAAATTTTACGGAGTGAGAAATAACTATCAAGTGCATCCGTTACTCAACAGTCTTAGATGGAATAGAGATAGATTATTGTTCCTCCAACAACTCCAAAATTCCTTACCCAACAACCATACATCAACCAAACAATTCAAATCAACACCACAATAGCTTATTATATATTTATTTCATAATTCAGTGGTTTGATTTTCTTTCCTTCATTTATGGAGGAATTTCTTTTTTTTTCTTACAAGTTTTATTTTCCAATTATCACAAAATTCATTATACTTGTATTTCCTTTATTACTTAAGTTTATAGAATAAATTCTCATTAATAACAACAAAGATTTTGAATATCTTCATTTCCTTACTCTTCACTTGTAAGATTTCCCTTAAATTCTTAATCTGCTAACATTCATTCTTATAAGTGGAAGTTTTTATTTATTCATCAACTATTAATTGTAGTCATTTCAATTTTTACTACTTTCCATTATATTGGAATAGGGGAGACTTAAGACATCTTAAACTAATAATCCTATAATCAATTCTTATTTAGAATTTCATTTTATTTGCTTTAAGTTCATCTCACCTATTAATAATTCTTAACTTATTTTCAGCAAAATTTCAATTATAACTTATGTTTATACCATTGAATTCTTACTATAACAGTAATTTATTGAATACTTCATTTTTCCTAAATTCCTACTTGTAAAATATTCAATTCCAGTTTCTCATTTAACACTTCAACTTTATATTTGGGTAAGTTATTTATGTTAAGGAAATTGCAATTGAACTTATACAAGTTTAATCTCCATTCTTTTAATTAAATTTAATGTTTATTCATATTACCCTTTGTCTCATATGTATGCAAATTCCTCTTTATAGCTTGGCAGTTATTCTCTTATTTCAATTAGAGGTTTCAATTCATTTATTACTTAACTTTTATTTCACTAACAAATTTTAAACAATTAATTAACGGAAAAATTTAGAATTAAATACCGGGTTAAATTTCAATTTATTTCAAAATAATAGATAATTAATTTCTTGCACCTTTTATATCTCTAATTATATTTAGAACAATAAAAGAAAATTTTTAGAAAATTTCAAAATAAATCTGCAGTAGAATTTACTACAGTGGCCTTTCCCTTCGAAACTCGAAAATGAAAGTCGATGATGCGGCCGTCATCACCGAATTTATTTTCCAGCGACAGAGAGGGAAGTACAGAATTTAATTCTTTTCCAAAATCTTCTTTAAAACAATTCTTCCAATTTATACGAAATATTTATATAAGAAAATACTTATAAACCGAACCATTATTTTTCATAAATTCTTTGAAAACATATTTGGAAAAATCCCGGACTTAAGTTCTAAAATCTCCTATTTGATTTATCATAATTTCGACTTAGCTTCAGTTATTATAGATATTTTTATTTTCTAACACCCAATCTATAGCAACCAAATATATATATATCTTTATAAAACTATTTTTATATATAGAAAATATAATAGGCAAAATTATTTCATTCACCTATATTAAAACGGATATTATGTCGGTCTGTCCTATTAAGTGTTTAGAAATCCCTATTGATGGCATAGCGTCCCATGCATCAACCAGAATTTATAAATACAAAGCGGAACAGATTAACACAATATAAAAATCTTTTCATTAATACTAACAAATACGCTCTCTCATATATATATACACTCAGCGACTCCCATAGGATATTTCTACCCTATTAACAAAGAGTCAAACCCCACAAAGCCAAGGTTTATCGCTAAACCAAAGCTCTGATACCAGATGTAACATCCCGCCTTTTCGCACACTTTAAACCGACACACATGCCGATTCAAACCATACGGAAGGGCGGATTTGTTATGGGGTAAATAAGAAATACAGAGAAGAAATAAAACAAAATAGAATCTCACAGCGGAAGGATAAAATATAATAACAAATATACAGTTCATAAACAGTTTACAAAAGCTTGATTCTTCTTTTACAATAAATATCAGAGTTACACATACCAATACAAGCAATGCAGCGGAATAGAAAGAGTGTGGTGTAATACTATATATAAAATAATACTGATTCTTCGTCTTCGTCCTCCAAAGCTAAAATCTGCTATCCTGAAATGCTCGGACTGACCCGAGCGAATTTGAAAAGACAAAAACACTCGAGTCAGACTAGAAAATCTTATGTGAATTAAATAAACAGAAATAAATATGAGTACAGTAACTCAAGAGATGTTCGGGATTTACATCTCCTAAGGATCCGTTAAACTATTTACTATGTAGTATATTGCGCTATTATAATAGTGTCTATTTATAAAATAAACTTACTTTTAAATAGCGTTAAGGCTTTACATTTTCCACCTTAACACGTAAAATGCCAATAGTCTATACAGTACCGTAATACCTCCTGATCGGGAGGCTACCAGAGGATACTCCATAGGTACGACACAAATAGAAACTCGTAGTAAAGGCTCGATATGGTAGGTGACACGGCACAACTAGGCAATGCCAGGGTAGATATACCAATTGCTATCCAGGCTGGTGGAAACGCGTAGCCGCAGTTACCGCCCACCTCGGACTAACTCCCCAAAATCAAAATATAGAAGTGGCCACTGAATCAAATCCAAGTCAAAGTATAATATCGAAGAGGAGCGTCCGATCAGAGGAATGACCTCATTGGCCTGAGAATCGCTCCTGTTTTAGCCACCTTATGCCAACTCACGGGAGTTGGGTCCACGTATTTACCTTACAGGAAACGTCGCCACCACCTACTTCATTCTGGAATCTCCACCGCGTACACGGTTAGTCAAAGTGGTTTTCGGTATCGACAGAGAGTATGTCCATATCCGATCCCGGTCTCTTTGCCAACCCATCGTTATTATAACACCGCGGTCATTTAAAATAGTTTGTACTTTAAAACCAGAATATAATCCATTTCAAAACCATAATATTACGATATCATTTCTTCTTTAAAACCCAAAAAGATTCATTTTAATATTATTTTTATAAAACCCAAATCAATGATATCATTTCCCAAATAAAATATTCCTTTTCAAAAATTATGTCACTTTTTATTATTTAATATCCCATGTAACCAATATTCTGTTTGTAACTTTCAACATAATTCTTCGAAAATCCATAGTATTTTAAAACCATTATTTTCAAAACTAAATGGTTTGGATATTCAACGGTATGCGAATTAAAAAGGTTTAACTTTACTGTTGTTTTATAAAGAATAAATTACATGGCTTTCCAAATATTTCTTGTTTTAAAGTTAAACCAAAATCCAAAATATTACTTCAAGTTCCAAAACCATTTCAATTTTATATATATTTATATCCATTTTTTAGCATTAATATTTCAACTAAAGTTGGATTTTATTCTTTCAAACCAAATGTTCTATTAATTAACCTTGAATATTCACATAGAATCCATAATTAATAAGACTTCAATTTCTAGTAAAATATATATATATTTCCAAATTCAAATTTTTCTAGAATATTCATTTCAAAATATTTTGGGAAAAATCCAATTATAAATATCATATCTTTAAAATTTCCAACTTAATATTTAAACATAGGATATAAATCATCAAACTCCATTTTCTTAATTTTCTTCCATTTTTCATAAAGAAATTTATTCACCTTTAATTTCAAAATTTCAACTTCATATGTATATAAATATGGAAGAAAACATTTATTCAATATAAAATTTAAGATTTTTATAAACCGTATTCCATCCAAACCATAGAAATCACATTAAAAATAGTTATATATATAGACCGCGGTGCCTGTATAAAATTTTCTATCCTATGGTCAAGTGATACGGATATTTATCATTTCAATCCGCAATTTAAAAATAAAAATTTGCGGTTATATATCATTTCAAACCACAATCCCGAAAGAAATGAAATATGCATGATAATTTTCAATTTAATGATATGCAATAAACATTCATTCATCAACAACATCCATCATCCAATCGAAACCATCAACCAATATCAATCAATAACAATATATCTATGATCATATATAACAGGTGATAACTGGCAGTCTATTCAAATTAAATTTATCAACTATTAATCCAACAGTTTATTTAGTAATAATTTACATAACTATTGACTAGCAGTTCATATGCAAACAATAATTTCTAACAGTCAATTAATACGCAATAAATCAATTAACTTTACAGTTAAATTCAATAAAATGCAATGTAACAGATATGAATGAAATAACATGCCAAAAACTCATAAATAAATTTCTATTCATTTCTAAAATTTATTTAACAAACATAAAAGCTTCTAGTAGTTGTGAGTGGGTTAAAACACTCACCTTTTGAATTTAAATCGAATTTAAACCCGATTTAAACCCAAAAATTCGCCCGTCTCAGAATTCATCCAAACCAGCGTCATCGAGTCCGGAATTAAATTACGATCCTAACAAAAAAAATTTCGTGTGAATCCGACTTCGTATGAGAAAGTTATGGCGAAAAATGATGATTGAATTCAAATAAATAAACGACACATATTTCACCTAACATTTGAGCCACGTCACCCTTACCTGCGCACGCGTCTTCCCTGGCAACAGAGCACGCAACAGAGCACGACCCATACTCCCTCAACCCTAATCGAAAATTCCCGCCAATCCAACCGTTGAAACTCGAAACAAACTACATAGATGCGATCCCCTCGGTTCCCTCTTCAAAACCCAGAAATGTTTTCCCGATCCGACAACTTTTTGTGCGACGATGATGAACGGTTTTGGGGCTGTTTGAATTTATTCTGGATGAACGACAGCTCCAATTGAAAAACGAATTTCACCAGTAATTTACGCGTATCGAATACTTCAACATATATTTTTTCTGGAATTTTCTGAAATTTTTGAGTTTTGACTTTTGATTTTGAACTGTGGATAGATCTGAATTGGATCTGAGATGTATACATTTGGAGAAGAGAAAAGAGTGAAGAAATGAACGTACAGCAAATGAAAAAGAAAGGAGCTAGGGTTTATAGCTGTATACTTATAGATAGGGTAGAGGTAGGGTAGCTAGACTGGATACGCGAACGTGCGTGACAAACCATGGTCCAAAAAGCCCGCTATGCCTCCGGAGTCGAATTTGTTAAAACTATATATCCAAATAGGTGTTTTAAAATATTCCGAACGCGATGGAAAAAGTTTCGCGACCAAATTCGATCGTATGAAGAAGTTATGCTAAAAAAACAAAAATTTCACATTGATTTCAAAATGCGTAAATTTCAAAGCGTTTCGAGTCCGTACGATCAAACGACAAGTCCGATCGCTACGAAAATTGAAACATTATTATAATTCAACGTTACGGATCCGATGAAACTGGTTTCGTCGAAATCCGAGTCCGTGACAAAAATGGCTATTTTTAATATTTATTAAATAAATTAAAATAAATCATAAAATCCAAATTTTCTTTCAACTTTAAATATTGGCCAAATTTCATTACTTATATAATCCAATTAATTCCAAATAATTTAGCAAGCTTGGATGTGAATTAAAATTTATAAGTATATAAATTTCGCAGTGTTAACCTCTGCGTTTTCTTATTATTTGGGAATTATAAATTTCATTCGCAAAACCCAATTATTAAATCATATACTTATACTCTCATCTTAAATCTAATTATATAAATAACTTGATTTCTATTATCCAACTCAAAATATATCAATTATTCTCCAACTACATAGTTAACGTTTCTTTTATATATCACTGTGGTAATATTTCAAAATGTTCATCTTTTGTTCGCATAAATTACTGTATTTAGATAAAATTGTAATTTTGGTAACTTATCACATAAATAAACTTAAAACCTCAACTAATACATTCCACCTTTGTTTCATCTTATTCATTCACTCATCAATATTCCGTACTAACTACAAAATTTAGCGTATTCCTTTAAATTGATCAAAATAAGACTTATCAACTAATAGAAAGATTTACGTACAAAATTTATTGTCATACATCTAATTTACAAGCCTATACTTAATTATTATCCTACAATACGTTTTACGTTACTATAATGTTCATTCTTCCGTTCCTACGTTTCTATAAATTTATTCCTTTATAATTTATTTAACGCAACACTTAATCTACACCTATTGCGATGTTTCAAATTTACTTGAATGAACAATTTCTTTACTCAAAATAGTTGTTGTAAACTCTTAATTCCACATTTATAAGTGTATTATTATTTTCACTCAAATATTATACATATATATAGAGTATTGGGTTTTTATTTAATCATCATTTATCATATATATTAATTAATTAAATTCAATATTTAAGTCTGACTAAATTTATTCCCCAAATACACATTTACCTTTCTCAACCAATAAATATAACCAATCAAATTCTCATTTTATTGAACCTTGGTCAATTCCACACGTTAATTTTACTTAAAGTCTCAATTAATTAATTTACCTCGGTTTCATTACCTTATTACCTTATATGCATAATTGACATTGTTATATCTTCCATTACATCAATAATTTACCATTTCATCTTACCATTTATTTACGTATCCTTTTATTGCACTGATTGAAATAAATTCACTTATTAAATTCCCAATTCCACCCTTCTATTCAAACCAAGTATCATGCTATGATAATATTTTACGTTGGTTACACAAAAAAAAATCAACTTTTTATCGTTATCAATTAAACATACATTAATTGCACAAATTAAAGGAATTAATTGCCATTTATCCAATTAAATTTTTCATACATCAATCTATTTCATCTAAATCCTTACCTATGAATATTGCAACCTTTAATTCCATTAAATACCAATTAACCCAAATTATTTCATTTATTCTAAGTCATATCACTAAAATAATTCATCATAGTAAACTTAAAATCTATACGTTTATTGATTTATTTCTATCTGTCTTATGTTAAATTCTAAATTTAGTAAGACAACCTAAAGTACTCCATTCAATCGACAGTCCCTTTCAATTGTTAATACGTACTTAAATTTCTACAGTTGCCTTCCATCTGCACTTCCGTTACTATGATAAAAATTAGTAACGTTTATGCCATCAATCCATCATAATTACTTACCCTTAATTGAGTTTGATTTCCAAATAAATTTGCTGACCCTTAATTAGACAATTTATAAAAGTTTGTCATCATACCTATAGTTCTACGCTTATGCTATGTCTTAAATTTCAATAAATTTATAAATTTTGAGATGTTCATTAGGGTTTACAAATTTATTGACTTGCAATAACAGGGTTTCTTAATTATTCAATTTATCGTTCACAATCTTATATTGCATTAAATTGGTTTAATATTCCCATATTAAATTTTATGTCCAGGTAAGAATTTTTCTTTCTTTCTCTACTTAATTCATTTGAATTTTATTCAAATGTCTTTAAATAGGTTTCTAAGTCACTTCTATATAATTTATTCTAGCCTTCATTTTAATATTTATCTACCACCTTTATTCTTTCAACTAAAATAAATTACAAAAATCCTATTAAACAAACAATTTTAAATGGTCGAACTTTACGGGTCGTTACAGAAATCCTCTGATATTATAATAGTGTCTATATACAAATACTTATAAAATAGCCGAAATTGTTACATCTATTAAATTCCATCTACTAGCCACAAAAGTGGGTAATACAAACAAAACTCGTACAAGGCTCGTAGGGAAAATGGATTTCCAACATGACTAGGCACTGGGGTACCACCTGTCACAGTACGTGGCCTAGATCACCGTACCGAGGACTACTCCCTTCATCCCCTGCAACACAAGGCCGGAACCATTCCTTACTGAACAGTCCCGAACAAGATAAACCCCGTGGTTGGCGCGACCAACCACCCACTAAGCCGAAATATATATAAGGGACATCTAGACAGGGTAATTATCTTGTCCTGCTTGGGCATGACCCACCTAACCTTGCTGCATATCCGCTGATTTTCAGTCATTCCCATTTGATGAGGCTTGAGGCTAAGCGTTACCTTTTTAGAACGTTTTACTTAGAATGCCCATCGCCCACCTGACGATGTTTCGCAAGCATTCATCCATACAAGTCCGTCCCGGGTTCGAACGGAACTGAAGGCACTACTCCTACTACATCCATTTTGGAAATATCCTCAGGATTAGTAGCGACTAGCCCTTGCACTTGACTACTCCATCTTCGACTCCGAACACGTTTTTCGCACGAAACGTACAAATCGGATCGAAGTGGTTTTCGAGAAATAAATCTCGATCCCGGTCTCTTCGAAACGATCAGCGCAGTTGGCCAATATTGATAGTCGGTTATTTAACTATCAATTTATATTCACAAACAACCATCAAACAATAATTAATTTCCCCAAATTATTTATTTATCTCAAAAATATCTTCACAAGATATATTTCTATTTTCAACCTTTTGAAAACAGTTTTCAAATCATTCTTTCTTCCCAGTATAAACTTTCCCAAGTATTTTCTATCTCCTCTGAAATTACCAAGCACAAAACTAGATTTTAAAAACAATTTAAAACATTTTACTTTGAAATATATACCTTCAAAACATTTAAATTAAAACTATTTCAATAATTTGTTAAAAACACATATTAAATGAATATTTGAAAATAAGGTTACTTAATAAATATACAACTAGATTTATACTTTTAAAAAACATAATATTAAGGCATTCTTTGAATAATTACTACTATAATAGATAAAGAGAAAGTACTTACTTAAGAACTTAAATATTAGAAATAAGAAATTTTCAACACTTGCTTTTAAACAACTTTTAATCTTTTAACTTATATTTAAAAATTTACTTTAAAAACGTACTTGGTTATCCAGGGAGAATTTCAACTTCAATCACTTAAATCAATTTCCCAAAATTGATTTCCAATTTATTTCCTTTGAAATAAATTTTCTTGACTTATCAGTTCATTTCGAAATTCAATTAATTATGGACTTTATTATTATTTTCAGTTTGATTTTTAAATTCTTTAGCTGAAAAATACAAATTTCAGGTTATTCCCAATTTCTTCTTTATTTTTCTTAAATAATTTAAGATCCTACATTTAAATAATTGTTTTATTCTTTTAAACAGTAACACTGAAGTTTAAGTTTTCTTAACTTCCTGTTTATTCATAAGTTTCTTTCCACACCCATAATTTATTAATTAGCATTTTGAAAACACTAATATTCTTATCCCATTCATTTTAGTTTATTCACATTCTTTATAATTATTTTCTTATAATTTTCTCTTTTTATTATTTCTTTCCAAAAATCCAATGCTATACAATTTGATAACTCAGAGTCCCGGATATATCCAAAAAAAAAATTATAGCATTCAAAATTTCAATATACTTCATCACAGAATATCCACAAGCATAACAAAGAATAAATAAACAATATATATATGATGAGGGACCCAGTTGGATCCCTCCAACCTGTTTTTCCCTGCATCCACAAACGTCAGCACAATATAACATACCACTTCCACAATATCATACTATATCTCATCAATTCATTCAACCATTCAAACAATTGTTTAAATTTAATCGTTTTAAATTTAATTATAAACTGAGTGAGATTAACTCACCTTTCGCTTTTCTTTTGGCAATCCAATTCCATCTCAACCATTATCTCCCAATTTTGGACCTTGTATAGACATTTATATGATTTATTAACATTTTAAACAAATCGGAAACTTAATTATCATTTTCCAATTTAATTAACTAATAACTAAGTTTAAACTGATTGTCCTTTAATGAATCTTTTTTTTTTAATAACTTAAATATAGTTCAATAAGGAAATTAAAACAGGTTTAAACTTCAAATCCATTTATTTTAAATTAAAATATTAGATTAAAAATATTCATTTTCATTTTCTGCTTTGCTGTATTTATCTATATATTAATACATATATATATATAGTTGTTAATTAACAAGAACAGTACTTTGTTTTACTGTAAAAAATTTCTCCATAATTTATATTTTTAAATTAAACTTGGGCTTTCAAATTCCTTTCACTGTATGCATATTAACATTTTCTAATATATATATATATATATATATATATATATATATATACTTAAATAAAAAGGGGCTGAAATACCTCACTGCTTCGTATTAGGCCTCCTCTTCACCAAACCCTAGCCATGCTCAGTCGCGACCCCAGCTGTTCGCGCTTCGAAGTCGCCCCCTCCCATCTCGAACTCGATTCGCCTCGAAGAAAAACTCGGCTCCATCGACTCACCCCTTCGCCGCATCCCTGAGATTCGAATAGCCGCCACTGCGACTTCGTCGCCATTTAAGTCGAACGCGCTCGGTGCGCGATTGCTTTCCCCTTTACATCTTTTCTCTGGGTCAGAGTATTCAATTCGATTTGAAATGGAAAGTAGGAAAGGAGAATGAGGTTTGATTTGAGAAGATATTTTATTTTTTCGTGAATTTTATTCTGAAAGGAGGGGCTCGGTTCTTTTACTTAGAGAAGGGTTTGCGTGATTATAAACACATGTCGGCCTGGCTTCAAGAAGAAGCCGCGAGTAATACATATCATTTTTATTTTTATTTTATTATATTTTAGGCTTGTAAAGGAAGGGACGAAGCTATAAGTCTTATTCGATTCGATTAGGAAAACCCGGAATAAAAAGAAATTTCGATATAATATTTCCATGCGTTTGTATATAGTACGCTCACACGACAACTCCAAATGGCACGAATATTGAAATCTGATAATAACTCAATATTACGGATCCAATGGTACTGGTTTCGTCGAATTCCGAGACTGTGCCTCGGAAGGCTATTTTTAAATTCAATTTAAACGATTAAATTTCAAAACTGACCAATTTAGCGTTAGATTCCATTTTAACACTTCTATTATATTCAATGTTATTAGTATAAATTTTATAAGCTTTCAAATTATATTTTTAACAGGCTTAAAATCTCAGGTTTCATATTTTATCCAATTCAAATTATTTAATTCAACAATCTAATTGTCAAATAAATTATGATATTCGTAATTTAAGTTGAGAATTAACCTTTAAATACTTAAAATCAATTAAATATTCCGTTTTTAAATTGCTTAAAATTCTGGGTCGTCACATTGGTATTGCCTTGTGTGCCGTGTCACCAACCATATCGAGCCTTTACTACGAGTTTCTATTTGTGTCTTGCCAATGCAGTATCTTATCGTAGTCTCCCGATCAGGAGATATGCAGGTACTGTATAGACTATTGGCATTATTTGTGTTAAGGGGAATTTTGGATCACTCCTTAACGCTATTTAGAAGTAAGTTTATTTTACTATTAGACATTATTATAATAGCACAATATACTACATAGTAAATAGTTAAACGGATCCTTAGAGGATGGGTGGTCCCAAGCATCCTTTAAGTTACCTGTACCTTTAGTACAGTTCACTTTTGTAACGACCCGAAAATTTCGATCCCGAAATTTCCAGATAGTTAGAAAAGAAGAAGAGATAGAAGAGAAAAGAAACAGAAACAAGTCACATGAAACCTCACATTCGCAACGGATCAAAATATAATATCGCATAATAACAGTTTACAAAAATAACTGTATCTGTACATTTACATTTTCATATATCGGTGTTACAACAATTACACAACACAGGACCGTTATAAAACAACATGTCCTAGATATATAACTGTATATCACAGCGGGTACGCTCCATACGTTCCAGCCATCCAGCTCGCCTTCTGTGCTCCGGAATGTCCTTACCTGAAAATCTGTAATACTCAGTCTGACCCGAGCAGTACATCAAAGTAACACCCGGATCGGGCTGGAAACCAGCATGAGTAAACCCATTCAACAAGAATACAAAAGCATGCAACACTTATAAACCCGGGGTACTTATATCAATTTACAAATTTATAATTTGTTATAAACATTACTTCACCACACCTTAATTTCTAAGTACCAGACATAGGTTAAATGGACCCATCCATTTCATTCTATTGATTCCACACATCCAATTATAAAGAATCGAAGTGGTTTCAAATATTTACTATACCTGACTCTGGTCTCTACGAATCCAACATCAACTTAAATTATTCAAGTGAGATACAATTCTACTTAAAACACAGGATGTCATAGTAATTCATTGTCGATAAATAGCCACATCTTCACAGTTAAATCAAACATTTCATAACACATAGCATTACGAACCATATATTAGGGATAACAATAACTCAAAGGCTTCCACCATTATTCTATTCATCCTTTAATTACATTTAAGTAATTAACCCTTAATTAATTCCACAAATTAATTACCCTTAACCCAAAACAGTAATTTACCTTTAATTATTCCATTAATTGCTACCATAATCATTAATCACCCTTGATTTAAATACATCAGTAATTAACTACCCTTAATTACTTCGTCAATAAATTGATTATTCCTAATTATCTCTAATTAATCCCTTGATTAATTACAAAGTAATTAAATCCAAATTACTTTCATCATTAAACATCTTTAATTACATCCAGTAATTATCAATTCATTACTTCCCTAAGTAATTACAATTCCATTAATTACATAATGTAATTATTCATTAATCATCAAGTGTTTAAATTAATTAAACTTAATTAATTAATCTAAACCAATCACATTAGCACAATTAATTACATTAAGTAATTAATTCATTAATTACTTCCATTAAGTAATTAAACATAAACAATTTCACAAATGATTATTATTAATTAGTTAATCTAATTAATTACTAAAATTAATCACATTAATTAATTATTAAATAATCTTAAGTTAATGACCTTCATTAACAATTCTTAATTACTTTCTTAAGTAATTAGCTTAGATTAACCCTTATTAATTACAAATCAATTAATATTTAATTACAATTTAATTAATCTCTAATTATTAATTAATTAAGCGTTAATTACAATTTTAATTAATCCTTATTCACTAGATTAATAAATCTTAATCGTTAATTAAAATTTAATTAACAATTCCTAATTACATATTAATTAACCTTAATTAATTATCTTAAGTTTTTAATTAATCAATTTAAAAATTCTTAATTACTTAAATAACCATCCATTTTATTAATTAATTAGATAATTAATTACCCATCTTAATTATCTTAATAATTTAATGAATCCAATCGTTAAATTTTATTTATCTTTTAGATAAATATTTCTTACTTAATTAAGGTATTTTAAAAAAAACTCTTTGTTTTCAAATTTACTTTAAATTTCACTTTAAATTTCATTTTAAACTTAAGATGCAAATTTAGCTTAAACAAGGTTTTAAAAATAATTCAAAACCTTTTTATCTCATATGTTAAGAGAAACATCCACTTTATAAAATAAGTTTAAAAGAATTTAAATCCCTATTCAGTTTAAATTCAAATCAATTTAACCTTTCAATGTAATAAACAATTTAAATTTAAACTTTATTTTAATTTCAAAAACTGAAATTCAAACCCAATTCCAGATTTTAATTCTCAGATTCAAACTCACTTTAAACTTTTATATTTCTCAATTTAAACTTCCAGTTTTAAATTCAAAACCAAATACCCTTTTATAACTAAAAGTTTTAAAAACCCAAGCTTTTGCTTCTTCTTCTTTATAAATTTAGTTTTAAATTTTAAAACAGGAAAACTATCAGGTTTTAAAACCTGAATCTAAACTTACCCGAGCCAGAACCCTATTCACTTCGAGCCATACCCCAAATTGCTTCGAGTAAAAACTCAAACTACTCGAGACATACTCGAGTTCAACATCATCCCCAAATAAACAAAGCCTGACATCAGCAGTGCACCGTGCACATGAACGATTGCTTCCACCACCTACGGTCATCTCTCTGACCCCAAACAAACCACAATGAACCTTGCTTACACGATCGTCCACTCAGAATAATGA
Source organism: Allium cepa (assembly GCA_030765085.1). NCBI lineage: Eukaryota > Viridiplantae > Streptophyta > Magnoliopsida > Asparagales > Amaryllidaceae > Allium > Allium cepa. The sequence continues at coordinate 720,211,424 of CM060935.1, read as the reverse complement.
TTCCAGCCTCGAGTCATAAAATTGAACCCAACATCCCAATGCTGGAATAACCATCATCAGAAAACACTCACTGCCGACGATCTAGTCCTTGAGTAACCTCGCCAACCATGCCATAAAAATCGTCTCGACTTCCAGCGACATTTTTCCCTAGCGCGATCGCTTCCGATGATCGATCATCGTCGTGCTGAGCTCTCAACCCCATCGCCCCAAAACGCCTCTCAAAACCCTAAATCTCCATCCCCTGACAATTACGGCCATCAGAAAAACTCACCATTAGTTTTCCTGAAACCATCCTGCCACCAGCTAACTCCGACCATAAACTCGACTCAGGTCATCTCGCCGTTCGCCGTGAATTGGCAATGAACCCCAAAACCCCCAATCCCGATTATCTTAGAAGTTACAAATCTAAAAAATATGATTTTACTCCCAAAAATCAACTTTTGTATAGGTATTCAGTTTATGAATCTGAATTTATAAATAAAGATGTTTGAGCTTTCCCCTATTCTTATTCTTGCCCTGTTCTTTTAAGTTTCCTATGGGATTTCAATTTAAATTTAACTTAAATAAATTTTTTAAACTTAATCTAAAATCAAACAATCAAATCCTGTTTAAAAACTAAGTTTTAACAGCAAATGAATCAAGAGGTAATTTTATTTTTCAATTTCCTAGAAACTAAAATCAGAAAACATGGGTATACAGCATGCATTCCATCAATACATTAATATATATTATACAGAACTTATCCATATATATATTCACATAAAACATATACACTCTATAACTTAGCATGCATCCAGACTAATTAAATATTTAAACTTTTTATAGAAAAGAGTTACTCACAAGCATAAATTTCCAAGCAAGATTTAGCATTTAAGTGAGTATCAGTTTACTCACCAGCTAAGGAACAGAGGACATAGTTGCACTTGATTAGAGCAGATCATTCCTGAATTTACTTTGAGTAGGATTGATTCTCTGCATAGCTTTCCTCAAGTTTGAAGCTTGAAAGCTGATCTGGGTTTAGACACTTGACGTTGATCTTTGCATTGATTGTTTTCAGGTTTTAGTAATTTGATTACAAGCTTTTTTTTGAGGAAAATATTACAGTTTTTGAGAGAAAGATTACAGGTCTGAGAGATTGAAAGTGTTTGTATTTGAGCTTGAGGAAGTTTCAGGTTTTCTGGTATTTAGAATTTGAACTGAGTTTTTTTTTTAAAATTTTGAGAAGAAGATAGTAAAAAGAAAACGAGGAAGAAGATTAGGGATTTTTTTAAGTTAATTTAGATTTTATAAAAATAAAGGAAAAAGAAAATAAAAAGAGGACACTTGTCTCATACCTTACTTAATTTCCAAACACATGTTACATTAAGAGTTTTAGATCTTAACACTTGTTACTTAACTTCTTAATTGAATTGCATTTGTCTTTTCCATTTATGTTTATCATTAAAAGAATTTTAAAAGCTTTTTAAATATGATTTCCTAATTAATTAATATGTTTCTTAATTTATAAATGATTTACTAATTTTAAATAAATAAAACTTTTTAAAAGAAAATAAAATAAAAACCAATTATCTTTTAAATAAAGTCATATATAATATTCCCTACTCATTTTTAAATGCTAAATCAAAAAGCTTTTGTATTTATTCCTATTAAATAAATACTTTTCCAAATTTCTATAATTAAATTTCCCTTTAAAGAGAGTAATGTAAAACAAATCTCATTTTCAAATAAAAACTCACTCATAATTTTAAACCCAAACTATATTATTATTTTTATTTTAAGATATATATTCCTTTAAATTCCATTTTTAAATTCAAATTCAAAATAAATCTATAATCATAATTAAAAACATCACACTATTAATTAATTGGTTATTTATATTTGAAAATAACAATTTTTATCAAATTTAAACAATTTAATTAAGAAATTTTCTCATTTTAAATTTCTCGAAATTCCAGGATATCACATTCCTCCGCCCATAGAATCTTTTCGTCCCCGAAAAGAAACGAAGCCAGAATTATTAAAATGCTTAAATTCAGATAAATTTTCCTTGATCATCTTAAAATACTTTAAAACCTATATAGTATTACAGTAATAGTTTTAATAAAAATACTTTTATAACACAATGTCTCAATAAGTCCGTCCTCGTTCTCACAGAAATTCGGTCATACGTTGATCAGGCGTAAGACTGAAAATCTACAAGTGCTTAGCAGACCCATTTTCAACATCCAGTGAAAATAATTTGAAAATAATTTTATTTTAAATATAGAAAACAGTTTTTGAAAATAGAGGATATATCTTTGGTGAGAATGCTCTGGAAATCATCACCCCCTTCCATGGTCGCAGTTAACCCGATGGTTACGTTGCCATCCCGACAAAATCCACAGATAACTGTAGGCCTCCGCGCCCCTCGATTACACCATGGAACCCGCTACAGATCACAGCTACAACTGGGGTTACGTAGCTATCACAGCAAAAACCCATATAACTATAGGCATCAGCGCCCTCGAATTTCGCTGCCAAAAGAATGAAACTTCTCCACTCCACTTGACCATAGATCGTAGTCTACCGATGTTGCGTTGCCTTCACAGCAAAATCAAGTGTAGACCGTTGGCACTCATCCTCCACACGATTTTCGCTATGGTCCCCACAGTAGATCGCAGTGACATCGAGTTACACTGTCGTCACAGCATAACCCAAATGCCCCTGTAGGCATCAGCACCCTCGACTTTCGCTACCCAATAATCCTCAGGAACTAGTTTGTCCGGACTCCTCACAGGATCAACTTTAGAACCCCCCTTGGGGCTCAAGGCAGCACCACCCGGTGGTACTCCTGAGAAGTCCATTCCAAGGGAGCACCTTTTTCCCCAAAGTCATCATCAAAACATTTTATACTATATATATAGTATCTTTTAAATAGTACACCTAGTATGATCTCATTCAAAGCTTCTTTACTCAAAATCGATTATCCCACAATCGATAATTCTCAAACTAGGCTTTCCAAATTCAATATTGATTTTACCTAAAAATCAAAAGCCTTTCCAAATCCAAAGGTTCCCAAAACCTTTTTCCAAAATCCTCATATGATCCTTTATAAATATATATACACAGATATGTATAATTTTTAAAACTTTGGATCCTTTTAAACCTGAATAAAACTTCTTTTATACTTCAAACATTTTCAAAATCCTTTCCCTCTGGCAATAGATTCATCAAGGGGAGTTTCATTTTATAAAACAAAGATATTTAACTTTGTTTACTCAAAATCAAATATTCAAATTTGATTACTCTATAAAATCATTAACCATATTACTTACCTCCAAAAGTAAATTTCTATCATAGAAATGTCCAATTTCTATTTTATTTCCTCATATATTTCACAAAATATATTTTCACTTCAAAAACAATTTCACATTTCCTAACCACAAATTCCCAGTATCAATTTCACTCAAGTCCGTACGATGTACACATATCATTCGTACGCTTTACGAATTTGATCGCTCACTCGATCACACAATTTTATTTCCAAACTAGTATCGTCCACCCGACTTCCTAGTGCGGACTCAGATCTGGTTTCTTGATCAGAAACCGTCATTCTCCTTGCATAGCTTAACTATGATAGAGAATACCTAGAACCAATCAACAATCCATATCCAGGTTCGCCGTTGAAAATTGAGTGAAAAATCCCACTCGGGTCGAAATAACTATCTCGAAATTCTGTGCTCGAATCTGGATCAAATCACTATGCAAATAGAATAACATATGTACACCCTACGTATTTATCTTTATTGGTTATTAGCCAAATCAATTCCTTTCCTATCCACATTCACTTTGATTTTCATTCACTCACTCACAATTGCCTCAATCCATTCGGATTATCACCTCTATTCTTATCTCGATTGGATATTTAAACAATAACAGTTTGAACCCCGACCAGTTTATTTAGAAAGTAGCTTGAAAAATTTAAAAATAGATAAGTAGTTGGAAAATAATTACTAGTTTGCAAAATAGGTGTAAAATAGTTAGAAATAGTTAAAATAGTTATAGAAATTTAGATAATTGCAAAATAATAGTAAGATAGTAATTAATTTTGTAAAATAGTTGAAATATAGTAATTATCTTATAAAACAGTTGGAAAATTGTTAAATAGTTTCAAAAATAATTTTAAACAAATATAAGATAGTTTGGATTTTAAAAGAAAAGTTGTATATATAATAAATAGCTTGGAAAAATAGGTTTATATTAAAACAATTTATATTAAAAATAGTCCAGAGTCAAAACTGCTCACTTGCCAATCTCCATTCCAAACCAATTCAATTTAAATTCCACTTCCATTTAAATTTTCCCAATTCCAATTTAAATAACCTCAATTTCCATTGAAATTGATTTATTCCCAATTCAAGTTGAATTAATTCTCAACTCCTTTTCAAATTTAAATCAAATTCCATTTGAATTTAAACATATTCAACTTTAATTACAATCCCAAGTTATTCCAATCACTTTGGACTGATATCCATTCAATTGAACCCACTTCAATTCCAATCCATTCCAACTCCAGAATGAATTAATCCCAATTTCAAATTCCATTTCCAATCAAGTTGAATTATTCTTGATTTCCTCCTAAATTCAATTCAAATTCCATTTGAATTTAAAATTATTCAACTTTAATTACAATTCCCAATTATTCAAATCAATTTGGACTAATTTCAAATTAAACCCACTTTAATTTCAAATCATTACAAATTAATCCAATCCAAATTTTCCATTTGGATTTCATACTTACACATCATCAACCACAATTTCAATTAATTCAAATTCCAAATTTAAACCATCTCGAATTATATAAATTCGAGTTAATACTTCAAAAGTTGATTTAATTCCTTTAAATCAATTTACCTTTTTATCCCAACAGTGGATTACCATACTCCATTTCTAATTCATTTAAACAAATCCAATTCACAACTTAAAGATTTTTAACAACAATAGGATGATATCATCTAATTTATTTTAAAACATCCATTCATTTTAAATTTCTAGATCTCAAACCCTATTGAGATCACTCAAATTCTCAATTACAATCAACCATTTAACTTCCTAAGTTAAATCTTAATTTCATCTTAAACTTTACAAATCAGGTTGAACATCCCAACATATTTAACTTTTACCAAGTTAAACTCAATTCACTTAATCCAGTAAACCTTACCTAGTTTGAACTTCCATTTCAAATTTTGAACTTCTCATAAATAATCTTCTCACTTATTAAGTTAATGACTTATCATTTTTTGGGTATTACATCTCATTCCCAATTTAAAACTCACCATTAGAGTTTATTTTAAACCACCTTTGATATTATGTATATCCATATATATACATATTAATTTTTTTTGTACATACCAAGTTATACTTTAAAATTTTAAACCACCTTTGGTTTTTAATTTAAACAAATTCTTTTAAAATTTCAAACAACCCTTGTTTTTTTTTATCCAAACAAATTCCTTTAAATATTTAAACAACTCTTGTTTGCATCAAACTCTCTCATTCAAATAATATTATTTGTTATTCCTTCTAATAATTTGAAAACAAATTTCAAATGTTTTTAAATCTTAAGATTCAAATTTCACAATTTAGATCAACTTCTATTTCAATTTATAACCCATACTTACTTAAATGGTTTACTTCCTTAAAACATTTCATTATTAAATACAACAACCATTTATGATAATAACCAAATTATCATATCTAAAACCATCTTATGCTGAAATATTTTTTCCAATTCAGGATTTCAATTTTAGTTTGCATCCATTTCAAACTTATCTTTATTTAATTTCATTTTGGTTGTATTTCTAAAACCTACTTAATTTAATCCCAATTCTAGATTTCAATTTGGTTGTATTATATTACTTCTTAATTTAATTCCAAAATTTATCAACCAATTCCCTTAATGTAATAGATAATCCATTTCTTATATAAGATTTATTTACTTTTGAAATTTAAAAACCTTTATATAAGAAAATAACAACTACGCTCTCTCATATATATACACTCAACTCATCCTAGGGTACCACTTACCCTATCCTTAATGAGTAATCCCACCAGAGCCAAGGTTCTCGCTTAACCTTCAGCTCTGATACCAAATGTAACGACCCGAAAATTTCGATCCCGAAATTTCCAGATAGTTAGAAAAGAAGAAGAGATAGAAGAGAAAAGAAACAGAAACAAGTCACATGAAACCTCACATTCGCAACGGATCAAAATATAATATCACATAATAACAGTTTACAAAAAGAACTGTATCTGTACATTTACATTTTCATATATCAGAGTTACAACAATTACACAACACAAGACCGTTACAAAACAACATGTTCTAGATATAACTATATATCACAGCGGGTACACTCCATACGTTTCAGCCATCCAGCTCGCCTTCTGTGCTCCGGAACGTCCTTACCTAAAAATCTGTAATACTCGGTCTGACCCGAGCATTACATCAAAGTAACACCTGGGTCAGGCTGGAAACCAGCGTGAGTAAACCCTTTCAACAAGAATACAAAAGCAGGCAACACTTATAAACCCGGGGTACTTATATCAATTTACAAATTTACAATTTGTTATAAACATTACTTCATCACACCTTAATTTCTAAGTACCAGACATAGGTTAAATGGACCCATCCATTTCATTCTATTGATTCCACACATCAAATTATAAAGAATTGAAGTGGTTTCGAATATTTACTATACACGACTCCAGTCTCTTCGAATCCAACATCAACTTAACTTAAATTATTCAAGTGAGATACAATTCTACTTAAAACACAAGATGTCATAGTAATTCATTATCGATAACTTCACAGTTAAATCAAACATTTCATAACACATAGCATTACGAACCATATATTAGGGATAGCAATAACTCAAAGGCTTCCACCACTATTCTATTCATCCTTTAATTACATTTAAGTAATTAACCCTTAATTAATTCCACAAATTAATTATCCTTAACCCAAAACAGTAATTAACCTTTAATTATTCCATTAATTGCTACCATAATCATTAATCACCCTTGATTTAAATACATCAGTAATTTAATACCCTTAATTACTTCGTCAATAAATTGATTATTCCTAATTATCTCTAATTAATCCCTTGATTAATTACAAAGTAATTAAATCCAAATTACTTTCATCATTAAACATCTTTAATTACATCCAGTAATTATCAATTCATTACTCCTCTAAGTAATTACAATTCCATTAATTACATAAAGTAATTATTCATTATCATCAAGTGTTTAAATTAATTAAACTTAATTAATTAATCTAAACCAATCACATTAGCACAATTAATTACATTAAGTAATTAATTCATTAATTACTTACATGAAGTAGTAAACATAAACAATTTCACAAATGATTATTATTAATTAATTAATCTTGTTAATTACTAAAATTAATCACAATAATTAATTATTAAATAATCTTAAGTTAATGAACTTCATTAACAATTCTTAATTACTTTCTTAAGTAATTAGCTTAGATTAGCCCTTATTAATTGCAAATTAATTAATATTTAATTACAATTTAATTAATCTCTAATTATTAATTAATTAAGCGTTAATTACAATCTTAATTAATCCTAAATCACTTGATTAATAAATCTTAATCATTAATTAAAATTTAATTAACAATTCCTAATTACAGATTAATTAACCTTAATTAATTATCCTAAGTTTTTAATTAATCAATTTAAAAATTCTTAATTACTTAATTAACCATCCATTTTATTAATTAATTAGATAATTAATTACCCATCTTAATTATCTTAACAATTTAATGAATCCAATCATTAAATTTTATTTATCTTTTAGATAAATATTTCTTACTTAATTAAGGTATTTTAAAAAAACTCTTTGTTTTCAAATTTACTTTAAATTTCACTTTAAATTTCATTTTAAACTTAAGATACAAATTTAGCTTAAATAAGGTTTTAAAAATAATTCAAAACCTTTTTATCTCATATGTTAAGAGAAACATCCACTTTATAAAATAAGTTTAAAAGAATTTAAATCCCTATTCAATTTAAATTCAAATCAATTTAACCTTTCAATGTAATAAACAATTTAAATTTAAACTTTATTTTAATTTCAAAAACTGAAATTCAAACCCAATTCCAGATTTTAAATCTCAGATTCAAACTCACTTTAAATTTTTATATTTCTCAATTTAAACTTCCAGTTTTAAATTCAAAACCAAATACCCTTTTATAACTAAAAGTTTTAAAAACCCAAGCTTTTGCTTCTTCTTCTTTATAAATTTAGTTTTAAATTTTAAAACAGGAAAACTGTCAGGTTTTAAAACCTGAATCTAAACTTACCCGAGCCATAACCCTATTCACTTCAAGTTATACCCCAAATTACTTCGAGTAAAAACTCAAACTACTCGAGACATACTGAGTTTAACATCATCCCCAAATAAACAAAGCCTGACATCAGCAGTGCACCGTGTGCACATGCACGATTGCTTCCACCACCTACAGTCATCTCTCCGACCCCAGACAAACCACAACGAACCTTTCTTACACGATCGTCCACTCAGAATAATGATTCCAGCCTCGAGTCATAAAATTGAACCCAACATCCCAATGCTGGAACAACCATCATCAGAAAACACTCACTGCCGATGATCTAGTCCCTGAGTAACCTCGCCAATCATGCCATAAAAATTGTCTCTACTTCCAACGACATTTTTCCCTAGTGCGATCGCTTCCGATGATCGATCATCGTCGCGCTAAGCTCTCAACCCCATCATCCCAAAACGCCTCTCAAAACCCTAAATCTCCGTCCCCTGACAATTAAGGCCATCAGAAAAACTCACCATTAGTTTTCCTTAAACCATCCTGCCACCAGCTAACTTCGACCATAAACTCGACTCGGGTCATCTCGCCGTTCGCCGTGAATTGGCAATGAACCCCAAAACCCCCAATCCCGATTATCTTAGAAGTTACAAATCTAAAAAAATATGGTTTTACTCCCAAAAATAAAGTCTTTGTATAGGTATTCAGTTTATGAATCTGAATTTATAAATAAAGATGTTTGAGCTTTCCCCTATTCTTAATCTTGCCCTGTTCTTTTAAGTTTCCTGTGGGATTTCAATTTAAATTTTACTTAAATAAATTTTTTAAACTTAATCTAAAATCAAACAATCAAATCCTATTTAAAAACTAAGTTCTAACAGCAAATGAATCAAGAGGTAAATTTTTTTTCAATTTCTTGGAAACTAAAATCAGAAAACATGGGTATACAGCATGCATTCCATCAATACATTCATATATATTATACAGAACTCATCCATATATATATATTCACATAAAAATATACACTCTATAACTTAGCATGCATCCTGACTAATTAAATATTTAAACTTTTTAAAGAAAAGAGTTACTCACAAGCATAAATTTCTAAGCAAGATTAAGCATTTAAGTGAGTATCAGTTTACTCACCAGGTAAGGAACAGAGGACATAGTTGCACTTGATTAGAGCAGGTCATTCCTGAATTTACTTTGAGTAGGATTGATTCTCTGCATAGCTTTGCTCAAGTTTGAAGCTTGAAAGCTGATCCGGGTTTAGAAACATGACGTTGATCTTTGCATTGATTATTTTCAGGTTTTAGTAATTTGATTACAAGCTTTTTTTTTGAGGAAAATATTACAGTTTTTGAGAGAAAGATTACCGGTCTGAGAGATTGAAAGTGTTTATATTTGAGCTTGAGGAAGTTTCAGGTTTTCTGGTTTTTAGAATTTGAACTGAGTGTTTTTTTTCAAAAATTTTGAGAAGAAGATAGTAAAAAGAAAATGAGGAAGAAGATTAGGGATTTTTTTAAGTTAATTTAGATTTTATAAAAATAAAGGAAAAAGAAAATAAAAAGAGGACACTTGTCTCATACCTTACTTAATTTTCAAACACATGTTACATTAAGAGTTTTAGATCTTAACACTTGTTACTTAACTTCTTAATTGAATTACACTTGCCTTTTCCATTTATGTTTATCTTTAAAAGAATTTTAAAAGCTTTTTAAATATGATTTCCTAATTAATTAATGTGTTTCTTAATTTATAAATGCTTTACTAATTTTAAATAAATAAAACTTTTTAAAAGAAAATAAAAACCAATTATCTTTTAAACAAAGTCATATATAATATTCCCAACTCATTTTTAAATGCTAAATCAAAAAGCTTTTGTATTTATTCCTATTAAATAAATACTTTTCCAAATTTATGTAATTAAATTTCCCTTTAAAGAGAATAATGTAAAACAAATCTCATTTTCAAAAAAAAACTCATTCATAATTTTAGACCCAAACTATATTATTATTTTTATTTTAAGATATATAATCCTTTAAATTCCATTTTTAAATTCAAATTCAAAATAAATCTATAATCATAATTAAAAACATCACACTATTAATTAATTGGTTATTTATATTTGAAAATAATAATTTTTATCAAATTTAAACAATTTAATTAAGAATTTTCACATTTTAAATTTCTCGAAATTCCAGGATATCACAACTTGAGTTGATTTACATTGTATAAATATGTATGTCCTGACTCGAGTGTATGTATTTTTTATTTACGCTCGGGTTAGCCTGAGTATTCACAGATTTGGATTTCCACTTTCTAGAGATTTGGAATCGCTGGAGATTATCCGCTTGTCTAGTTTTATCTGTTTCAATTCCAGTTATCCTGTTGATCCCAGTGTTGTATTCATTTTGTACTTGGTTATCATTTTGAGACTTCTTTTGTACTTTATTTCTTCTGTTGTATCTTATGTAACTCTGATATATTTATACAGTAGCTTCATGAACTACTATTTCTTTTACTTCCGCTGCACTATTATTACTCTGTGTCTATGATCTGTGATTTAATTAACTGTATATTCTGGGATTTGCCAAATTTTATTTACAACGCGGTATTTTGAGCAATTAAAGTCCGACATGCGTTGATGCGAATGGTTGAAAATACTAGGTTGTTACATGATCTAAGTAAATGCCTTGGGTAATAAAATAAACGAAACGGAAGAATGAGAAAGTATGAGAATTCACGTTTCAACTGCATCAAAGAATTGCAATAAAGCCAAAATGTGGAAATAATGGCAGGTGTATTGAATAATATGGAAATGAAAGGACCACTTAGGATCTAATTAATTGCACGTTCTACTCAATTAAATGTAATAACACCAAATATACTTTTTATACACCCGTTTTAAACAAAATTAACATATAATAAATAATTTGAATACAACAACCAATGTAACGTCCCACAAAATAAAAGATGATCCGAAACTTAAATTCAAGTTATATGAATTTAGTAGAATAGTACATATACACAAATTTAATAAGAAAATATATAAAATAAAACATTGATTGACTCACATTGCCAAAAGCCTAGGGGAAGGAGGAAAAACACTAAAGGCTTAGGCAGTCCTGTGTATTATTTTTGTTTAAAGCATGCAGAAGGTATAAATGTTGGAAGAAAGAGATAAAATAATGAGAATGAGAAGAAATAAATATGGAGGAGCAACATAGTTTGTGAAAGGAGGAGGTGACAAAAGAATATAAAAATACAGTAAGCTTTTCAAAGAAACGATATGGTTATGTGTTTAACAAACATAAACATGAACATGCTAGCATGAATGATGCACGTGGATTAAATATGAATTGTTAATATTAACTAATGAATTCATTTATAAAAATGTCAACACAAAATAGAATATGAGCATTTGGAAGCTTATAAATGAAAAATAGCAAGTTTGAAAATGTTAATATGCATGAACATGTGAGCATTTAATGCATTGGAAACGAAAAGCTAATGGACGAATTAGTGCAGGCAGAAGTTATAAAAAGAATGAATATTAAAAGTAGTGTGACGACCGCCCATGACTCCCGCACCAAATGAAGGAAACAATGCGCTAAAAGGTGTGCCAGGCAGCCATGGACGATAGTCAGGGTAAAACAAAACAGAAGAATCTCTATCGCATAACTCACAGCGCATGGATAAAATACAATAGAGAAATATAATATAGTGAAGCTCCATAGAACAGAACATCATCATATAAGCATCACAGTAGTTTCATACAATCATCTACTCAAATCCATACATGAAAGCCTCACTACAAATCACTCAACCAAATACAGCAGCGGATACCCAGTACATATAGTAAGAAAACTAATATGCAAAGCCTCCTGCTCGTCTTCGTCATCTTTAGCGTAGAACTCCTAGCACAGCACCTGTCACCTGCTACCTAGTCTGCCCATCCCAAACATGGATGAACAGCCCAAGGTAATAAGAGGAGACATAAAACCTTGAGTCAGACAAAGTCTTAGTGAGCAGTAAATTAACTATCAAACATACCAAAAGAGTATAAAGGATAAAAGGAATAGGAACCAAACCATCCCACTCCACCTCTTTCTTCAGTGATAGCCCCCAGACACACACTAAGGAAAAGTAAGCATAACATAGCAGATAAGTAAGGTAAAGCAATAATCACTCGAGTCAAGGACGATGTTTTCCAAATACAAACCCCCAAGGCCTAAACCAAGATCAGATAAGCACCCAGAAAACACCGCTCTTGAAGCCGAATGATGATACAACCAAACATCCAAACATCCATGACTCTGGCTATCACTGTTATCATTGCCTTGATTTCACCGTTAGTTGAATGACCGCCTGTCAAGGGCTAATGGTAACCCCGGTTTAGCCATAACTCCGCACGTCATCGTGACCCGTGCCTAAGCCGAACGCATCAGCCCAGAGTACTAGCACGTCATCATGACCCATGCCTGGAACGTCATCGTGACCCGTTCCAACGTACCCTTGCTTTGAGTATGCTAGAACCTTCAACAACGATGAGATCTTAGCCTCCTAGTCATCCTCCTCGACGACTACTTCCATACTAGCTCAAGCGCCTCTCAAGCTAACCATTATCCACCCCAACCCGGACCGCATCACCGAGTTATAACTTTGCACGTCGTCATGACCCGTGCTTGGAACGTCTTCGTGACCCGTCCCATCACAACATATGTCTTGCCTCATCACATCATAGCAAAGTCTCTCAACTTGGAACGTCATCATGACCCGTCCCATCTCAACACAAGCCTTGCCTCATCATATCATCGCAAAGTCCCAACTCAACCATGCTTTGCCTTCTCGCATCATGGCAAGATCCCACATCCTCGAATCCATCCATATGAGCTTCCACATCCGCTTCATATGCCATTGGCAGCTTTCACCATTCAAGAGCCTTTCCACTTAGCTTTTGAATCATCTTCAACCATCTTGTTCCAAATCAACTACAAGCTAACTTGGAGCAATCAAATCTAACATACATTCAAACATTCAACCATTCAAACAAGATCTATTAAGCAATATCAATTATAATGGCAATTTCGTAATTAAGTGAGCAAAAGTCCAACATACGTGAAATCATGGTTTTTAGCATAGATCTATCAAATCTAAAACATGGGTCTAATACTTGATAAATAACTTTCATAGATAAACATCTTCAAATATGATGGATCTACATGCAGACTTAAGGAAAATGCGAGAAAACGCTAACTTTAACACATAAACATATCACCAATCCACTACACTCCTTTGGGTCCGTGTGAGAGATAACTACCACTCACCAAATCACCAAAACAACCTAAAATGAATCAACTACAGATCTGGACAGCAAGGACTTGGACTTGATCCGGAGAAATTTCACTTGAAACGGTGAAATCTAGCCTCTTCGGATGAAAATCTTCAACTTTGGCTCTTGATCTTTGATCTTGATCTTCGATCTTGGATGGATGTTAGAATTAGATTGGAATGGAGAAAAGAAGATGAAGAAATGTTGTAGTCGAGTCTTCAAAATGGCAGCACTTCGTCGCTTCAAAAACCGGTGCCAAAAAGTGAGCCAAACCCCTCTATTTATAGGCTGGAAACCCCTTAGGTCGTCGCCCCTTAGGTCGTCCCCGACCTAACTATGAGTCGTTGCCGACTCATCAGCCCCTACGACCTACGACCTAACCAACACAACATACAACCAAGGCCGACTTACGACTTAACCCAGACGCGACCTAAAACACAGGCCGACCTAACGACTCAACGTACTGCCGACCCAACTGTCACACGACTCAACACACTGCCGCATTTCCTAAGTCCTAGGTCGCATGACGACTTAACTAGCATGCCAACCTACGACCTAAGACCCTGCCGACTCAACTCCTTGCCGACCTAACACAAGCCATTCACACGACTCAACAACTTCACGAGACAACACCCTGCCGACTTAAACCCCTGCCGACCTATGTCCCCAACGATCTAACAAACACACAATACAAAAGCCTCCGACCTAACTTAGGTCGTTGCCGACCTATCATGCTACGACCTAACAACATAGCCGACTCACGACTCAACCTATTTCCTTTAGGTCGCGCTAGCGACCTAACGACTCAAGCATGCCTCTCTAAACCCTAAGTCGGCTACTTTCCTGGGTCGGTCCATCTCTAAGTCGCCTAACCTTTAGGTCGCTACCCCCTCTTAGGTCGCTCTCCACTAGGTCGGTCACTTTCTTAGGTCGTTCCTCTATCCTAGGTCGCTCAACCCTACCTACGACCTATCCTATGAGTCGGCCCTCTATGAGTCGGCCACGACTCATCACTTGACCCCTATTTCGCCTCTCTTCTTAAGTCGGCAACTACTATGCCGTTCTATCCCTTAACTCGGTCCATCCCCTTAAGTCGTCTACGACTTATCTATGAGTCGGTCACGACTCATCACTTGCACTCGGGTCAACTCCTAAACAACTCAAGCTAGAGGCCACACAAACAACACTATCGACCTGCAAATTCCACGTTTTATCGACACGTAAAATACGGGTCGTTACATTCTCTCCCCCTTAGGAATTTCGCCCCCGAAATTCCAAGCAAACAACAGCAATCAAAATTATTCCGCATGCCTATCATCCATGGCAATCAACAATCCATGCAACCAATTCTAACCTAGCATGCAGAATTCTAAGACTTAGAACAAGCTACAAATTCATGAGATGTCACGACACTTTAGGGCCATACCTCGAAGAGTTCGGGATGAGCTGCCTTCATCCTCTCTTCCTCCTCCCACGTACAGTCGTTAACATCATCACTCCATTGTACCTTGAGCAACGTAATCGTCTTCCTCCTAAGCTGTTTCGTATCGGTTTCAACAATACGAAGCGGCTTACGAGGTCTCGAAACAACAGGATCAACCTCTAAGTCTTCACAGCTATCAGCAGAAACCACCGTAGTTGGGTCGTGCATATACTTCCGTAGACAAGATACATGAAAAACATTGTGCACACCCGCCATCTTTTCCGGTAACTCCAATCTATAAGCGAGCTTTCCAATTCGCTCGATAATCGGGAATGGTCCAACGAATCTTGGAGTTAACTTTCCTTTGTTCCCGAATCTTATAACATTCTTCAATGGAGAAATCTTCACAAAAACCATATCACCCACGTCGAATTCCAAATCCTTCCGACGATTATCTGCATAACTTTTCTGACGATCCTGGGCTGCCTTCATTCTTTGTCGAATGATCTCTATACAATCCGAAGTCTGTCGAATCATCTCTGGCCCAAGTATCAGCTTTTCTCCAGTTTCCAACCAACATGTCGGAGAGTTACACGGTCTTCCATATAATGCCTCATATGGTGCCATACCAATACTCGACTGATAACTGTTATTATAAGCAAACTCCACCAAATGAAGGTGATCTTCCCATGATCCTCCGAAGTCCAAAACACATGCTCTAAGAAGATCTTCCAAAACTCGGTTGACTCTCTCAGTCTGACCATCTGTTTGAGGGTGATAAGCTGTACTCAAACACAACTCAGTTCCCAAGACTTCCTGGAAGCTCTTCCAAAATCTACTGGTGAACAATGGATCTCGATCGCTCACTATACTCTTCGGAACACCATGGAAACGAACTATCCACTTAACATACAACTCAGCCAACTTCGATGCAGTCCTAGTCGATCGAACAGGAATGAATCTTGCACTCTTGGTCAAACGATCTACGATGACCCAAATCCCTTCATTTCCCGCTCTTGTCCTAGGTAGACCATCGATAAAATCCATCGACACCTGCTCCCACTTCCATGTAGGAACCTCTAATGGCTGAAGCAATCCACTGGGCTTCTTCTGCTCAGCTTTCACCAACTGGCAATTCATACACTTGGAAATAAAATTTCCAACATCCTTCTTCATACCTTCCCAGTAGTAGGTTCTCTTCATATCCCGATACATCTTATTTCCACCTGGATGAATTGTCAACTTCGAGTGATGACTCTCCCTCAGAACTTCATCTCTCAATCCATCTACATCGGGAACAACTAGTCGCCCTTGCTTTCGAAGCCAACCCTCTCGATCGACCTCGAATCCCTTATCCTTCTCCGGGTCCAATCCAGATTCCAAATCACAGATAATCTTGACAAGCTTATCATCTCCCCTTTGCCTCTCACCAATTCTTTCCACAAGAGTAGGCCTTATTGATAAGTTTGCCAACATCTCAGGTTCCAATTCACATCTAGGCCTGAAATCAAATCCAGCCAAATACTCAAGACTCTTCCATTCTGAAAACATGGCTCCCAATCCTGCATGTCTTCGACTTAACGCATCAGCCACTGCGTTACCTTTCCCCGGAGTATAGGCTATACCAAAATCATAAGATGCTAGGAACTCTAGCCACCGTTGCTGTCGAAGATTTAAATCCTTTTGGGAAAACAGATACTTCAACGACTTATGATCTGTAAACAGCTCGAATCTAACTCCCAATAGATAGTGTCTCCACATCTTCAAAGCAAACACAATCGCCGCTAACTCCAAATCATGAGTCGGATAATTCCTTTCATGCGGCTTTAGTTGTCGACTAGCATACGCAACAACTTTATGCTTCTGCATTAGCACCGCTCCTAGTCCAGTGCCACATGCATCGGTGTAAACCACCATCTCATCATTCCCACTTGGAATAGTCAAAACAGGAGCACTCGTCAATCGCTCTTTCAGGATTACAAAAGCTTGCTCACACTTATCATCCCATCTGAACACCTGGTTCTTCTTTGTCAATCCTGTTAACGGTGCAGCTATCTTGGAAAAGTCTTTGATAAACCGACGATAATATCCTGCTAATCCAAGAAAACTTCTCACATCAGATGCATTCTTAGGTCTAACCCAATCCTGGATCACTGCCACCTTAGCGGGATCAACCGCTATTCCATTTCCAGAGATAACATGACCTAAGAACCTCACTTCATTCTTCCAGAAGTGACACTTCGAAAACTTAGCCTTCAGCTGATGTTTCCGCAAGATCCCCAAAACAATCCTCAAGTGTGTCTTGTGCTCTCCCTCAGTTCTGGAATAAATCAGAATATCATCCACGAACACAAGCACGAACCTATTCAACTGATCTCTGAACACTCTATTCATAAGATCCACAAAATATGCTGGTGCGTTAGTCAATCCAAACGGCATTACCAGCCACTCATAAAACCCGGATGGTGTCCTGAAAGCAGTCTTCGGCACACTATCCTTCGCCACTCTCAACTGGTGAAATCCCGTTGCCAAATCCATCTGAGAAAACACCTTAGCCTCGTGAAGCTGATCAAACAAGTCATCTATTCTCGGCAATGGATACTTGTTCTTCTTAGTCACCTTATTCAGCTCACGATAATCCACACACAACCTCAACGATCCATCCGCTTTGGTTGCGAACACAACTGGCGCACCCCATTCGGACACACTTCTCCGAATGAATCCTTTCTGCAAAAGGTCATCAACTTGCACCTTCAGCTCTTGCTGCTCCCTCGGTGCCATCCGCCTAAGAGGCATCACAACAGGTCTGGCTCCCTCAACTAGATCGATACGAAACTCGATCTCCCTATGCGGCGGCAACCCTTTGACTTCCTCAAAGACATTCTCAAACTCATTCACAATAGGCACCGATGACAGTCCATCCCGTGGAACAACTAGCGAATACATGAAGCTCATGAAGACGCCTTCTTCATGCTTACATCGTATCACAACCTTTCGCCCTTCCACATTCCCGACTGTCACCTCAAGCCTCTCACAATCAATCCTAGCCGCATACTTCCTAAGCCAGTCCATACCCAAAATAATTCCGAACCCCGCAAAGTTCAGAACAAAGCAATCACAAACAAACGAGCAATCATGACTCGACACAACTAGACCACGGCATATCATACACAAACATGACGAACCCCCCACTGGATTAGTCACAACCAATGGCCTATCAACAATATCCGGTTTCATACCTAACCGGCTTACCAAATCATCACAAACAAAAGAATGCGACGCTCCAGTATCAAACAACACTCTAACTGGAACACCACAAATAGAAAGAGTACCTTGAACCACCACACTCTTCCCCTTTTCTTCAGCAGTCGGAGCTTTTGAAGACGATGGAACAGCCCCCAAAGCATAGGCTTGCACAACCTGCCTATCTTTCCTCGGTTCTGGACAGTCCTTCTTAATGTGTCCCAGCTTATCACAGTTGTAACACTTCAACTGCACCTTCGGATTCTTGCAATCCCGAGAAAGATGACCCTTCTGACGGCAGTTATAACAAGTCACCTCGCCCTTTGGCTTCTTCTGACCATCCTTTCCCTTCTGTTGCTGCTGCTTCCTCTTCTTATTCCCACTCTGCTGTGGTTTAGATCCTTCCCTGGTTACAGCAACAACAGAACTTTCCCTAGGAAACAAACTCTCATGCCTCAGAGCTTTCTCCACCAGCTTCTCAAATGGATCGTCCAGATGATCCACTAACTGCCTTCCTAGATAAGCATCCAGACCAGTCACAAACTTTTCATTCTTCTGGTAGGGAGAATCAATATATGATCTGGCATACTTAGACAAAGCTTCGAACTCAGAAATATACTCCAGAACAGGCCTTCCGCCTTGTTTGAGCTCCACAAATCTCTTGAACAAAACAGACCTCTGAGCAGTAGAGATGAACTTGGCTTCAAATCTAACTTGGAACTGCTCCCAAGTAATATCCTCTTCTGGTGTATCTATGGTGATAGAATTCCACCAATCAGCAGCTCTTCCCTGAAGCTGTCTCGATGCAAGCTTTCTCTTAGTTGCATCCTCAATCCCTAAGTCACCAAAGATCCTTTTGCAAGCATCAATCCATCTCTGCACCTCAATAGTCGACTCCGTCCCCAAGAAAGCTTTTCCTCCAAGAGAAGTATAATCCTTGCAAAGCTTAGCAAAATCCACCGGTCTTGGAGCTTGAACTTGAACTCCCACATCCACTGATGATCCTGAAGCTGGTATCCTTCTCATGATCGAAGTCATCATCGCTTCGAACATAGTTCCATAATCAACAGCTCCTTCATCAGCACGGCTTTCCCTTGCAGCTGGTCTCCCTCTTCGACTCATCCTTAATATCTGTAATAAGAATGATTAGAACACCTTAAGAAACAACTGCATAAGGAGTTCAAATCCTTCTAGGCTACTATATTATATATAGTAATCATCCATCAAAATACAATTACGTCTCTCATACGTAGTTACGTCAGCGAGCGTTGGCTGAAATCGATTCACCAAAGCTCTGATACCAAATGTGACGACCGCCCATGACTCCCGCACCAAATGAAGGAAACAATGCGCTAAAAGGTGTGCCAGGCAGCCATGGACGATAGTCAGGGTAAAACAAAACAGAAGAATCTCTATCGCATAACTCACAGCGCATGGATAAAATACAATAGAGAAATATAATATAGTGAAGCTCCATAGAACAGAACATCATCATATAAGCATCACAGTAGTTTCATACAATCATCTACTCAAATCCATACATGAAAGCCTCACTACAAATCACTCAACCAAATACAGCAGCGGATACCCAGTACATATAGTAAGAAAACTAATATGCAAAGCCTCCTGCTCGTCTTCGTCATCTTTAGCGTAGAACTCCTAGCACAGCACCTGTCACCTGCTACCTAGTCTGCCCATCCCAAACATGGATGAACAGCCCAAGGTAATAAGAGGAGACATAAAACCTTGAGTCAGACAAAGTCTTAGTGAGCAGTAAATTAACTATCAAACATACCAAAAGAGTATAAAGGATAAAAGGAATAGGAACCAAACCATCCCACTCCACCTCTTTCTTCAGTGATAGCCCCCAGACACACACTAAGGAAAAGTAAGCATAACATAGCAGATAAGTAAGGTAAAGCAATAATCACTCGAGTCAAGGACGATGTTTTCCAAATACAAACCCCCAAGGCCTAAACCAAGATCAGATAAGCACCCAGAAAACACCGCTCTTGAAGCCGAATGATGATACAACCAAACATCCAAACATCCATGACTCTGGCTATCACTGTTATCATTGCCTTGATTTCACCGTTAGTTGAATGACCGCCTGTCAAGGGCTAATGGTAACCCCGGTTTAGCCATAACTCCGCACGTCATCGTGACCCGTGCCTAAGCCGAACGCATCAGCCCAGAGTACTAGCACGTCATCATGACCCATGCCTGGAACGTCATCGTGACCCGTTCCAACGTACCCTTGCTTTGAGTATGCTAGAACCTTCAACAACGATGAGATCTTAGCCTCCTAGTCATCCTCCTCGACGACTACTTCCATACTAGCTCAAGCGCCTCTCAAGCTAACCATTATCCACCCCAACCCGGACCGCATCACCGAGTTATAACTTTGCACGTCGTCATGACCCGTGCTTGGAACGTCTTCGTGACCCGTCCCATCACAACATATGTCTTGCCTCATCACATCATAGCAAAGTCTCTCAACTTGGAACGTCATCATGACCCGTCCCATCTCAACACAAGCCTTGCCTCATCATATCATCGCAAAGTCCCAACTCAACCATGCTTTGCCTTCTCGCATCATGGCAAGATCCCACATCCTCGAATCCATCCATATGAGCTTCCACATCCGCTTCATATGCCATTGGCAGCTTTCACCATTCAAGAGCCTTTCCACTTAGCTTTTGAATCATCTTCAACCATCTTGTTCCAAATCAACTACAAGCTAACTTGGAGCAATCAAATCTAACATACATTCAAACATTCAACCATTCAAACAAGATCTATTAAGCAATATCAATTATAATGGCAATTTCGTAATTAAGTGAGCAAAAGTCCAACATACGTGAAATCATGGTTTTTAGCATAGATCTATCAAATCTAAAACATGGGTCTAATACTTGATAAATAACTTTCATAGATAAACATCTTCAAATATGATGGATCTACATGCAGACTTAAGGAAAATGCGAGAAAACGCTAACTTTAACACATAAACATATCACCAATCCACTACACTCCTTTGGGTCCGTGTGAGAGATAACTACCACTCACCAAATCACCAAAACAACCTAAAATGAATCAACTACAGATCTGGACAGCAAGGACTTGGACTTGATCCGGAGAAATTTCACTTGAAACGGTGAAATCTAGCCTCTTCGGATGAAAATCTTCAACTTTGGCTCTTGATCTTTGATCTTGATCTTCGATCTTGGATGGATGTTAGAATTAGATTGGAATGGAGAAAAGAAGATGAAGAAATGTTGTAGTCGAGTCTTCAAAATGGCAGCACTTCGTCGCTTCAAAAACCGGTGCCAAAAAGTGAGCCAAACCCCTCTATTTATAGGCTGGAAACCCCTTAGGTCGTCGCCCCTTAGGTCGTCCCCGACCTAACTATGAGTCGTTGCCGACTCATCAGCCCCTACGACCTACGACCTAACCAACACAACATACAACCAAGGCCGACTTACGACTTAACCCAGACGCGACCTAAAACACAGGCCGACCTAACGACTCAACGTACTGCCGACCCAACTGTCACACGACTCAACACACTGCCGCATTTCCTAAGTCCTAGGTCGCATGACGACTTAACTAGCATGCCAACCTACGACCTAAGACCCTGCCGACTCAACTCCTTGCCGACCTAACACAAGCCATTCACACGACTCAACAACTTCACGAGACAACACCCTGCCGACTTAAACCCCTGCCGACCTATGTCCCCAACGATCTAACAAACACACAATACAAAAGCCTCCGACCTAACTTAGGTCGTTGCCGACCTATCATGCTACGACCTAACAACATAGCCGACTCACGACTCAACCTATTTCCTTTAGGTCGCGCTAGCGACCTAACGACTCAAGCATGCCTCTCTAAACCCTAAGTCGGCTACTTTCCTGGGTCGGTCCATCTCTAAGTCGCCTAACCTTTAGGTCGCTACCCCCTCTTAGGTCGCTCTCCACTAGGTCGGTCACTTTCTTAGGTCGTTCCTCTATCCTAGGTCGCTCAACCCTACCTACGACCTATCCTATGAGTCGGCCCTCTATGAGTCGGCCACGACTCATCACTTGACCCCTATTTCGCCTCTCTTCTTAAGTCGGCAACTACTATGCCGTTCTATCCCTTAACTCGGTCCATCCCCTTAAGTCGTCTACGACTTATCTATGAGTCGGTCACGACTCATCACTTGCACTCGGGTCAACTCCTAAACAACTCAAGCTAGAGGCCACACAAACAACACTATCGACCTGCAAATTCCACGTTTTATCGACACGTAAAATACGGGTCGTTACAAGTAGTAGCATGTAAAAGTAAATGCTTAGATGAAAAATACAAGAGGTATATAAGAATTAGACCGAACAATAAGAGAATGTGCAGTTTACAATAAGAATGGAAAATGAATAGACTGAGAATAAATGAAAGTTTTATGAAATAAAGAGAGATTTTTTGTTTTCTCATTTAATGTGAATGGTTGAAAAGTGAAAGTGAACAGAGAAAAAATGAAAGAGATAGTAGTTATCAAAAGCAATAAAATATGAATTGTGCACGAATACGAATTCATTATTCATAAACCATTGCTACTGTTCTTATATAGTACTGATTTTATTCAATGACCATTGACTATCTATTTCATAAAATAATTAAATATTTACATTTGTTTCTTATATTCAATTTTGAAACCAAGTATAACCCTTACGTTATTTCAATTAATTGCAATCTCATTCAAGTTGCTCATAATTAACTTACATCAACATTGCTACAACTCATTCTAGTTATTATTTTCCATTAATAGATCACAAATTTCTATTTCTTTAGATATTAAATAACAAAACTTATTAAATTAAGCAATTTATATTTTCAAAAATTTATGGATCGTTACATTATTTGAATAAGTTAATTTGAAAAGTGTTTTCAAAAGAATGTCATTAAAAATAATATTAAGTGTATTTTGGTATAAAGTATTTTGGTTATCGTATGGTAAAAACCCATCTGTGTTTATGTGTGGGCATGGTCTTATGAGATACCCTTCTTTTCAACATGATCTATACATTTAAAATTTCGAGCATCTGACGTTGATTTGTCAAGCCTGATCCGTGTATTTTTAAAACACGGGTCAGATTCGAGTAGTTTCAGGTTTAGTTGAAGACTGTTGAAGTTTCCAGAGGAGAGCTAGAGATCTTTATCATCTTATGGACAGATTCTATTATCGCTGCATCTATTTCATTTGTTTTGTTGTTTTCATCATTTGGAAGGATGGAAGATTATAATTGTCTAGGCTGAATCAAGGTTAGACTCTGATATTGTATTTTAAAATTTTCCGCTGTAAAGATTATTATCGAAATAATATATGTTATTCCATTCGAGTGAGATTCTATTCTGTCTTTATTTTATTTCTACCCTTAAAGATCCGTCTTTTTGTGCAATTTAAGTTAGACATGTGTGATTTATTGTCGATTCAAAGGGTATGGAAAAACTTCCTATTACATTTGGTATCGGAGCTGAAGGTTAAGTGAGAACCTTGACTTTGTTGGGGTAAAGACACATTAGAAATAGGGTTAGTAATACTCTAGGACGAGTAACTCATTAGAGATAGGTTTAGTAAAATCCTAGAATGAGTTTGAGTGTGTTATATATGAGCGCATTTTTATTATTGGATATAAAAATATTTTGCGCTGATTAATCTGTTAAGTGGTATATGTATTCTGGTCAGTGCATAAGAGCTCCATGTAATCAATAGGGATTCCTAAACACTTGAACAAGGTGAACCGACAAACTGATTTTGAAAAATTGGTAGGTGAAATTATTTTACCTAGGATTATATTTTTAATATGAAGTATATATTTTGAAAAGTTGTATAGTTAGAAATCATCATTAGTGAAATTTGAATATGAACATTTTGTGATTAGAATTTCACTGTTTGACTATAAGATATTTCATAAAGATAATCGATAATTAAGAAATCTGATAAGGTAATTAAGATCTTTAATTCTTATTCCAAAATAATAAATTAAGAAATGATAATGTTAAGTTACTACCATAAATTGATCAATTGTTTGATTTAAAAGTTTAAGTACAAATACCTTGTGAATTAAGTTTCACGATTTGACTATAAGGTGTTTGATAATAAGATTAATTTAAGGAATGGACATATAAGGTAAAAATAATATGAGATAAATAATAGAAAATGATTATGCAAAATGAAAAACAAAATAAAAGGAATGAGAATTTAAATTCGAGTAAAAGAATTGTGGTAATTTAAATGAAGTTAATTAATATAAGATAAAATGAATTTATAAAATAGGTTTTATAAAGTAATTTCTAAAGGATTTTGAAAATGGTATTATTTTAAATAAAAACAGGTAATTTGTGATAACTAATTCGATTGGCTTGAAAATAAACTAAAAATGGGCGAGTGATGTGTATGGATGGTAAGCACTTCTCTTAAGTATTACTTTTCTTGTTAAGAGGATATATGATACTATTGGTAGTACCTAGTTCCTTGGATTGTTTTGGAGGTACTCGATCTATATAATTTACGTAAATAAAGAAAAAATATGAATCATTGATTAGTAATCTTTATAAAAGTGTTTAAACTAAAGGTAAATTGGGATCGCTAATTGCTAAAATAAAGCGGAATTTCGGACGATTTTGGACAGATGAAAATTTCTGAATCATGAAAACTTCAAAGCTAAGAAATTGATAAAAGATTGTGAAATACTTTGAGTAAATGAAATAATATAAGGATAATTTATAAATTTGATTTATAAAGAAAAGCAGATTTAAGAGTTAAGATTATGAGGATTTAAATACGGGTGGTTTTAAAATTTGTTTTTCAAAGCTAGAAAATCAATAATAATATTAAATAAGAAATAGGTTTTATAACATATGAATTTGAGATAATAGTAAATTAAAACAAATTTTAAATTTGTTAGACAGACGGATTTAAGTATAATCAATTTGAAATTTGGGATTTGTATATACTTTTAGGATGTAAAGGTATATCATACAAATATAGATTTAAATTATGAACTATTAAGTAAAACAATGACTCCTTAAAAAGGTAATTATTACCTGAAAAGTGTTTTATTAATGAATCCAAGCACTAATTAAGGATTTGGACTTAAGTCTTTAAAATATGATTGATTGACATAAGTTATAAGATGTAATAAACTTAAGTAATAGTTTTACGAAATGATTCATAAATAATATTAGTGTTAAAGGAAATATACTAAGTTAGAGGATTGTGGAAATAAAAAGTTATAATAAAGATAAATTATCTTTTGAGTGAAAAAGGTACCTTTAGAATATTTTCCTTTAATAAAAATATTTGGAATAAATAATAAATGGAATTGTATAAAGAAGAACCTTTATAAAATGTTTAAACTTAAGATAAAAGTTTATGAAAAGTTTCTGAAAGTTAATAAATACATATATTATATGTAGATCATTTCATTGCATAAATTCTGATCTTAAATTTGGGTTCGCAATTTTGAGGTGTTTACACTAGTCTGAAAAAGGATTTATTACTCGATTCTTGACGATGAACATTAGTGAGGGTTTGTGGTTAGATACTTGAGTTTTCTATCATAGTTGAGTACTATGTAAGGAAAGCAAAGGTTCTGATCTAGAAGCCTGATCAAAGTCCGCATTAGAGGATCGGGGGATCGATAATAGTTTGGAGATAAAGTTGTGTATTCGAATAGGAGGCCGAATAAGATATTTCATACAAATGATCTGTGTATATTATATGTAATTAATATTAAAGATAAATGTTACAGGAAAGCTTTTGTTTTGTGTAATTTCGAGGACGAAATTATTTTAAGTAGGGGAGAATGTAACGACCGAGAACTTGACCACTTTAAAATACACTATTTAAAGTGATTTTAAATATAAAATAGGTAAGGTTATATGATTCAAACAATATTAGATAGGATTTGGAAAGAGAAGTATATACAAAATAGCAACGTTTACCTATATCGACAAAAGTGACAAAATGCTGATTTCAAAAAAGTTAATTTCAATGGTTAAATAAATTATTTTAATTAATTTATGAGTGTTTATATTTTTAAATAAAATTATACAAATTCATTTTTAAATTTGGTTTACATAAATAAATAGTTTAACTAAAATGTCAAAATGTGAGCGTAAAACATTTTATCAAAAATCAACATTTTGTCGATTAAAAGTTGTCGCAATGTTGTCGCACGTTCGTTTTCTCATTTAGGAACATATATTCAAATAGTGTAAGTATTAAGAATTCACCAATCAAGTTCACTTTTACTAAATAAGAGTAGGAAATTCTAGAATTTCATTAAGAAAAGTATGTAAGTTTCAAAAGTAAACATCAAATCCAAATCACATCAAAATCCAACAAAATAATAACTTTTCTTTACATAATCTTTAAGTGACTAAGACATAAAGTAAGAAGTGAAATGACGATGTTAAGTTTTGAAAAAGTGGAGTTTGCTTTAGGTTAAAGTAAAGTTAGTTTGGTAATTTGGTAAGAGGTTATTTTGGTAAATTACCACTTCTCTCTTTTTCTATAAATACCCACCTCTTTCTTCACTTTCATTCACATTTATTCTTTTCCTTTTCTCAAGTTTCTTTATCTTCTTCCTCTCATATTTAATGGCATCTAATCTATAGGAAAAAATTAGAAAGAAATAATATCAAAATATTTACAAAATATTCAAAAGAAATCAATGTTCATTCTCTTCAAATCAAACTCATCTTTTCTCCATATTTTACCTCTTCTTCTCCCGGTCATAACTTCTTTAAAACTGAACCAAAATACAAAATTATTTTTTCAAATCATACGAAATTCCACTGGCTATAACTTTTACAGTGAGCAATTTTTCCAGTTTTCAGGTTTGCTATATCTGAAACTCAAATCTTTGAAGTGTATTTTTGGGCTTCATTTTTCTCAATCCGACAAAACCTCTTCTTCATTATATTATATCTCCCTCAAAGTATCATGGATTCAGATGCTTTTTTTTTCAAATTCAAGAGAAAAGAATTTTCAACAACTTTTTAGTTAAAAACCTTTCTAAATGTTGAGATTTAGAAGGCCTAAAATTAGATACAAAATAATATATTTCTTGAATCTAAATCTTGGGAATTCAAGTTCATAGCTCTACCGCTTCTTCTCTATCTTATCAACCAACCTCCATCTCAAGCCACGACCAAGCTATTGGAAGGGAGAGGGCATTTTTTTGCTAGTGTTCAATGTAGTAGGAAGTAGTTAGTGAAGTGTTGGTCGATTAGAATGTTGGTAGGAAGTTTATGCATTGGTTTATGGTGAGAAACTCTATTTAATATCAATATATATATATGTTTGATTATGTGTTATGATTGCTATGGATGTTTACATATGCTTTGATCATCAAATATTGATTGTTTGATATGATTGTTAAATTGTTTTACCAACCCACGTTAATACACGTCGATAAGCACAAAGGAAATTACTTTCCTCTTAAAAATGAAATGGTGTGTATGGAATGCTTAAACCTTTTGGAAATAGTTTTAAAATGGGTTAGAAATGTTTTATAAACATTTAAATATGTTCAATGAAATAAAGAAAGAAAATCAAGATTTCATCTTGTATATTTTAAAATATGTCCAAAACAATTTTCTAAAAATATCGCGGTTTTGCAGTCGAAATCCAAAAATGGATTTTTTTATAAATGATATTTTTAAATGATTAAAAATATGAAATAAAATGGTTTAAAGAGATTTGGAATGAAAAATATGAATTTTCAAATATTAAGAAGTTGTTTAAATCAAATAAGCTTATATAGCACTTTCCGCAGCACTTTTATGCTGCGAATTCTATAACCTTTTGAATATGAGTTTAAACTTAACGATTCTTTCTAGAATCATTTATAAATGTTTTTAAATAAATTATCAAGTATTTATGGATTGTTTGGATGTTTTAATAAGTGTTTGAATAAATGGTTAAGAGAAATTGTTTGTAGCACTTAAGTAAAAAAGTGAAGAACATTGAATATAATAACAAACTGAGTATGCAAAAACGACTAGCACATTTCACCCGTCTGTGAGATCTGAGGAGATAAAACAAGGTGTTTAACTAAGGTTATGAATGGAGCAACCAGTGCCTTTAACTTACCCAGCCTTCGCTTTATCATTTAGATGAGGGGTGGAACAGATCGAAAGGAACGCCCGAATGTTCTAAAAGATCATATTTATGTTTTTCCAAAATAAAAGAAAAGAAAAAAATTCTTATAACGTTAATTAACCACACAACATCTTCTTATCGATGATTAGTACGAAGGAACCAGGATCAGATTTGGGTGATTCCTATCGGAAAACCAGGATCGGATTTGAAGACAAAGATCATTGAACATGAAGATCTCCGTGATGTAGGATTACTTGTCATTAGTCCCTGGAGGTGAAATTTACCATATCAAGGGTGGAGTAGTGCTCTGTTATGAAAATCTTCGATTTGCAAGAATATGATTTGAAGTTAAGAAAGAATTTTTTTGATTAAGATTAAATGAATGATTTGGGAATATTTTCCCCAAGTTAAAAGTTATGACTTGAATATAAGTAATCTTTGATTAATATTTTATGAATGATTTGGAAAACTTTTCCAAAGTAAATGAGAAAATGATTTGGAATTATTCTAGGATTTAAGAAAGGTTTAAATAAACTAAATGATTTGATAAATGAGGCTTAATGATTCCATATACATTTGAAAAGAAAATAGAATAACTTGAAAAGAATATATCTAAGAAAGATATTTGATTTAAATAAAAGATGAAGTAAATGATTTATGATTGATATACACATATAAACTAAACATCATTTTATCGATAATTTGTTTCAAAGGAATTGGGTTTGGGTGATTCCTGTCTAGAAAAACACTTCGAACTAATGTATACGTTCGAAAGTGAAGACATGTTGGAGATGATGATTACTGAAGACCGAGGATCTTCATAGCATAAGGACTGCTTGTTGACATGCTCTGAGTCGCTCCCATTATAGAGTTATTTATAGAAGTGGTCTCCTCATGGTGGAGATTTTTTGGATTGCAAGGACTACTCACTACTAGTGGTAGTAGGAGAGTGCCTTCGGTTTCGTTCAGTCCCAGAACTAACTTGTATGGACGAATATCTGATATTGCATTTCTGAGACATAACGTTTGACTTTTACAAATGTACATCTGCTTGGTGGCGGAGAAGGCAACTTCTCTTAGCTTAACACCATTTTCTGAGACATATGAGCTCAGAGGTTGTATGCTTGGTGAAGTCAAATAGTGATCAAAGGTGTGGCAGTGTGGCATTCAAAGTTGAACCTGTTACAATCAAAGCATGTTTTTGTATGAAAAGTGTGGCTTTGAAGCAATTGAGCGTAGCCTCACTAGCGTCACGTCTTGAAAGATGATATGGGATAATATGTGGTCCGATGGACTTAAATTTGGAATAAGTATGCATGTATGGTGGTGTGCAATACATTTGGCCCTTTGGGAGAAATGTCCCTCAAGGCATTTATTGCCACATTTTGATAAAGTGGTTAGGTTGAGAAAAGCAGGGAACTAGCGGATATCAGTGATAGTATAGCAAGTACAGTTCCAAGTGACTAGCTTGAGAAAGGTGATTAAGGCACCGT
This sequence comes from Allium cepa, assembly GCA_030765085.1. NCBI lineage: Eukaryota > Viridiplantae > Streptophyta > Magnoliopsida > Asparagales > Amaryllidaceae > Allium > Allium cepa. The sequence goes on along the minus strand of CM060935.1, from coordinate 720,181,423 downwards.
GGGAACTATGTTTGTTATGTATGGATCGGAGAAAAAGCTACAAGTTCCCTATCATGTTGGAAATCCAATCCCAATATGAGATTTACGGTTTTGATTGTATTCCCAAAATAGCTATAATGACTTGCAAACATTTCAGCTACCCCTTTTGATATCTTATATTCCATTTGGTATATTCCGTTGATCCAGTCCAGATATATTACCTTGGATTTAGGGTATTGATACCTTATTTGAATAAGTTTATATGAAAAGTGTTTTCAAAAGAATGTCATTAAAAATAATATCAAGTGTATTTTGGTATAAAGTGTTTTAATTATCATAAGCTAAATCTCATCTGTGTTTACATGTGGGTGTGGTCTTATGAGATACTCTTCTTTTCAAAGGTTTCGATAACTTTGTCAAGATCTATACATTGAAAATTTAGTGTATCTCACGCTGGTTTATCAAGCTTGATCCGATTTTTTTTAATACTAGGGTTAGATCCGAGTAGTTTCAAGTTTAGCTGAAGACGATTGGAGTTTCCAGAGGAGAGTTGGAGATCTTCATCATCATATGGACATAATCTATTATCCGCTACATTTTTGCATTTTTTTGTTGTTTTCAACATTTGTAAGGACAGAAGTTCATAACTGTCCAGGCTAAATCCAGGTTAGACTCTGATATTGTATTTTAAAATTTTCCACTGTAAAGATTATTATTGAAATAATATATGTTATTCCATGCGTGTGGGATTCTGTTCTGTCTTTATTTTCTTTCTACCCTCAATGATCCGTCTTTTCATGCAATTTGCGTTAGACATATGTGATTTATTATCGATTCAAAGGGTACGAAAAAACGGGCTATTACATGACCTGCATTTTGGAATGTACAATAATCCACACATGTCTAATTAAAACAATCCAAAACATCGATAAATAATGGGATTAGTTAAGAATAATAATAAAATAAGAAAACAAACATGAAATCTTTCAGCAGAATGACAAAATATAATAATTAATTAAATATTTCATAAAGTTTTTTACACTATACATTTGATTAAAATTTTACAACATTTATCAGAGTTGTATATACAATAGAACAATAGAATAATGCAGTAGAACAACATGATGTAGAGAAATAATAGTAGTAATAATATACCAAATCTTCATCTTCTTCCTCTAGAACAATTGATCTTCAATACAATGATAACTCAGGGCCGACCCGAGCATAAAGTAAAACAATAAACTCGAGTCGGAACTAAAATATCCTTATGTGAGTCCAATCAATATCACATATAAAAGGAGTGTAATAGCGTTAGAGAAGTTTACAGGATTTTACATCTCCTATCCAGTGCATAACGTGCAAGCAAAAAATCAAGAAATGTTACGGGATTTTCCATCTCTTAAGTGTCCGTCAGAATATCTACATATAGTAGGGTATGCTACACATGTAATGACTAATTAATAAAATAAATATTTTTCTTAGTACTAAGGCTTTACATTAATCACCCTTAATGCGTTTTTAAGCATTGTCATATAGTTTGCATATAACGCAACCAGTAGAACACCGGTATATAGGGATGCGCCGTGATATGACAACACTAAACAAAACTCGTAGTTGTCTCGTATAAGGATAAAAGTATGACAAGGCAAATGAGACAAAGCCCAAGGTAGGATACTACAAGTTTGGGTCGCAACGCTTGTGGTAATGCATCGTAGCGAAGACCGGCCACCGCGTCCACCCATCCCATATCGAGTCAAAGGAAATCATCCCAAATCAAGGTGCACGAATCAAAACCAACATCCAAGGTAATAGTATGAACCAAGTCCGTAAGAAAAATCGAGAAAGGGGTGTCCGCTAGGTTAGCTAGCCCACTTGGCCTGGATTAGCCGTCCTGTTATACTCATTTCAAATTGACACAAAGTGTCGGACTATCAGTCATCGTTCTCTTTCTTCAAATGCAGCAATGTACACCAAATCCAACCACTTTATTCTAGAGTCTCTTTTGCATACACAGTTGTTTAAGTGGTTCCAATATTGACAGAGAGTATGCCAATAAGAGCCCCCAGTCTCTTTAACAACTAAACGTCATTTTACACACAAATTGGTTCTTTTACATTTCGTAAACGATTCACTTGATATCAAAATCTCATATTCACTTCAAATATCATATTTACTTCAATATGTCATATTCACTTCAAAATATTATATTATTCACTTCAAAATAAATTTCATTTCAAAATCATTTTATTCCGTTCGAAATCAATTTCATTTCAAAAATCAATTTATTCACTTCGAAATCAATTTCATGTAAAAACGTGATACTTACTTAAAATATGTCAATTTCACTTGGAAATCATTTCCAATATCTCAATTTTACTTCCAAAATCGTTTCAAATTTCTACTTAGGTTATAACTTCAATTTAACCAAATTCGCATTTAAATCCACTATTTAAAAATAAATAGTTCCCAATTTGAATAGGTTGAATTTTAGAAAATAGTTTTGAATAGTTTTTAGAATGGTTTAAAAAATTGAAATAGTTTAGATATTAAAATAGTTAAAACAGTTCGATATAAAATAGTTTGAATATTAAAATGGTTTATATAAAAAAAATAGTTTGGAAAATCAATATAATTTGAATATTTTAGAAGATAGATTTTAAACAGTTTATATTAAAATAGTTTCAAAACAAATAGTTTCTTTCCATTTCCAATAAATCTTGACTCAGGTCCAAATTTCAATCAAACTGATTCAATTTCAAATCTTTCAATTTAAAGTAATCTTCAATCTCAATCAATTTAAATCGACTCAAATTCCATTTGAATTCAGATTATTTTCAATTTCAATTCGAATTACTTTCTATTTCGATTTCAATTCGAATTAATTTAAATTTTGAAATGTTCGTTTTTAACTTCAAATTTATTTCAACAATTTGATTCAATAGTTTAAATTTCAATTCAAATCTTATTTTGGAACATTTTAATTTATATAAATTTCAAGTTCGATTTTAATATACTAGTTTAAATCATTTAAATCAAATTAACCTTAAGGTCCAAATTTTAGATTCAAATCTTCAAAATAATTTAATTTCGAGCCAAATTTGAAATATCCAGTTACATTACTTTTACTTAGCAATATTTCAAAACTAGAATAGAAGTTCAAATTGTTTAAAACAAATCAATTTCCATAATTCAAATCATATTTCAACTATAACTTCAAACTTATAATTCAATTCTTTAAAAGGTTTTTGTAAATAAATTTCAATGTCAACTTTTCAAGCTCGAGTTCGAAAATTATCTAATTCCCATATTTCAATTCAATTTTATTTTTATAAAATAAAATCATTTAAATAAATTCTAATCCTAGAATTTATAACCATTTAATTTAACTTATTCGGTGTCCGTATATAATTTTCTGTTCTATGGCCAAGTGAATAGTTATTTCAATTCTTAATTACAGGGATGTATATAGATCATTTCAATCTGAAATAAATGTCATAGGTAATATATAATTCAACCTATTTCTTAATTTTTTCAAAATAATTCAATTTACAGTTTTATATATGGTTAATAATATATAGGGTGATAAAGGGATATATAAATAAATAAACATCCAGTCATCCAAAATGTCAACCAATAGGCATCCATCACAATCAACATCCACACAGTCAATATAACACAACAGTTAACTAATTACTAAATAGCAGATTTTTACTAGCATTTTAATTCCAATTTCACTTTACTAGACATTTCAATTCCTAACAGCCAATTCATATGTCGATTTAAATGTCAGTTAATTTACCGAACAATAATCAATAAAAATAAGCACCTCATGATTTCGATTTAACTAACATAAAAATATTTTAGTATTTCGTGAGTGGTTTAAAGCACTCACCTTTATTTGAAACTGAAAATATTTCAGATTCAAATAAATACCAATCCAATTCCATGCCATAGACGACTTCGATACGACTCTGATGCAACTTGTTTCGCTCGAATCGGACCTCGTATGAAAAGGATACTCAATAATTAACATAAATAAATTTAAATTAAAAAAGACTTCCACTCGTATGCAAGCTCCAGACACGCTTTCCTTCTCCCCATCCCATCTCGCGACTTCTTGTTTATATTTTTAATTTTATGAATGATCATCGCCGCTCGCCTACACCTCCAACCGACATCGCCACCGCTTGCGCCTGCAACCCAACTCCGCTGCGCCCTCAAGTCATCACGCGCATGAGAATCGAAGTGCCAAAAACGAACAAAAAATGATGAGGAATGCGAGCGATTCCTGGCGATCAAGAGTCCTTCCTGCTCGACCCAATCACACATCGTATAGAGGAGATCTAGATCAACGTTTTTCCTTTTGGAATCACTCAATTTTAGCGGATGAGGTGAAATCACAGGAGAAAGATGGATGAATTTCGGCCATTAACAAGAATGAAAGCGGTTGAAGAGAGTGCGTTAGGGTTTGACGAAATGAAATAGAACGTGGCTTATTATATAAATTTTCGACCAATTCACACATAAGTTTTCTGAAATCTAAATGAAGCAAGTTGTCTAGCGTTGTATGTGTTATACCCTTATTTCGAACACAATGCAACTAGTCCCAAGAGCTAATTCCATCATATTCAGAAGATAACTTTTCAAAATCAATTATTTTAATTAAAGTTCTAAAAACAAATCCAATGCGTTTCAAGCTCGCACGACCAAACGATAAGTTCAATCGCTATGAAACTTGAAATCCTGTAATAATTCATTATTACGGATCCAATGAAACTAGTTTCGTTGAAATCCAAGGCGGTGCCCAAAAAGATTATTTTTACTCGTTAATTAAAACAAGTAATTTCCAAAATTAATTTAATCACCTTAGATTCAATTTTGAAAGTTAACAATTTTCATCCTTATTTAAGTAAAATTTAAATCAACTTCCAACATCATTTTCATTCACATTAAATTCAGGATCCAATTATTTAAATAATTTCTAATATTAAATTTAAATAATATAATTATCCAATAAATCGCTATAATTGAAATGCACGTTATTTGACTTATAAAGTTTAACTTATAAAACGAATTCAAATAACAAATCAACTACTTCCATTTTACAATAGTTCAACGTTTATTATTCAATTCATGCTATTGATTACAACACATTGAATATATTGAACTTCATTATAATATAGATAATTTCCTTAAATCTTATGGAAACTGTTATTTCAAAATTTTATTCAAGTTCATATTAAACAAAATACATTAATGAATCATTAAATTTTTATTTCTAACCAATTTTGTTCAATAATTATATTAAATTTAATAATTTAAAATAGCTAGAATTATGGGTCGTTACACAGTTGTTGTTCTATTAATTGGCATATTGAAATGTGTATATTATGTAATTGTATGAGGTTTGAGTAATATTTGATTGTTAAAAATATAGATATGTATATGTGTACAATGGTATTTTATGTTTTATGAGGTTTTCTTTTCTATTCATTTTTTTAGATTTTTAATTGTACCTATCTACGGTCTACTGTCTTTGACACTTGAAATTAGCTATGAGCATTTTCTGACAGCATTTATAATTATTTTTAGATGTTAAACATAGTGGGTCATCACAAATTATATTGAATTTAAATATATTAAATGTTTATTAAACAGTTGTTGTTTTAATAATTGACGTGCTGAAATGTGTATATTATGTAATTGTATGAGGTTTGGGTAATATCTGATTGTTAAAAATATATGTATGTATAGGCGTACGTTGATATTTTATATTTTATGAGGTTTTCCTTTTTATTCACTGTTTTAGATTTTTAATTGTACCTATCCGTGGTCCACTGCCTTTGGCATTTGAAATTAGCTATAAGTGTTTTCTGACGACATTTATAATTATTTTTAGATGTTCAACATAGTTGGTCATCGCAAATTAAATTGAATTTAAATATATTAAATGCTAAGTAATTTTGGAAATTTATTAGAGCCATATGGCGCCTATTATGGCTAGCCATAAATAATAAAGATGGGAAGCTGATTTGATGAGATTTAACTGGGAAATAGAGATAGTTTTAAATGTTGGAATTGGAATGTGTCAATGTTTTCTTTAAATCATTTCTCTATTATTTATTTCATTGTTCTCTACAGATAATTCTTATTCTGTAATTTTTTCTTCTCCCAATCAAGTTAGGGCCAAAAATATAGTAAGTAAAAATTCCCAAAACAAAAGCAAATTAAAATAAAAAATAAAAGATGGTTTTTATCCGTTGATTCTTGCAAAATCTTGATGTTGATTTAAGAATCTATTAGCCATTATTCATCGTTCAAGTTTCTACTTTATATGCCATATCTATGATGATTTTCAATTCTATTTATTCATATATTAAACACGTTCAGATGCTTTGAATCTCTTACGTATTGTACATTAAATGTTTTTATATTTATATAGTAGCATAGTCATATCCCCTATTTTACATCTCAATTAATTATTATTAGTATAATTTAGATCCACCCTTTTCCTATTCCTCAATAAATTATATGACATATATGTTAATATAGTTTAGATCTTTCTTCTCATGATTACTTATTCATATTGCTCATATAGTTTGATACCGAATCAGTTACAACGAATTTACATGAACGTAAATTATCCTATCTGACTTAGTTATTGTTGTTTTCAAATCATTTTGATTAGATTCCCTCTAATTAAATATATGCATGTTACATGTTTTGTGATATACTGAAATTTCAAGCAAATAAATATGCGATAATTTCTTTTATACATTATTTAAAATGAGCTAAATAAAACAAATTTAAATATGGGTTGTTTAATTGTGTATGTATATATGTGTTGATTTTAAATAGAATTTGAACTTGAATTTGAATTTGAAAATTCAAAGAATAAATATCTTAAAATAAATTGAATTTAAATATATAAGTATATGATTTTTATTAGTATAAATTAGTTTTATATTTTTTTAGAGGATTTATAATTATAGATAAAAGAAATATATTAAACTAAATAGAAATATAATATAGAATTATATGAAAAAACATTTAAAAATATATTTACACATGTATAATTACACATGTAAGTTAAGTATATACAATTTAACAAATGTAAAATAATTAATACATGCTAATGACAAATGTAAGATTTTTAAACAAGTGTCACCTTTTCTTTATGTTTTCTTTTATTTTTTAAAAATCATAAAATTAAGCTATAAATATATCTCTCCACACGTGTCCTTCATTTTTCCTATTCTCATTTCCAACCGTTAAAATACTAACTTGAGAAAATCAAAACAAAAGCCTGTAAACATTATATTTCAAACCAAAAAATTTAAAACAACAACAACTTTTTTTCAACGAACCTGTAGCAAATCAAAGCAAGATCATCTCAGTTTTCAAATCTTAGGTCATCTCAGCTAGCAAGCAATTACATCTCAGATTTAAGTAGGATCAACTCAACTAAGCAACACAACCAAGTTTTCAAAAGATCAAGTGATTTCAAGTTTCAAAATTCAGAGCATCTCGGTTTTTAAGTCTCTGTTCAACATGTCATAATAGGTGAGTAAACTAAACAATATCTTGTTTAATCTTAATACATGTGATAATTATCTGAAGTATGATGTGATAATTGTTGTACAGATGAAAATTATGTTTGCATGTGTTAAAATAGAAATTTGTAAGTGTGCATGTCAGTATACATACATACATACATATATATATCACTGTTTTATAGTTACAGGTTAAAATTTAGATCAAAATTACAAATCTCCTCATCTAATCTCTGATTGACTTTGGTATTCAAACAAACTATGTTTGTTTAAACATAAACTAAGATTTAAAAATATTTTTAAGTATAATAAGTGTGAATATTAACTGGAAAATAGAAAAGACAGTAAAAATCTTTAAAACATGTTAAATCCAAACATTTCAATTCTCTGATTCAGGCATATAATCTGAATCGTCTTTGGTAATCATGATTTTTGAAAGTTAAATCACGATTTCTAGTTTGGAATTGAGTGAGTAATTTGAGGTTGATCGAATTTGGAATTTTGGGCTTAATCTGGTGGTCGGAGGACTCGGGGTGATCGGGTTCTCTACTGGAGGTTGCTAGGATGTTGGCGAGCTAGGGAAAAATGTCAAGTGGATTTATTATCCACCATCGTGGCGGCATTTGGTCGGAGTAGGGTTTAAAACCCAAATTGGTCGAGGTCGGAAAATGGGATCGCTGCGTCATCTCTGAAGGATCGGGGTTCATCAGTCATGGGGGAAAAGAAGTGTGGATGGCCGGCGAAGGTGTAGCCAGAGTTGCATGGCTGCTGGTGATCGACAGCTTCGGGTCGAGAAGGATTTCTTGTAATGGGTTAAGTTCCAGATTTTTTCATGGTAGCTCGATCCTGATTTTGGGCTTGTGATGGAGATTGGGTGGTCGGGATCCTACATAGAGGTGGTTGATGTTGTATTGGAGGTGTCGGCGACTGTCAGAGCTTCGACGATCATCGGTGCACGTGCGTGAGGCTGGTGTCAGTGCTTTTGGAAAAGGAGGATGGGACTCGGGGAAGGCCTCGGGAAGTTGTCGTCTTAGCTCGGGTTCGATCTCGAGTATGATCGCGAGTGTTGAGCATCAGTTTCTTAGTTTTAACTAAAACCATGTTATTTTTAAAAAGAGAGAAGCAGGAAGTCTCGGGTTTGAGCTCGTGTTTTTGCTGGGTTGAACCCGAAGAAATTTTTTTAATAGATTAAAATTCGATTGAAAAGCAAGTTTTAAAATTTAAAATAAATCAAGTTTAAATCTATTTCTTAAATCAATATTCTGTATATAATAATGTTTTTAAATATTTGGTTTTAAGAAAAGTGGTATGTTTTGTTTAACTTAAATTTATTAATTTAAATTCTTAAGTTATTTTTAACTTAAATTAAATGGTTTAATTAAATATTAAAAGATAAAATGTTTATATTTATATGATAATGATAATTAAGAAACTAGATAAGATAAATGGTTTGTCTTAAAAGTTAAATTAATTTTTTGGATGATTAAAGATTAATTAAATTAATGAGGTAATTAAAGAGTAATTAATTAATTTAATTTATCGATAATTAAGGATTAATTTATTTATAATTAAGTTAATTAATTAAGTAATTAGAGATTAATTAACTAGTAATTAGAGATTAATTAATTTAAGTAATTAGAAATTAATCACTTAAATGATAATTACTTAACGTAAGCAATTAAAGGATTAATTTGTTAAGGGTTAATTAGTTTAATTAGTAATTAAAGTATAATAATTAAGGGTAAATTAACTGAGGATAATTAACCAATGGGATAATTACTTGATGAAAGTAATTATGGATAATTAATTTAGATGGATAATTAATGGATGATTAATTAATGGTTTGAAATTAATTAATGTTGAGTAAGCAGGATTTAAATTAATTAGAAATGGTACAATTAATTTATCTTTCTTATAGATGATTAAGGTATATTGAATGATTTAGATTATTTGATATCTCTGATATGTGATTTATGATGCTTTGTGATATGAGATACTTTGGTTGAACTATGATATTGTGGGTTATCTATCTGAGATGAATTGTTGTGTGAATATGAAATCTTGAATATAACCTGTATTGTTTAACTTAAACATTTGGCATAAGCAATAACATTGGTTTCGAATAGATCGGTTTCGGGGATCAGTAAATATCCGAAACCACTTCGATTTGTTACCTACAATGATTCTTTATAGATTTGATATGTGCAATCAATAGGCTGAATTGGATTAATTTAAGTAAACTGGACCATTGAAACTAAGTAATGGTACTTAGGCATTATTTGTGAAATAAGTGTGGACTATAACAAGTTATGAACAAGTAGTGAGGTACGAGTTACCTCGGGTTTCCAATTAAGTATTATAACGTAGTATTTCAAACTTTATGGATTTACTCATGCTGGTTTCCAGCTTGAACCGGGTGTTACTTTGATGTAATGCTCGGGTCAGACCGAGTTTTACAGATTTTCAGGTTAGGACGTTCTGGAGCTTAGGAGGCGAGATGGATGGCAGGAACGTATGGAGTTTACCGCTGTGTATTTGAGTTGTATTGATTATAGTCTGGGACAAGTTAATTGTAATTGTCCAGTTTATTTGTAAATGGTTGTACTCTGATGTATTATTATAAAATTGATAATTATAGCTTTCTTTTTATAAATGCTATTATTTGATATTATATTTAACACACTGCGAATGTGAGATGCTGTTGTTTTCTGTTTCTTCTTCTATCTTCTTCTTCTTTTTTCTAACAATCAGAAATTTACGATGTTCGATTGCTCGGCACTTCTACAGTGAACATATTAGTGTCGAATCTTCAAGGTAATTAATTATTAGTTAAGGATTAATTTATTTATAATTAAGGTAATTAAATAAGTAATTAGAGATTAATTAATTGGTAACTAGAGATTAATTAATGTAAGTAATTAGAAATTAATTACTTAAATGATAATTACTTAATGTAAGTAATTAAAGGATTAATTTATTAAGTTTTAATTAATTTAATTAGTAATTAAAGGTAAATTAATTGAGGATAATTAACCAATGGGATAATTACTTAATGAAAGTAATTATGGATAATTAATTTAGATGGATAATTAAAGGATGATTAATTAATGATTTGAAATTAATTAATGTTGAATAAGCATGATTTAAATTAACTAGAAATGGTACAATTAGTTTATCTTGCTTGTAGATAATTAAGATATATTGAATGACTTAGATTATATGATATCTCTGATATGTGATTTGTGATGCTTTGTGATATGAGATACTTTGGTTGAACTATGATATTGTGGGTTATCTATCTAAGATGAATTATTGTGTGAATATGAAATCCTGAATATAAATTGTATTGTTTAAAATTTTACATTTGGCTTAAGGAATAACATTGGTTTCGAAGAGACCGGGGTCGGGTATTAGTAAATACCCGAAACCACTTCGATTTGTAACCTACAATGATTCTTTGTAGATTTGATATGTGCAATCAATAGGCTGGAATGGAATAATTTAAGTAAACTGGACCATTGAAACTAAGTAAGGGTACTTAGGGATTGTTTGTGAAATAAGTGTTGACTATAACAAGTTATGAACTCGTAGTGAGGTACGAGTTACCAAGGGTTTCCAATTAAGTTTAATAACTTAGTATTTCAAATTTTATGGGTTCACTCACACTGGTTTCCAGCCTGACGCGGGTGTTACTTTGGTGTAATGCTCAGGTCAGACCGAGTATTACAGATTTTCAGGTTAGGACATTCTGGAGCTCAGGAGGCAAGCTGTATGGCAGGAACATATGAAGTTTACCGCTGTGTATTTGAGTTGTATTGATTGTAGTCTGGGACAAGTTAATTGTAACTGTCCAGTTTATTTGTAAGTGGTTGTAATCTGATGTATTGGTATAAAATTGACAATCACAGCTTTCTTTGCGTAAATGCTATTATTTGGTATTATATTTAACCCGTTGTGAATGAGAGATACTGTTGTTTTCTCTTTCTTCTTATATCTTCTTCTTTTCTCTAACAATCTGAAATTTACGACGTTCGATTGCTCGGCACTTCTATAGTGAACGTATTAGTGTCGAATCTTCGGGGTCAAAACTTTTAGGTCGTTACATTTGGTATCAAAGATGAAGGTTAAGTGAGAACCTTGGCTGGGTCAATAGTACCCTATAATGAGTTGAGTGGGGTGTGTGTGTGTGTGTGTGTGTGTGTGTGTGTGTGTAAGAGCGTACTTGTTATTTTCTTATATAAAGATTTTAAAATGGTTGGTTATTATATAAGTTTATATTTTGATATATAAAGAAATAATTTTTCTAATTATTATAAATATTAAAGTAATTGGTTGTTGAATCATTGGAATTAAATAAAATACTAAGAATTTATGTGGTAATAGAAATACAACTAAATAGGAATTGAATAATATGAACTAAATAAATAAGATAAGTTTGAAATGGATTCAAAGCTGAGAATAAAATCCTAAAATTTGTAAGAATGTTTTCAGAATGCTGAATTAAGTTACTCTGATTTTATTATCAAATAAATTATGAGAAAATATATAGTGAATTGGTTTCCAGTTATGATAACCTTGGTTATTATCCTAAAATGTTTGTTGTATCATGATAATGGAATGTTGGTTAATGATAAAGCAAAATGAAATGTTTTAAGGAAATAACATTTAGATAAATTGTGAAGTTTAAAATCTAAATCTTGAAATTTTGAAATTGTTTTCAAAATGTTAAAAGGAATATAAATAATATTATTCAAAATATTTTTGAATGTAATTTTTTTAAAAATAAGAGTTGTTTGAAAATTTAAAAGAAATTTGTTTTGAATTAAACGAAAAATGGTTTAAAATTTAAAGTATGTCTTGGGTGCAAAGGAAATGGATGTGTATATATGTGGAATATACATAATAGCAAGTTAATTAAAAGTAAACAATAGGTGTTGAGTTTTGAATTTTCCCTGAAATGTGATGTAATAACCCAAAGTGAAATAAGTCTTTAAACTTTTAAGTGGGAAAGGATATTGATAAGTAAAATTTGAAATGAAGAATACAAATTGAGCAAGGTTGACTGGATTAAATAAATTTAATTTAACTTAGGGGAAGTTAAATAAGTTTAACAAACAATTTGAATTGGAAATTTCAAGATGAAACTGAGGTTTAACTTAGGAAAATTAAATTGTTGGTTTGAATGGGAGTTATGTGTGATCTCAAAACAAGTTTGAGATCAGGAAATTGATAATGGATGCTATTGATGGATGCTATTGATGAATGTTTTAAATAATTTGGATGTTTATTTACCTTGGCTTATCCTGATATCATCCTATTGTTATTACTAGTCTATGGAACTATGAATTAGATTGTTTAAATGAATTAAGAAGTCGATTGCGATAATATATATCCATTACTGGAATTAACTGGAATTAAACTTTAATTTGAAATTGTTTAATAATTTTGATTATTAGAGATAAGGATTGAACTTATGGAAATAAAATCACTTTGAACTTAAGATTTAAATGATAAAAATAATTTTGCAAACTGGAATTGTTTGAGAAGTGGTTTCAAAGTTTGACGATAAGGATGGGTGATAATTTGGATTTTGAAGATCAAATTGTCTAAAAGGTTTTGAACTCTTATTTGAACCATGTAATAAGTTAAGTAAGGGTAATTTAAAATGGAATTTTGAAATTTGGACCTAGAATTAAATTGTTTAAAGATTTAGGTGGTTAAATTAAAAATAAAGGTTAATTTTATTTAAGGGATTAAATCCACATTTAAAATTTAACTCGAATTTATATAATTTGAGATGGTTCAAAGTCGAGATGGTTTAAAGTTGAGGCAGTAATTGAAATTAGTTCAAATTGAATTTGATTGGAATAATTTGGAAGTATGATTGAAGTTGGATAAGTTTAAATTCAAATGGAAATTGATTTGAATTTAGGATAGCAGTTGAAGTTAATTGAAATTGAATTGAAATTGAATCAATTTAATGAGATTGGAAATTGAAAGTTGAGTGAAATGAGAAATTGGGAAATTGAATCAGTTTGACTCTGAAAACTTTTTCAAATAAATTATTTTAATATAAACTGTTTTAAATCAATTTTCCTAGCTATTTACTATACAACCTTTCTTTTTGAAGCCCAAACTATCTTCTACTTATTTTACAACTATTTTGAAACTAATTACTATTTTACATCTGTTTTACAAACTAATTACTATTTTACAACTATTTTTGCAACCATCTAACTATTCTACAATTATTTAACTACTTTACAACTATTTTAAAATTACTTAACTATATTACTACTATTTACAACTAATTGCTATTTTACAACTACTTATCTATTTTAAACTTTTCAAGCTATTTTCTAAATCAAGTGGTTTGATTGCAAACTATTTATAATTGAAGTGATTAATCTAGAAGAATGAAGCAATTGGGAATAAGTGAATAGAATCAAAGTGAAGGTGAATAAAAAGAGAATTGATTTAGCTAATATTTTATGATGATAAATACGTGGGATGTATGTATATTATTCTTTTTGCATAGTGATTTGATTCGGATTCATGCATAGAATTTCGAGATAGTTATATCGATCCGAGTTGGGATTTTTCACTTGATTTTTGACGGCGAACCCTGGATATGGATTTTTGATTGGCTCTGTAAATTCTCTATCATAGTTATGACTATACAAGGAATGATGGCTTCTGATCAAGGAACCAGATCTGAGTTCGCACTAGAAAGTCGGGTGGACGATACTAGTTCGGAAGTGAATTGTGTGATCGAGTGAGCGATCAGATTTGATATTGCGTACGGATGATATATGTACATCATACGTGCTTAAATGAAATTGATATTGGAAATTTTGAAAGGAAAAGTCAAAATGGTTTTGAAATGGAAAGTATATTTTGAAAAATATATGATTAAAGTGGAAGTTGAATATCTCTATTATCGAAAAATTTACTTTTCGAAAAGTAAGTATTATGGTGAATAAATTTATAAGGGAAATCAAATTTGAGTATTTGATTTGGTATTAATGAAGTTATATAGATTTGTTATATGTGATAAATTTCCTGTAACGACCCGTAAATTTGGATAAATAAAATTGGCTAATTTAATTAGATTTTCGGAATTAAATTTAGAAAGGAATAAAATTTTTTATAAAGTATATTGAAGTAAATGTTAAGAATGAAATATAGCAATGGTAATTGAAACTAATTACTAGTAATTTGAATAAAATACTAATAAATGAAGTAGTGGAAGTGTTATACCTCGATATAAATTGAATATGAGAAAATAAAGGTAAGTATTGAATTAATTAATGGAATAACACATTGTTAAGAATAAAAGGATGTAAATTAAGGAAATATGTTAATGCAAGTTGATAATTAACAAACTTGAATGAACATGCAAATTAACTAAAATAATTTAAATGTTATGACTAAGTTATAAATGGAATATAATAAGAACAAATGTAATTATTGTATTAATGTGTGAAATAATATGATAGACGGAAATTGTTTGTGAAGAATAAACATACAAGTATTATAAAGGGTTAATGGTGACAAATGGTAGTTGTTACCAGATAATTTACCAATTACAAATAAGGGTAATTAAATGTTACTTTTATGATAATTAATATAATAGTGGAAAGCGTGAATGTAAAATCATAGAAACGTAATTAGGTATGAATGTAAGTGTTGTATAAATAAAAGAAATTTTTAATTTGTAAATGAATTTATAACGGGAATGAAATGTAAGAATGTTGTTGTTAGCTAATAAATAATTAATTCAATGCAATCCCAATTAATTGAAACAAATGCAGGGTTATAATTGATTGTAAATAGTAATATTTGGTAATAAATTTAATACAAGAAAAACTAAGGTAAATTCATTAATTGGTTTTAAAACCTTAATTAATGTGTACAATTATAGAAGTACACATTTAGAAATGTAATATTTATTCAAATTAAGATGTAAATAGGCAAATATTAGTGCAATGGGATAAAACTAATGTAATAAGATACATAGAAATTGTTTTTTATTTTGTAAAGTAATAAATGATGTAACAAAAGAATGAAATCAAGATAAATAAATTTAATTGAGACTTTAATTATAAATAATGTGTGAAATTGACCAAAATATAATAAATGGAAATAGGGTAGTTAATACAGAGCAGTTAGTGTAGAATTGATTTGTCATTGAAGATTGTTAATTCAACAATAAGTAACCAATGTAAACCCTATCCATAATATGGCAATTGATTGAATGAAAACAATTAAAATTCATGTTGATTTACTTATTGGATTTGAACTATAATAATTGGATTAATTGCAATTAAATGAAATTAAAATATCTAAATATTACGTTAATTGAAATGATGATGGAATGTAAGAATATTAAGGTAATAGTTTGTAAATCCAATGTTAATGTTTATCCGTTTGATAATAATGAATTGAATAATAGAATGAAAAATTGAATTTGATAAAATTATTGAAAATTAAATTTATAATTTTGAATTTAATGAAATTAAGGATTAATATTGAAATTTATAAATTAATCATCTCTAAATTGACATTTAAATTTGTTTAAATCATTGTAAATGATTGAGGAATCATAAGTGATGAAAATTTTCAATTTTTGAATTGAAATTTAAAATTTGATTTAATTAATTAATTATTAATTTATTTAATTAATGTAAAAATGGCTATTTTGGCCACTGACTCGGATTTCGAGAATCCAATTCATCGGATCGGTAACTGTGAATTATTGTAGGATTTCAAGTTTCGTAGCGATCGGACTTGGCGTTTGATCGTACGGACTCGAAACGCCTTGAAATCAATTAAATTGAAATCAATTTGAAAATATTGATTTTATCATAACTTCTTCATACGATGGAATTTGGACTCGAAACTTTTTCCATTGTGTTTAAAATATTTTAAAACATCTACTTTGATATGTAGGTTGACCCAATTTCATTCCGAAGACAGAACGGGCTTTCGGGCCATTCATCGTTCAGCGCGTTTATAAATCGGGTCCATCTGTTCTATTTCAACCTTGTCTATAAATACCCTATTATAAACCCTAGCCTCCCTAATTCTCATTTTTCTATACGTACAATTCCTCTTCACCTCCTCGTTTCAATGGCAGACAATTCCAAATCCAAATTGCAATTCAATAAAAAAATCGAAATTTCAAACTCCTCAAAAAAATTTAGAAAAATTATATATCGAAGCACTCAGCGAGCGCATTTCAGATCTACAATTCGTTTTCTGTTTTGGACTGTCGTTTGACCGGAATTCAGACTTTTATTCTGGCCATTCGTATTGGATTTTGGATGATCCAACGGTGGATCTACGACAGCAGGGCAATCAGATGGTGGCATTGGGAAGATGGTGTTGTGCAGGCCCTAGATCTGATATTCGTTCGTCTGGGTGAGGTCACGACTGGCCGCGATTGACCAGAGAAGGCGGTGGCAGCGTCATGCTCCGATGGCCACCGAGTGAGGCGGCGCTCGAGGCGTAGTAGCGGCTCGAGGCGAGTAGCTTGATGGTGATGGCTGATCGATTCCAGGATGAGCGGTTCGTCGGCGTTGATGGCTCAATTAGTGGCGACTGTAGCTTCTGTTTAGGGTTAGGGATCGTGAATGACGGTCGTGTAGCCTGGGGCACGCGTGCGAAATCGTGGTGATGTGGCTCGTTTCTTCTGGGTGAGTTTTAATTTCTTTGTTTTAATTAAATTTTGTTTCAAACGATTTAATCACTATAACTTTTACATACGTGATCCAATTCACGCGCGGTTTTCTCCGCTAGGTACAAATTGGGATTCCGAACATTTAGACGCTAGTTTGGATAAATTTGGAGACTGTGCAAATTTTGGGTTTAAATTGGATTTAAATTCAATTTAAATTCAAAAGGTGAGTGTTTTAACCCACTCACAACTTCTAAATTTTCTTATGTTCGTTAAATTTAATTTATGTAGTGATTATGAATTTATTTATGACTGTTTGTATATTTTTAAGTCATCATCTTAGTTAATTGCATTTATTTAAATTAAATCGTTATTTAATTTATTATTGAATATAATTGCCAGTTAATTTCATGTTATATATTATCAGTTATATATTGATATTGATTGATTGTTTTGGATGATGATTTTGATGGATGTATGATTTTATGATGGATGAATGGATGTTTATTTATATTATTATAAAATGCAAGTGGTTATCAAATTTTTATTTCATTCGGGATAGCGGTTTGAAATGATATATAACCGTAATTTTATTTTAAACTATGGATTGAAATGATAAATATCCGTATCACTTGACCATAGGATAGAAAATTTTATACAGACACTGTCGGTCTATATATATATAAATATTTTGAAAGTGATTTCTATGGTTTTGGATAGAATTATACGGCTTAATAAATATGGATTCTTTTTGATATTATATAAAAAAATTATATATAGTTAAATTTAGGAATTTAAGCTATGTATAAATTTGTTTAATAAGAATAAGTTAATAATGGAGTTTGATCTTATTAAAATGAATAGCGTTAAGTATTCAAATCATATTTTAATATAGAGGTTATAATGATTTAAATAAATTAAGATTGGAAGGTAAATTGGAAATTTATTCGAAATTGAGCTTTTTTAAGAATTTAACTCCATAAGTTGATGTAAAATTTATTAAACTTGAAAATTTAAAAGGTATGATATTTATAACTGGATTTTTATTCGAGATGAATTAAATGAATATTTCTAGTATAAATAAATTAGAAGAAATATATAGTTATTTGTAATTTGAGTTTTATTTAAATGATAATGGGTTTATTACGAAAATATTTTAAAACTAAATAATGGGACATTGAATTGTTGAATCAAAATTTCCAACCTTAGTTTTGAAATTATTTAATACTCAAAGTTTGAAATATATTGAAATTGAAGTGGTTTATGGAAACTGAAAGTGAGTGGAAAACTTATGAATTGATATTTAATTTAAAGTGAATAAAATTGTAAAGTCAAGGAAATTATTTTACTTTATAAAAAAATTTAAACTCAAACTATTTTATTTTATATACTGTTAAATATCCAAACTATTTAAGCTTTGGAAGTTATGGTTTTGAAGCTATAAAATTTGAAGTGTTATGTTTTGGAAGGTTATATTCAAGCGTTTGGTTTCGAAATATTATAATTTTGAAAGTGCTATGTTTTTACAAAAGATATATATTTGGAATAAAATGATATTATATTGATTTGCGTTTTTAAAAAAGAAATGATATCGTATTTATATGGTTTTGAAAGGGATATTATATTTTCGGTTTTGAAGTATAAATTATTTTGAAATGATCGCGGTGTTAGAAAAACGTTTGGTTGTTAAAGAGACCGGGATAGAAAGTTGTCATACTCTCTGCCAACTCCGAAAACCACTTTAACAACTACGTATGAGATGGAGATTCCAGAATGAAGTAGGATGGTGGCGGCATTGCCATTGAGGTATATGCGTGGACCCGACTCTCGTGAGTTGGCATATGGTGGCTAAAACAGGAGCGATTCCGGACCAATGAGGTCATTCCTCTGATCGGACGCACCCCTTCGATATTATACTCTGACTTTTGGATTGATTCGGTGGCCACTTTTGATTTTGGATTTTGGGGGTGTTGTTCGAGGTCGGCAGTAGTAGCTGCTACGCGTTATCATCAGTCCGGATAGCAGTTGGTATATCTACCATGGCATTGCCTAGTTGTGCCGTGTCATCTACCATAGCGCACCTTGTACGAGTTTGGTTTTCTCCCGTAGCCCGTGTGGTATCCTCTGGTGGCTTCCTGATCAGGAGGGACCATGATATTGGATGGACTACTAGGACTATTACGTGTTAAGGTGGAAAATGTAAAGCCTTAATGCTATTTAAAAGTAAGTTTATTTTATTAATAGACATTATTATAATAGCGAAATATTACTACATAGTAAATAGTTTAACGGATCCTTAGGAGATGTGAATCTCGAGCAACTCTTAAGTTACTGCACTCACGTTTCACAGTGGATAGGAGATGTCAAATTCCGTAAACATCTCTGATGCCGTTCCACTCATATTTTACCATTGATTTAACTTACATAAGATCTTTTAGTTCTGACTCGAGTGTTTTTTTTTTCAATTCGCTCGGGTCAGTCCGAGCATTACAGGATTTGAAGACTTTATTTGGAGGACGAAGACGAAGATATTATTACTATTATCTATTATATTATTCCACTACATTCACGTTGTTCCGCTGCATTATTAATATTCTATGGTATGTGTAACTCTGATATGTATTGTATAAGTAAAATCAAATATTTTGTAAAACAGATTCATGAACTGTTCATTTGATTATTATATTTTGTAGTTGCACTGCAAGATTCTATTTTGTTTTATTTCTTTCTTCCTTTTTCTTATTTACCCCACAACAATCCACCCTTCTGTATGGTTTAAGTCTGATGTGTGTGGTTTATCGTCAATTTAAAACGTACAAAAAGGCGGGACGTAACATCTGGTATCAGAGCTTTGGTTTAACTATAAACCTTAGCTTTTTGGGGTCTGACTCTCTATTAATAGGGTAGTAATACCCTATGATGAGTCGCTAAGAGTATATATATGAGAGAGCGTATTTTTTAGTGTATAAAAAGGTTTTAATATTGTGTTAATTTGTTTCGTTTTGTATTTGTAAATTATGATTGGTGCATGGGATGCTATGACATCAATAGAGATTTGTAAACACTTAGTAGGACAGATCGACACAATATTGGTTTTGAATAAAGGTGAATGAAATAATTTTCCCTATTATATTTTCTATATATAAAATAATTTTTTTTATAAATAATATATTTTTGGTTGCAATTTAATTGTTCTTAAGTAGTGAAATTTTTAGATATTAATTGAAAATAAGATTTGAAATAAAATAAATGAAAGATTGGAAATTTAGAACTTAAGTTCTAGGATTTCGAAAATTTCTTTCAAAGGATTTGAGAATATAATATTGTTGTTTATAAGTATTTTCTGATATAAATATTTTAATATATTTGAAAGAATTACTATAAAGAAACTCTATAAAGAAATAAGTTTGTACTCCCCACTCTATCGCTGGAAAATAATTTCGGTGATGAGTGCACGCATCATCGACATTCATTTTCGAGTTTCTAAGTGGGAAGGCCACTGTAGTATTTTACTGGAGATTTATTTTGATAAACAAAAAATAAATTTTAAATTGTTTTAAATATAATTGGATATATAAATTGTAAGTGTATACATCTATTATTATTTTAAAATGATTTAAAATTTTACCCGGTATTTAAGTTCTTAAGTTTCCATAAATTAATGGTTTCAATTGCTTTAGTGAAATGGAATTTAACTAATAATTGGAACCTCTAAATGAAATAAGAGACTAAATACTAAGTTATGAATGAAACTATAAGAAAGTTGAAATTGTAACCTATAAAACAAAGGATATGATTATTGAACAGTAAATTAATTAAAAGAAATGTGAAATCTTGTATAACTTTCAATTACATTCTTAGAAAGCATATATATAACTTACCAAATATTAAAAGTTGAAATGTAAGAAAATGTAATGGAAATTGTACGAGTAAAAGTATGTAATGAAAGTGTTCAATAAATTGCTTTTATTTATAAGAATTGATGTTATAGAGTTATAAACTTAAGTTGTTATTGAAATGTTACTATAATTAAATATAATAGAAAGGTAAGCACTAAATAAATAAATGAAATTGAGAAATGAATAAATGTAATGCAATAAAAAGAAACTTGCATGACCTGTAACAACCCTGTATTTTGTGATTATTTTTAATTAATTATTTTAATTACTTTAATTGAGTTTTGATTTAAAAACTTATTTTTTTTATTTCAAATGATTAATTTTGTTATTTTAAATATGAACTTTAGTTTTGATATGAATTATCATTCCAAAGCATGACTAAAAAGAATATTTTCCAAAAAGGGAATTTTGGTCAAAATAATCAAACTTTGACTTTTAATTTAAATTTTTAAAAGTTTGAAAATTTAAATTTTATCTTTTATTATGAAAGTACATAAAATTTTAAGAACAATGCTTTTTGTTTCGTTGGAAACGGATTTAAATTGTGAAAGTTATACTGGTTTCAATATTGTGTGTACATTGAATTATTTAACAATTTTCTTTATGTTAAATTTTATAAATTATATTTTTAATTGTAAAATCATGTTCTAATATATGTTATATGACATGTTAGATATATATTCTATTTTAAAAACATTTTTTTTGTGATGTTATAATTTTTCCAAAGTTTACCGTGTTGATTTCTTTTTTTAGGCTGTTTTCTTATTTTCTACTATTTTCTTCATTAAAATTATATTTAAATTTAATTTTATATAATTATTTCGTGAATTCATTCTTATTTTGTGTACTTATCTTTATTTATAAATATTTTTCAAGTATATAAAAATTTTCCAAAGTGCATTGAATTTATTTCTAATTTTAAAGTCTACTTCGCAATTTTAAGCCATTTTCTAAATTTAAATTCTATTTAATTAAACTTTAATTATTTATTTTATTTTAGAAATGATAAATAAATTATTTTATTTAAAAAAATTTCTTTAGAATATTTTTAAAAATGAAGTAGATATTTTTCCAGAGCCATCGATGTTTTAATTATAATTTTTGAACCCTGTTTTCAATTTTTAAGCAATTTCCTTAATTCTTTTTATATTTTATTTAAATTTAATTATATATTTTTATTTTATTTCACTTTGTTTCGGTTTTTAGATGTAATTGCTGAATTTTATTTTATTTTATTTGATTTCAAAGAAAAGGAAGTATGGAAGGTTTTAAAAGCTAAGAAACGTAAAGTCGTTTCACCGTTTCTTTTACCGTTTCTTTTTCAATCAATACATTAGTTATTTTGGCCATTCCTTATACTATCTTCAGCTGACTTCTTTTTCTTCATTTTCACATGAAAACATCTTCCTCATCTCATTTTCATGGCTAGAGAAAAATTGGTAATAACTTCTCTATATTTTTCTACTTTTTCTCCTTCCTTTTTGCTTGTTTTTGCCTTGTTTTCTTTGTTTGTTTTGCTCGGCCACCACTAGCTAGACTTGGCCATTACCCCCACCACCTTCTCCTCTTTACCATCCACCACTTAACATCATCTCCTCCTCTGACTTGACCAGGCCGCACCCTCCACCTTGACAAAACTCCACACAAAAGCCTTGAAAACTCCTTAAAAACATGTTAGCCTACCTAGTTGCTTCACTACCTTCATCCGCCACCAAGGCCACCACCTTAGGCCACCACCATCACCTTGATATGACCACCACCCATCACCTAGGCTACTGTCCAGATCTGAAACCTGAAAGGCTGAGCCCAAACATGCCTTAGCCGAGCCCAAAAAGTTCACCAAAACTCTTATATATGCCTTAACCTTTTATATTCTCTACATTTAAACTCCAACCCACTTCATCACCTTGTAACCGCGCCTTTTCCTACCCATACCTGATCCAAATTATGCTCAAACCTGACCTTATTAATCCCCTAGGCCATGCAAACAAGCATAGGAAGCAAGTGCAAAGTCTTTGGTTTTGTTTTATACATCTATTTCTAACATTGTTAAGTATATCTTGTTTTTGAAACTTATGTTTCATATATTTGTTTTGTTTGAATGTATCCAAGGCTATAAATCTTTGGCTCTCCACTCACAAATCATATTCACGCTTTCACGCCTTCGAAGATCTTTGTTGTGTGTAGTTGTTTGTCATCTCCAGCTAATACAGGTGAGTAAATCTCACTAGATGTTTGTACTTATACAAATGTGAATTGACACTCTGTGAATCTGTAGAACTATATTATCATGTAATATATGCTTATATTATTATCATATGATGTTCACACCTGTTATTACACTTATTATATTATATGTTACTGTTATTTCATGCTATTCTTTTTATTTTATCTGTTCATCACACTGCAAGTTCCCTTTAGATTAGAATCACTATGGGTTGAAATGATACATACCTGAACGGACATTAGAATAGGGAAAAATCGTTATGGGCTGAAATGATAGGCTTGAGAAATTTTATTTAATTTATTTTAACTTGGAATTGCGGGTTTGAAATGATAAAACCTGGATTTTCTTTGAAAATTACGGGTTGAAATGATATATTACCCGTATCACTTTACCTAGCGTAGAAAATTATGTACAGGCTCGTAGTTAAAATATGTTTTTCTAAAAATTTTAAAATATTTTAGAAATTTAATTATTATAATATTTTGATTTGAAATTTAATAAAAATAAATTTTTGTAAAGTATTATTGATTTTCTGGAAATCTATAAGTTAAATAAATTATGGAAAAGTTAAAAATATGAATGTAAGTTATTTTGAAAATTTTGATTTAAGTTTTAATGGGATTTAAATAACTTTGAAAATATGATAAATTTATGATATTTTGAATTTAAATTAATTTAAAATGATTTTATAACATATTAATGATTTTGAATAAATTTTAAATGTGAAATGAATGAATATTTAAGTTGAAATTTTGAAATATAACTAAAATTGGAAATTTATGAAATTGAATTAAAAGTGAACTTTTAGTTAAGCAAATAAAAATAAAACTAAGTTATATTTGAGAATTTGAACTTAAGTGATAAGTTGAAATTTAATGCAATAAATTTAAAATTGAACATTGCAATTTAATAAGTGAATTATTATTAAATCTTGATTTTTGAATGGAAATTTAACTTTATAAAATCATGAACTTGAGGAAAATTAAATGATGTTTATAAATGTGGAAATGTATGACTTTATGAGTTAAAAATGTTTTAAATAAAAAAAATAATTGGTTGAGAAATTATGTTGAATATTTGAAGTTAATTGACTGCATTTTTGAAATGCTATTAATTACAATGTAAATGATATTACAACATTTGTAAATGTCGTAGTTGATGATAATGAACTAAAAAGCTATTGAATTTAAAACTATTATAGCAATTGTTGTAAGTGCTATAATTTTTGAATTTAACTAAGTTTATTTGAAATTTGAGCAAACCCTATCACAACATTTTAAAATGTTGTCTTTTGTTAAATTGAACTGTTTTGAATGTAACTTTCCGTCGCGTTTTCTAAATGCTGCGAAAAGTGAAATTTCACTGTTTTGATAAACGTAAGTGAATAAATGAACTTTGGAAGTTGAAATTTTGGAAATTCAATAATTTAATTATTAACATAATAACTTCATTTTAATGATAAAAAATGATTTTTTTTGGAATATAAACTGTTTTGAAATATGAATTGAAATGGTATTTTAAATTGAATAAAATGAATAATGATTTGAAATGTGGTTTCGAAAAGATATGATATTTTGATATATTAAAATGATTTGAAATGTGGTACTGAAAGATATGATATTTGATATATTAAAATGATTTGAAACGAAGTTTTGAAAGATATGATATTTTGATATTAAATGATTTGAAAAATGGAGTTTTGAAAGATATGAAATTTTGATATTAAAATGATTTGAAAGGAAGTTCTGAAGGATATGATATTTTGGAAATGAAGCTTTGAAAGGTTATGATATTTTGATGTATTAAAATGATTTAAAAGGAAGTTTTTAAAGGAAATGATAATTTAATATATTGAAATGGTTAGAAATGACTTGATATTTATTTTGATAAATATTTGAATTGAAAGATATGGCATGATGATATATTGAAATGGTTTGGAAATGATTTAATCTTTATTTTGACAAAGATTTGGGTTGAAATGATATTTTATTTTTGAAGTATAAAATATTGTTTTAAAGTTATAACTACGGGATATAATAACGATTAGTTGTTAAAGAGACCGGGATCAGATATTGTCTTATAGCCGGCCAATACCGAAAACCACTTTAACAACTGTGCACGCAGTGGAGATTCCAGAATGAAGTAGGATGGTGGCGACGTTCTTGAGGTATATTACGTGGAGCCAACTCCTGTGAGTTGGCATAAATGACTAAAACAGGAGCTATACCGGGCTACACAAAGGGTCGTACCCTTTCATCGAGCATGCTCCATCGGAAACCATTCTATTACTTTTGTGAATCGATATGTGGCGCCACTTTGATTCGGGGGTAATGTTCGAGGAGGGCGGAAGCTGCTGTCTTGCCATCACCACCGGTCCGGAAGTGCAAACGATGTATCCACCAGGGCATTGCCTCGCGTGCCTTGTCATCTCCTTATAGCGAGCCCACTACGATTTTGGTTTTAAAGATCCGACCGCGTTAAGGTTCACCATCCCCTTAACGTTATTTTCTATGTGATTATACTTTACTGATTAGACACTACTGTATATAGCGTATATTACTATATAATAAATAGTTTAACAGATCCTTAGAGGATGGGCAGTCCCAAGCATCTTCTAAGTTACTTGTACCTTTACTACAGTTCACTTGAGTTGGTTTACATTGTATAAGTATGTATGTCCTGGCTCGAGTGTTTGTATTTTTTTTATTTTCGCTTGGGTCAGCCTGAGTTATTCACAGATTTGGATTTCCACTTTCTGGAGATTGAAATCGCTGGAGATTATCTACTTGTCAAGTTTCATCTTTTGCAGTCTGTTGTTCCTTTCAGCTCTTGTATTAGTAGACTTCTATGTAGTGAGACTTCCTTTGTACTTTATTTCTTCTGTTGTATTTTATGTAACTCTGAAATTTTTATATAGTAGCTTCATGAACTGCTATTTCTTTTACTTCCTCTGCATTATTATTACTCTGTGTCTGTGATCTATGATTTTTATTTACTGTATATTCTGAGATTTGCCAAATTTTTATTTACAACGCGGTATTTTGAGCAATTCAATTCTGGCATGAGTATCTACCTATACACTTATAATGGATGCGAATGGTTGAAAATACCAGGTTGTTACAGTTGGTATCAGAGCTTTGGTAGCTCTAGGCAAAGCTCAGCATATGGAGTGAATGTATTTACAGAACCACTTTCATTCGAGTTTGAATCTCTTTCTTTTTGACTCAATTCCTTTGAATTTTGGAACATTCCCTATGGTTCCAAAATCCATTCGTATCCCTCACTATTCATCTTCTTTTGACTCTGGAGTATTTCATAACTCCGCTTCGAATGATCTTTTTAGTGAGTCGGCGGTCACGCCAACTTCAAATTGAATTGAAAAAAAGGGGAAACTCCCTTACAATTAGCATCGATTCACCAGAGATTCTTATCTATCCTTGGTTTAGATGCTAATATCTTTTGTTATTTCAAACTCTATCTCTTGATATCGAATGTAGATTTACCCCAGAGAAAAAAATCCACATTGATCTTATTATTTAAGTCACGGTTGACCCGGTTAAGGCTGCCCGCGATTTATTTAAGCTTATCCACCTCCCTACTCTGTTATTTAATCATCTTGTCTTTTGTTTCCAACCTATTTTCAAACATTTTGAATTGTACTTGTAAATCTATGTTTTGTTTATATATTGTGTTGTTTGAGTTGTTGATGTTGAGTTGGGTTTCTGATCGATTCGTCTGATCAATGCTATCGATAAGATTTCCAAAACACTTTGACAGAACAAACTGACACAATATTATTCTAAAAATTTGGTTAATGAAATAAATTTTGATATATAAGCAAATTTATGGAACTTAATAAATTGATTTAAACTAATCATTTGAAATGATAATACTTGATTTATCATTTATAGTTCTATAAATGAATTATAAATAGTTGTTTATAAATTGATTTGGGAATTGAAATGAATTTAAATCAAGAATTTGAGAATTTAATTTCCGATGGTTTCAAACCTTGTGTTTAAAATTTTAAAAGGATATATTATTTAAAGTATTTTCGAATAGAAATTTGTTTTCGAAATTTTTTTAAGTTTAAAATTAGTGCTCTTCTCTTTGTCGCTGGAAAATAACCTCGGGGATGACTGCAGCATCATCGACGTTCATTTTCGAGTTTTGAAGTGAAGAGACTGTTCTGTAGTTTTGCTATAGCTTTGTTTTGGGAATTTAATTTGGTTTGAATTTTATAAAATATGACTTGATTTATAATATATAATATAGATATGTGATTTAAAAATTTGATTCGATAAGTTATGTACATGCATTTATTTATCTCTAAATGGTTTGAAGAAATCGGAAATTTAATTCTTAAATTCAATTATAAAAAGAAAATCAAAATTTTGGATGAATATTCAAGGATGAAATGATTTAATTGGAAAGTTTATTTGTATAATACAATTGCATTCAAATATAACTTACCTAAATTCAGAAGTTAAAAATGTAATTGGATAATATACAATATAAAAAGATTTATAAATAAATTTGAGTGGTTACAATAAATGTTATACACTTAAATTTTAGTTATAAAACGATAAACAGAGGTAAATATAATAAAGAGTAATTGAATAACTTACAATAAAATAATGTTAAAAGAATTAAGAATAAAAGAAAGCAGTTATAATAAGTGTAAGTATGTTTAACATAAGTGATAAATATATTGAGAGGAATAAATTTAATATTAATTAGGAATAAAGAAGAATTACATTTATTAAGTACATTGTGAGTGTAATAAATGATTATTTTTCAAACCTATGGTTTTAAAAATTGTTAATTTTAGATGATTGGGTAATAAGATAATGAAATTTGAGATAGTTAAGATTTATTTAACTCGTGTAAAGATTTATTCTCTATTTAAGTTGAAATTTCCATGCTTTCAAATTTATGTCCTTATTTTGTTTTTCAAACTATTTTTTTGTTTTCCTCATCATACTCATCTTGCGATAGACTGGTATAGGCATCTTTCTATAATCTTTCTATTTAGAAATCTTTCTATAATCTTTGATAATCTTTTATACTCACTTTGAATTTATTTTGCGTGCTTGTGTTCTGATTTTGGAGAATCTTGGAAAGATCATCTCCACCTTGTTAAACTTACCTATAACAATAGTTATCATGTATAATTTCATTCTCCTTGTCATCTTGTCCTAATCTTGTTTCACTCTATCTTTTTCTGTGCTTTCCCGTACCTTATTCCTTTTCGGGGACGAAAAGTTTTGAGTGGGGGAGAGTGTAACAACCCTGTATTTTGTGATTATTTTTAATTGTATATTCTAATTATTTTAATTGACTTTTGATTTAAAAAAAATTCTTATTTTGAATGATTAATTTTTTTATTTTAAATATAAACTTTAGTTTTGATATGAATTATCATTCCAAAGCATGACTAAAAAGAATATTTTCCAAAAAGTGAATTTTGGTCAAAATAATCAAACTTTGACTTTTAATTTAAATTTTTAAAAGTTTGAAAATTTAAATTTTATCTTTTATTATGAAAGTACATAAAATTTTAAGAGCACTGTTTTTGTTTCGTTGGAAACGGATTTAAATTGTGAAAGTTATACTGGTTTCAATATTGTGTGTACATTGAATTATTTAACAATTTTCTTTATGTTAAATTTTATAAATTATATTTTTAATTGTCAAATAATGTTCTAATATGTGTTTGATGACATGTTAGATATATATTCTATTTTAAAAACATTTTTTTTTTGTGATGTTATAATTTTTCCAATGTTTACCGTGTTGATTTCTTTTTTTTTAGGCTGTTTTCTTATTTTCTACTATTTTCTTCATTAAAATTATATTTAAATTTAATTTTATATATTTATTTTGTGAATTAATTCTTATTTTGTGTACTTATCTTTATTTAAAATATTTTTCAAGTATACAAAAATATTCCAAAGTGCATTGAATTTATTTCTAATTTTAAAGTCTACTTCGCAATTTTTAGCCATTTTCTTAATTTAAATTCTATTTAATTAAACTTTAATTATTTATTTTATTTTAGAAATGATAAATAAATTATTTTATTTCAAAATTTTACTTTATAATATTTTTAAAAATGAAGTAGATATTTTTCCAAAGCCATCGATGTTTTAATTATAATTTTTGAACCCTGTTTTCAATTTTTAAGCAATTTCCATAATTCTTTTTATATTTTCTTTAAATTTAATTATATATTTTTAATTTATTTCACTTTGTTTCGGTTTTTAGATTTTCTTTCTGAATTTTATTTTTTTATTTTATTTAAAAGAAAAGGAAGTATGGAAGGTTTTAAAAGCTAAGAAACGTAAAGTCGTTTCACCGTTTCTTTTACCGTTTCTTTTTCAATCAATACATCAGTTATTTTGGCTGTTCCTTATACTATCTTCAGCTGAGTTCTTTTTCTTCATTTTCACGTGAAAACATATTCCTCATCTCATTTTCAAGGCTAGAGAAAAATTGGTAATGGCTTCTCTATATTTTTCTACTTTTTCTCCTTCCTTTTTGCTTGTTTTTGCCTTGTTTTCTTTGTTTGTTTTGCTCGGCCACCACTAGCTAGCCTTGGCCATCACCCCCACCACCTTCTCCTCTTCACCATCAACCACTTAACATCATTTCCTCCTTTGACTTGACCAGGCCGCACCCTCCCCCTTGACAAAACTCCACACAAAAGCCTTGAAAACTCCTTAAAAACATGTTAGCCTAGCCTAGTTGCTTCACTACCTTCATCCACCACCAAGGGGCCACCACCATAGGCCACCACTACCACCTTGATATGACCACCACCCATCACCTAAGCTACTGTCCAGATCTAAAACCTGAAAAGCTAAGCCAAAACATGCCTTAGCCGAGCCCAAAAAGTTCACCAAAACTCTTATATATGCCTTAACCTTTTATATTCTCTACATTTAAACTCCTACCCACTTCATCACCTTGTAACCGCGCCTTTTCCTACCCATACCTGATCCTAACCATGCTCAAACCTGACCTTATTAATCCCCTAGGCCATGCAAATAAGCATAGGAAGCAAGTGCAAAGTCTTTGGTTTTGTTTTATACATCTATTTCTAACATTGTTAAGTATATCTTGTTTTTGAAACTTATGTTTCATATATTTGTTTTGTTTGAATGTATCCATGGTTATAAATATTTGGCTCTCCAGTCTCAAATCATATTCATGCTTTCGTGCCTTCGAAGATCTTTGTTGTGTGTAGTTGTTTGTCATCTCCAGCTAATACAGGTGAGTAAATCTCACCAGATGTTTATACTTATACAAATGTGAATTGACACCCTGTGAATCTGTAGAACTATATTATCATGTTATATATGCTTATATTATTATCATATGATGTTCACACCTGTTATTACACTTATTATATTATATGTTACTGTTATTTCATGCTATTCTGTTTATTTTATCTGTTCATCACACTGCAAGTTCCCTTTAGATTAGAATCACTATGGGTTGAAATGATACATACCCGAACGGACTTTAAAATAGGGAAAAATCGTTATGGGCTAAAATGATAGGCTTGAACAGTTTTTATTTAATTTATTTTAACTTGGGATTGCGGGTTTGAAATGATAAAACCTGGATTTTCTTTGTAAATTACGGGTTGAAATGATATGTTACCCGTATCACTTTACCTAGCGTAGAAAATTATATACAGGCTCGTAGTTAAAATATGTTTTTCTAACAAATTTAAAATATTTTATAAATTTAATTATTATAATATTTTGATTTGAAATTTAATAAAAATAAAATTTTTGTAAAGTATTATTGATTTTCTGGAAATTTATAAGTTAAATAAATTATGGAAAAGTTAGAAAATATGAATGTAAGTTATTTTGGAAATTTTGATTTAATTTTTAATGGGATTTAAATAACTTTGAAAATATGATAAATTTATGATATTTTGAATTGAAATTAATTTAAAATGATTTTATAACATATTATTGATTTTGAATAAAGTTGAAATGTGAAATGAACGAATATTTAAGTTGAATTTTTGAATATAACTAAAATTGGAAATTTATGAAATTGACTTAAAAGTGAACTTTTAGTTAAGCAAATAAAAATAAAACTAAGTTATATTTGAGAATTTGAACTTAAGTGATAAGTTGAAATTTAATGCAATGAATTTAAGATTGAACATTGCAATTTAATAAGTGAATTATTATTAAATCTTGATTTTTGAATGGAAATTTAACTTTATAAAATCATGAACTTGAGGAAAATTAAATGATGTTTATAAATGTGGAAATATATGATTTTATGAGTTAAAAATGTTTTAAATAAAAATATAATTGGTTGAGAAATTATATTGAATATTTGAAGTTAATTGACTGCATTTTTGAAATGCTATTAATTACAATGTAAATGATATAACAACATTTGTAAATGCTGTAGTTGATGATAATGAACTAAAAAGCTATTGAATTAAAAACTATTATAGCAATTATTGTAAGTGCTATAATTTTTAATTTAACTAAGTTTATTTGAAATTTAAGCAAACCCTATTACAACATTTTAAAATGTTGTCTTTTGTTAAATTGAACTGTTTTGAATGTAACTTTCCGTAGCGTTTTCTAAATGCTGCGAAAAGCGAAATTTCACTGTTTCGATAAACGTAAGTGAATAAATGAACTTTGAAAGTTGAAATTTTGGAAATTTAATAATTTAATTATTAACATAATAACTTCATTTTAATGATAAAAAATGATTTTTTTTGGAATATAAACTGTTTTGAAATATGAATTGAAATGGTATTTTAAATTGAATAAAATGAATAATGATTTGAAATGTGGTTTCGAAAAGATATGATATTTTGATATATTAAAATGATTTGAAATGTGGTATTGAAAGATATGATATTTGATATATTAAAATGATTTGATACGAAGTTTTGAAAGATATGATATTTTGATATTAAATGATTTGAAAAATGGAGTTTTGAAAGATATGACATTTTGATATTAAAATGATTTGAAAGGAAGTTCTGAAGGATATGATATTTTGGAAATGAAGCTTTGAAAGGTTATGATATTTTGATGTATTAAAATGATTTAAAAGGAAGTTTTTAAAGGATATGATAATTCAATATATTGAAATGGTTAGAAATGACTTGATATTTATTTTGATAAATATTTGAATTGAAAGATATGGTATGATGATATATTGAAATGGTTTGGAAATGATTTAGTCTTTATTTTGACAAAGATTTGGGTTGAAATGATATTTTATTTTTGAAGTATAAAATATTGTTTTAAATTTATAACAACGGGTTATAATAACGATTGGTTGTTAAAGAGACCGGGATCGGATATTGTCTTATAGCCGGCCAATACCGAAAACCACTTTAACAACTGTGCACGCGGTGGAGATTCCAGAATGAAGTAGGTTGGTGGCGACGTTCTCGAGGTATATTACGTGGACCCAACTCCCATGAGTTGGCATAAATGACTAAAACAGGAGCTATACCGGGCTACACAAAGGGTCGCACCCTTTCATCGAGCATGCTCCATCGGAAACCATTCTATTACTTTTGTGTTTCTATATGTGGCGCCACTTTGATTTGGGGGTTTTTTTCGAGGTGGGCTGAAGCTGCTGGCTTGCCGTCACCACCGGTCCGGGAGTGCAAACGGTGTATCCACCCTGGCATTGCTTCGCGTGCCTTGTCATCTCCTTATAGCGAAACCACTTCGATTTTGGTTTTAATGGTCCGACCGCGTTAAGGTTTACCATCCCCTTAACGCTATTTTCTATATGATTATACTTTACTGATTAGACACAACTGTATATAGCGTATATTACTATATAATAAATAGTTTAACGGATCCTTAGAGGATGGACGGTCCCAAGCATCTTCTAAGTTACTTGTACCTTTACTACAGTTCACTTGAGTTGGTTTACATTGTATAAATATGTATGTCCTGACTCGAGTGTTTGTATTTTTTTATTTTCGCTTGGGTCAGCCTGAGTTATTCACAGATTTGGATTTCAACTTTTTGGAGATTGAAATCGCTGGAGATTATCTACTTGTCAAGTTTCATCTTTTGCACTCTATTGTTCCTTTCAGCTCTTGTATTAGTAGACTTCTACGTAGTGAGACTTCCTTTGTACTTTATTTCTTCTGTTGTATTTTATGTAACTCTCATATTTTTATATAGTAGCTTCATGAACTGCTATTTCTTTTACTTCCGCTTCATTACTATTACTCTGTGTCTGTGATCTGTGATTTTTATTTACTGTATATTCTGAGATTTGCCAAATTTTTATTTACAACGGGGTATTTTGAGTAATTCAATTCCGACATGAGTGTCTACCTATACACTTATAATGGATGCGAATGGTTAAAAATACTTGGTTGTTGCATGGCCTGAATAAATGAAAATGAATAATTGTAAATAATAAATGAAATTTATAAGAATGAGCTTGATTTATTATTTGAAATTGTTGTTTGTTTGGTTTAAGGTTGTTTGGGGGAAGGATACTTTAAAATTGTGTGGATGTGTGAATAATCTATCTAGTTTCATCTAAGACTGTTGAGTAAATGGTGCACTCAGCAGTTTATTTTTCAATTCCATACAATTTAAAGTTGTAAACCTGAACAACTATTTGTTTTGTTATGGATGATTGGTTGTGTTGATTTCATGTGATGGTTGTATGCCTTGTTGCAAGTGATTTTTGTTGTATTGATTTGTTTGTTTATGGTTGAAACAACTTTAGACATTCCACTCTATATAATTATTAACTCGTTTTGGATTATATAAGTGGAATGTAGGTTATGGAAGCAATTGTTACTGCTTTTGGTTTCATAATTAAGCGTTAATTGCCCGACAAATAGGTACATTCTCGGATTACGGTTTTCTAACGTTATTATATTGTTTTTCCGTGTTGGGATATATTATTTGTAAAATATATGTTGTATATTGTTATATTTGATATTATATTTTCTCCTGAGCCCCTCCATACAAAGAAGACTCTATCGAAATTTTCCGTAAATTTTGGACTTAGAAAATTTTGAAAAAGTTTTTGCAAGCTTTATTAACTTGAATATAAAAGGATTTGAGAGTTATAAATTGACATATTTTGTTTAAATTAATTGATTTTGTAAAATAAATTTTATAGATTTAACATTTTAAATAGGATATATTATTTCTTTAATTCTTTCCTTTCCCTTCTTTTTCCTTTTTGGGGATGAAAAATTTTGATTGGGGGAGAGTGTAACGACCCGTAAATTTTGATAAATAAAATTGATTAATTTAATTAGATTTTCGAAATTAAATTTAGAAAGGAATAAAATCATTTATAATGTATATTGAAGTTAATGTTAAGAATGAGATATAGCAATGGTAATTAAAACTAATTATTAGTAATTTGAATAAAATTCTAATAAATGAAGTAGTGGAAATGTTATACCTGGATATAAATTGAATATGAGAAAATAAAGGTAAGCATTGAATTAATTAATGGAATAACACATTGTTAACAGTAAAAGGATGTAAATTAAGGAAATATGTTAATGCAAGTTGATAATTAATGAACTTGAATGAACATGCAAATTAACTAAAATGGTTAAAATGTTATGACTTAGTTATAAATGGAATATAATAAGAACAAATGTAATTATTGTATTAATGTGTGAAATAATATGATAGATGGAAATTGATTGTGAAGAATAAACATACAAGTATTATAAAGGGTTAATGGTGACAAATGGTAGTTGTTACCAGTTAATTTACCAATTACAAATAAGGGTAATTAAATGTTACTTTAATGATAATGAATATAATAGTGGAAAGTGCGAATGTAAAATTCATAGAAACGTAATTAGGTATGAATGTAAGTGTTGTATAAATAAAATAAATTTGTAATTTGTAAATGAATTTATAACGGAAATGAAATGTAAGAATGTTGTTGTAAGCTAATAAGTAATTTATTCAATGCAATCGCAATTAATTGAAACAATTGCAGGGATATAATTGATTGTAAATAGTAATATGTGGTAATAAATTCAATACAAGAAAAACTAAGGTAAATTCATTAATTGGTTTTAAAACCTTAATTAATGTGTACAATTGATAGAATTACACATTTCGAAATGTAATATTTATTCAAATCAAGATGTAAATAGGCGTATATTAGTGTAATGGGATAAAACTAATGTAATGAGATGCATAGAAATGTTTGTTTATTTTGTAAAGTAGTAAATGATGTAATGAAAGAATGAAATCAAGATAAATAAATTTAATTGAGACTTTAATTATAAATAATGTGTGAAATCGACCAAAATATAATAAATGGAAATATGGTAGTTAATACAGAGCAGTTAGGGTAGGTTTGATTTGTCATTGAAGATTGTTAATTCAACAATAAGTAACCAAAGTAAACCCTATCCATAATATGGCAATTGACTGAATGAAAAAATTGAAATTCATGTTGATTTATTTACAGGATTTGAACTATAATAATTGGATTAATTGCAATTAAATGAAATTAAAATATCTAAATATTACGTTAATTGAGATGATGATGAAATGTAAGAATATTAAGGTAATAGTTTGTAAATCCAATGTTAATTTTTATCCATTTGATAATAATGAAATGAATAATAGAATGAAAAGTGAATTTAATAGAATTATTGGAAATTAAATTTATAATTTTGAATTTAATGAAATTGAAGATTAATATTGAAATTTATAAATTAATCATCTCTAAGTTGACATTTAAATTTGTTTAAATCATTGTAAATGATTGAGGAATCATAAGTGATGAAATTTGTCAAATTTTTGAATTGAAATTTAAAATTTGATTTAATTAATTAATTATTAATTTATTGAATTAATGTAAAAATAGCCATTTTGGCCACTGACTCGGATTTCGACGAAACCAGTTCATCGGATCCGTAACGGTGAATTATTATAGGATTTCATGTTTCGTAGTGATCGGACTTGGCATTTGATCGTACAGACTCGAAACGCCTTGAAATCAATTAAATTAAAATCAATTTGAAAATATTGATTTTATCATCGCTTCTTCATACGATGGAATTTGGACTTGAAACCTTTTCTATTGCATTTAAAATATCTTAAAACATATATTTTGATATATAAGTTGACCCAATTTCATTCCGGAGACAGAACGGGCTTTCGGGCCATTCATCGTTCAGCGCGTTTATAAATCGGGTCTATCTATTCTATTTCAACCTTGTCTATAAATACCCTATTATAAACCCTAGCCTCCCTAATTCTCATTTGTCTATACGTACAATTCCTCTTCACCTCATCATTTCAATGCAATTCCAAATCCAAATTACAATTCAATAATAAAATTGAAATTTCAAACTCCTCAAAAAATTTCAGAAAAATTATATATCGAAGCTCTCAGCGAGCGCATTTCAGATCTACAATTCGTTTTCCGTTTTGAACTGTCGTTTGACCGGGATTCAGGCTTTTATTCTGGCCATTCGTACTGGATTTTGGATGATCCAACGGTGGATCTGCGAAGGCAGGGCGATCGGATGGTGGCGTTAGGAAGGTGGTGTTGTACAGGCCCTTGATCTGATATTCGTTCGTCTAGGTGCGGTCCCGATTGGCCACGATTGACCAAAAAAGGCGGCGGCATCGTCGTACTCCGATGGCCACCGAGTGTGGCGGCGTTCGAGGCGTAGTAGCGGCCCGAGGCGAGTAGCTCGATGGTGATGGCTGATCGATTCCAAAATGAGCGGTTCGTCGGCGTTGATGGCTTAATGAGCGACAGCTGTAGCTTCTGTTTAGGGTTAGGGGTCGTGAATGACGGTCGTGAAGCCTAGGGCATGCGTGCAAAATTGTAACGACCCGTAAATTTCTACCACTTTATTTGTTAATTTAAATCGATTTTTGTAATTTAATGTAGGAAGAAATGAAAATCTTATAATTGAAAATTGGTGCAAACGATAAAAATTAAATATTGCATTGGTAAATAAAATAAATTTTGACAATTGGACTGAAATCCAATTGAAGAAATAGTGGAAACCTTTATAATTTGTTAATTAAATTTGATTGTGTAATTAAAAATGGAAGGAATAAATTGGAAAAAATATATTAATGAAATAATAACTGAATTTAATTGCAACTATATAAAAGGAAGTAAATTTTATTAAGTGGATGTCAACATTGAATAAATTAATGGAAATTGAACGTAAATTGAGATAATAAAGTGAATGTTAGAATTTAAATGAGCAACTGGAATGAATGGAATAATGTTGAAACAAATACAATTTGGATAGATTTAATGAAACTGAAATAAATGAAATAGGGTAAGTATATTACCTGAATATAATTAAATATGGAGAAACATAAAAGTAAGTATTGAATTCAAACTATGTATAATTTGGGTAATAAAATAAGTTTATTTATGGAGTTAGAATTTGTTTATATTATTTTAGGCTATAAATCAAATAGAAGAGAACAAGCGTAAATCATAAGGGTATGATAACATTTTTTTTATATTACCTAATTTATTTGTTAATCAATTTATTTGAAATAAAGTCCTCTTAAATGTTAAGTAATTTTAATACTGTTATTGATGAAACGTTACTTAATAATTTTTAATTTAGTAACGGAAGAGTGAAAGAGAATTTATAGAAAACATAAATTTATTTATGAGTAAACAAGAGTATTTATTGAACAAATTTATGATAATTGGATAATGCAGTGTTAATGGAATTAATTAGTGTTATGTATGGGATTTATACCTGGGTGGGTAAGTAGTAAACTTATAAATGAAAGAAAGTAAGTAGGTGACCATTTATTTAGGTTATTTATTCAATTTAGTATGTTAAATAAAAATTTGAGAATCAGATCTCAATTAAGGGAAATTAAGTTGTACGTTAATTTGAAATAAAATCTATTAAATATTACATTTATCGGGAATGTAGTACGAATGGTTAGGGATTATCAAATTTGGTAAAAAGGGATTGGACTTAGGAAACTTTGTTAATTGAGTTTAAAACCTGAATTAATACGCGTAATTGACAAGATTCACATTTTTTAAAAAATAACCGTTGATACAAATCTAAGATGTATATAGAAGTATTAATGTAGTGAAATACAAACAAATATTAACTATGTTATTTGTGTAGTTAATGGATAGGAATACCAAAGGCTAATTGTAGTAAGGAATATAAGTGGTAGAATAATAGAAATTTATGATTTTATTTTTGTTAACATATGTTAAGAGATATGTTTATGATCTTAATTTGAACTTCAAATAATAACATGTATTACAGTTAGATAAAAAAATGATAACATACATCAGGAGTATTTAATGACATTGTTGAATGTAATTAATAACGATGATTATATTAATAAATGTTAGTAAAGAATAAGAATGAATAAGTTTAGTAAAAGAGCTGAAATATTGATTGTAGAGATGAGAAACTATTATTTAGTAAGAAATATATATAATTACTGTTTGTAGCCAATAGTGTATTAATATGTTTAAATTAATATTGGGTAGGAAATAATTTTTATACTTCTCATTACGTTCATTTAGTCCATTTTGAAACTTAATCGACTGAAATTAATGTAATTGAAAATTTCCAATTAATAGGAGAGAGAATACTAATTGTAAATTTATAGGTGTAAATAAAAGCAGCATAGGTTTTGTGAAAATATAGGGAAAGTTTGATTTAATAAAAAGAAAATTTTACATCAAATAAAATGAATGTTTCATCTTTGAATTTACGTTTAATTTCATTAAAATAAGAACAGAAAGATTGATTTTAAAGGAAGAAATATATTTTTGTTTGAACTGTGTTTTAGCTTACAGACTGATTACAAGAATAGGAAAATAATCTATTTATTACTCTTGTGTATAAACAATAAATTTATAAACGTGTTTAAATAAACAATTGTTCTATTTCTTTATCCATTTTAGTTGCCTGTTTTAAAATTTAACTTTATAAGTAACTGCAATTAATGTAATTCAAATGTTTCAATTAAAAAGAAAGGAAACGTTGATTGCAATTAATAGATTTAATAAAAGAAACGCACGTTTTGTGTTAAACAAAAAGGGTGTTTTAATGGAAATAAAAGATCAATTTGAGAAAACAAAATTGAACGTTCTCATTTTTAAGGTAAGTACAAATATTTTATTATGCGTAGATAAAAACCTAAATGCGTATCATTTGCAAACTTTTCCATTCCTACGTAAATTCCCTTATCTATTATTAATGCCTGAAGCTTTATTAATAAAACGTGACATTTATTTTTGTCACTCCACATTCATTTCCTAATTATAAATAACCTACATCTTATTTCTTCTTCTACATTTTGTTTCTCCTAACACCTCGTAGTCAAAAGCTCTTATTCTTGCAACTCCAAAAGCATTCTTTTATAAAAATGATCTTTTTTCATTTTTCGTACACTTCCTATCCTCATCTTAGTTGTTCTTCAATCTTTTCCTGAAGCCTCATCTTGAGAAAAAGTAAGTATTAAAATTTGTTTATTTATATATATTTTTAACGCGTACTAATTTTTATTCTAATAATATTTCTTATAACATGAATATCTTTTGCATATAAACTTTGATTCACGCGCGATTTCTTCTGTTGGATTCAAATTTATATTCCGGACAACATGAAATTGAATTAGTTGAATTTGGAGATTGTTGAGTTTTGCGCTTCTGTTTGGATTTTTATGGGCTAAAATCGAAGGTGAGTGTTTTAACCCACTCACAACATCTAAGTTTTCTTATGTTTGTTAAATTGTTTTAAGATATGACTAGAAATTTATTTATAACTGTTTTGCATAATTTATTCATCATCTCAGTTAAATCGCATTTATTTAATTTAACTGTTAATTAATTTTATTATCGCATATGAATTGACAGTTAAGATTTATTTATTTGCATATAAACTGCTAGTTAAACAGTTATTTATTTATTTATTTATTTTTTTGAATATAAACTGTTCGTTGATACCTGTTATATTTTATATGCTCTATTGATGTTTGTTTAAATTGATGATGATTGCAATAAATTGGTTGATGATTGATATTGGGTGAATGGATAATGTGTTCTATATAAACTACAAGTTATTATGTTTTTTCATTTCATTCGGGATTACGGTTTGAAATGATATACAACCGCATTTTTATTTTTAAATTGCAGATTGAAATGATAAATATCTGTATCACTTGACCATAGGATACAAAATTTTATATAGACACCGTCGGTATATATATAATTATTTTGAAAATGATTTCCATGGTCTGGATAGGATACGGTTTAATGAATATTAAATTTTGATATTATGTAAATATTATTTTATATATACATATATAGTTAAAAATTTGAATTTAAGCTATGTATAATCTGTTAAATAAAAATAAATAAGTTGGAAAAATGGAGTTTGATAATTTATATTATATGTTTAAATACAGGTTTAAGATCTTGTGTATATATAGAGTTTTAAATGATTCAAATCAATTAAGATTGGAAGATAAATTGAAAATTTATTTGGAATTGAGCTTATTTAAAAATTCAACTCCATAAGTGATGTAAACTTATTAAAATTGGAAATTTTAAAGGTATGATATTTATAACTGGATTTTTATTCAAGATAAATTAAATGAATATTTCTAGTATAAATAAATTGAAGGACATTTTTAATTGTTAGAAATTGAGTTTTATATATGGATTTATTATGTGAATGTTTCTAACTAAATAATAGGACAATGAATTGGTGAATATAAATTTCCAACCTTAAGTTTTGAAATTGTTAATTACTCAAGTTTGAAATATTGGGAAATTGAAGGGGCTTATTTAACTGAAAGTGAATTTAAAATTTATGTATTTAGACTAAATTTTGAATGAATAAAATTGTAAAGTCGCAGATAGTATTTTATTTTATAAAGTAATTTTAAACTCAAACCATTTTACTCTATATACTGTTTGAATATCCAAACCATTCAAGTTTTAGAAGTTATGGTTTTAAAGCTATGAATTTCGAAGTATTATGTTTTGAAAGTTATAATCCAAATGTTTGGCTTTCAGTAGTATAAATTTTAAAGCAGTATGATTTTGGAAAAGAAATATATTTGAAATAAAAATGATATTATTGATTTGGGTTTTATAAAAATAATATCAAAATGAGTTTGTTTTGAAAATGGAAATGATATCGTATTTATGGGTTTGAAATGGATAATTATATTCTGGTTTAAGGTATAAACTATTTTTAAGGACCGCGGTGTTATAATAACGTTTGGTTGTTGAAGAGACCGGGATCGAAAGTTGTCATACTCTCTGCCAACTCCGAAAAGAACTTTAACAACCGTGTACGCAGTGGAGATTCCAGAATGAAGTAGGTTGGTGGCGGCATTTCCTGTAAGGTAAATACGTGGATCCAACTCCCGCGAATTGGCATAAGGTGGCTAAAACAGGAGCGATTGACGGGTTAATAAGGTAGAACCTTTGATCAGACACTTCCCTTCAATACTATACTCTTACTTTGGAATGATTCGGTGACCACCTTCACTTTTGATTTCTTTGATTTGGGGGAGTTTGTTCGAGGTGGGCGGTAGTTGCGCGCTACGTGTTACCACCGACCCGGAAGTGTAATTGGTATATCTACCCTGGCATTGCCTAGTTGTGCCGTGTCACCTACCCTAGCGCGCCTTATACGATTTTGGTTTTGTACCTTACCTATGGAGTGCCCTCTGACGACACCCAGTACGGGGAAGATTACGGTACTGTATAGACTATGGGAATATATTATGTGTTAAGGTGGAAAATGTAAAGCCTTAACGCTATTTTAAAGTAAGTTTATTTTACTATAGACACTATTATAATAGCGAAATATACTACATAGTAAATAGTCTAACGGATCCTTCGGAGATGTAAATCCCGAGCATCTCTTGAGTTACTACACTCATATTTATTTTTGTTAATTTAACTCACATAAGATCTTTTAGTTCTGACTCGAGTGTTTTTGTCTTTTCAAATTCGCTCGGGTCAGTCCTAGTGTTTCAGGATTTGAAGATTTTATTCTAGAGGACGAAGAAGAAGATTTATAGTATTACTATCTACTATATTGTTCCACTACACTATTTAATTCCACTGCATTGAAATTTATTGGTATGTGAACTCTGATATTTATTGTATAAAGAATAATCAAATGTTTTGTAAACAGTTTTATGAACTGTATATTTATTATTATATTTTATCCTTCCGTTGTGAGATTCTATTTAGTTTTTTTTTCTCTTCTCTGTTTTTTTCTTATTTACCCCAAAACAATCCGCCCTCCCGTATGGTTTGAATTGGCACGTGTGTCGATTTAAAGTGTGCGAAAAGGCTGGATGTTACAGTTGGTATCAGAGCTTTGGTTTAGCAATAAACCTTAGCTTTATGGGGTCTAACTCTTTACTAATAGGGTAGTAATACCCTATGGGAGTCGCTGAGTGTATATAGATGAGAGAGCATATTTGTTAGTGTTATAAAAAGGTTTTAATATTGTGTTAATCTATTCCGTTTTGTATTTATAAATTCTGGTTGATGCATGGGACGCTATGACATCAATAGGGATTTTTAAACACTTAATAGGACAGACCGACACAATATTCGTTTTTAATATAGGTGAATGAAATAATTTTGCCTATTATATTTTCTATATATATAAAATAAATTTTTATAAAAGATTATATTTGGTTGTATTATATTGGTTGTTAGGAAATGAAGATTATAAATAATAGTTGAAATAAGATTGAAAATAAAATAATTGAGAATTAGGAAATTTTAGAACTTAGGTTCCGGGGTTTTGAAACTTTCTTTTGAATGACTTTGAAATATAAATAATAATATTATTAAAAGAAGTATTTTTTGATATAAGTATTTCAATATAATTTGAAAGAAATGTTTTAAAAGAAATTTGAAAAAGAAATAAGTTCTATACTCCCCTCTCTGTCGCTGGAAAATAATTTTGGTGATGAGTGCACGCATCATCGACATTCATTTTCGAGTTCCGAAGTGGGAAGCCCACTGTAGTAGTTTTACTACAGATTATTTTTGAAAAACAAAAGTAAATTTTTGGATATAGATAAGTTGTAAGTATATTTATATATTATTTTAAAATAATTTGAAATTAAACTCGGTATTTAATTCTTAAGTTTCCATTTATTAATAGTTTAATTAATGTAGTGAAACGAAATTTAACTAATAATTGAAACCCTAAATGAAATAAGAGATTTAATGCTAGGTTATTAATGGTATTAAAGGAAATTTGAAATTT
Source organism: Allium cepa (assembly GCA_030765085.1). Taxonomy (NCBI): domain Eukaryota; kingdom Viridiplantae; phylum Streptophyta; class Magnoliopsida; order Asparagales; family Amaryllidaceae; genus Allium; species Allium cepa. Next base: position 720,137,781 of record CM060935.1, on the reverse strand, counting down.
GTAACATATGAAACAAAGAGTAATATTATTGAACATTAAATTTAATTAAAGGATGAGATAAACTTGTATAAGTTCATTTGCAATTTCTTTAACATATATAACTTACCAAAAAATATAAAAGTTGAAAATGTTAATAAGAAAATGTAATAGATATTTATACAAGTAATTAACTTGAGGTAATGAAAATAATTATTGGAATTATTTAATAAATTAGAATTGATGTGTAAGTTGTATAAACTTAAGTAAAGGATTAAAGCTATTTATTAATAAAATAAGAAGAAAAGATGAATGCAGTAAATATATAAGTGTAGACTTAAACTAATGTATTAATGTGCTAAGAAATTGATTTTCACATGAATGCTATAAACAAATGAGGTTATGCAATATGAAATGAAAAGAGAAAAATGAATTATATATATATATATAAGTTAAGTGCAAACAAGTGTAATAAACACTAAATTAATGAATGGAGATAAAAGTTGTAAGAAATAAATGTAAAGTAATAAATGAAATTTATAAGAATGAGCTTGAGTTACTATTTGGAATTGTTGCTTGTTTGGTTTATGGTTGTTTGGGGTAAGATACTTTAAATTTTGATTTGGATGAATGAATAATCTATATAGTTTTATCTAAGACTGTTGAGTAAATGATACACTTGATAGATTATTTTTCATTCCGTACAATTTAAAGTTTTGAACCGAACAATTATTTGTTTGTTTGATATGAATGAATGACTGAATTGTGTTGATTTTGTATGATAGTTTCATGCCTTGTTGGAATTGATTGTTGTTGTATTGATTGTTGTGTTATTGAAACAACCTCAAATATTTCATTTTATATAATCGTTAACCTTTTGGATTATATAAGTGAAAATGTTTCCAAAACATTATTAATATGAGTATAAAAGGTTTAATGGTAAAAATTTTGTATATTTTATTTAAAGTAACTAATTTTGTAAATTTAATTGTTTATAAAATTAATGTTTTGAATAAGAGATATTGATTTCTTAATTCTTCTTTTCCCTTCTTTTTCCTTTTCGGGGACGAAAAGTTTTGAGTGGGGGAGATTGTAACGAACCGTAAATTTCGACCACTTTATTTGTTAATTTAAATTGATTTTTGTAATTTAATGTAGGAAGAAATGAAAATCTTATAATTGAAAATTGGAGCGAACTTTAGAAATTAAATGTTGCATGAAACGACCCGACTTTCTCACCACAGAAAATCGCATCATTTTTAAGAAAGAAAGGGATAGAAAAGAGAAAAGAAAGAAGAGAAGAAAGAAACAACATCAGAATCTAAACAGCGGAATGAATAAATTATATTAATCACATAATATAATTACATAGTACCATATACATCAGAGTTACATAGCTTATACAACACATACTAGACAGTTATAAACACCTATCTAGTTATACAACTCAATACAACTCAAAGACAACAGAGAGAACTACTCAGAGTAAACTACACAGCAGAATACTATATATTTACACGCAGAAGCCTCCTGCTCCATTGCTCCTCCACAATTCGTCAAAGCTAACCTGAATCTCTTGGCTACTCGTAAAAATTTGAGTACCCAAGAGTTTATGAAAAACAAAAATAAACTCCGGGTCAGACATGGGTCTGGTGTGAGTAACAGGTTAAGGTTGCTTAACTTTTAAAAAACCTTCGAAAAGAAAGGTATCACGTAAGACTTTCCACACATAAACATGGAAAAGTTTTTACCTTACGCTAACCAAAACATTTGATAGGAAATCTGATGATATTATAGTAGTGTCTAGGGTTTTCAAATAAATATGAAATAGCCGAAATTGTTACATTTATTTAATTCCAGCTAATAGGCATACAATCAAAACCGTTGGCACTTATTGGATTTTGGATTCCATACAATGGCAGGGCTACTGGGTACCGCCCGTCATAGTACGTGGCCTAGATCACCGTACCGAGGACCACTCCCGATCCCCTGCAACACAAAGCCAGACCCATTCCTTACTGAATAGTTCCGAACAAGACAACCCCGTGGTTGTAGCTAGCAACCACCCACACAGCCGAATATAAAGGGACTTCTAGACAGGGGTAAATCTTACTCTCAAGTGGGGGCTACCCACGAAGCCTTGCTGCACCTTCCCTGTTTTAGCCATTCCCGGTTGATGAGGCTTGAGGCTACGATTACCTTTATAGGACATATCACTTAGAATGCTCATCGTCCACCTGACGATGTTCTGAAAGCATTCAATCCATACAAGTTCGTTCCGGGTTCGAACGAAACCGAAGGCATTATCTCGTTACACTCATTTTGGAATCACCCTTGCACTCTAAATCACCATCTCGAACCTATAAGTACTATTCCCTCAAACTCATTACGGAATCACCCACAGAGTTATACCAACTCAAAGTTCTTACACCTCGAGTCTTGACAAAGCTCCACTTTGATACACGACCTAACGTTAATTTGGAATCGATGTGCTTTTCGGAAATCCAAATATGGAAACCCGATCCCGGTCTCATCGAAATCCCAAGCGTGTCTTTTAAGGTCCAAGTTGTTTTAAAGGTTTTTAAAACAATTCAATTACAGTATCTATATACACACGGATTGATAACTCATAAATCACAATTGATAATTAACATTATCAAATAACAGGCAATCCACATTATCAATCAAATGGATATTCCACATATTACCATTACAATAGATAACCTATATTATCACAACACAATCAAGTCATCTATACCACACAATATCATTTATCTCATTACTGAGATCTCAAAGCATCCAAGACAATTAATGTCATCCATTCATACATAAGCAATGATTCACTCATACCACAATATAATTAATTTAAAATGAATTAAATTAACTAACTCCCTCTCTAATTAATTTAAAATGAATTAAATTAATTACTTTATCTTTAATTAATTTAAAATAAATTAAATTAATTACTTCACTAATATAAATCTTGCTTACTCAATCATTTAATTGATTACAATTAATTAATCATTCGTTATTAATCGCCTTAATTAATCACCCTTGATTAATTACCCTTAATTACATTCATGTAATTATCCTTAATTAATTTCACAAATTAATTATCCTCAACCAAAAATAGTAATTAACCTTTAATTATTTCAATTAATGAATTAACTAAAATTAATTACCTTAATCCTAAATTAATTATATTAATTAATTACCTTTAATTACTTATTATGGATTAATAAATCTTAATTAATCATCTTTTATTTACATCATTAATTAAAATAATTAATGATCTTTAATTATTCCTTAAATTAATTACCTTAAGTAATTAACTCATAATTATTAATCATTCCAGATTAATTACATTTAGAAATTAACTAACTTAATTACTTTATTTAAACCAAATTAATTATTCCTTTAATTAATTCCTTAATTAATCCCTTGATTAATAATAAGTAATTTAATCCAAATTACTTCATTCTTAAACATCGCCACTTAATTACAACCTGTAATTATTAATCAATTACTTAACTAAGTAATTTCCAAATCATTAATTATATACAGTAATTATCTTTAAAAACCCTAGTGTTTAAAATTAATTAAACTTAATTAATTAAATTAAACAATCACATTAAACTAAATTAATTACATTAAGTAATTAATTTCATAATTACCTTATTAAGTAATTATTCTCAAACCATTCATAATTGATTATTATTAAATTAATTAATCTAATTAACTATAAAAATTAACTACATTAATTCATTGTTAAATAATCCTGGTTAATGACCTTCATTAACCATTCTCTAATTATTTCATTTAGTAATTAACTTAAATTAATTACAATTTAAATTAACTTTAATTATTCATTAATTAAAATTAATTATTATATTAATTAACCTTGATTTAAAACTTAATTACATAATTAGTAATATTCATTCATCATTAATTAATAATCTAATTAATGATCTTAATTATAAATTGATTAACCATTAATCAATTATTAATTCCAAATTCACTTAATTAATTAATCAATCTTAATTACCTTATTAATTAAATTAATTCTAGAATATTAATCTTAATTAAATTTTCAAGATAAAACATAACTTAATTATGTTAAAATAATTTAATTAAATCAAAGTACCCTTGAAATTACTTTAAAACTTTCATTTTAAATACAAGTTTAAATTAAAAGTAATTTAAACTTATCAAAGTTTGAAAATTTTAAAACTTATTTAAATTCAAGACAAAACAAAAGTTTGACTTAAAAATGAAATCATAAAAATTTGAAGTTAAATTCATTTCAAAATTTTGGAAATTCAATTCATTCTTAGTTTTAAACTTTCAATTTAAATCTTCTTTTTAAATTTAAAACTGAAGTTCATATTTAAACTTAGATATTCAGATTTAAAATTAATCTTTAAATCTTACCCACATTTAAAAACCTCATTATTAAAAAGTTTCCAACTATTTACCAAAATAAAACAGTTAATTAAGTTAAAATTTGAAACTTTTATTTTTATTTTAAATCTGGGATTTAAATTTAAATCATAAATTCAAACTTGAATTGAATTTGAACTTAAACTTACTTTAAATAAAAATATCAGATTTTTTTTTTTAAAACCCATATTTTAAAAATAGGTTTCTGTAACCAGGAAACTACAGAGCAAAACATCCCGAGACTCCCAAATTTAACTTCGAGTTTAAGCTTGCCTACTTCGAGTCATTATACAACTTGCTTCGAGCCAACTCCAACTTTCCCACATCTTCCCTGCAACATCCCAACAAAAAAAAAACAGTTCACCAGAATTCTCATCGCCCTCTCTGATCATCAGAGACGATCAAACTTCAACCAGAAACCCATCAATGCCCTAACTACAACACCAGGTCGAACAAATAATCAAAGAATCAAAGTTTAGCCCCTAAATCAAAACCTGTAAACAGAAACTAGGTTTTACTGTAACGACCCGTATTTTACGTGTCGATAAAATCGTAAAATAGTTGCATTAGGTCGTTAGTATTGCTTGAGTCATTTTGAACCTAGGTGGTAGGGTTTACGGCTTAAGGGGTTAGGCCGTGCAATAGCTAGCTCGTGGGTAGCCTAAGTCGTTCGGAATTGAGTCGTATGGAGGCATGAGTCGTGACCGACTTAGTGCTTAGGTCGTGTGATAGCTTGAGTCGTGTAGGAGATAAGTCGGTTGTACGACTTAGTGGTGTTGAGCGACTTAAGGTGTTGGTCGAGTTAAGGTGTAGCGGGTTAGCAAGTTACGACTTAAGAACTGGGACGAGCTAGCGTGTTGGTGGAGTTAGCGGGTTAATGGTGAGCGACTTAGTGCTAGGGCTTAAGTCGTATGACCGAGATAAGGATGTAGCGACTTAAGTGGGTTAGGTCGTGAGTCGTTTGGGACGACTTAATGGGTTAGCGTGTTAGTGCTAGACCGAGTTAAGATAGTGACCGACTCATAGGATTAACGACTTAAGAAGACAGGCGGACTTATAGTAGTTATAGCGAGTTAGTGAGTCTACGACCTAGTGGTTAACGTGTTACGACTTAGGTCGTTAAGTCGTAAAGTGGTTGAGTCGTTTTCCCTGATGAGTCGTAGGTCGCGAGGGTTGTTAGTCGCGTGAGTACTTAACCCAGTTAGATCGTAAACCGTTAGGTCGTGTAAGTCTTTAGGTCGCATAGGTGATAAGTCGTTCGAAGGCCTGAGTCGTTAGGTCGTAAGTCGTGGGTTAGGTCCATACGGCTTAGGACTTAGGAAGGGATGCGCGCAGGAGTTAAGTCGCGCATAGGTTGTGAGCCGTTGAGTCGTGCCTGTGTTGAGTCATATGTGTTGAACCGTATGTCGTTGACTCGTTAGGGGCTTGAGTCGTGGACGACTCATGGGTTAGGTCGTGGGCGACTTAAGGGGGGACGACTCAAGGGGGGGTTTCAGCCTATAAATAGAGGGGTTTGGCTCACTTTTTGACACCGGATTTTGAAGCAACGAAGTGCTGCCATTTTGAGAGCTCGACTACAACACTTCTTCATTTCTTTTCTCCACTCTAATCTAGTGATTCCATTCATCTAAATTGAAGATCAAATCGAAGATCCAAGAGCCAAAGTTGAAGATCATCCAACAAAGAGAGATTTCATCGATTGAAGTGAGATTTTGTCGGATCAAGCTTGGTTCTTTGCTGTCCAGATCTGGAGTTGATTGTTTTTGAGGTGTTTTGGTGATTCGGTGAGTGGTAGTTATCTCTCACACGGACCCAAGGGAGTATATTGGATTGATGGCTTGTTTATGCGTTAAAGATAGTGATTTCTTGCATTTTCCTTAAGTCTGCATGTAGATCTATCACCTATGAAGTTTTGATATCTAGTTTACTACATGTTCACTTATGCAAGTTCATTCATCAAGTTATAGAGACATTTTCCTATGATTCATACTTGTTAGATTTGGACACTTTAATTACCAAATTGCCATTATTGTTGTAATTGCTTATTAGATCTTGTTGAATGTTTGATTGCTTGGATTAATGATTGATTTATGATTGATTTGATTGTTTCAAATTAGCTAGTAGTTGATTTGAACAAGTTGGTCGAAGATGATTCAAAAGCTAAGTGGAAAGGCTCTTGAATGGTGAAAGCTGCTTGTGGCATATGAAGCGGATGTGGAAGCTCATATGGATAGATTCGATGGTGATGGACTTTTCCATGATGCGATGGGGCAAACCATGATGTTGAGATGGGACTTTGCTATGATGCGATGAAGCAAAGCATGATGTGTGAAGCCTTGGTTTAATCCAGACGGGATCATCCCAAGCATGTTGATAACTCGGTGATGCGGTCCAGGTTGGTTGATAATGGTGGGCTCGAGAGGCGCTTGGGCCAGTATGAGAATAGTCGTCGAGGAGGATGACTAGGAGGCTTGGATCTTATCGTTATTGAAGGTTCTAGCATGCTCAAAGCAAGAGTACGTTGGAACGGGTCACGATGACGTTCCAAACACGGGTCATAATGACGTGTCAGTACTCTAGGAAGATGCGATAGTCCTAGGCACGGGTCATGATGACGTGCAGAGTTATGTCTAGAACCGGGGTTGCAATTAGCCCTTGACGGACGGCTGAAAGAAGGTGCCGGTCATTCAATTAACGGTGATATCGAGGCAATGTTAACAGTGATAGCCAAAGTCATGGATGTTTGATTGTACCATCATTCGGTCTCAAGAGCGGTGTTTTCTGGGTGCTTATCTGATCTTGGTTTAGGCCTTGGGGGTTTGCATTTGGAAAACATCGACCTTGACTCGAGTGATAATTACTTTACTTAAACTGTCTGCTTTGCTATGCTTGTTTATGCTTAGTGCGTCTAGGGGCTATCACTGTGGAATGAGGTGGAGTGGGATGGTTGAGTTCCTATTCCTTTTATCCTTTATGCTCTTTTGGTATGTTTGATAGTTAATTTACTGCTCACTAAGACTGTTGTCTGACTCAAGGTTTTATGTTCAACTCTTATTACCTTGGGCTGTTCATCCATGTTGGGATGGGCAGACTAGGTAGCAGGTGACAGGTGCTGCTCTTGGCTACCAACGCTGTTGATGACGAAGACGAGCTGGAGGCTAGCATATTAGTTTTCTTACTATATGTACTGGACATTCCGCTTCTTGTATATGTTTTGAGTGCTATGTAGTGAGGCTTGATGTATTGATTGTTCAGATGTTTGTATCAAACCTTTATGAAGTCTATGTGATGATATTCTGTTATGAGCTTCACTATATACATATATTTCTCTATTGTATTTTGTCCATGCACTGTGAGTTGTACGATAGAGTTTCTGTTTTATCTTACCCTTGCTATCGTCCATGGCTGCCTGGCACGCCTTTCAGCGCACCATTCCCTCGTTTAGTGCGGGAGTCATGGGCGGTCGTCACATTTGGTATCAGAGCTTTGGTTAATCGATTTTAGCCAACGCTCGCTTACGTAACTACGTATGAGGGACGTAATTGTAATTTTGATGGATGATTACTATATATAATATAGTAGTTTAGAAGGATTTGAACTCCTTATATAGTTGTTTCTCAAGGTGTTCTAAGTCATTCCTTTTTGTAGATATTAAGGACGAGTCGAAGAGGGAGACCAGCTGCTAGGGAAGGCCGTGCTGTTGAGGGGGCTGCTGATTGTGCTCCTATGTTTGAGGCTTTGATGACTTCGATCATGAGGAGGATGCCAGCTCCGGGGCCATCAGTAGATGTTGGAGTTCAGGTTCAAGCTCCAAGACCAGTGGATTTTGCTAAGTTGTGTAAAGACTATACTGCTCTTGGAGGAAAGGTTTTCTTGGGAACGGAATCGACTATTGAAGTTCAGAGATGGATAGATGTTTGTAGAAGGATCTTTGGTGACTTGGGAATTGAGGATGCAACTAAAAGGAAGCTTGCATCGAGACAGCTTCAGGGAAGAGCTGCTGATTGGTGGGGTTCTATCACCATTGATACTCCAGAGGACGAGATTACTTGGGAGCAATTCCAAGTTAGATTTGAAGCTAAGTTCATTTCTACAGCTCAGAAGTCTGTTTTGTTTAAGAAGTTTGTGGAGCTCAAGCAAGGTGGGAGACCAGTTCTTGAGTATGTTTCTGAGTTTGAAGCTTTGTCCAAGTATGCTCGGTCGTATATTGAATCTCCCTACCAGAAGAACGAGAAGTTTGTGACAGGCTTGGACAGTTATCTTGGGAGGCAGTTGGTGGATCATCTGGACGATCCTTTTGAGAAGCTTGTGGAGAAAGCTCTCAGGCACGAGAGTTTGTTTCCTAAGGAAGGGTCTGTTGTTGCTGTGACCAAGGAAGAGTCCAAACCACAACAGGGTGGAAATAAGAAGAGGAAGCAGCAACAGCAGAAGGGTAAGGATGGCCAGAAGAAGCCAAAGGGTGAAGTGACCTGCTACAATTGTCGGTAGAAGGGCCATCTCTCCAGGGATTGCAAGAATCCAAAGGTACTGTTGAAGTGCTACAACTGTGATAAGTTGCGGCATATTAGGAAGAATTGTCCGGAACCATAGAAGGACAAACAGATTTTGCAAGCTTATGCTTTGGGGGCTGTTCCATCATCTTCGAAAGCTCCTACTGTGGAAGAGAAAGGGAAGAGTGTGGTGGTTCAAGGTACTCTTTCCATATGTGGTGTTCCAGTTAGGGTGTTGTTTGATACTGGGGCATCGCATTCGTTTGTTTGTGATGATCTTGTAGGCCGGTTGGGTTTGGAACCGGAAATTAGTGATAGACCATTGGTTGTGACTAATCCAGTTGGGGGTTCGTCTTGCTTGTGTATGGTATGCCGTGGTCTAGTTGTATCGAGTCATGATTGCTCTTTTGTTTTTGATTGTTTTGTTCTGAACTTTGCGGGGTTCGGAATTATTTTGGGTATGGACTGGCTTAGGAAGTATGCGGCAAAGGTTGATTGTGAGAAACTAGAGGTGACAGTCGGGAATGTGGAAGGGCGAAAGGTTGTGATACGATGTAAGCATGAAGAAGGCGTCTTCATGGGCTTCATGTATTTGCTGGTTGTTCCACGGGATGGACTGTCATCGATGCCGGCTGTGAATGGATTTGAGGACGTCTTTGACGAGGTCAAAGGATTACCGCCGCATAGGGAGATCGAGTTTCGTATCGATCTAGTTGAGGGAGCCAGAACAGTTGTGATGCCTCTTAGACGGATGGCGCCGAGAGAACAACAAGAGCTGAAGGTGCAGGTTGATGACCTTTTTCGGAAAGGATTCATTCGTCGTAGTGTGTCCGAATGGGGTGCACCAGTTGTGTTCGCAACCAAAGCAGATGGATCGTTGAGGTTGTGTGTGGATTATCGTGAGCTGAATAAGGTGACTAAGAAGAACAAGTATCCATTGCCGAGAATAGATGACTTGTTTGATCAGCTTCACGAGGCTAAGGTGTTTTCTCAGATGGATTTGGCAACGGGATTTCACCAGTTGAGAGTGGCTAAGTATAGTGTGCCGAAGACTGCTTTTAGGACACCATCCGGGTTTTATGAGTGGCTGGTAATGCCGTTTGGATTGACCAATGCACCAGCATATTTTGTGGATCTTATGAATAGAGTGTTTAGAGATCTGTTGAACAAGTTCGTACTTGTGTTCGTGGATGATATTTTGGTTTACTCCAGAAATGAAGAAGAGCACAAGACGCACTTGCGGATTGTTTTGGAAATCTTGTGGAAACATCAGCTGAAGGCTAAGTTTTCGAAGTGTCACTTCTGGAAGAGTGAAGTGAGGTTCTTAGGCCATGTTATCTCTGGAAATGGAATAGCGGTTGATCCCGCTAAGGTGGCAGCAATCCAGGATTGGGTTAGACCTAAGAATGCATCTGATGTGAGAAGTTTTCTTGGATCAGCAGGATATTATCGTCGGTTTATCAATGACTTTTCCAAGATAGCTGCACCGTTAACAGGATTGACGAAAAAGAACCAAGTGTTCATATGGGATGATAAGTGTGAGCAAGCTTTCGTAATCCTGAAAGAGCGACTGACAAATGCTCCTGTTTTGACTATTCCGAGTGGGAATGATGAGATGGTGGTTTACACCGATGCATGTGGTACTGGACTTGGAGCAGTGCTAATGCAAAAGGATAAAGTTGTTGCGTATGCAAGTCGACAACTGAAGCCGCATGAAAGGAATTACCCGACTCATGATTTGGAGTTAGCGGCGATTGTTTTTGCTCTAAAGATGTGGAGACATTATCTATTGGGAGTTCGATTCGAGTTGTTTACGGATCATAAGTCGTTGAAGTATCTGTTCTCCCAAAAGGATTTGAATCTTCAGCAGCAACGATGGCTAGAGTTCTTAGCATCATATGATTATGGAATAGCTTATACTCCGGGAAAAGGTAACGCAGTGGCCGATGCGTTAAGTCGAAGACATGCAGGATTGGGAGCCATGTTTTCGGAATGGAAGAGTCTCGAGTATTTGGCTGGATTTGACTTCAGGCCTATATGTGAATTGGAACCTGAGATGTTGGAAAACTTATCGATGAGACCTACTCTTGTGGAAAGGATTGGCGAGAGCCAAAAGCGAGATGATATGCTTGTTAAGATTATCCGTGATTTGGAATCTGGATTGAATCCAGAAAAGGATAAAGGATTTGAAGTCGATCGAGAGGGTTGGCTTCGGAAACAAGGACGACTAGCTTTTCCCGATATAGATAGATTGAGAGATGAAGTTCTGAGGGAAAGTCATCACTCGAAGTTGACGATTCATCCAGGTGGAAATAAGATGTATCGGGATATTAAGAGAACCTATTACTGGGAAGGTATGAAGAAGGATGTTGGAAATTTTATTTCCAAATGTATGAACTGCCAGTTGGTGAAGGCTGAGCAGAAGAAGCCCAGTGGATTGCTTCAGCCATTAGAGGTTCCTACATGGAAGTGAGAGCAGGTATCGATGGATTTTATCGATGGTCTACCTAGAACCAGGGAAGGGAATGAAGGGATTTGGGTTATCGTAGATCGTTTGACTAAGAGTGCAAGATTCATTCCTGTTCGATCAACTAGGACTGCATCGAAGTTGGCTGAGTTGTATGTTAAGTGGATAGTTCGATTCCATGGTATTCCGAAGAGTATAGTGAGTGATCGAGATCCATTGTTCACTAGCGGATTTTGGAAGAGCTTCCAGGAAGTTTTGGGAACCGAGTTGTGTTTAAGTACAGCTTATCATCCCCAAACAGATGGTCAGACCGAGAGAGTCAACCGAGTTTTGGAAGATCTCCTTAGAGCATGTGTTATGGATTTCGGAGGATCATGGGAAGATCATCTTCACTTGGTGGAATTTGCGTACAATAACAGTTACCAGTCAAGCATTGGTATGGCACCATATGAGGCATTGTAAGGAAGACCGTGTAACTCCTCGACATGTTGGTTGGAAGCTGGGGAAAAGTTGATGCTTGGGCCAGAGTTGATTCGTCAAACCTCGGATTGTATAGAGATCATTCGACGACGAATGAAGGCAGCCCAAGACCGTCAGAAGAGTTATGCCGATAATCGTCGAAAAGATTTGGAATTCGACGTAGGTGATATGGTTTTTGTGAAGATTTCTCCTCTGAAGAATGTTATTCGATTCGGGAAGAAAGGAAAATTGACTCCAAGATTTGTTGGACCATTCCCGATCATCGAGCGAATTGGAAAGCTCGCATACAGATTGGAGCTACCGGAAAAGATGGCGGGTGTGCACAATGTTTTTCATGTATCTTATCTACGGAGGTATGTGCACGACTCGAATACGGTGGTTTCTGCTGATAGCTGTGAAGACTTGGGGGTTGACCCAGTTGTTACGAGACCTCGTAAGCCGCTTCGTGTTGTTGAAACCGACACGAAACAGCTTAGGAGGAAAACGATCACGTTGCTCAAGGTACAATGGAGTGATGATGTTGACGAATGTACATGGGAGGATGAAGAGAGGATGAAGGCAGCTCATCCTGAACTCTTTGAGGTATGGCCCTAAGGTGTCGTGACATCTCACGAATTTGTAGCTTGTTCTAAGTCATAGAATTCTGCATGCTAGGCTAGTAATTGGATGCATGGTTTGTTGATTGCTATGGATGGTAGGCATACGGAATAACTTTGGTTGCTCTTGTTTGTTTGGAATTTCGGGGGCGAAATTCCTAAGGGGGAGAGAATGTAACGACCCGTATTTTACGTGTCGATAAAATCGTAAAATAGTTGCATTAGGTCGTTAGTATTGCTTGAGTCGTTTTGAACCTAGGTGGTAGGGTTTACGGCTTAAGGGGTTAGGCCGTGCAATAGCTAGCTCGTGGGTAGCCTAAGTTGTTCGGAATTGAGTCGTATGGAGGCATGAGTCATGACCGACTTAGTGCTTAGGTCGTGTGATAGCTTGAGTCGTGTAGGAGATAAGTCGGTTGTACGACTTAGTGGTGTTGAGCGACTTAAGGTGTTGGTCGAGTTAAGGTGTAGCGGGTTAGCAAGTTACGACTTAAGAACTGGGACGAGCTAGCGTGTTGGTGGAGTTAGCGGGTTAATGGTGAGCGACTTAGTGCTAGGGCTTAAGTCGTATGACCGAGATAAGGATGTAGCGACTTAAGTGGGTTAGGTCGTGAGTCGTTTGGGACGACTTAACGGGTTAGCGTGTTAGTGCTAGACCGAGTTAAGATAGTGACCGACTCATAGGATTAACGACTTAAGAAGACAGGTGGACTTATAGTAGTTATAGCGAGTTAGTGAGTCTACGACCTAGTGGTTAACGTGTTAGGACATAGGTCGTTAAGTCGTAAAGTGGTTGACTCATTTTCCCTGATGAGTCGTAGGTCGCGAGGGTTGTTAGTCGCGTGAGTACTTAACCCAGTTAGATCGTAAACCGTTAGGTCATGTAAGTCTTTAGGTCGCATAGGTGATAAGTCGTTCGAAGGCCTGAGTCGTTAGGTCGTATGTCGTGGGTTAGGTCCATACGGCTTAGGACTTAGGAAGGGATGCGCGCATGAGTTAAGTCGCGCATAGGTTGTGAGCCGTTGAGTCGTGCCTGTGTTGAGTCGTGTGTGTGTTGAACCGTATGTCGTTGAGTCGTTAGGGGCTTGAGTCGTGGACGACTCATGGGTTAGGTCGTGGGCGACTTAAGGGGGGATGACTCGGGGGGGGGGGGGGGTTCAGCCTATAAATAAAGGGGTTTGGCTCACTTTTTGGCACCGGATTTTGAAGCGACGAAGTGCTGCCATTTTGAGAGCTCGACTACAACACTTCTTCACTTCTTTTCTCCACTCTAATCTAGTGATTCCATCCATCTAAATTGAAGATCAAATCGAAGATCCAAGAGCCAAAGTTGAAGATCTTCATCCAACAAAGAGAGATTTCATCGATTGAAGTGAGATTTTGCCGGATCAAGCTTGGTTCTTTGCTGTCCAGATCTGGAGTTGATTGTTTTTGAGGTATTTAGGTGATTCGGTGAGTGGTAGTTATCTCTCACACGGACCCAAGGGAGTATATTGGATTGGTTGCTTGTTTATGTGTTAAAGATAGTGATTTCTTGCATTTTTCTTAAGTCTGCATGTAGATCTATCACCTATGAAGTTTTGATATCTATTTTACTACATGTTTACTTATGCAAGTTCATTCATCAAGTTATAGAGACATTTGCCTATGATTCATACTTCTTAGATTTGGACACTTTAATTACCAAATTGCCATTATTGTTGTAATTGCTTATTAGATCTTGTTGAATGTTTGATTGCTTGGATTAATGATTGATTTATGATTGATTTGATTGTTTCAAATTAGCTAGTAGTTGATTTGAACAAGTTGGTCGAAGATGATTCAAAAGCTAAGTGGAAAGGCTCTTGAATGGTGGAAGCTGCTTGTGGCATATGAAGCGGATGTGGAAGCTCATATGGATAGATTCGATGGTGATGGACTTTGCCATGATGCGATGGGGCAAACCATGATGTTGAGATGGGACTTTGCTATGATGCGATGAAGCAAAGCATGATGTGTGAAGCCTTGGTTTAATCCAGACGGGATCATCCCAAGCATGTTGATAACACGGTGATGCGGTCCGGGTTGGTTGATAATGGTGGGCTCGAGAGGCGCTTGGGCCAGTATGAGAATAGTCGTCGAGGAGGATGAATAGGAGGCTTGGATCTTATCGTTATTGAAGGTTCTAGCATGCTCAAAGCAAGAGTACGTTGGAACGGGTCACGATGACGTTCCAGACACGGGTCATGATGACGTGTTAGTACTCTGGGCAGATGCGATAGTCCTAGGCACGGGTCATGATGACGTGCGGAGTTATTTCTAGAACCAGGGTTGCCATTAGCCCTTGACGGACGGCTGAAAGAAGGTGCCGGTCATTCAATTAACGGTGATATCGAGGCAATGTTAACAGTGATAGCCAGAGTCATGGATGTTTGATTGTACCATCATTCGGTCTCAAGAGCGGTGTTTTCTGGGTGCTTATCTGATCTTGGTTTAGGCCTTGGGGGTTTGTATTTGGAAAACATCGACCTTGACTCGAGTAATAATTACTTTACTTAAACTGTCTGCTTTGCTATGCTTGTTTATGCTTAGTGGGTCTGGGGGCTATCACTGTGGAATGAGGTGGAGTGGGATGGTTGAGTTCCTATTCCTTTTATCCTTTATGCTCTTTTGGTATGTTTGATAGTTAATTTACTGCTCACTAAGACTGTTGTCTGACTCAAGGTTTTATGTTCAACTCTTATTACCTTGGGCTGTTCATCCATGTTGGGATGGGCAGACTAGGTAGCAGGTGACAGGTGCTGCTCTTGGCTACCAACGCTGTTGATGACGAAGACGAGCTGGAGGCTAGCATATTAGTTTTCATACTATATGTACTGGACATTCCGCTGCTTGTATATGTTTTGAGTGCTATGTAGTGAGGCTTGATGTATTGATTGTTCAGATGTTTGTATCAAACCTTTATGAAGTCTATGTTATGATATTCTGTTATGAGCTTCACTATATACATATATTTCTCTATTGTATTTTGTCCATGCGCTGTGAGTTGTACGATAGAGTTTCTGTTTTATCTTACCCTGGCTATCGTCCATGGCTGCCTGGCACGCCTTTCAGCGCACCATTCCCTCGTTTAGTGCGGGAGTCATGGGCGGTCGTCACATTTACTGTCAAAACCTGTCAACGGCGACAGTTCGCCACTTCGACCACTTGGCGTTCCACCCCTCCGGCCTCCAGTCCCTCTACACACCAACTACCCATTCACCAAAAACTAGAACACTCGATCAACCCTACACCTCAAACTGACCCAAGCCTTAACCCCTATTCAAAACTATGGTTAAATTCTAAAAATCAAAACTGCATCTATTCTAATCAATATAATCCTCATTTCTGATTTTTCTAAGGATCTATGATCCTTTCTCTATAACTCAACATAACCCTGAGTTTTCTCAAGTATAAGATCACAAGAATTTGGCTAAATTCCCTTTTTAGTTCAAGAACAAACTGTAACTAAATCTTATACTTAAAAATACTAATACTTGATTGAAAAATCAAGTTTTTGTCAATGCATTAAGTTTATGAAACTGGATTTCAATATTAATAGGATTGATTTTGATCAAGATCAACATATAATGATATTACCTGTTTTTACAGAGATAACACCCTGTTCTTAACTCACCTAAAAATTTTAAACCTTAACTTAAGAAAATAGAACACATTACTTTATAAATTTGAACACTAATCTATGATAAGCAAACCCTTTTATTATTTTAAACCACAGATATAATCTCAAATTAAATCAATTGTAAGAGATTCTTTTAAATAGGAAGATGATCTGGGTTCACTGCAGAATATAAACAAAGCATGCATACACAATCATAATTACATCAGACACACAATCATGTTTTATCTCAAGCAACCTAATTACAGTTAAAAATTTAAATGTTACTCGCCTTATTTAAATGCAGACCCTCTGTTGATCTTTTGAATTTTGCAAAAGACATAAAAATTGCAGGCTTGACCCTTGTTGTTTTTAATCTGAGTTGCAATCCTGATGAAATCTACATGCTCATGATCCCATACTCTAATTACTTGCATGCAAATGCTTTTGAAATCCCTTAAAATTGCAGTTGCTAATTTTCCAAATGCAGATGCTTATCATCCCCAGGTTTTAAGAACAGGATGCAGGCCCTTTCCCTTTTTTTAGGTGACATGCGAATTTGTTTACAGATGCAAATCTTCATGATAAATGGGTTTTGATTCTGTTATTGTTTGTACGCCATAGAATTTTGAAGAAGAGTTTGTGAATGGCATGTGGAGGGTTTTGAAGATGTGCAGGCTTCGGATTTGTACAGGTATTTGTATTATTTTTTTGATATGAGGAGTTAAATTTGGTATTGAACATGATTTCTAGGTTTGTACTGCTTAGTTTCAAGTGGCATGCAGAACAAATCTCCTGATTGCAGAAAAATATGAGAATGCAGTTTTGTTTGAGGATAGCAAGCTTGATTTTGAAGAGGAGTTACTGATTTTTGAATTTTGAAGTTTTCTCTTTTGATTTAGGAAATGAGAAAAAAGAATAGGAATGAATGAATGTATTCTTATATAGGTTATTTTCAGATTTAATAAAATAAAAGAAAAAAATAATTAAAACAAAATGAAACTTGTACAATTTTCAACATTTGTTACATCGTTATGTTAATCTTTTAACACTTGTTTAATTAATGCTTAAGAATGCAACACTTGTCTTATTTAGAGTAATTAATATTTAATTTACAAATTATTGTGTATATTAAGCCTAATTAAATTTGTTAATTAATATTTGAATATATGTATAAATTTATAAAAGAAATAAAGACAAATCATGTTTATAAAATAAAACTTATACATATAGAAATTAAAACAATTAAGATTTATACTTTGAAAATTTAAATTCAAATCAAATTCAAAATCAATATTTTAAAATCAAGTTATGGTTACAATTTAATTTGAAATAACAATTGCAAATTTTATTCAAAATCTATTTATAAAGACAATACACTATTATATTGTTTTTATAAATCTCTTATTATTAAATTAAAATCATTTTAAAAGAGATCATATTTTTATTAATAAATTATCCATTTTATTAAGCCATAAAATCTTTGTTAATTCATTCTAAATTTAAAACTCAAGCCAAATTATTTTAAACATTTAATATTTTTCTTATCAATTTTTAAAATCGTATATTTATTTATTATATAGTTTTAAAAACTCAATACTAATTAAAATCAAAATTTCCAATTTATAATGTATATATTAGAATTTTGAAACACGATCCAATTGTTAAATTTAAACCAAGATTATTTATTTAATAACTTTGAAAAGCTATTATTAAATAAAAAAAATCCAAATTACTACAAATATTAGAATTAGAAAAATATGCTTTACTTATTAAATTTAAAACAAAGCTAATCTATTTAAAATATAAACCATATATTTATATTGTAGATAGAAATCAATTTATTATTTAAAAGATAAATTAACCAACTGAATATTTATTAAAGAAGATTATTAAATCAATTTGAATTATTATTAACAAAATATCAATATCAATTTAATTTTTAATACAGATTATTAAATTGATATTGTTAAAAATTCCGGGATGTTACAATCCTTCCCCCTTAAAAGAATTTCGTCCTCGAAATTTAAAACAAAGGTAATTTAATAATCTCATTGAAGATTTTAATTTTAAACACAAGCATATATCAAACATATGCTAACAGTCATAGCAACCAATTCAACCAATCAAACAAATTTAATTATCCAGACAAATTCTGGATTGAATGTAATTGAGTTTCCCCAAGTATATATATACCGGGATACTCGCCCTAGAATACAAACAATCCAAACTATGAAGCTATAAAAGCTCCTATTCAACTATATTTATACACTAGACAAGTTATCAGACTACAAACGAGTCTGACTCAACATCCAAAACTCCAGAACTGCTGGTTCCACAACCAGAGATAGATCATGCACGTACTCCCTCAGAGATATGTGAAACTCTTTGAATCCCAGTTATCCAAACTGGCAATCCAATCCTGTAGATCAATCACTTATTCTCCAAGATCACAGAAAAGATCCAAAACACTTCAGAGCTAGCTTCTCAGCCTTACCCAAACTTATAGCTCCCTTAAATCAGAGAAAACCTACCCAAATCAATCTCTGACTCCAGAATCCAAATTCCTCCAACTCTTAACCACAAAACTCTCCTGACGATCCTGGGCTGCCTTCATCTCTTCCGATCAGCTCAACCTTCGTTGATGCCTTTAGAAACAAACTAGACCAATCAACTCAACAAAATGATCTCCTCTAGATCAACCAAGATCAAGATCTCAAACTCAACCCCTCAACATCAGAAGACAACAACTCACTTCTCCTGTCTGGGAAAAGAAAAGCAGATACACCTCCAAACTGCTTCTGCTGCACAACTCTGATCTGAAGTAGAAAAGAATGCTGAAGAAGAACACGAGCACAAACTCGACAAACACCCCAGAGATATGATTCAACAAATTCATAAGAAACTTTCAGAGGTTCCTCCAAAACTCCGAGCTGCTACACCAACTCAATCTCCTTGGAACCATTCTTCTATAAAGCTGAACCACCGGTAGCACTCCTGGTATTCCAGTCGATAAGAAAGCTCAATCTCCAGATGCGGGCAAAACTCTGACTTCTCTGAAGACATCCAGAAAAACTCAGATAACTCAAGAGAACACTCACACAATCGCAAGTCACTTTTGCGATCAACCCAAACTAAATCCAAGGAAAAATGTTCTCCCTTTATCAATCAGAACAGCTTACACCTAACCCGTCAATCCATCGAAGAAATGGGTCCACTTGACCGCTTCTGGAATCCACTCCAGAAGAACTATTGAGCCAAAAGATCTCTTGCCATCACCGAGAACACTCCAAGCTGCACCGCTGCCACAGACACCAAAGATTTCCAAATCAAAGCTCTCCGAGAAACTCGGACTCCAAAGCAAACAGGACCACCGGCTGAACACAGCCACAACACTGAAGCAGACTCACTTCCTTAACTTGTTCCAAAGAAAACATCTTCGGGAACATCCATAGTCACTGCATCTCATCACGCAGCTACTACTTCCTGAGGTATCAAAATACCATTACTTACTTCTGCCCAACTGACAGATCCAAACTCTACTCATCCAACTTCAAAGAATTAACTCCGAACCTTAACAGGTTACCTTCAGAGATCAATGAAGTTCTTCATTGCTACAGAACTCACTCGAGACGGTATTAGGTCTACAGTCTCGACAAATACACTTCCAACCCCAAATATTCAAACTCCAACCAATGGTAGTAATCGTGTTGCACACATACTACCTTATCTACCTTTATAACTTATATTGGAAAACCTGAACGGGTAACCCAACAGATAGGTAGAATAAATATATATATATATATATATATATATATATATATATATATATATTTCAAATTACAAATACGCTCTCTCAAGAAAGACACCACTACAGAGCCTAGGTATTCACTCAACCTAATGCTCTGATACTAGCTGAAACGACCCAACTTTCTTGCCACAGAAAATCGCATCATTTTTAAGAAAGAAAGGGATAGAAAAGAGAAAAGAAAGAAGAGAAGAAAGAAACAACATCAGAATCTAAATAGCGGAACGAATAAATTATATTAATCACATAATATAATTACATAGTACCATATACATTAGAGTTACACAGCTTATACAACACATACTAGACAGTTATAAACACATATCTAGTTATACAACTCAATACAACTCAAAGACAATAGAGAGAACTACTCAGAGTAAACCACACAACGGAATACTATATATTTACACGCAGAAGCCTCCTGCTCCATTGCTCCTCCACAATTCGTCAAAGCTAACCTGAATCCCTTGGCTAATCGTAAAAATTTGAGTACCCAAGAGTTTATGAAAAACAAAAATAAACTTCGGGTCAGACATGGGTCTGGTGTAAGTAACAGGTTAAGGTTGCTTAACTTTTAAAAAACCATTAAAAAGAAAGGTATCACGTAAGACTTTCCACACATAAACATGAAAAAGTTTTTACCTTACGCTAACCAAAACATTTGATAGGAAATCTGATGATATTATAGTAGTGTCTAGGGTTTTCAAATAAATATGAAATAGCAGAAATTGTTACATTTATTAAATTCCAGCTACATAGGCATACAATCAAAACCGTTGGCACTTATTGGATTTTGGATTCCATACAATGGCAGGGCTACTGGGGTACCGCCCGTCACAGTACATGGCCTAGATCACCGTACCGAGGACCACTCCCGATCCCCTGCAACACAAAGCCGAACCCATTCCTTACTGAATAGTTCCGAACAAGACAACTCCGTGGTTGTAGCTAGCAACCACCCACACAGCCGAATATAAAGGGACTTCTAGACAGGGGTAAATCTTGCTCTCAAGTGGGGGCTACCCACGAAGCCTTGCTGCACCTCCCCTGTTTTAGCCATTCCCGGTTGATGAGGCTTGAGGCTACGATTACCTTTATCGGACATATCACTTAGAATGCTCATCGTCCACCTGACAATGTTCTGAAAGCATTCAATCCATACAAGTTCGTTCCGGGTTCGAACGAAACCGAAGGCATTATCTCGTTACACTCATTTTGGAATCACCCTCAGAGTTAACGACAATAACCCTTGCACTCTAAATCACCATCTCGAACCTATAAGTACTATTCCGTCAAACTCATTACGGAATCACCCACAGAGTTATACTGACTCAAAGTTCTTACACCTCGAGTCTTCACAAAGCTCCACTTTGATACACGACCTAACGTTAATTTGGAATCGATGTGGTTTTCGGATATCCAAATATGGAAACCCGATCCCGGTCTCATCGAAATCCCAAGCGTGTCTTTTAAGGTCCAAGTTGTTTTAAAGGGTTTTAAAACAATTCAATTACAGTATCTATATACACACGGATTGATAACTTATAAATCGCAATTGATAATTAACATTATCAAATAACAGGTAATCCACATTATCAATCAAATGGATATTCCATATATCACCATCACAATAGATAACCTATGTTATCACAACACAATCAAGTCATCTATACCACACAATATCATTTATCTCATTACTGAGATCTCAAAGCATCCAACACAATCAATGTCATCCATTCATATATAAGCAATGATTCAGTCATACCACAATATAATTAATATAAAATGAATTAAATTAACTAACTCCCTCTCTAATTAATTTAAAATGAATTAAATTAATTACATTATCTTTAATTAATTTAAAATAAATTAAATTAATTACTTCACTAATATAAATCTTGCTTACTTAATCATTTAATTGATTACAATCAATTAATCATTCATTATTAATCACCTTAATTAATCACCCTTGATTAATTACCCTTAATTACATTCATGTAATTATCCTTAATTAATTTCACAAATTAATTATCCTCAACCAAAAATAGTAATTAACCTTTAATTATTTCAATTAATTAATTAACTAAAATTAATTACCTTAATCCTAAATTAATTACATTAATTAATTACCTTTAATTACTTATTATGGATTAATAAATCTTAATTAATCATCTTTTATTTACATCATTAATTAAAATAATTAATGATCTTTAATTATTCCTTAAATTAATTACCTTAAGTAATTAACTCATAATTATTAATCATTCTAGATTAATTACATTTGGTAATTAACTAACTTAATTACTTTATTTAAACCAAATTAATTATTCCTTTAATCAATTCCTTAATTAATCCCTTGATTAATAATGAGTAATTTAAGCCAAATTACTTCATTCTTAAACATCACCACTTAATTACAACCTGTAATTATTAATCAATTACTTAACTAAGTAATTTCCAAATCATTAATTACATACAGTAATTATCTTTAAAAACCCAAGTGTTTAAAATTAATTAAACTTAATTAATTAAATTAAAAAATCACATTAAACAAAATTAATTACATTAAGTAATTAATTTCATAATTACTTTATTAAGTAATTATACTCAAACCATTCATAATTGATTATTATTAAATTAATTAATCTAATTAACTATAAAAATTAACTACATTAATTCATTGTTAAACAATCCTGGTTAATGACCTTCATTAACCATTCTCTAATTTTTTCATTTAGTAATTAACTTAAATTAATTACAATTTAAATTAACTTTAATTATTCATTAATTAAAATTAATTATTATATTAATTAACCTTGATTTAAAACTTAATTACATAATTAGTAATATTCATTCATCATTAATTAATAATCTAATTAATGATCTTAATTATAAATTGATTAACCATTAATCAATTATTAATTCCAAATTCACTTAATTAATTAAATTAATTAATCAATCTTAATTACCTTATTAATTGTATTAATTCTGGAATATTAATCTTAATTAAATTTTCAAGATAAAACATAACTTAATTATGTTAAAACAATTTAATTAAATCAAAGTACCCTTGAAATTACTTTAAAACTTTCATTTTAAATACAAGTTTAAATTAAAAGTAATTTAAACTTATCAAAGTTTGAAAATTTTAAAACTTATTTAAATTCAAGACAAAACAAAAGTTTGACTTAAAAATGAAATCATAGAAATTTGAAGTTATATTCATTTCAAAATTTTGGAAATTCAATTCATTCTTAGTTTTAAACTTTCAATTAAAATCTTCTTTTTAAATTTAAAACTGAAGTTCATATTTAAACTTAGATCTCCAGATTTATAATTAATCTTCAAATCTTACCCACATTTAAAAACCTCATTATTAAAAAGTTTCCAACTATTTACCAAAATAAAACAGTTAATTAAGTTAAAATTTGAAACTTTTATTTTTATTTTAAAACTGGGATTTAAATTTAAATCAGAAATTCAAACTTGAATTGAATTTGAACTTAAACTTACTTTGAACAAAAACATCAGATTTTAATTTTTTTTTTTTAAAACCAGATTTTAAAAACAGGTTTCTGTAACCAGGAAACTACAGAGAAAAACATCCCGAGACTCCCAAATTTAACTTCGAGTTTTAAGCTTGCCTACTTCGAGTCATTATACAACTTGCTTCGAGCCAACTCAAACTTTCCCACATCTCCCCTGCAACATCCCAACAAAAAAAAAACAGTTCACAAGAATTCTCATCGCCCTCTCTGATCATCAGAGACGATCAAACTTCAACCAGAAACCCATCAATGCCCTAACTACAACACCAGGTCGAACAAATAATCAAAGAATCAAAGTTTAGCCCCTAAACCAAAACCTGTAAACAGAAACCAGGTTTTACTGTCAAAACCTGTCAACGGCGACAGTTCGCCACTCCGACCACTTGGCGTTCAACCCCACCGGCCTCCAGTCCCTCTACACACCAACTACCCATTCACCAAAAACTAGAACACTCGATCAACCCTACACCTCAAACTGAACCAAGCCTTAACCCCTATTCAAAACTACGGTTAAATTCTAAAAATCAAAACTGCATCTATTCTAATCAATATAATCCTCATTTCTGATTTTTCTAAGGATCTAAGATCCTTTCTCTATAACTCAACATAACCCCGAGTTTTCTCAAGTATCAGATCACAAGAATTTGGCTAAATTCCCTTTTTAGTTCAAGAACAAACTGTAACTAAATCTTATACTTAAAAATACTAATACTTGATTTAAAAATCAAGTTTTTGTCAATGCATTAAGTTTATGAAACTGGATTTCAATATTAATAGGATTGGTTTTGATCAAGATCAACATATAATGAGATTACCTATTTTTACAGAGGTAACTACCTGTTTTTAACTCACCTAAAAATTTTAAACCTTAACTTAAGAAAACAAAACACATTACTTTATAAATTTGAACACTAATCTATGATAAGCAAACCTTTTTATTATTTTAAATCACAGATATAATCTCAAATTAAATCAATTGTAAGAGATTCTTTTAAATAGGAAGATGATCTGGGTTCACTGCAGAATATAAACAAAACATGCATACACAATCATAATTACATCAGACACACAATCATGTTTTATCTCAAGCAACCTAATTACAGTTAAAAATTTAAATGTTACTCACCTTATTTAAATGCAGACCCTCTGTTGATCTTTTGAATTTTGCAGAAGACATAAAAATTACAGGCTTGACCCTTGTTGTTTTCAATCTAAGTTGCAATCCTGATGAAATCTACATGCTCATGATCCCATACTCTAATTACTTGCATGCAAATGCTTTTGAAATCCCTTAAAACTGCAGTTGCTAATTTTCCAAATGCAGATGCTTATCATCCCCAGGTTTTAAGAACAGAATGCAGGCCCTTTCCCTTTTTTTTTAGGTGACATGCAAATTTGTTTACAGATGCAAATCTTCAAGGGGTTTTGATTCTGTTATTGTTTGCAGGCCATAGAATTTTGAAGAAGAGTTTTTGAATGGCATGTGGAGGGTTTTGAAGATGTGCAGGCTTCGGATTTGTACAGGTATTTGTATTATTTTTTAGTTATGAGGAGTTAAATTTGGTATTGAACATGATTTCTAGGTTTGTACTGCTTAGTTTCAAGTGGCATGCAGAACAAATCTCCTGATTGCAGAAAAATATGAGAATGCAGTTTTGTTTGAAGATAGCAAGCCTGATTTTGAAGAGGAGTTACTGATTTTTGAATTTTGAAGTTTTCTCTTTTGATTTAGGAAATGAGAAAAAAGAATGGGAATGAATGAATGTATTCTTATATAGGTTATTTTCAGATTTAATAAAATAAAAGAAGAAAATAATTAAAACAAAATGACACTTGTACAATTTTCAACATTTGTTACATTGTTATGTTAATCTTTTAACACTTGTTTAATTAATGCTTAAGAATGCAACACTTGCCTTATTTAGAGTAATTAATATTTAATTTACAAATTATTGTGTATGTTAAGCCTAATTAAATTTGTTAATTAATATTTGAATATATGTATAAATTTATAAAAGAAATAAAGACAAATCATGTTTATAAAATAAAACTTATACATATAGAAATTAAAACAATCAAGATTTATACTTTGGAAATTTAAATTCAAATCAAATTCAAAATCAATATTTTAAAATCAAGTTATGATTACAATTTAATTTGAAATAACAATTGCAAATTTTATTCAAAATCTATTTATAAAGACAATACACTATTATATTGTTTTTATAAATCTCTTATTATTAAATTAAAATCATTTTAAAAGAGATCATATTTTTATTAATAAATTATCCATTTTATTAAGCCATAAAATCTTTGTTAATTCATTCTAAATTTAAAACTCAAGCCAAATTATTTTAAACATTTAATATTTTTCTTATCAATTTTTTAAATCATATATTTATTTATTATATAGTTTTAAAAACTCAATACTAATTAAAATCAAAATTTTCAATTTATAATGTATATGTTAGAATTTTAAAACATGATCCATTTATTAAATTTAAACCAAGATTATTTATTTAATAACTTTTAAAAGCTATTATTAAATAAAAACAAATTTCCAAATTACTACAAATATTAGAATTAGAAAAATATGCTTTACTTATTAAATTTAAAACAAAGCTAATTTATTTAAAATATAAACCATATATTTATATTGTAGATAGAAATCAATTTATTATTTAAAAGATAAATTAACCAATTGAATATTTATTAAAGAAGATTATTAAATCAATTTGAATTATTATTAACAAAATATCAATATCAATTTAATTTTTAATACAGATTATTAAATTGATATTGTTAAAAATTCCGGGATGTTACATTGCATTGGTAAATAAAATAGATTTTGCCAATTGGAATGAAATCCAATTGAAGAAATAGTGGAAACCCTTATAATTTGTTGATTAAATTTGATTGTGTAATTAATACTGGAAGGAATAAATTGGAAAAAAATATTAATGAAATAATAACTGAATTTAATTGCAACTATATAAATGGAAGTAAATTTTATTAAGTGGATGTCAATATTGAATAAATTAATGGAAATTGAACGTAAATTGAGATAATAAAGTGAATGTTAGAATTTAAATGAGCAATTGGAATGAATGGAATAATATTTAAACGAATACAATTTGGATAGATTTAATGAAACTGAAATAAAGGAAATAGGGTAAGTATTATACCTAAATATAGTTAAATATGGAGAAACATAAAAGTAAGTATTGAATTCAAACTATGTATAATTTGGGTAATAAAATAAGTTTATTTATGGAGTTAGAATTTGTTTATATTATTTTAGGCTATAAATCAAATAGAAGATAACAAGCGTAAATCATAACGGTATGATAACAATTATTTTATATTACCTAATTTATTTGTCAATTAAATTATTTGAAATAAAGTCCTCTTAAATGTTAAGTAATTTTAATACTGTTATGATGAAACGTTACTTAATGATTTTTAATTTAGTAACGGAAGAGTGAATGAGAATTTATAGAAAACATAAATTTATTTATGAGTAAACAAGAGTATTTATTAAACAGATTTATGATAATTGGATAATGCAGCGTTAGTGGAATTAATTAGTGTTATGTATGGGATTTATACCTGGGTGGGTAAGTAGTAAACTTATAAATGAAAGAAAGTAAGTAGGTGACCATTTATTTAGGTTATTTATTCAATATAGTATGTTAAATAAAAATTTGGGAATCATATCTCAATTAAGGGAAATTAAGTTGTACGTTAATTTGAAATAAAATCTATTAAATATTACATTTATAGGGAATGTAGTAGGAATGGTAAGGGATTGTCAAATTTGGTAAAAAGGGATTGGACTTAGGAAACTTTGTTAATTGAGTTTAAAACCTGAATTAATACGCGTAATTGACAAGATTCACATTTTTAAAAAAATAACCGTTGATACAAATCTAAGATGTATATAGAAGTATTAATGTAGTGAGAGACAAACAAATATTAACTATGTTATTTGTGTAATTAATGGGTAGGAATACCAAAGGCTAATTGTAGTAAGGAATATAAGTGGTAGAATAATATAAATTTATTATTTTATTTTTGTTAACATATGTTAAGAGATATGTTTATGATCTTAATTTGAACTTCTACTAATAACATGTATTACAGTAAGATATAAAAAATGATAACATATGTCAGGTGTATTTAATGACATTGTTGAATGTAATTAATAACGATGATTATAATAATAAATGTTAATAAAGAACAAGAATGAATAAGTTTAGTAAAACAGCTGAAAGATTGATTGTAGAGAGAAACTATTATTTAGTAAGAAATATATACAGTTACTGTTTGTAGCCAATAGTGTATTAATATGTTTAAATTACTATTGGATAGGAAATAATTGTTATACTTATCATTACGTTCATTTATTCCATTTTGAAACTTAATCGACTGAAATTAATGTAATTGAAAATTTTCAATTAATAGGAGAGAGAATACTAATTGTAAATTTATAGTCATAAATAAAAGCAGCATAGGTTTTGTGAAAATATAAGGAAAGTTTGATTTAATAAAAAGAAAATTTTACATCAAATAAAATGAATGTTTCATCTGTGAATGTACGTTTAATTTCATTAAAATAAGAACAGAAAGATTGATTTTAAAGAAACTCATATATTTTTGTTTGAACTGCGTTTTAGCTTACAGACTGATTACAAGAATAGGAAAATAATCTATTTATTACTCTTGTGTATAAACAATAAATTTATAAACGTGTTTAAATAAACAATTGTTCTGTTTCTTTATCTATTTTAGTTGTTTGTTTTAAAATTTAACTTTGTAAGTAACTGCAATTAATGTAATTCAAATGTTTCAATTAAAAAGAAAGGAAACGTTGATTGCAATAAATAAATTTAATAAACGATACACACGTTTTGTGTTAAACAAAAAGTGTGTTTTAATGGAATTAAAATATCATTTTGAGAAAACAAAATTGAACGTTCTCATTTTTAAGGTAAGTATAAATATTTTATTATGTGTAGATAAAAACCTAAATGCATACAAAATTCTACTTTCATTTGCAAACTTTTCCATTCCTACGTACATTCCCTTGTCTATTAGTAATGCCTGAAGCTTTATTAATAAAACGTGACATTTATTTTTGTCACTCCAAATTCATTTCCTAATTATAAATAACCTACATCTTATTTCTTATTCTACATTTTGTTTCTCCTAACACCTCATATTCAAAAGCTCTTATTCTTGCAACTCCAAAAGCATTCTTTTATAAAAATGATCTTTTTTCATTTTTCGTACATTTCATGTCCTCATCTTAGTTGTTCTTCAATCTTTTCCTGAAGCCCCATCTTGAGAAAAAGTAAGTATTAAAATTTGTTTATTTATATATATTTTTAACGCGTACTAATTTTTATTTTAATAATATTTCTTATAACATGAATATCTTTTGCATATAAACTTTGATTCACACGCGATTTCTTCTGTTGGATTCAAATTTATATTCCGGACAACATGAAATTAAATTGGTTGAATTTGGAGATTGTTGAGTTTTGCGCTTCTGTTTGTATTTTTATGGGCTAAAATCAAAGGTGAGTGTTTTAACCCACTCACAACTTCTAAGTTTTCTTATGTTTGTTAAATTGATTTAAGATATGAGCAGAAATTTATTTACGACTGTTTTGCATAATTTATTCATCATCTCAGTTAAATCGTATTTATTTAATTTAACTGTTAATTAATTTTATTATTGCATATAAATTGACAGTTAAGATTTATTTATTTGCATATAAACTGCTAGTTAAACAGTTATTTATTTATTTATTTGAATATAAACTATTCGTTGATACCTGTTATATATTATATGCGCTCTATTGATGTTTGATTAAATTGATGATGATTGCAATAAATTGGTTGATGATTGATATTGGGTGAATGGATGATGTGTTCTATATAAACTGCAAGTTATTATGTTTTTTTCATTTCATTCGGGATTGCGAGTTAAAATGATATACAACCGTATTTTTATTTTTAAATTGCGGATTGAAATGATAAATATCCGTATCACTTGACCATAGGATAGAAAATTTTATACAGACACCGTCAGTCTATATATAATTATTTTGAAAATGATTTCTATGGTTTGGATAGGATACGGTTTAATGAATATTAAATTTTGATATTATATAAATATTATTTTATATATACATATATAGTTAAAATTTTGAATTCAAGCTATGTATAATCTGTTAATTAAAAATGAATAAGTTGGAAAAATGGAGTTTGATAATTTATATTATATGTTTAAATACAGGTTTAAGATCTTGTGTATATATAGAGTTTTAAATGATTCAAATCAATTAAGATTGGAAGATAAATTGAAAATTTATTTGGGATTGAGCTTGTTTAAAAATTTAACTCCATAAGTGATGTAAACTTATTAAAATTGGAAATTTTAAATGTATGATATTTATAACTGGATTTTTATTCAAGATAAATTAAATGAATGTTTCTGGTATAAATAAATTGAAGGAAAGTTTTATTTATTAGAAATTGAGTTTTATTTATGGATTTATTATGTGAATGTTTCAAACTAAATAATAGGACAATGAATTGGTAAATATAAATTTCCAACCTTAAGTTTTGAAATTGTTAATTACTCAAGTTTGAAATATTGCGAAATTGAAGGGATTTATTTAACTGAAAGTGAATTTAAAATTTATGGATTTAGACTAAATTTTAAATGAATAAAATTGTGAAGTCGCGGATAGTATTTTATTTTATAAAGTAATTTTAAACTCAAACCATTTTACTCTATATACTATTTGAATATCCAAACCATTCAAGTTTTAGAAGTTATGGTTTTAAAGCTATGAATTTCGAAGTATTATGTTTTGAAAGTTATAATCTAAATGTTTGGCTTTCAGATAGTATAAATTTTAAAGCAGTATGATTTTGGAAAAGAAATATATTTGAAATAAAAATGATATTATTGATTTGGGTTTTATAAAAATAATATCAAAATGAGTTTGTTTTGAAAATGGAAATGATATCGTATTTATGGGTTTGAAATGGATAATTATATTCTGGTTTAAAGTATAAACTATTTTTAAAGACCACGGTGTTATAATAACGTTTGGTTGTTGAAGAGACCAGGATCGAAAGTTATCATATTCTCTGCCAACTACGAAAACCACTTTAACAACCGTGTACGCGGTGGAGGTTCCAGAATGAAGTAGGTTGGTGGCGGCGTTTCCCGTAAGGTAAATACGTGGACCCAACTCCCATGAGTTGGCATAAGGTGGCTAAAACAGGAGCGATTAACGGGTTAATAAGGTAGCACCTTTGATCGGACACTTCCCTTCGATACTATACTCTGACTTTGGATTGATTCGGTGGCCACATTCACTTTTGATTTCTTTGATTTGGGGGAGTTTGTTATAGGTGGGAGGTAGCTGCGCGCTACACGTTTCCACCGACCCGGAAGTGTAGGATCTAGATTAACCCTAGAGGGGGGGGGGTGAATAGGGTTATAGCAAATTTTCTCGATTTAAACACAGAAATAAATTGCAGAAATAAATATGCTGAAAAGTAAATCACACACAAAATTTACCCAGCTTCGGCAACCCCTGCCTACTGCTGCATTCACAGATTTCTATTAGAATTAAACAGTATCACGCTTACAACAACTCTACTAGACTCGCAGACCCTTTTGCTCCCGCTCACAAACACTCTACTAGACTCGCACACCCTGCTCCCGCCTATAGAGTTTCGCTCACTCGCAAACACTGCTCCCGCCTATCGAGCTTTGCAAACTCGCACACCCTGCTCACTGAACTAATTCTAACTCGACAATCTGACACTACCTAAATCCTAGGTGGTGATTTACCAGTTTTTGATTCGAAAAAATAAAAACAATTTAAACAACAAATAGAAATAAATAAACAACCCTAATAATATAAACTAAAGCCTTAAAAAAAAATTAAAGTAGAATCCCCCTTTTATAATAAGAAACACGGCCGGCCCATCTTCTTTTAACCCGTCCCCTTTTTTTTTTTTCTTTCGTGAAAAAAATGATGGCCGCTCCTCTTGCTGATTTAGGGCTTCGTCCCTTCGATCCAATTTTAGCGCTTCGTCCCTTGATACAATTTAGGGCTTTTGATGGTTGATCGGCCGACTCCTTGTAGCTTGCTTCGGTTGCTTCTCTGATGTTCGATTGACGCTCGTTTGCAGCTACTTGATCGAGTTCGTTGATTATGACTTCTGGTATGTGTTGTTTCCTTTTGCTTTTCTGGTTTTTGGATTGTTCGAACTCGATGGATAAATTTTGCCGATGATGATTTGTTTAAATAGGAATTGTAATCCTAGATTTGCGTTCGTATGAATTGATTTGAATTTGTCTACTGAATCACTTCGGCCACTTGATTATTCTTGGATGTTTGAGATTGATTCTGACTTTGTCAATCGTATATTATCATAACTTGATGGTCACGGCTTTGAATTTTAACTTGGTCAATTTGCTTGGTTTCACGTTGAACACTTGATTGACTTTGACAAATACTAACTTCGTGAATTCTTACTTTGTTGACTTGTTCAACATTGATTTTCTTTGCTTGATTGAGGTCTCTGACTTGATTTTGTTTTCTGGATAAAAATTCGAACTGCTGTATGCTTTGTATATGATTTTTATTCACTCCACTGTACACAGTTACATGGTTCGATTTGCTTTGATACAGATGCTACACTTGTTCATGTACTTTGTTCTTTGCTGTGCATCCACGGCTTGACCCTTACATTTGTTCATCTTGGCCATGATAGTCATGTCCCACTGCATCACCATTGTTTCACTGCCTTTGTGGTCTATATGCATGCTTCACTGTTCTTTGCATTTGTTCATATGTGTATGCTGATGTTGTGCACTGCCTTACTGAGCATTTTTCATATGACTTCGGTCTTGAGAATTTTGTATCGAGCATGCTTGCTGTCCACTGCAGCTATATTGATCAAGTCTGCACATTCACTTCTGATTGTAGCATTCATATATTTGCATGTACCCTTGTCTTTGACCTGCTGTGTTGATTGTGTCAGTTGATTCAGTAGTTCTTGTAATTGTATTTGTGTACTTGATGTGCACTATTTTCACTGGTTCCATTATACATCCATTGCTGTGGCTTAGTGTCTTGATCAATGCTCGGCCATTTTGCTTCATTCATTGTCCTGTTGCATTTTGTATTAACATTGGACCATGTTGCATGTTGCATTTGGTCTGCACTTGGTCTCTATTCTTTTACACTGCATTTATATCACTTGAGTTTGTTTCAACTTGATGTTGCTTTTTCTGCAACTGTTGTTTTCATTTGCCACTGAGTTGATTCATGTATCACTTGGGTTACTTGTGTGGTGGTGCACTTGCCTTTTGGTTGTAACTGTTGCATTTCAGACGCCACTGTAACACATATATTTATCAATGCATTTACTAATGGTCTCATTGTCTTTGGCCTTGGTCATATTGATTTGGTGCAGCCTTTCCATTTTCCTTTAATTCACTGTGAATTGGTTCCTTTTTTCAAAACTGCTGTGTCAATTGCATTGTAAATTGATTTTTGAGTTTGCACCTGTGTTGAATCCAGTTTCACAACTCGGGTTTGACCTTGTGCTGAAGTTGTGACATTTATATTATTGCACGTGAGTTGAACCCGGCTTTTCATTTGGGTTTAACCTGTGCTCACCTGTCCCCGTAAATCAATCAAGTGTATATATCGGTGTGCACGGCCTTGTGGCATATACAGTAGTACACTGTGTATGTCACAAGTTGTTCGTGTATGATGAATTCAAATTTAAATTATGACGAACAACCCAAATAACTGAGGCAAATAATATTTTCAAAATCATCTTTTAATTTATATTGCAAAAATATTTTCTTTTCAATTTTACTGCGTTAGTGAATATTTTTGTAGATTGCTCAGATGCTGGATTCAAACTGGAATGCAGTTGAAGATAAATACGAGTGTGAGTGATATGTAGTGAGGTGAATATGTAAATGTGAAATGTGATATATTGTAATCAGAATTGTATAGTGAGAGCTTGAAATTGTACTATCAAAGTTGTAATAAATATTTGTTTGAATAAAATATTCGTTTGAATTCAAAAACTGTGTTATTTATTTTTATTCAGCAAATATTTATTTATTCTGTGAAAAATAAAATAGTACATTAACAAATACATTTAAGTGAATGTATATATGTTTATTATCATCAAACAAAAATCATATAGCGCAAAGCGCATATTCAACAATCTCCCCCTTTTGATGATAACAAACATATATTTAAGATTTTGAATATATTAAATGTATTTGATAATTTCAATTGCTCCCCCTATTTGAATGCTTCCTTTTTATATGATACTCCCCCTACATATATGACTCCCCCTACATATATGCATACAAATAAAATTATGTGAATAAGCCTATATGCAAATGAAAAATTAATTGACCTTTTCTCTCCCCTTTTTACAAAATCTTAACTTTCTCTCCCCCTTTTGTTATCAGCAAAAGAATAATAGTAATAGAAAAGTAGAGATATAGTGATCGATATTAATTCAACATTAAAGCTCAATTGAATATAAAAATTAAATTTCGATAAAAAATCAAACAAAAATCATAAATCCTTTAATTGACGCATATTCCACTTTAGAATGGTATGAAAGATTTCATCAAATAAAACTATATAGTCGTGTCTATTTGTGGTATATTTATTTCAGGAAATTTGAATATCTACTAACCATGCATAACCGTTAGGACTTTTAAATGAGATTAGTAGTATTCACAATTTTTATTTTTATTTGTAAAATGAATTCAAGTATCTTCTAACCACGCATAACCGTGAGGACTTTTAAATGGGATTAGAATCAACTTGTCTATTTAACCAATTAATTTTGATATGCGTTCCATACATGCATAACCGTGAGGACTTTTAAATGAGCATGGAAGCACATAATCAAAAATCCAAGTAATTCACCCATGCATAACCGTGAGGACTTTTAAATGAGAGTGAAAACTTTGGATATTTATTTTATTGTTAAAAATATAATAAATTGAAACACAAATGATTTCCCGTTTAAAATACCACATATTGACGTACTATATAGAATTTTGATGAGTGATGGTCGTTAGAAATATGATAGATATAGAGATGGTCATGAAATTTTTACCAATAAAAAGTTTTATAACTCTTGTCTAAATTTCTAAAGAAATTTACTAATTATATTGTCTCGAGTCATAATATATGATTAATATCAACACTCATCTTATTTTCAATCACTATTCATCTTTTCGATAATTATTAGGGGGTCAGATTAGTTAATTTGGTTATTTGAAATCAATTTCAAAAATAGTTATAAAACCTAATGTTCTTAAATAACTAATCTGATACAAGGTCAACAATGTTTTTCTAGAAGGAGTTTTCAAGAAAAAAGTTTCTGCTATTAAAAAAAATTTCAAATGAAAAATATGCAGACATTTTCTTTGAAAAACGATGTAGTAAATGAATGTGTCAAAAAATTAATCACGTTTCACTAGTAATTTTTCTATCAACCATATTACCAGTGTAATCTGCATCTGAATTTAAATTTCACTCAAAATTCACTCGTTGAATGTCAAAGACCAGATTATGAAATTTCAACAAATTTTCTCATGATTATTATCAACAAATTTTAAATGAAATTCTCTTGAATTTGAAATGAAGACCGTGTCAACAATCAAACATATATTAAAGTGTCAATTTTAGAAGCCATCAAACATCATTTTTATTTTCAAAGCAATTTCTTAAAAGTTTCAACAATTTCAACAAGAAATTTAAAATCCTTTTTACAATTTTTAAAATAGAGTTCATTAGGATTTTAAATCGAGGCCGTGTCAAACCATGAATTTAGATTTAGCCAAGAATATTATAACAAAAAATATTATCCAATCAAAACACTATTTTTATCCCAAACTTATATATCAAGTAATTCTAGAGAATTTTATAGTGTTTTTGGCATAAGAATATAATTGGCTAACAATTTTGAATAAAAAAATCAGAATCAAAATCATTAAAATCATCATCATATCAACATCATATAATTGGCTGATTTTATTCAGAAAATGGTGCAGATTTTCACAATTTATATATCGTTCAAAACAAATTTACCTGATTTACCTTTACGATATTTTCCGACGTTGCCCATTGTGATTCTGTCACCTTTATACTAGGCTAAGGAACTTTGCTTTGTCGCCCGTTGTGTTTCTGGAACAGCCAAAATCCAGATAACACGGTTGTTGTTCCTTAGCCTGCCACCTCACCTACACGATGAAAGATTTATGTGACCTATTTATTTTCATAGGTCCATGATTGTTAGTGGCAGAATATTTAAAATATGTTTGTGGAGACCCAAAACTATTTATATAAGTTCCTTTTGGCACCCAAATTTGTTTGACTTTCAATGATTTTACATCTGTGCCTTTTGGAACCCAAATTGGTATAGTTTTCACGTGTTTGGGTCTATACCAACAATTATTTGGATTGTGT
Organism: Allium cepa; assembly: GCA_030765085.1. Taxonomy (NCBI): domain Eukaryota; kingdom Viridiplantae; phylum Streptophyta; class Magnoliopsida; order Asparagales; family Amaryllidaceae; genus Allium; species Allium cepa. Next base: position 720,101,788 of record CM060935.1, on the reverse strand, counting down.
CCAAATTTTCTACAAATTGTGCCCATTGAATTGACTCGATTTGTGTTCTTGTTCATGTGACTATAATTTTCAACACAATGTCCAATTATTTCCGATCGAGCAAAGACATTCTTTTCTTTTGCATTATCATCAACTTGTGTTTTTCCAAAACCTAGTCCTTTTCTGTTGTTAGCAAAAATTTGATTTCCCAATAACATTTTGAAAGATTTTTCTCCTTTTGAAAAGTTATTCAGAGATTTCTCAAGATTTTGGACTTTGGTTTTAAGAGATGTGTTCTCAGTTACTAGTGAGGTGCATCTATTTAAAAAATCCTTTTTCCTAGTTTCAATATTTTCCTTAAGATTCAAATTTTCTTTTTCCAGATTCTCAATGTTATTCCTAAGTTTTGAAAATTCTGAATCTAAGATCTCACAATTTTTACAATCTAGGTTTTGAATATTTTCAAGTTCTGTTTCTAGCCTAGAATTTTCATGGGTGAGTTTCCTCCTTTCAGATTTCAGTTTTTCAATTTTTGATTCAAGATTATCAACTGTTTTAGTTAGATCTAAACACATAAAAACGAGATCTCTATAAGAATACTCACCTGCCTCACTAGATTCCTCGGAGCTTGCTTCTGAATCAGATTTTGCCACAAGACACAAGTTAGCCTCCTCCGAGCTGCTATCCGAGACTTCCTCTCCTTCTTCGTCATCCCAAGTTGCTGCCAAAGCTTTCTTTTTCTTTTTCTTTCCTTTGTTGTATTTGAGAAGTGGACAGTCTGGTTTGATGTGGCCAGGCTTGTTGCAGTTATAACACGTTAGCTCATTATCGGAATTGTTTGAGTCTTTTGACTTATTAGCATTTGTTTTCTTCTTGCGTGGCTTGAATCTTGACCATCTTCTAAGATTATTGACAGCCATTGCAAGTTCTTCAATTGGATCTTCTTCATCTTCATCGCTCTCTTGTTTGCTCTTTAAGGCAATTGTCTTCTTTTTTGATTCAGAGTTGTGGCGTTCCTCCTTCGCTTTTAGCTCAAGTTCATACGTCATCAAATTGCCAATCAACTCCTCCATGCTTAGTTTGCTCAAATCTTTTGATTCTTGTATTGCCGTGACTTTTGCCTCAAAGTTCATTGGTAAGACTCGTAGTATCTTCCGCACAAGCTCCACTTCAGTAAATACCTTCCCAAGCGCTCTAGCATTGTATATCAAGGTTGAAAAACGTCCAAACATATCTTTTATGCTCTCGCCTTTGTCCATCACAAAGTTTTCATATTCGTTGCTGTATAGAGCTAGACGAGACTCCTTGACTTGAGAAGTTCCTTCGTGTGTCACCTCCAAAGTATGCCAAATTTCCTGTGCTGTTTCACAATGAGAAATTCTATTAAATTCATTTTTATCAAGAGCACAGATTAAAGCATTCATGGCTTTAGCATTTATGGTTTTCAATCTCTTATCGTTAGCATCCCACCTATCCTTAGGTTTAGGAATCTCAGTACCACCAACAGTTATAGTAGGAGGATTATAGCCAGTTTCAATAATATCCCAAACATCATAATCAACCGAACTAAGATAAATACCCATCCTAACCTTCCAATAAGCATAATCGTTTCCGTTAAACATGGGTGGCCTAGCAATAGATTGCCCCTCAGAAAAAGCATTATTTTGTAGACTCATGACTCTAGAGTTAAAAAATATATACCGGGCTCTGATACCACTTGTAGGATCTAGATTAACCCTAGAGGGGGGGGGGGGTGAATAGGGTTATAGCAAATTTTCTCGATTTAAACACAGAAATAAATTGCAGAAATAAATATGCTGAAAAGTAAATCACACACAAAATTTACCCAGCTTCGGCAACCCCTGCCTACTGCTGCATTCACAGATTTCTATTAGAATTAAACAGTATCACGCTTACAACAACTCTACTAGACTCGCAGACCCTTTTGCTCCCGCTCACAAACACTCTACTAGACTCGCACACCCTGCTCCCGCCTATAGAGTTTCGCTCACTCGCAAACACTGCTCCCGCCTATCGAGCTTTGCAAACTCGCACACCCTGCTCACTGAACTAATTCTAACTCGACAATCTGACACTACCTAAATCCTAGGTGGTGATTTACCAGTTTTTGATTCGAAAAAATAAAAACAATTTAAACAACAAATAGAAATAAATAAACAACCCTAATAATATAAACTAAAGCCTTAAAAAAAAATTAAAGTAGAATCCCCCTTTTATAATAAGAAACACGGCCGGCCCATCTTCTTTTAACCCGTCCCCTTTTTTTTTTTTCTTTCGTGAAAAAAATGATGGCCGCTCCTCTTGCTGATTTAGGGCTTCGTCCCTTCGATCCAATTTTAGCGCTTCGTCCCTTGATACAATTTAGGGCTTTTGATGGTTGATCGGCCGACTCCTTGTAGCTTGCTTCGGTTGCTTCTCTGATGTTCGATTGACGCTCGTTTGCAGCTACTTGATCGAGTTCGTTGATTATGACTTCTGGTATGTGTTGTTTCCTTTTGCTTTTCTGGTTTTTGGATTGTTCGAACTCGATGGATAAATTTTGCCGATGATGATTTGTTTAAATAGGAATTGTAATCCTAGATTTGCGTTCGTATGAATTGATTTGAATTTGTCTACTGAATCACTTCGGCCACTTGATTATTCTTGGATGTTTGAGATTGATTCTGACTTTGTCAATCGTATATTATCATAACTTGATGGTCACGGCTTTGAATTTTAACTTGGTCAATTTGCTTGGTTTCACGTTGAACACTTGATTGACTTTGACAAATACTAACTTCGTGAATTCTTACTTTGTTGACTTGTTCAACATTGATTTTCTTTGCTTGATTGAGGTCTCTGACTTGATTTTGTTTTCTGGATAAAAATTCGAACTGCTGTATGCTTTGTATATGATTTTTATTCACTCCACTGTACACAGTTACATGGTTCGATTTGCTTTGATACAGATGCTACACTTGTTCATGTACTTTGTTCTTTGCTGTGCATCCACGGCTTGACCCTTACATTTGTTCATCTTGGCCATGATAGTCATGTCCCACTGCATCACCATTGTTTCACTGCCTTTGTGGTCTATATGCATGCTTCACTGTTCTTTGCATTTGTTCATATGTGTATGCTGATGTTGTGCACTGCCTTACTGAGCATTTTTCATATGACTTCGGTCTTGAGAATTTTGTATCGAGCATGCTTGCTGTCCACTGCAGCTATATTGATCAAGTCTGCACATTCACTTCTGATTGTAGCATTCATATATTTGCATGTACCCTTGTCTTTGACCTGCTGTGTTGATTGTGTCAGTTGATTCAGTAGTTCTTGTAATTGTATTTGTGTACTTGATGTGCACTATTTTCACTGGTTCCATTATACATCCATTGCTGTGGCTTAGTGTCTTGATCAATGCTCGGCCATTTTGCTTCATTCACTGTCCTGTTGCATTTTGTATTAACATTGGACCATGTTGCATGTTGCATTTGGTCTGCACTTGGTCTCTATTCTTTTACACTGCATTTATATCACTTGAGTTTGTTTCAACTTGATGTTGCTTTTTCTGCAACTGTTGTTTTCATTTGCCACTGAGTTGATTCATGTATCACTTGGGTTACTTGTGTGGTGGTGCACTTGCCTTTTGGTTGTAACTGTTGCATTTCAGACGCCACTGTAACACATATATTTATCAATGCATTTACTAATGGTCTCATTGTCTTTGGCCTTGGTCATATTGATTTGGTGCAGCCTTTCCATTTTCCTTTAATTCACTGTGAATTGGTTCCTTTTTTCAAAACTGCTGTGTCAATTGCATTGTAAATTGATTTTTGAGTTTGCACCTGTGTTGAATCCAGTTTCACAACTCGGGTTTGACCTTGTGCTGAAGTTGTGACATTTATATTATTGCACGTGAGTTGAACCCGGCTTTTCATTTGGGTTTAACCTGTGCTCACCTGTCCCCGTAAATCAATCAAGTGTATATATCGGTGTGCACGGCCTTGTGGCATATACAGTAGTACACTGTGTATGTCACAAGTTGTTCGTGTATGATGAATTCAAATTTAAATTATGACGAACAACCCAAATAACTGAGGCAAATAATATTTTCAAAATCATCTTTTAATTTATATTGCAAAAATATTTTCTTTTCAATTTTACTGCGTTAGTGAATATTTTTGCAGATTGCTCAGATGCTGGATTCAAACTGGAATGCAGTTGAAGATAAATACGAGTGTGAGTGATATGTAGTGAGGTGAATATGTAAATGTGAAATGTGATATATTGTAATCAGAATTGTATAGTGAGAGCTTGAAATTGTACTATCAAAGTTGTAATAAATATTTGTTTGAATAAAATATTCGTTTGAATTCAAAAACTGTGTTATTTATTTTTATTCAGCAAATATTTATTTATTCTGTGAAAAATAAAATAGTACATTAACAAATACATTTAAGTGAATGTATATATGTTTATTATCATCAAACAAAAATCATATAGCGCAAAGCGCATATTCAACAGGAAGCGTAATTGGTATATCTACCCTGGCATTGCCTAGTTGTGCGTGTCACCTACCCTAGTGCGCCTTATACGATTTTGGTTTTGTACCATACCTATGGAGTGCCCTCTGACGACGCCTAGTACGGGGGAGATTACAGTACTGTATAGACTATGGGAATATATTATGTGTTAAGGTGGAAAATGTAAAGCCTTAACACTATTTTAAAGTAAGTTTATTTTACTATAGACACTATTATAATAGCGAAATATACTACATAGTAAATAGTTTGACGGATCCTTAGGAGATGTAAATCCCGAGCATCTCTTGAGTTACTGCACTCATATTTATTTCTGTTAATTTAACTCGCATAAGATCTTTTATTTCTGACCCGAGTGTTTTTGTGTTTTCAAATTAGCTCGGGTCAGTCCGACCGTTTCAGGATTTGAAGATTTTATTCTGGAGGACGAAGATGAAGATTTGTAGTATTACTATATACTATATTATTCCACTACACTATTTAATTCCGATGCATTGAAATTTATTGGTACGTGAACTCTGATATTTATTGTATAAAGAAGAATCAAATGTTTTGTAAACAGTTTTATGAACTGTATATTATTATTATATTTTATCCTTCCGTTGTGAGATTCTGTTAGTTTTTTCTCTTCTCTGTTTTTTTCTTATTTACCCCAAAACAATCCGCCCTTCCGTATGGTTTGAATTGGCACATATGTCGATTTAAAGTCTGCGAAAAGGCTGGATGTTACAGAAATCATGGTGGCGTGGCTTGTTTCTTCTGGGTGAGTTTTAATTTCTTTGTTTTAATTAAATTTTGTTTCAAATGATTTAATCGCTATAACTGTTGCACACGTGATCCAATTCACGCGCAGTTTTCTCCGCTAGGTTCGTATTAGGATTCTAGACATTTTGACGCTGGTTTGGACGAATTTGGAGACTGTGCAAATTTTGGGTTTAAATTGCATTTAAATTCAATTTAAATTCAAAAGGTGAGTGTTTTAACCCACTCACAACTTCTAAAATTTCTTATGTTCATTAAATTTAATTTATGTAGTGATTATGAATTTAGTTATGATTGTTTGTATATTTTTAAGTCATCATCTCAGTTAATTGCATTTATTTAAATTAAATCGTTATTTAATTTATTAATGAATAGAACTGCCAGTTAATTTCCTGTTATATATTATTATTGATATCGATTGATTGTTTTGGATGATGATTTTGATGGATATATGATTTTATGATGGACGAATGGATGTTTATTTATATTATTATAAAATGCAAGTGGTTATCAAATTATTATTTCACTTGGGATTGCGGTTTGAAATGATATATAACCGTAATTTTATTTTAAATTACGGATTGAAATGATAAATATCTGTATCACTTGACCATAGGATAGAAAATTTTATACAGACACCGTCGGTCTATATATATATATAAATGTTTTTAAAATGATTTCTATTGTCTTGGATAGAATTATACGGCTTAATAATATGGATTCTTTTTGATATTGTATAAAAATATTTTATACGTAGTTAAATTCAGGTATTTAAGCTATGTATAAATTTGTTTAATAATAATAAGTTAATAATGGAGTTTGACCTTATTAAAATGAATAGTGTTAAGTATTTAAATCATATTTTAATATAGAGGTTATAATGATTTAAATAAATTAAGATTGGAAGGTAAATTGAAAATTTATTCGAAATTGAGCTTATTTAAGAATTTAACTCCATAAGTCGATGTAAAATTTATTAAACTTGAAATTTTAAAAGGTATGATATTTATAACTGGATTTTTATTCAAGATGAATTAAATGGTATAAATAAATTAGAGGAAATATTTAGTTATTGGTAATTTGAGTTTTATTTAAACGATAATGGGTTTATTATGCAAATATTTTAAAACTAAATAATGGGACATTGAATTGTTGAATCGAAATTTCCAACCTTAGTTTTGAAATTGTTTAATACTCAAAGTTTGAAATATATTGAAATTGAAGTGGTTTATAGAAACTGAAAGTGAGTGGAAAATTTATGATTTGGGATTTAATTTAAAGTGAATAAAGTTGTAAAGTCAAGGAAATTATTTTACTTTACAATGAATTTTAAACTCAAACTATTTTATTTTATATACTGTTGAATATCCAAACTATTTAAGCTTTGGAAGTTATGGTTTTGAAGCTATAAAATTTGAAGTGTTATGTTTTGTAAGGTTATATTCAAGTGTTTGGTTTCGAAATATTATAATTTTGGGAGTGCTATGATTTTAGGAAAGAGATATATTTGGAATAAAATGATATTATATTGATTTGGCTTTTATAAAAATACATATCATATTGATTTGGGTTTTTAAAACGGAAATGATATCCTATTTATATGATTTTGAAAAGGATATTATATTTTCGATTTTGAAGTATAAATTATTTTGAAATGACCACGGTGTTATAATAACGTTTGGTTGTTAAAGAGACTGGGATCAGAAGTTGTCATACTCTCTGCCAAGTTTGGAAACTACTTTAACAACCGTGTATGCGGTGGAAATTCCAGAATGAAGTAGCATGGTGGCGGCGTTGCCTTTGAGGTATATACATGGACCCGACTCCCATGAGTTGGCATAAGGTGGCTAAAACAGGAGCGATTCCAGGCCAATGAGGTCATTCCTCTGATCGGACGCACCCCTTCAATATTATACTCTGACTTTTGGATTGATTCGGTGGCCACTTTTGATTTTTGTTTTTGGGGGTGTTGTTCGAGGTGGGCGGTAGTAGCTGCTACGCATTACCATCAGTCCGGATGGCAATCGATATATCTGCCTTAGCATTGCCTAGTTGTGCCATGTCATCTACCATAGCGCGCCTTGTACGAGTTTGGTTTTCTCCCGTAGCCCGTGTGGTATCCTCTGGTGGCTTCCCGATCAGCTGGGACCATGATATTGGATGGACTACTGGGACTATTACGTGTTAAGGTGGAAAATGTAAAGCCTTAATGCTATTTAGAAGTAGGTTTATTTTATTAATAGACATTATTATAATAGCGAAATATTACAACATAGTAAATAGTTTAACGGATCCTTAGGAGATGTGAATCCCGAGCATCTCTTAAGTTACTGCACTCACGTTTGACACTGGATAGGAGATGTCAAATCCCGTAAACATCTCTGATGCCGTTCCACTCATATTTTACCGCTGATTTAACTTACATAAGATCTTTTAGTTCTAACTCAAGTGTTTTGTTTTTCAATTCGCTCGGGTCAGTCCGAGCATTACCGGATTTGAAGACTTTATTTGGAGGACGAAGACGAAGATATTATTACTATTATCTATTATATTATTCCACTACATTCATACCGTTCCGCTGCATTATTAATATTCTATGGTATGTGTAACTCTGATATGTATTGTATAAGTAAAATCGAATATTTTGTATAACAAATTCATGAACTGTTTATTTGCTTATTATATTTTGTCGTTCCGTTGCAAGATTCTATTTTGTTTTATTTCTTTCTTCCTTTTTCTTATTTAACCCATAACAATTCGCCCTTCTGTATGGTTTAAGTCTGACGTGTGAGGTTTATCGTCGATTTAAAACGTACAAAAAAGAGGGACGTTATATTTCCCTTTGTTGAATCTATAGCCAGAAGAAAGATTTCTAAAAATATTTGAAGTATAAAAAGGGAATTTATATAAGTATGAAGTGATCCAAGATTTTTCAAGATTATATATATATATATATATATATATATATATAGAGGATTTTATGAGAATGATTTTGGAAAAGGTTTTGGAACCTATGGATTTTGGAAAGGCTTTTGATTTTCGAGAAAAATAAATTTTGGGAATTTGGAAAGCCAAGTTGGAACTATCGATTTGGGATACCAATTTTGTGTAAAGGAGATTTTTTATGTGAATCATAAAGGGTATGATTTGAAAGATACTATAAGTGTATAGTATAAAATGTTTTGAGATTGGCTCTGGGAAAAAAGGCGCTCCCATTGAAATGAACTTCATAGGAGATCCACGGGGTGGTTTTGCCTTGAACCCTAAGGGGGAGGCTATAAATTGGATCTTGGGATGAAGTCCGGACAAACTGAAGTTCCTGAGGGTTATGTGTGTGGGTAGCGAAAGTCGAGGGCGTTGATGCCTATAGAGACATTTGGGTTACGCTGTGACGATAGTGTAACTCGATGTCACTACGATCTACTGCAGACCATAGCGAAAGTCGTGTGTGCTGTGAGAGCCAACGGTCTACATATGATTTTGTCGTGATGGTAACGTAACATCGGTAGACTACGATCTATGAAGATATAGCGAAAGTCGTGAGGCCGTGAGAGCCTAAGGCTACATTGGGATTCGACTGATGTAGTCTACGACCTATGTAGGAGTGGCGAAGTTTCATTTAGCAGCGAAATTCGAGGGCGCTGATGCCTACAGTTACATGGATTTTTGTCGTGATGGCGACGTATCCCTGGGTGTAGCTACGATCTATGGCAGGTTGCATGGCGTAATCAGGGGCGCGGAGTGCCTATAGTTATCTATGGATTTTGCCGGGATGGCAACATAACCATCGGGTTAACTACGGCCATGGAGGAGGTGATGATTTCCAGAGCATTCTCATCAAATTTGTTTCCTCTATTTTCAAAAATGTTTTCTATATTTTCAAAAACGTTTTCCAAGTATTTTCACCGGGTATTGAAAATGGGTTTACCAAATACATATAAATTTTCAGTCCTACGCCTGATCAACGTATGACCGAATTTCTATAAGAACGAAGATGGACTTTTGAGACATCGGGTTATAAAAATTATTTTTGTAAAACTATTTTGGTAATATTATATAGATTTTAAAGTGTTTTAAAAATTATTAGTAAAAGAGTTTATAGTTGAAAATGATCAAAGAGTAATTTAGCTGATATATGGCAGTATAATTAAATCTCCGGCTTCGTTCCTTTTCGAGGGCGAAAAGATTTAAAGGGTGGAGGAATGTGATATCCCGAAATTTCAGGAAAATAAATATGTGATAATTTATTTTATATATTATTTAAAATGAGCTAAATTATTATTTTCAAACAAATTTAAGTATGGGTTGTTCAAGTGTGTATATATATGTGTGTGTTGATTTTAAATAGAATTTGAACTTGAATATGAATTTGAAAATTCAAAGAATAAATATCTTAAAATAAATTGGATTTAAACATATATGTATATGATTTTTATTAGTATAAACTAGTTTTATATTATTTTCTTTAAAGGATTTTATAAATAAAGATAAAAGAAATATATTAAACTAAATAGAAATATAACATAGAATTATATAAAAAAAACATTTAAAAATATATTTACACATGCATAATTACACATGTAAGTTCAGTATATACAATTTAACAAGTGTAAAATAATTAATACATGCTAATGACAAATGTAAGATTTTTAAACAAGTGTCACCCTTTCTTTTTATTTTCTTTTATTTTTTAAAAATCACAAAATTAAACTATAAATATATCTCTCCACTCCTCTCTTTCATTTTTCCTATTCTCATTTCCAAAACAGGTAAAAAAAACCTGCTAACATACTAACCTGAGAAAAACAAAACAAAAGCCTGTAGACATTATATTTCAAACCAAAAAATTTAAAACAACAACAACTTTTTTTCAACAAACCTGTAGCAATTCAAAGTAAGATCATCTCAGTTTTTAAAGCTTAGATCATCTCAGCTAGAAGCAATTTCATCTCAGATTTAAGTAGGATCAACTCAACTAAGTAACAAAATCAAGTTTTCAAAAGATCAAGTGATTTCCAGTTTAAAAAATAAGAGCATCTTAGTTTTTAAGTCTCTGTTCAACATATAATAACAGGTGAGTAAACTAAACAATATCTTGTTTAATCTTAGTACATGTGATAATTATCTAAAGTATGATGTGATAACTGTTGTATAGATGAAAATTATGTTCGCATGTGTTAAAATAGGAAATTGTAAGTGTGCATGTCTGCATACATATATATCTCTGTTTTATAGTTACAAGTTAAAATTTAGATCAAAATTCCTAATCTCCTAATCTAATCCCTGATTGGCTTCGGTATTCAAACAAACTATGTTTGTTTAAACATAAACTAAGATTTAAAAATATTTTTAAGTATAATAAGTGTGAACATTAATTGGAAAATAGAAAAGGTGGTAAAAATCTTTAAAACATGTTAAATCCAAACATTTTGATTCTCTGATTCAGGCATATAATTTGAATCGTCTTTGGTAATCATGATTTTTAAAAGTTAAATCATGATTTCTAGTTTAGAATCGAGTGAGTAATTCGAGGTTGATCGGATTTGGAGTTTTGGGCTTTTTTTCTGGTGGTCGGAGGACTCGGGTTGGTCGGGGTCTCTACTGGAGGTTGTTAGGATGTTGGCGAGCTAGGGAAAAATGTCAGGTGGATTATTATCCACCGTGGCGGCGGCTTTTAGTCGGAGTAAGGTTTAAAACCTAAATTGGTTGAGGTCGTAAAATGGGATCACTGCGTCATCTCTAGAGGATCGGGGTTCATCGGTCATGGAGGAAAAGAAACGTGGATGGCCGGCGAGGATGTGGCCGGAGTTGCATGGCTGCTGGTGATCGACAGCTTCGGGTCGAGAAGGATTTCTGGTGATGGGTTAAGTTCCAGATTTGTTCATGTAGCTCGATACTGATTTTGGGCTTGTGATGGAGATTGGGTGGTCAGGATAGTAAGTAGAGGTGGTTGACGTTGTGTTGGAGGTGTAGGCGATGGTCAGAGCTTCGGTGATCAACGGTACACGTACACGAGGCTGGTGTCAGTAGTTTAGGAAAAGGAGGATGTGTCTCGAGGAAGGCCTCGGGAAGATGTCGTCTTGGCTCGGGTTCGATCTCGAGTGTGATCGCGAGTGTTGAGCATCAGTTTTAAGTTTAAACTAAAACCAAGCATTTTTTAAAAAAAAAGAGAGAAGCAGGAAGTCACGGGTCTGAGCTCGTGTTTTTGCTGGGTTGAACCCGAAGAATTTTTTTTAACAGTTTAAAATTCGATTGAAAAGAAAGTTTTAAAATTTAAAATAAATCAAGTTTAAATCTATTTCCTAAATCAGTATTCCTTATATAATAATGTTTATAAATATTTGGTTTTAAGAAATGTGGTATGTTTTGTTTAACTTAAATTTATTAAGTTAAATTCTTAAGTTATTTTTAACTTAAATTAAATGGTTTAATTAAAAAGTAAAAGAGAAAATGTTTAGATTTATATGATAATGATAATTCTGAAATTAGATAAGATAAACGGTTTATCTTAAAAGTTAAATTAAGGTTTTTGATGATTAAATATTAATTAAATTAATGAGGTAATTAAAGAGCAATTAATCAATTTAATTAATTGATAATTAAGGATTAATTTATTTATAACTAAGGTAATTAATTAAGTAGTTAGAGATTAATTAATTGGTAATTAGATATTAATTAATGTAAGTAATTAGATATTAATTACTTAAATGATAATTACTTAATGTAAGTAATTAAAGGACTAATTTGTTAAGGGTTAATTAATTTAATTAGTAATTAAAGGATAATAATTAAAGGTAAATTAATTGAGGATAATTAACCAATGGGATAATTACTTAATGAAAGTGATTATGGATAATTAATTTAGATGGATAATAAAGGAAGATTAATTAATGGTTTGAATAATTAATGTTGAGTAAGCAGTATTTAAATTAATTAGAAATGGTACAATTAATTAGTCTTGCTTATAGATGATTAAGATATATTGAATGACTTAGATTATTTGATATCTCTGATATGTGATTTGTGATGCTTTGTGATATGAGATACTTTGGTTGAACTGTGATATTGTGGGTTATCTATCTGAAATGAATTGTTGTGTGAATATGAAATCCTGAATATAAATTGTATTGTTTAAACTTAAACATTTGGCTTAAGGAATAACATTGGTTTCGAAGAGACCAGGGTCGGGTATCAGTAAATACCCGAAACCACTTCGATTTGTAACCTACAATGATTTTTTATAGATATGATATGTGCAATCAATAGGCTGGAATTGAATAATTTAAATAAACTGGACTATTGAAACTAAGTAAGGGTAGTTAGGGATTGTTTGTGAAATAAGTGTTGACTATAACAAGTTATGAACTCGTAGTGAGGTACGAGTTACCAAGGGTTTCCAATTAAATTTTATAACTTAGTATTTCAAATTTTACGGGTTTACTCACGCTGGTTTCCAACCTGACCCGGGTGTTATTTTGATGTAATGCCCGGGTCAGACCGAGTATTACAGATTTTCAGGTTTGGACGTTCTGGAGCTCAGGAGGCGAGCTGGATGGCAGGAACGTATGGAGTTTACCGCTGTGTATTTGAGTTTTATTGATTGTAGTCTGGGACAAGTTAATTGTAACTGTCCAATTTATTTGTAAATGGTTGTACTCTAATGTATTTTTATAAAATTGACAATTACAGCTTTCTTTATATAAATGCTATTATTTGATATTATATTTAATCCGCTGCGAATGTGAGATGCTGTTGTTTTCTGTTTCTTCTTCTATCTTCTTCTTCTTTTCTATAATAATCTGAAATTTACGACGTTCGATTGCTCGGCACTTCTACAGTGAACGTATTAGTGTCGAATCTTCGGGGTCGAAAATTTTGGGTCGTTACATGTTTGTTTAACTTTTTTTGCTTGAAAATAAATTTGATTAACTTTCATTTAATTTTTGAATTAAAATATATGAGAATATAATTTTGATTGAATCAAATTTAATTACTTAAAATTACTTTTAAAGTGAAAACATATATTACATAATTATTGTTTGAATAATTTTGTTTATTGTTGTTTACATAAGTGTAAGAGTTATTTCAATTTAAAGCACACATGGACTTTTATGTAATATCTTAATTTAATTGATTCCTTCTAAACTAAAAGTTGGATTTAAATTGATTCATGTATATATATAATAAATTGCATTTTTCAAATGCATATATTGTTTTACCTATATCAAAGCATTATTTGTAAATAAACATATGTATATGTATCCTATTTTAACTTCAATTGTGAAAATTCACTTTTATGTAAAATCATAAAATTTATTTTAAATCCCTTTGAATTATATATATATATATATATATATATATATATATATATATATATATTAAAACTTGGATAACAAAGACATGTGTAATAGTCATAAATGTCATTTAATAAACCAATCAATCTAATAATAGAGAGAGAAATGAAAGGTTTCTCTCTCTGTATATAAAGCTACGTCTTCCCCTAGTTAATTGTATAATCTAAGTGAGAGAAACAAAAGGTTCCCTTTTTCATATTTTTTGCATGTTACTATTACACACGCACTGCTTATATGTTGCACTAACACTTTAAACATATGAATGTATTAAGTATATTCATTATATTATATGTAAATTCAAATTAACTTAAAAAATTCACTTTAAAAATTTAAATAATATTTTATTTTATTTAAAACTTTTTTATATAAGATCTAAAATCTCTTTAGGCTTCATAGGGCCAATAGATCAAAAATAGATTTTTTTTAAAATCTACTTATTTCGCTTGCTTCCGACTGGTTCAATTCCATAGTGCTATCAGAGCCAAATAGTCTACAAGGTCTAAATTACAATATTAAGACCAACTGATTAAAGCCTAGCTATTTAGTAGGGTGTCTAGAAGGTAGTTTCCAAGGATTAAATTCGAGTAATCAAGTAATTTGCTCTACCTATCTACTGGCTTGGCCCGAAGGACGAATTAAGCTATAAGGTGATCTATAATAAATGCCCAAATTGTTTTGGGAGTTTTGGTTGATTTTTTAAAAAATGTGTTGTAATTTTGATATATTATATTTTATATTTAAAAGTTAAATTTTAAATGTGATATGTTATAAATTTACAAAAAATTCAAAATTGGTTTTGAAAAGTAAATATATTTATTTATAAAATTTATTTTAATTATTTAATTAATTGGTTTAAATAAAATAATAATTAATTAATTAAATTTTAATTAATTAAATCAAAATATATATAATGATATGTGTACATTTATCTTAAAAGGTTAAATGTAAATAAAGATAATATTCTAAATTAATTGACATTATTTTAGTTAAAAATTGTTTTAGTTAGTTAAATTTATTAAAAGTTAATTAATATATTATATACATGTAAAAGATATATGTATATAACTATTATAAATGTTATAGTCTATTTTGATTTAAATTGTTAAAGATGAATAATTTAAAATTCAAGAGTTGAAATTTAAATTAAATTAATTAAATAATTAATTAAATAAATTAAATATGACTTGTTCAATAAAATTAAGATCAAATTAAATATGTTTTAATTAAATAGAGTCAAACTATAAGAAACCCAAATTAAGTTACGGAATAAATACATAAGTAAAGTACGTATACCAAGATTTCAAATGTGAATACTTGAATCATGGGGTATTAAGAAATACATTATTCCCTAAATTGATATCACTCAAATAAATATGTTAAACATTATGAATCAATGATACAAATGTTGTCATCTACCATTTATATCCTAATGAATTGCTTGCATGCTCTTTAGTTGTTGAGTCATCTTAAGCTAGAGGAGTAATGTGTAGTATTATTAATATATTGATAGAATATATTTGTTGAGTAGACTGAAGGTACATAAATCTATATTTAGGATACACGAAATGGTGGGGATGAGTGAACACTCTTCCGCTTTGTTAAGAAAACTCTAAGGTTGAGACTGAGATTAGGAAAAAGACTATGGGTTAGGAGTTGTATTTGATACAACCGATAAAGTCTTATCGCTTATAGGCCTATGATTTGTTGAGAAAACTCAAGGTCAAAATCCTAAGGCAAAGTGAGTCCTAAAGCCCACTAGAGGAATCAAAATATTTTTATGTTTTTTTAGTATTTTGAGAAGGATAAAATCCTAGTAGGAGCCTTATTAGCAAAATAAAATGGTAGAATTTAAGCTTTGTAATATTGTAAGAAGATTTTCTATATAAAGCTAAAATAATCTATATCGATAAATTTATGCAATGATAAAATTAATTAAATGTTTATCAGTTAAAGTACGTGAATGAACTAAAATAATGGTTGACAAAGAAATAGAAATATATTTTCCTTAAATCCTTTAGCATGTTATCACTTCAAGACCCATGTAAGAGCCTAACCATACACTACAAAATGCATTCGTAACTTGGTCACTTAATTGTTTAATTTCCTAGGTCTTTATACTGTTTCATGCATTTTGAACACTTAAGCAATATGAGAATATAGATATCGATCTGTATTCGATCACACATAAATGTTATACAATGAATGGTCCTAGTCTATAATGTATGAAATTTCTGTGGGATTATTTCATTAGAAGTAGATAAGTAAAGTATAACGTCAAACGTTTATTCAGTACAATTGGTTAGGATTTCCCTTGGAATCATTCGACCATTTAGAAAGGAAAGCATATATACAATAGTGGATGTAATTTGGGTACAGTTGGTGTAACGATCCGGAAAATTCGATAATTAAATTTCTTAACTTAATAAGATTTTGGTGACTTGATATTGAAGGAAGTAAAAATTGAGTGAATTATTAATGGGAATAATAACTTGGATAAGATTTGGTAAGTTAATTTTTAATAATTTGAATGTAACAGTATAAATGTAAGTTAATTGTTAAGAATTTGGATTTTTTCCCAATAAGTGAAACATTGTAAACGTTAATTTTATTCTTATTGTAAATAAAGAATGTTACCAAGATGTAATGATTAATTTGTTTTAAAATTTTAATTAATGTGTGCATTAATTTATAATAGGATATAAAAGGTAAACTACTAATTTAAATGTTGACTTACTAATAAAATAATGTATAATAAATGGAATGAATTAGTGTATGAACTAGTGGTAGCACTTGTTGTAAAATAATAAGTAAAATAAAACTTAACAATAATGATTAAAGCTAATTATTGATAAACTGAATGAAATTACAATAATTTAAAATGTGTAAAATGTTATACTAGTCTTTGGATTGAATATAAGGAAACAAGTGTAGCCTTGGTAATTAACATTTATTTTTGACAAAAGAAGTGAAACCCCAATAAAATTTTAGTGTTAATTGTTGCCCTTGGGTCTGTAACAATAAACTTAAATGTAGTAAAAGTAAACGAAGGCAATAATTATGTGTTGCCCGTTTATTTAGTCTATTAATTGAAATGAGAAAATCTAATTTGAATAAATATAAACAAAAGTTACATTTATGTGGGAGGTATTCAATTTTTAGAAGTTGTTAAATTAGAGTATAGTAGGAAATAGAAATTGGATTGGAATCAATTGCAATAAATCTAAATAAAATATAACGTTAATGTTAATTAAGGTGATATTTGGAAATAAATATTTATTTATGTAAACTTAATAAATGGATAAATTGAAATGAAAGAAATGAATGTAAATACCTGATTAGCTAATGGAATAATAATAATATAGTTAATGGTAATTAAATAAAAGCATAAGTATTTAAGAACTGTAACGGTTGCTTGATAATAGAGAATTCATGAGTGAAATTAAAGGCAAGGTAACAATTGTATAAGTTACCTGTTTATTTCGTTTAATAATAAGATTGGAAATCAATTAGAGTAAAGGAACCTTAATGTTATATTAATAAGAATTAATGCAATAACTAAATTAGTGCACCCTATTAATTGAAACAGATTGTAAAGTTACGATTGATTGAGATTAGTTAATTGGAATAAAATCTTAATTTATGGGTGAAATTGACAAATTTCAATATGGTTGAATTATAGTAGTTATTACACAATAAGTGGAAATAAAATAGTTAATACGAATAAGGGTGCAATTGGAAGTATTAGTGTAATGAAACATAAACAAATGTTAAATATGTTTATAGGATAATGATTGTTGAATAATAAGAATGAGAATCAAGATTTATTTATTTGAATGTAAAATTATGGTAATTTGGTTTATTGCAATGAATTGAAATTTAATAATTAAATATTACGTTAGGGTTGATTTAAGTTAATATTTGGTAATAATGGATTGTTAATGGCTTATGAATGAATTGATAATTAAAATGAAAAGTAGTGATGATAATATAAGTTGACTATAAATAAGTGGAATGGAATTCCAATAAAAGGAGTAATGCAAATGTATACTTAGCAAAAATTTCAATACTAGTGGAAAATTTAGTTAACACTGCAATTGATAGATTTATCAACTTTAAATTTACATCTAAACTTGTTTAAATTTTTGTAAATGATTAAGAAATATAAAAGTGATAAAATTGTCAATTATAGAATTTAAAGTTAAAAATTGGATATAATTAATTAATTATTGATTTATTTAATAAATGTAAAAATAGCCATTTTGGCCACTGACTCGAATTTCGACGAAACTAGTTTCATCGGATCCGTAATGGTGAATTATTGTAGGATTTCAAGTTTCGTATCGATCGAACTTGTCGTTTGATCGTATAGGCTTGAAACGCCTTGAAATCGATAAATTGAAAACAATTGAAATCAATTTGAAAAATATTGATTTTAGCATAACTTCTTCATACGATGGAATCTGGACATGAAACCTTTTCCATTGCATTTAAAATATTTTAAAACATCTATTTTGATATATGGGTTGATCCAATTTTGTTCTGGAGTCAGAACGGGCTTTTTGAGTCATTTTGTCGTTAGCGCGTATATTCAATCGGGTTCATCTATTCTTTTTCAACTTTGTCTATAAATACCCGGTTATATACCTAGCCTACTTCTATTTCTCATTTGTCTATATGTATAATTCAACTACCTCTCCTCCTCAATGGCAGACAAACACCTAATTCCAACTGCAATTCAAAATCAAAGCCAAATTTCAAACTCCTCAAAAAAAATCAGAAAAATTATATATCGAAGCTCTCGATGTAGGCATCACAGATCCGTAATTCGTTTTTCTGTTCGAATCGCCAGTTGTTCAGAAAGTGATCGTTTATTTTCGACCGTTCATCACTCGACGTTGAACTTCGTCTGATCGGGAAATCCTTTCTGGGTTTTGGAGAGGAGACCGAGGGGATCGCATCTAGGTGATTAGTTTGTCGATTGGACGGTTGGATGCAGCATAAAAATTCGATTTGGGCAACAAATTTGTTGCGGCTGGGGGTTGTTCTAGGGCATGGGTCGACATCAGGTGGCCTGTACAGCCTTGGGATGAGCGGCGGTTGGAAGCTAAGGTGGCGCGACGGTGGGTAGCTAGCGGCGGCGTGCTCAAAGCAGGTGGCGGCGCATTCATTGCTGTTAGTTTTTTTTCTCTGGTTCATGCGTTTTGCCTAGGAAGAGGGTAGCGTGCGTGCGTCTTGAGTGATGACGTGGCCGTTTTACACACGATATCCGCTTTACGCACGGTTTTCTCCGCTAGGTTCGTATTGGAATTCCGGACACTTTGACGCTGGTTTGAGCGGATTCTGAGACTGTCCAATTTTTGGGTTTAAATTGGATTTAAATTCAATTTAAATTCAAAAGTTGGGTGTTTTAACCCAATCACAACTTCTAAATTTCTGTTGTGATTATGCATTTATTTACGACTTTTCCTTATATTTTTAATCATCATCTCAGTTAATTGCATTTATTTAAATTAAATCCTTATTTAATTTATTTTTGAATATAACTGCCAGTTAAATACATGTTCTATATATTATCAGTTATCTATTGATATTGATTGATTATTTTGGATGATGATTGTGATGGATGTGTGATCTGTTAATGGATGAATGGATGTTGTAATTTATATATTATTATAAACTGCAAGTTGTTATGCATTTTATTCCATTTGGGATTGCGGTTTGAAATGACATGTAATAGTAATTTTATTTTAAATTACGGATTGAAATGATAAATATCTGTATCACTTGACCATAGGGTAGAAAATTTTATACAAACACCGTGGTCTATATATAAAAGTATTTTGAAATGATTTTCTATGGTTTTGGAAAGAAATATACAGTTTAATAAATATTAATTTTTGATATTATATAAATATCATTTATATACACGTATATATAGTTAAATTCTTCAATTTAAGCTATGTATAAATTTGTTTAATAAAAATAAGTTGAATAATGGGAGTTTGATTGTTTTATATGATATGGTTAAGTACCTGTTTAAGATATAGTATATATGGAGTTTTAATGACGTAATGAAAAATTAGTTGGAAGATAATATGAAATTGGTTTGAATTAAATTATTTAAGAATTATACTCGAATAAAATTGATTTTCAATTTAATTAAAGTCGTGATTTTAAAGGGTATGATTTTTATAACTTGATTTAGTTTAGAGTGATTCAAATGAATATCAAGTTGATTTAATTAAATATATCAAATTAAATTTTTTTAAAGAATATCCAGTTGTTTGAAGTTAAAGGTTTTACTTAAAGTACATTGATTTATTAAGTAAACATTTCAAATCTAATATTATAGCAATTGAATTTGATATATATAGAATTATCAAAGGACTAGTTTGAAAAGATGGAATATTTAAAGTTTTGAAATATATGACTTGAAATGGTTTATTTGGAGGTTAAAATCGGTATTTGAAATTCATTTGTGGAATTTAAGAAGCTATTTATTTATATAAGGTAATTTAATATTAAACCATTTAAGTCTTGGGAGTTATGATTTGGGAGCTAGGAAATTCGAAATATTATATTTTGGAAGGTTATATTTCAAGCGCTGTTTTCAAAATATATTAATTTGAAAGTGCTATGATTTCTGGAAAAGAATATATTTATAATAATAATGATATCATATTGATTTGGGTTTTTATGAAAATAATATCATATTGATTTGGGTTTTAAAATAGAAATGATATCGTATTTATATAGTTTTGAAATGGATATTATATTCTGGTTTTAATTATAAACTATTTTGAAAGTACCTCGGTGTTATAATAACGTTTGGTTGTTAAAGAGACCGGGATCGGAAGTTGTCATACTCTCTGCCAACTCCGAAAACCACTTTAACAACCATGTACGCGGTGGAGATTCCAGAATGAAGTAGGATGGTCGCGGCGTTTCCTTTAAGGTAAATACGTAGACCCGACTCCCGTGAGTTGGCATAAGGTGGCTAAAACAGGAGCAATAGACGAGCTAATGAGGTCATTCCTTTGATCGGACACACTCCTTCGCTATTATATTCTGACTTAGAGATTTTCTGGTGGCCACTTTTGATTCTTTTGATTTGGGGGTTTTGTTCGAGGTGGGTGGTAGTAGCTGCTACGCATTACCACCGGCCCGGAAGTGTAATTTGTATATCTACCATGGCATTGCCTAGTTGTGTCGTGTCACCTACCATAGCGTGCCTTGTACGAGTTTGGATTTCTCCCGTAGCCCGTGTGGTATCCTCTAGTGGCTTTCAGATCAGGAGAGACCATGATATTGGATGGACTACTGGAACTATTACGTGTTAAGGGCTATATGGATAACCCCTTAATGCTATTAAAAAGTAAGTTTATTTTACAATTAGACACTATTATAATAGCGAAATATTACTACATAGTAAATAGTTTAACGGATCCTTAGGAGATGTGAATCCCAAGCATCTCTTAAGTTACTGCACTCATATTTATTTTTGTTGATTTAACTCACATAAGATATTTTAGTTCCGACTCGAGTGTTTTGTCCTTTCAATTCGCTCGGGTCAGTCCGAGCATTTCAGGATTTGAAGATTTTATTCTGGAGGACGAAGACGAAGATTTGTATTACTATTATTTATTATAGTACTCCACTACATTCAAAATGTTCTGCTGCATTGTATTATTCTTTGGTATGTGTAACTCTGATATATATTGTACAATATAATCAAATGTTTTCGTAAAACAGCTTCATGAACTGTATATTTGATTATTATATTTTATCGTTCCGCTGCAAGATTCTATTTTGTTTTTTCTTTCTCTACTTATTCTTATTTACCCCATAACAATCCGCCCTTCTGTATGGTTTAAGTCTGATGTGTGTGGTTTATCGTCGATTAAAGCATGCAAAAATGCGGGACGTTACATCTGGTATCATAGTATAACGATCCTGACTCGACCTTCGAAAATCAGCACCGAATACGACACTCATATTCCAATGCCGCAGATCCAAACGCCGAATCTGGCTCGCCGGAGCTTATAACACCATTAAGTAAATAACACAGCGAAAGAAAATGAATATTATATATAACTCCAATGAATACAATATCCAATGATATACAAAAATGATATCAATTTGATACAAGAAAATCAGAGACAATAAATAATAGCGGAAAGAAAACGATAACACCAGCAGCGGATAATCTCCAAGATAGTCTTCAAAAGAGAACTCCAAGGCACCAATCCAGAAATAGCTCGAACAACCATTAAGTTGCACAAAGATAAGCAAGTGCAGTCCATATCCAAAGACTGAACTAGCTCCAAATAATCTACTGAACCTAACTATCTGAAAAACCCAACTGTAGACTGCCCATGTGGAAAAATTTTGGGCACCCAGAGTTTAGGAAAGGAACAATAAACTCCAGGTCAGTCGTGGGACTGATGTGAGCAACAAAAACAGTTTATCTTTTAAAAAAAGCAAGATTTATAAAAGAAAATCCGATATGCTTTTGGAAAATGAAACTACCGTATGACCTCCCACCACACACACAATGCAATCGCAGAATTGGAGGAGATTTCTTCTTATGATAGTCAAATATGCTTGATACGCAAACTTTCTTTGATAGTATTACTATAAGTGCAAAGTGCATAAAACATTTCGAAAGTATAATACTAATCTTAGCCATCATAGACATTCCGAACTATGCCTACTATAGCTACCATGTTCAATAGCAGGTTACCGCCACTTTCCATGGTAGTTATACAACTAAAACCGTATAGGGCGCGCATTGTTTTGATTGGATTTCCAACAAATGGTCAGGCTAAGGAACTTCCTATTGCCACATGGGTACGCCTCTGGAGGGACGCCCCGAGAACCTAACTAGATCTCTACCAACACAAGGCTGGGTTACCTCTGAAACCAGGTAACTACTGGCACGAATATGTCATCCCCCAGTTGTAACCAACCTTTATCCGGGGCCCCAACAACAATCACAAAGTTATATATATATATATATATATATATATATATATATATTTGCGACATCCACATAAGTTAAGTATCAGGGCTCCATATCATGACACCATTTCTATCTAGAAGGAAATGTACACACCCTAAGGGGCGCTGCCCCCAATAACCTTGCTGCATCTTTCCTGTTTCGACCATTTTCAGGGTGTGAGGTCCTGATGCAGTCTCATCCACAAAGCTACGCTTTATACAAAAGCTATGCTTTGATCACAAATGATCAGCAGCACTCAGCATACCACACTACCAAATTGGGAGTATATCGCTGAT
This sequence comes from Allium cepa, assembly GCA_030765085.1. Taxonomy (NCBI): domain Eukaryota; kingdom Viridiplantae; phylum Streptophyta; class Magnoliopsida; order Asparagales; family Amaryllidaceae; genus Allium; species Allium cepa. Next base: position 720,078,852 of record CM060935.1, on the reverse strand, counting down.
AACCTTCAACTACATTACCCACCTTGTACGTCTCAGAGAAGGGTGCTAGCTAAGAGAATAAATTCTCCGCCACCAACAGAAATGTATTTGAAAGAAATCTGCTTTATATCTCAAAATGTAATGTCAGACATACAATCCATACAAGTCTGTTCCGGATTCAAACAGAACCGAAGGCACTTCCGAAGAATTCCTTGCAAATTCGGGTATTCACAATCCCGATCGGACTTCCCATCACTTAGGGAATCTCTATACCGGTGCGACTCGATGCAGAGATAATCGATAGGTTATCCTATCGTTCTCACAAATACCCGGTCTTCACCACCAGTCTTCAAATGCTCATCCATTTCGTCGTATCACTTATTCGGAATGGGTTATACGACACAAAGGTCCTCTCCCGGCTAAACCGAATAATGAGCGCAATGTTTAAAAACATATGGATAATGAGATTTCAGTTAAGTCACTACTTAAAACCCAAACTTTCTTTTCAAATGGTTTAACAAATTACCATTTTCAAATCTTTAAACAAAAAGATTCACTTCCCAAAGTTCACCCTGATTTCACAAAGATTCATTCACAGTTTTTCAAATCATTTCCATTTCAATTTGGATTAACTCATTCTATCTTTGTAACAAGGATTTAATTTGTAGCTTTCAAACCCGTTTTCAAAGATTTATCCATAACTTGGAAGACCATTTTCATTTTAGACTTGAAATCCTTTCAACACAAATTGGAAGTTTATTACTTATGTGATTTGAAAACAAATAGTTTTCGTTTCATAAAAATCCAATTATATTTGCATGAGTTAAAGCCCATGAATTAAATTCAAATTCCCAAATCAATACATTTAAAATGGTTTGACCCACATATAATTAGTATAACATCTTTAATCCCTAGTTTCAAATCATAGAATTCAATTTCCAATTTTGAATTCAAATTTGAGTCAAATTATTTAAATTTCAAAACATTATCTAATTATTCAAAAATAAATTTTATCCTCAAAACTCCTTTTCAAAAGCTTTTCATATTTAACCCAATTCCATTTCCAAACCATTTGAATTCAAAATTCAAATTTTTATAACCATTTTCAAAAAATCTGTGACTTAACCGATTTCCTCGTGCAATCCATATTTGTGTGTGTATGGTGTAGTCTAGGGGTTTTACACAATAGTGCAACATCATTCAGTCATCACATATTGCAATCACAACAACATCGATAAGCGGTATATTCCAATAACGCTTAGCTATATACACAGATTCACAGATAGAAAATATGAATGCATTATAAATAAATAAATTACATTCATCACAGATCACACTGAAACAACTCATAGCACAAAGAACAACAGATCAGAATATCAAACTGTTCGACAACCAATAGAATTTAAACATCTATAAGTGAGCTCAATTAATTATCTGATTGATTTAGATCAGATGGTCATCAATCATAATTACTTAACTTTAATCGATTTCAAATCATTTTATTAATGGTCCTTTAATCATTTATTAAATAAACCAACCTTTAATTATTGAATAATTGACCTTTAATTATTCAATTATCCTTTAATTAATTTCCCAAAATTAATTCTCCTCTCCCGGCTAAACCAAATAATTAATTGCCATTTAATTAATTATTCTTAATTAAGTACAATAAGTGATTTTTTCCTAACTACATAATCCACTTTAATTAATTAATTACTAATTAATCTTTAATTTATTTCCTGAATTATCAAAGTCTTAATTACCCTTAAGATAAACATCCTCTTTGTAAAATACCAAATCACATTTCTAAAACTTTTACCTTTAATTTATAATTTGACTTTATTTATAAATTAACTAAATTTAAAATATCTTTAAGTATTTAACATACTTAATTTTAAAAAAAATCAAATAAGATTATTAATATCAAATTTTAATTACAAATTTATTCTATCTTAATAATTTATTTAATTACAATTATAAATCAATTACGTTCTTGATTAACTTTCACTTTAACTTTATTAATAAATCTCTCACTTAATAATCTTAATCAAATTTCAACTTAACTTGTCAACATCATTAAATTCATTAATACTATGATTTTGCTTAACATCATTAGCTTAACTTAAAATCTATCAGTTACTTTGAAACAAAATCCCAGGAAATCCCTATGCTTACTCGGGTTTCTTTCCCATCTTCCCTGAGTCTTCGCTCTTCTTCTTCTTATTTACATTTTCTTTTTAGTTAATCTCAAATCTCATAACTAATTACAATTACTAATTTCTTGATTAGAAAATTAATTAGGATTTAAAATATTCTTAAGTACTCACTTTGTAAAGACCCGTAAGTCCGTACTCCTTGAATAGACACTAATCTCCTTTGTTTAATTCAAGATGAATGAAAATACGAACCCTTAGGGGTTTTAAAAAGATTTTAAGAAAAGAAAAAGTAGAAAAGAAGGTAGAAAGAAGATGGAGGGAAAAGGAAATAGAAAATAGAAATTAGGGAGGAGAGAAAACAGAAAAGAAGATAGAACATTTTAAAATAGAAGAAAAAGAGAAGAGAGAACATAGAGAAAATAGAACGGAATTTTAAAATAGGACGGAACAGAAAACAACAGAATAACATCAGAATCTCATAATTCGCAGCGGAACAACATATAATAATAAATGAATAATCTTTAAACAAAGAACTATATCAGTTATTACATTTTATACATTACATTACATCATATCATCAGAGTGTACAACAACAACAACAACAACAGTGCAGTGGAAAAAGAAATACTATATAGTAGTAATACGCCATGCCATCCAGCTTGCCTCCAGCAACTCCAGAATATCCAGAATATCCTGATAAACCTTAACTCTTAACTGCCCGTGTGAAAATTGGTGGGCACCCAGAGTTTAGGAAGGAAAACAATAAACTCCAAGTCAGTCATGTGACTGGTGTGAGAACTCAAAACAGTTTATTTATCTTTAAAATCAAAATAGAGGAATATTTTTATTTCAATTCGCAATGCTTTTAAAAATGAGACTACCATAAGGCCTCCCGCACACACACACAATGCAAACGCAGAATCGGAGGAGATTTCTCCTTATGATAGTCAAAGATGCTTGATACGCATTTAAAAGAACATTTCATATTATTATTAGTGCATAGTGTAGGGAAAAATTTATTTCGAAAGTAGAATATAAATCTTAGCCAACATAGACATTTCGAACTATGCCTACTATAGCTACCATCCAAACAGTGTTGCGACACCATAAGTGAATGATAGGTTCTACAACTAAAACCGTACAAGTTTCGTATTGGGAATTGGATTTCCAACAAATGGTCAGGCCAAGGAACTTCCCATTGCCACATGAGAATGCCTCTGGAAAGACATCCCCGAGAACCAAACCGGAACTCTGCCAACACAAGGCCGGGTTACCCCTAACTGGGTAACTACTGACACGAGCACGCCATTCCCCGATCGTAAACGACCTTTCTCACGGGATCCCGATAGCCAACAACCACAAAGTAATAAATTCGTAGTAACCACATAGGTTAAATATCTGGGCTCCATACCATGATACCACCTCTATCCAGAAGGAAATGTACATACCCTAAAGGGTGCTACCCCTCATAACCTTGCCGCATCTTTCCTGTTTTGACCATTTTCGGGGTGTGAGGTTCGACGAAGTCACGTCCACAAAAACATACTTTATACAAAAGCCATGCTTTGGGTCAACAAATGATCAACACAATGATCACTAAGATAGACGATCAAATAAACGATCCTATCACAATAATCAACACAATGATCATTTCAGCAACACTCAGCATATCACATTACCAAATTGGGAATATATCGCTGATAACATTCAACTACATAACCTCTGAGCTCGTACGTATCAGAGAAGGGTGTTAAGCTAAAGAATAAATTCTTCGCCACCAACAGAAATATATTTGAAAGAAATCGGCTTTATATCTCAACTTGTAATGTCAGACACACAATCCATACAAGTCTGTTCCGGGATCGAACAAAACCGAAGGCACTTACAAAGAAGTCCTTGCAATCCGGATATTCACAATCCTGATCGGATTTCCCATCACTTAGGGAGTCTCTATACCGCTGCAACTCAGTGCAGAGACAATCGATAGGTCATCCTATCGCTCTCGCAAATACCGGGTCTTCAACACCGATCTTCAATGCGATTCACAACGACGTATCACATATTCGGAATGGGTTATACGACCCCATGGTCCTTTCCCGGTTAACCCGAATAGTGAGCGCTTATTTAAAAATAAGTGTGGCATTCACATTCAACAAATCACATCAATTACCCATTCAAAGGGAAATATTGATAGTCGGTTATTGAACTATCACTGGATATGCACACATCACCAGATTCCAAATAATTTTCCAAATTATTTATTTCACAAAATATCTTTACAAGATATATAATTTCACACTTCAAAAATAAAACAATATTTATTTTTAAACCAATTCCACTTCCTTTATAAATTCCTTAGTGAATTTATATTTCACAATATCAATGAATATATGATTTTAATTATTCATTTTCAATTTATCTTCAAAAAGATAAATTCTAAATATCACTTCATATTGGAAAACAATTCCATACTTATTTATTCATAAGTAATTCACAAATTTTATTTATTTTCAACACTTGGAAAATATTCAATATACTTAAATCGAGATTAAGTATATATTTCATTCTTTAAGGAAATCATTCACTTTAACATATTTATTTGGGCCAAAACGAATGTTACGTAAAACATTGTTACGACGACCCAAAATCACTAGTATAGGGATTCGAAATTAAAATAGATATATAAATCCCAATACTATACAAAACATTTCCTTTCGGAAATCATTTACTATAACAACAGTGTTATAGTCCACCATTTCCTTTTATTTCTCGAAAACGTCTATTTCAACAATAAATGTTGAAATCTATGGTTTTGAATCTCAACACATTTTAAAACATCGTTAGATTGTTTTAAGTTCTTTTTAAAACATCCAAATCCAAAACAATTCCTTTAACGTGTTATTCACTATTCAAAAACGTGAATATACTACGTTAACACATTTCATCATTTCTATTCATTTTATTTTAAAGGATCATTCACAGTTAAAAATGTGAATATAACTCCATTAATAGGTTTCAACAATTAACTTATCAAAATAAGTTGTTTGCGAATTTATAAACAACGTTTATAAATTCCATTTCTATTTATTTATAAAAACTTCCTTTTTATAAATTCTTTTATTAACCTATCCCAGTTTATAACTCAATTTTAAACTAAAAGTTCATATTATAAGCCAAATGCTTATAAAACGATTATTTTACAAAATCGTTCTTTCAAAGACTTTCCAAATCATAAATCTTATAACTTATAAGATTCATTTATTTAACCAAATCTATTCCTTCAATATAACTTCACAAATTTATAAATCTTACTATTTATAAATTTCATTTATAACTTCACCGTCTATAATTCTATAAATTTCATTCTTTAATGAAATTCGTTTTCACTTCATTCAAACACTTATAAAAACTCGTTTTATAATGTCCATATTTCAATTTATAAATACCATTTATAAATATCTTAATATAATTCAATTTATATTATTCTTTAAAATGTCTTTAAATTCCCTTAAAACTTCATCCTTTTAATTCATAAAATAATTAAATTTTATAAATCCTATATTTCAACTTTTCAAAATAAATTCAAATAAAAATTCCGATTTAACTATTTTATAAACTCAATAGCATCATATTCTCAAAAATCAGTTTTTTTTACTGTATTTCACAAAAATCATAATTTTTATAACTTTAAAAATTATAACGTTTATTTATTTAAAATGGGTCAATTCCAAAATTATTTTATAAAACGTATACTTTCTAAAATCACTTTAAAATCATTTTAAAATCCCAAAATCTGGGTCCATTGATGCTACACACCAAATAGTCAATCACGACAACAACGATATCATATATCAATATGATAATCAATCAAATATCAAAATATCTGAAATCAAATAAAAACTGTTGAGGAATCCAGTTGGATCCCTCCAACCTGTTTTCCTGCATCCACAAACATTAGCACAATACCAATTTCGCTCCAGTACGAAATTATCACGGTATATGTTCTTATTAAATATTATCCGCTTAATAACGGCGTAATAGAGTCTCATCCGCTAAACAAATAAAATGCGGAAAATCAACAACTCCAATATATACATATGCCAATATATATATATTGCTATTATATATAATACCAATTTCACTGTTTATGAAATATTCGCGGTATATGCTTTTATTAAATAACATCCGCTTACTAACGGCGTATAATGTCTATTTTAACAATCAATAGATATCAATCAACATTCAAACATGCATTCAAATATTTTAAATCTAACTATTTAAAATAAAATCGAAACTGATTCGATTGAGTGAGAAGTTCTCACCTTGATTTCAATTTCGTTTTAGCGATTTATTTCGAATAAAATTAAACGCGCGTTTAATTTTACCCAAAATTCTCACTAACTCCAAACGACTCCAATCTAATTTCATCGCGTAGTGCTCGTCCATACGATTCCAACGCAACTGGTTTCGCGCGTTTTCGACCTCGTATGAAAAAGTTATGAATTATTGAAGTTTGTACACGATTTATAACTTAATTACAACATAATTTAAAAAAAATTTAAACCTTAATCATCTACAGCCCTTGATCCAAATTCTGCAACATCTCCACCGTGCGTGCTCTCCTTCCTCCCCACGTTTCATCCCCAGTACACAAGAACACAACAAACAACCCACGAAACTCAAACTAGGTTTTGAATTTACAACCTCCATGCTTGATTAAAATATGATCAGAGACTTGCATTTTGAAGCTCTCCACCACAACCATGCTCGGCCTCAATCCCCACGAGCTCGGCCACCGTATGATGCTCGAATTGCGTGCATGAACGGCTACGAACGCGGCTCCATTACTCCCCCCACACGACACCAAACACAATCTCCACCGTTGGATACATTCGTCTCGACGAGATCTACAAGTTTCTAGTTGAAGTCGAAGTCTATCGGAGAGTGGATGAAGAGATAATCGAAGGGAAACGAGAACGTTTCCTGGCCGTTAATTCTATGGTGGCGGCTGCCGTTTGTAATTAGGGTTTTTAGTTTTTTTTTTTTAAGTGGGGGGCTATTTAAAGAGAAAACCGAAACACTATTCATTCCGGAAATTCCGAACTCCGATTTACGCGCCGAAACTGACGTTTCTAGGGTTTATCCCGCGTTCCGGACACAATGGAACAGGTTTCGGAAGCTAATTCGGACATCTGTGCGAGTTATGGCTACAAACGCTCAATTTGAATTAAACCGATTTAAGCGATTTTCTAGGCGTTTTAATTTGTACCGGACAAACGGTAAATCCAATTGACTTGAAATTTGAAACCTTACAATAATATCACATTACGGATCTGATGAAACTGGTTTCGTCGAAATCCGAGACTTTTTGAAAAATGGCTATTTTCACTCGCCAAATTAAAATTAAAAATAAATCGATGCGTTTCGAGCTGCCACGATCAAACGATAACTCCGATTGACACGAAAATTGAAATCCGGTAATAACTAACTATTACGGATCCAATGGAACTGGTTTCGTTCAATTCTGAGACTGTTCAAAAATTGACTATTTTCACTAGTCGATTTAAATATTAAAATATTCAATTTTCACAAATTAACTTTTAATTCGATTTTAAAAGTTCTAAAATATCATTCTAACTCCCACATGATAAAATAAAATTTTACAAATCATTTTCAATCATATTTAACTATATTTTCAATTATTTCCATAATTTAACATATTAAATTATCGATTTAATTATTCAGTTAAATCCAAAAATTCAAATTAAAATTTATTTGACTTATAAATTCACTTATTAATATTTAAAATTAATTAAATATTCAAATTTTAATTAATAAAAATTCTGGGTCGTTACACACTTAATCAATGAAATCCTAAAATAAATTCTTAACTTAAATCTTCGACTGTTAAATAACTTTATAAATATTTAAAATTGTTCAAGGAGGTTAATATAAACTATTTTTTTTACTTATAATTCTGAAAACCAAAATCAGAGAAGTTTTCAGGTTTTACTCGAATTAAAACTTCGAGTTTTCCACAATTTCCCGAGTCCCTTCCTTCACATATAACTTTTCCTTAAATAAGTTTAAGTTTAAAACATTAACAACAGTAAAGCAATCTCACGCAAGAAATCCCGAAACTAACTCGAGATAATCACTTCTTTTCCCGAGTACGCTCTCGAGAACCCGAACCCAAAATACTCAGATGTGCACACGATCGACTGTGCACGTGCATTCGCCACTGGTGAAATTCCGTCACCAGAGATGATCATCCACAACTCGACTAACGACCATCCATACGATCCCGATCCTCAACCTGAAATTGCATAGCCTAAATCTAAAACACCCCTTCCAATCGAAACAGGAAGTTCACCCACTCATCAGAAACCACCCCGCCCAAGCAATCTCGACCACCGAAACCCCCGAGACTTCGCCGTCCCCTACGTCACGTCTCAGGCACCTTCCCTCCAGATCCGGTCAAGCTCGATCAACCATAGGTGGTGAAAACACCTCATCTCCGACCTCGTCTAAATTCGACAGTAAAACCCTATAGTTGCCTCTCTCCAACATTTCCTACAATATAAAATTTGTCTAACATTTTTCCTAATATTATCGATTACTAGGCTTGCTTCATGCAAAATTTCAATATACAAAAATTCTACGGTTACCAGAAATCGATCAAAATGCATTTCCAGTTCCTCTATGAACTACTCCTCATTTACACCACTAAAAATCACCACTTTTTTTTAAAAAAAAAATCCTACTTTTGAATAAGTATTCAAGTTACATAATTGAATTCGCAATTGATCATGTTCGAATCTATCACATATTGAGTTTTCTTTGAAAAAAATCAGTTTTTTTCAGATGCTATATAACACTGTTATACTTAAAACCATCTTTAGATCTTGATTGAAGAATAAACAAACTTTTTTAATTTAAACTCCAAGCCTAAAAATGTTTTCATAAGAATATATTAAAATTTCTTGGTGATTTTCCACCCTGTAAACTAAAACAGAGAAGAACACTATACACAGCACAGTTATATAAGTATACACAGAGCAAAGCACACAGTTATTCATGCATCATATACTCAGGTTTAAATTTTAAATAGTATGTTTAATCACATAGAATATCTTGAAACAGAGAGCTGCTTCTTGTATTTGAAAACTGTAGATTTGTATTTAAGTTTTGATCTTCCCTTAGACTTGCTTTGTGGTTGAATTAAATGATGAGGCTTCTGTTTTTCCTTTCTGATTTGCTAAGTTAATTTCTTCATCTGGTTTTGTTTTATTTTGTCATTGAAAGAATCAAAAATGAAGATGGTTGATATATAGGAAAGAAGTGGATGGGGGATATATTTGTATTGTGGGCTGCATTAATGAGAAGTTGATATAAATAAAAAAGGTTGTACATGTGACGACCCCACTTCCAAACACTAGGAAGCGCATCGCTAATAAGAAAGAAAGGGATAGAGAATAGAAAGAAAGAGAAGAAAGAAGAAACAACACATCAGAATCTAAACAGCGGAATGAATAAATTATATTAATAACATAAAATATTACATAGTTTACAACCACTATCAGAGTACACAGATAATACAACACATACTAGACAGTTATAAACACCTGTCTAGTTATTACAACTCCATACAACTCAATAGATAACACAGAGATACAAACACAGCGGAAACTATATAGCTAACGCAGAAGCCTCCTGCTCCATTGTTTCTCCAATACTCGTCAAAGCCAACCTGAATCCCTTGGCTACTCGTAAAAATTTAAGTACCCAAGAGTTTATGAAAAATAAAAATAAACTCCGGGTCAGACAAGGGTCTGGTGTGAGTAACAGGTTAAAGTTGCTTAACTTTCAAAAACCCTTTGAAAAGAAAAGGTATCACGTAAGACTTCCCACACATAAATATGGAAAAGTTTTTACCTTACGCTAACCAAAACATTTGATAGGAAATCCAGTGATATTATAATAGTGTCTAGGGTTTTCAAGTAAAATACAGAAATAGCTGGAATGCTTACATCTCACATTCCAACATAGTTGGGCACAACTAATACGTACGACACTTATTGAATTTTGGATTCCATCAATGGCAGGGCTACTGGGGTACCGCCCGTCACAGTACGTGGCCTAGATCACCGTACCGAGGACCACTCCCGATCCCCTGCAACACAAAGCCGGAACCATTCCTTACTGAACAGTTCCAAACAAGACAACCCCGCAGTTGGTGCGCAATTCCAACCGCCCACACAGCCGAATAAAAAGGGACCTCTAGACAGGGGAAAATCTTGCTCTCAAGTGGGGGCTACCCACGAAGCTTTGCTGCACCTCCCCTGTTTTAGCCATTCCCGGTTGATGAGGCTTGAGGCTACGATTACCTTTATAGGACACATTATCTTAGAATGCTCATCGTCCACCTGACGATGTGCTGAAAGCATTCAATCCATACAAGTTCGTTCCGGGTTCGAACGAAACCGAAAGCATTATCTCGTTACACTCGTTTTGGAATCACATTCATGTTAACGACGATAACCCTTGCACTCCGAATCACCATCTCGAGTCTGAAAGTACTACCCGTCAAACTCATTACGAAATCACCCTCAGAGTTATACTGACGAATAGTCCTTACACCTCGAGTCTTCACTCTTCACATAAAATTCATGACCTATCGTTAATTTGGATCGATGTGGTTTTCGGATATCCAAATATGGAAACCCAATCCCGGTCTCATCGAAATCCAAAGCGTGTCTTTTAAGGCCAAGTTGTTTTAAATTTTAAAACAATTCAATTTCATTATCTATATACACATAGATAGATAATTCACATCACAATAGATAATCAACATTATCATCATAACAGATAGTCCACATTATCATTATCAAAGATAATCCATATCATCATCACATTGCAACCAATACATCCATATCACACAATATTACTAATCTCATATCTGAGATTTAAATCATTCAAGGCAACCAATATCATTCAATCATATATAAGCAATGATCTATAATCACCAAATATAATTAATTTAAAATGAATTAAATTAATTACTTCTATCTCTAATCAATTTAAAATGAATTAAATTAATTACTACATTAATATAAATCTTGCTTACATCATCATTAATTAATTACAAATTAATTAATTAATTATCCTCTAATTAATCACCTTAATTAATTACCCTTGATTAATTATCCTTTAATTACAATCAAGTAGTTATCCTTTAATTAATTTCACAAATTAATTACTCTTAACCATAATTAGTAATTAACCTTTAATTACTTCATTAATTAACCATAATTAATTATATTAAACCTTAATTAATTATAATTAATTAATTACCCTTAATCACTTATTAATGATTAATTAATCTTAGTTAATCAATCCTTAATTATATCATTAATTATGTTAATTAATGTTCCTTAATTATATTCAATTAATTATCTTAAATTAATTACATTAAGTAATTAATCTCAATTAAACCATAATTATTAATCACCTTTGATTAATCACACTTAGTAATTAACTACCCTTAATTACTTATCAAATTAATTACTCCTTAATTATTTCTTTAATTAATCCCTTGATTAATTATAAAATAATTCAATCCAAATTACTTTCACAATTCCATCATCATCCATTAATTACATCCAGTAATTATCTTTAAGTACTTCACTGAGTAATTACCTTCCATTAATTACATTAAGTAAATATTATCAAATCCAGAGTTTAAAATTAATTAAATTTAATTAATTAATTTAAACCAATCACATTAAACTCCATTAATTACATTAAGTAATTAATGTCTTAATTACTTTCATTTAAGTAATTAACTTAAATAAATTTCACAATTGATTATCATTAATTAATTAATCTAATTATTTATTAAAAATTAATCATATTAATTAATTATTAAATAATCATAGTTAATGACCATCATTAACTATTTATCATTCTTTAATTACTTTTCTTTAATTACTTCCTAATTTACCTCTAATTTAAATTAATTCAAATTATAAATTATAAATTAAATAAATAAGTCATTCCTTCATTATCTTATTTATTTAATTATCTTAACACCTTAATAATTTCTAAGAAAATCCATTTCTTATTATTAATTTTATTAATATTAAAGTGTACTTAGAACATTTCATTAAAAAAAAATTAAATTCAAATTTAATTTTGAATCTAAAATTCAAAATGATATTTATTTAAGCATAAACCGATTTGAATTCCATTTATAATCCTTTAAAATAAATGTAAATAACCTTTATTATTTTCATTTTAAAACTTATACAAGATAAGTCTTAATTTACTTAATTTAATTAAAAATAAGTTTTAAGTACATTATTATTTAAATTTCAAACTCAAATTTAACAATCATTTAACCTTCTTTTATCAATCCTTATAAATGACTTCATTCAAAAAGGAAAATCAAATTAAAATATTTGTTTGAAAACAAATTTACTTCAAATAAACAATTTAAATTTAACTTGTTTGCAAAAAATTCAAATTTTAAAACTTATTCAAATATCAGATTTAAATTCAATATATTTGAATCCATTCCTTATTTAAAAATTATTTGAATTTAATCTTGAATTAAACTTTTGATTTAAACCTTGATTCTAAAACTCTTTATTCACAATTCAAATTCCATTTTAAAAAGAAACTGAAAATTCAATCCTTTAAGAAAACTGAACTTAATTTTGAAATTCAAATTTGCTATTTAAAATTTTGTTTCAGGTTCAAAATGAAAATTTTAATTTTTCAGAAACTGCCAGATTTCCATCTTCTTTTTATTTTTATTTCTAAAAGCTAAAACCACTTTCAAATTTTTAAAACTTATAAGATTTCAAACTCTTATAAAACTATAACCCTTATAGCAGATTTAAACTTTGTTTAAATATTATCATAACTACTAATTCATTTAAATTTTTGATTTAAATTTTAAAACTGCAGACAGTTTTTCAAGAAAAACTGTAATATTCAAATTACCCGAGCCATCCTAAAAACTGCTTCGAGTTATCATGCTAAAAACTCCGAGCAATCTCACCAAAATCACGAGTAAAACTCGTGTGTCCTTCTCTGCCTTTACCTGAACATCATCAGACAAGTTACCTCACCGTGCATATGCACGGTGACTCCAGACCTTATTGATCATCGGCGATGATCAGGACACACCAGAAACCAACACCGTGTCTCACCTCAATCATCAATTCTTGCTTTAACCCTCGAATTCGAGTTCGAGATTTCTAAACCCAAACCTGGAACAAAATGGTCAAGCCCATCCCAAACCTGTCATCTCTTCAACACCCATCCTCCGACCACCGTAAATCTTGCAACTCCGGCCACATACTCGTCCATTACCACACTAACACCTCCCAAAATACCAACACACTCGATCCACAGTAGAAGACGAGAATGCTCGATCAAACTAACCTAGTTAAACTAGGGCTACAGACAAAAAAATCCACACCGCTGACACCACGATGAAGTTCATCGCCATCCAGCATTTTTCCAAGCTTCACTGGTCACTCCTCCCTCTACCAGAAGAAACCTGACCCTCTCAACCCTATAGATCACCACAAACCACTATTTCTTCCTTTCCTGTTCAACATAGAACTGCGCCCTAACACCTTAATTAAAAATCCTAATTTTTGTTCTAAAAATCATGTTTTGATCATAGTATTTAATTCATAATACTGAATTTACAAATTATTCAGTTTGAATTTTCATATATTTTTACATTCACTGATGTTTTCTGCTTCCAGAGAAAATTAGGCTTTATCTTATCTAACTTAAATTTTTAAACATTAACTTATGTTAAACCAAACAACATTTGTTTGTAAATCAAACCTTATCAGAAACTAGATTAAGTGGTAATGGATTTTAATTGAAATTTTGAAACTGGGGATAACAAAACAGAACAGAGCACAATATAAATATCATGCATATCCAAACACTCATATACACACACAACATATTTCATCATAGTAATTTATTTCAACAATATTTGCATGCAACCATATTTTATACTTAACTTTTTAAAATAAAGTTACTCACCTTAATAAGGAAGAAGACAGAGCCCTAGATTAAAAGCTTTTAAAAATTGGGAAACTTCGAATTTTGAATTGCCCAAATGAATCTGAGTTGTTGGTTTCTTATATTTTGAAACTTTAAATCCTGTGTTTGCATTTGCTCCAGATTTCACTTGCATGCAGACACCCCAGATAGAAGATGATGTAGATGAAAAATATGCAGGCTATTGATGCAGGTTTGAATTCCAAAAATGCAGAATTTCCTGCTTGATTTCATGCATCTGGTTTGTATGAAATTTTGAAATTGATTTGCATGCATACTTTATGAAATTCCAGATTTTTGACAAACAATGCAGGCAGGCTTTTATATTTGAACCAAAAATATGTAGGCTTGAATTCCAGAGATGCAGGTTTGATTGCATGTTGAACTGAGGCTTTTTGAAGATGATTTTGTTTTGATTTGTAAGAAGAATTTGCATGCAGACTTAATTGAATAAGAAATGCAAAGTCTCCTTGCTTTTCTTTTGGTTTGAGAAGTGGATTGTAGATTTGAAGAGGTCTACAGATTTTAATCTTTGAATGGAAGTGTTTATTTTTTTCTTTTCAGATTTGCTTGTCTTCAAATTTTTGGAAGAAGAAAAAAATGAAGGAAAGAAGGTTTATGTAAATTGAAATTATTAAAAATAAAAACAAAAGAAAATGCTAAATTAAATTTTTGACACTTGTAAAGAAGTTAACATTTGTCACTTAAAATGTCTTATTTCCTAACACATGTTAATTTATGTTTCTAAAAAAATTTTACAATTGTTTTATAAAAGTAATTTGTATTTAATTAAAAGTTAATTAGTATTTTACTTAGTATGTTATTATAAGATGGATTTAAACTTATGTTTAATAAATTAGACCATCATGTATTTATTTACATGTAAATAAATTTTAAAATGAATAAATCAAATTTTATTTATAAAATGAAACTTATACAAATATTTCAAAATCAAAACAAATTAAAAACATTTATACTTTTAAACTTCAAAGCTTTGAATTCTAATTCAAATCAAGTTATATATATACATATATAACTACACAATTTAAATTTGAAAAACAATTATTTTTATTAAAAGTTTATTTGTTAAAACAATGTATTATTATATTTTAAAAGTAACAACATTTGATAACTATAAATAAGAAATAAATTATTTATTTTATCCAATTATATTTTTAAGAAATCAAAATAAACCTTATTCTTATTTATTTAAATTTAAACTTGAGTTAAACATATTTTAAATCATTTAAACTTTTCCCTTATGTATTTAAAATCATATTTTTTTATTAAATTAAAATAAGATTTATTCTCAATATATGCATATTCTATATACATTGTAAATATAAAACAATTATTAACTTTTAAAAGATAAAATCTATCAATTACATATTTATTTTAATTGGATTATTAAATTAATTCAAATCTTGTTAACAAAGATTGTCAAATCAATTTAATTTTTAAACACAGATTATTAAATTGATATTGCCTAAAATTCTAGGTCATCACATTCCTTCCCCCTTAAAAGAATTTCGTCCCCGAAATGTAAAACAAAGGTAATGTAATAATCTATTTAAAGATTTAATTTTAAAACACAAGCATATACCAATGATATGCTAACAACCATAGCAATCAATTCACCCAATCAAACTAATCTAACTATCCAGACTAAATTTTGGATAGAACTTCCACGAGTTTCCCAAGTATATATACCGGGATACTCGCTCTACAGAATTCAAACAATCAATCCTGTTAAACCACAGAGCTCCTACTCATCTATATCTACAGAACTAGATAGCTTATCAGACTACAAATGAGTCTGATTCAACAACCAAACTTCCTTCTGAACTGCTGGTTCCAAACCAAAGATATATCATACACGTATTCCCTCAGCGATACGTGAAACTCATTGAATCCCAGTTATCCAATCTGGCAATTCAATCCTGAAAACCAAATACTGATCCAACCAAAACACGGAAAAGATCCAAACATCACGGAGTTAGCTTCCCAGACTTACCAAAACTTATAGCTTCTGAATCAGAGAAAACTTTATCCAAAACAAATCTCCGACTCTAGAATCCAAATTTCTTCATCTCTTATCCACAAAATTCTTCAGACAATCCTGGGCTGCCAACATCTAAACTGATCAGCTTAACCCTTGCTGATTTCCCCAGAAATAAACAAAACCAAAAACAACGCAGCACAATGATCTCCTCAAGATCAATCCAAAACCAAAACATAACTCTACTCCATAACCAGCAGAAGACAACAAACTTCTCCTAATCCGGAAGAGACAATCAGAAACACTTCCTAACTGCTTCTGTTGCACAACTCTGAAGTAAATAAGAAAATACTGACGAAGAACACGAGCACAACTGGACATCACTTCCCATAAATATGGTTCAAAAGACCCATAAAGAAAAAATCAGAAATTCTTCCAAAACCTGAGCTGCTTCACCAAACCCTATCTCAAGGAACCATCCTTCAACTACACTGAACCACCAGTTCCACTCTTGGAATTCTAGTCGATAAGAAAACTCAAACTCCAAATGCAGAAAAACCTCTGATTTCCCAGAAGACATCCAGAAAATTCTCCAACAATCCAAGAGAACACTCAAACAATCGCAAGTCACTTTTGCGATCAACCCAGATAAATTTCCAATGAAAAGCTGTCCTCTCTTTACCCAATAGAATAGTTTACACTGGTCTAGCCAATCCATTGAAGAAACGGATCCACTCTGCTGCTTCTGAATTCCACCTCCAGAAAAAACTACTCAGCTAAGACCTCTCTGTCGGCACAGTACACTCCAAGCTGCATTGCTGACATCGATGCCGAACTTCCTAATCCAAAGCCCTTCGAGAAACTCGGACTCCAAAGCTAACCACAACATCCTGCTGACTTTAGCCACAACATCGAAGCAGAATACTTCCAAAACTTGTTCCAAAGAAATATCTTCGGACACATCCCATATCACTGCATCTCATCACGAAGTTACAACTTCCTAAGATATCAAAATACCATCACTTGCTCCAGCCCAATCGAACAGATCCAACTCTACTCACCAAACTCTGCACTTCAAAGATGACTCCGAACCTTAACAGGTTTCCTTCAGAGATCAATGAAATCTCTACACTCTGCACAACTTACTCGAGACAGTATTTGGTCTACAGTCTCGACCAATACACTTCCAACCTCAAACATACAAACTCCAACCAACGGTAGTAATCGTGTTACACACACCACTACCTTATCTACCTTTATAACCTATATTGGATAACCCGAACAAGTAACCTAACAGATAGGTAGAAATAGATAAATATATATATATACATATTTAAAATTACAAATACGCTCTCTCAAGAAAGACACCACTTCAGAGCCTGGGTATTCGCTCAACCTAATGCTCTGATACCACCTGTGACGACCCCACTTCCAAACACTAGGAAGTCGCATCGCTAATAAGAAAGAAAGGGATAGAGAATAGAAAGAAAGAAAAGAAAGAAGAAACAACACATCAGAATCTAAACAGCGGAACAGATAAATTATATTAATAACATAAAATATTACATAGTTTACAACCACTATCAGAGTACACAGATAATACAACACGTACTAGACAGTTATAAACACCTGTTTAGTTATTACAACTCCATACAACTCAACAGATAACACAGAGATACAAACACAGCGGAAACTATATATCTAACGCAGAAGCCTCCTGCTCCATTACTTCTCCAATACTCGTCAAAGCCAACCTGAATCCCTTGGCTACTCGTAAAAATTTGAGTACCCAAGAGTTTATGAAAAAAAAATAAACTCCGGGTCAGACATGGGTCTGGTGTGAGTAACAGGTTAAAGTTGCTTAACTTTCAAAAACCCTTTGAAAAGAAAAGGTATCACGTAAGACTTCCCACACATAAACATGGAAAAGTTTTTACCTTACGCTAACCAAAACATTTGATAGGAAATCCAGTGATATTATAATAGTGTCTAGGGTTTTCAAGTAAAATACAGAAATAGCTGGAATGCTTACATCTCATGTTCCAACATAGTTGGGCACAACTAATACATACGACACTTATTGGATTTTGGATTCCATCAATGGCAGGACTACTGGGGTACCGCCCGTCACAGTACGTGGCCTAGATCACCGTACCGAGGACCACTCCCGATCCTCTGCAACACAAAGCCGGAACCATTCCTTACTGAACAGTTCCGAACAAGACAACCCCGCAATTGGTGCGCAATTCCAACCGCCCACACAACCGAATAAAAAGGGACCTCTGGACAGGGGAAAATCTTGCTCTCAAGTGAGGGCTACCCACGAAGCTTTGCTGCACCTCCCCTGTTTTAGCCATTCCCGGTTGATGAGGCTCGAGGCTACGATTACCTTTATAGGACACATTATCTTAGAATGCTCATCGTCCACCTGACGATGTGCTGAAAGCATTCAATCCATACAAATTCGTTCTGGGTTCGAACGAAACAGAAGGCATTATCTCGTTACACTCGTTTTGGAATCATCCTCAGAGTTAACGACGATAACCCTTGCACTCTGAATCACCATCTCGAGCCTGAAAGTACTACCCGTCAAACTCATTACGGAATCACCCTCAGAGTTATACGGATGAATAGTCCTTACACCTCGAGTCTTCACTCTTCACATAAAATTCATGACCTATCGTTAATTTGGATCGATGTGGTTTTCGGATATCCAAATACGGAAACCCGATCCCGGTCTCATCGAAATCCAAAGAGGGTCTTTTAGGGCCAAGTTGTTTTAAATTTTAAAACAATTCAATTTCATTATCTATATACACATAGATAGATAATTCACATCACAATAGATAATCAACATTATCATCATAACAGATAGTCCACATTATCACTATCAAAGATAATCCATATCATCATCACATTTCAACCAATGCATCCATATCACACAATATTACTAATCTCATATATGAGATTCAAATCATTCAAGGCAACCAATATCATTCAATCATATATGAGCAATGATCTATAATCACCAATATAATTAATTTAAAATGAATTAAATTAATTACTTCTATCTCTAATTAATTTAAAATGAATTAAATTAATTACTACATTAATATAAATCTTGCTTATATCATCATTAATTAATTACAAATTGATTAATTAATTATCCTCTAATTAGTCACCTTAATTAATTACCCTTGATTAATTATCCTTTAATTACAATCAAGTAGTTATCCTTTAATTAATTTCACAAATTAATTACTCTTAACCATAATTAGTAATGAACCTTTAATTACTTCATTAATTAACCATAATTAATTATATTAAACCTTAATTAATTACAATTAATTAATTACCCTTAATTACTTATTAATGATTAATTAATCTTAATTAATCCATCCTTAATTATACCATTAATTATATTAATTAACGATCCTTAATTATATTTAATTAATTATCTTCAATTAAATTAATTACATTAAGTAATTAATCTCAGTTAAACCATAATTATTAATCACCTTTGATTAATCACACATAGTAATTAACTACCCTTAATTACTTATCAAATTAATTACTCCTTAATTATTTCTTTAATTAATCCCTTGATTAATTATAAAATAATTTAATCCAAATTACTTTCACAATTCCATCATTATCCATTAATTACATCCAGTAATTATCTTTAACTACTTCACTGAGTAATTACATTCCATTAATTACATTAAGTAATTATTATCAAATCCAGAGTTTAAAATTAATTAAACTTAATTAATTAATTTCAACCAATCACATTAAACGCCATTAATTACATTAAGTAATTAATGTCTTAATTAATTTCATTTAAGTAATTGACTTAAATAAATTTCACAATTGATTATCATCAATTAATTAATCTAATTATTTATTAAAAATTAATCATATTAATTAATTATTAAATATGTTAATGACCATCATTAACTATTTATCATTCTTTAATTACTTTTCCTTAATTACTTCCTAATTTATCTCTAATTTAAATTAATTCAAATTATTAATTATAAATTAAATAAATAAGTCATTCCTTAATTATCTTATTTATTTAATTATCTTAACACCTTAATAATTTCTAAGAAAATCCATTTCTTATTAATAATTTTATTAATATTAAAGTGTACTTAGAACATTTCATTAAAAAAAATTAAATTCAAATTTCATTTTGAATCTAAAATTCAAAATGATATTTATTTAAGCATAAACCAATTTAAATTCCATTTATAATCCTTTAAAATAAATGTAAATAACCTTTATTATTTTCATTTTAAAACTTATACAAGATAAGTCTTAATTTACTTAATTTAATTAAAAATAAGTTTTAAGTACATTATTATTTAAATTTCAAACTCAAATTTAACAATCATTTAACCTTCTTTTATCAATCTTTATAAATGACTTCATTCAAAAAGGAAAATCAAATTAAAATATTTGTTTGAAAACAAATTTACTTCAAATAAACAATTTAAATTTAACTTGTTTGAAAAACATTCAAATTTTAAAACTTATTCAAATATCAGATTTTAATTCAATATATTTGAATCCATTCCTTATTTATAAATTATTTGAATTTAATCTTGAATTAAACTTTTGATTTAAACCTTGATTCTAAAACTCTTTACTCAAAATTCAAATTCCATTTTAAAAAGAAACTGAAAATTCAGTCCCTTAAGAAAACTGAACTTAATTTTGAAATTCAAATTTGCTATTTAAAATTTTGTTTCAGGTTCAAAATGAAAATTTTAAATTTTCAGAAACTTCCAGATTTCCATCTTCTTTTTATTTTTATTTTTAAAAACTGAAACCACTTTCAATTTTTTAAAACTCATAAGATTTCAAACTCTTATAAAACTATAACCCTTACAGCAGATTTAAACTTTGTTTAAATATTATCATAACTACTAATTCATTTAAATTTTTGATTTAAATTTTAAAACTGCAGACAGTTTTTCAAGAAAAACTGTAATATTCAAATTACCCGAGCCATCCTAAAAACTGCTTCGAGTCATCATGCTAAAAACTCCGAGCAATCTCACCAAAATCACGAGTAAAACTCGCGTGTCCTTCTCTGCCTTTACCTGAACATCATCAGACAAGTTACCTCACTGGGCATGTGCACGGTGACTCCAACACTTATTGATCATCAGCGATGATCAAGACACACCAGAAACTAACACCGTGTCTCACCTCAATCATCAATTCTTGCTTTAACCCTCGAATTCGAGTTCGAGAGTTCTAAACCCAAACCTGGAACAGAATGGTCAAGCCATCCCAAACCTGTCATCTCTTCAACACCCATCCTCTGACCACCGTAAATCTTGGAACTCCGACCACATACTCGTCTACTACCACACTACCACCTCCCAAAATACCAACACACTCGATCCACAGTAGAAGACGAGAATGCTCGATCAACCTAACCTAGTTAAACTAGGGCTACAGATAAAAAAATCCACACCGCTGACAACACGATGAAGTTCATCACCATCCAGCATTTTTCCAAGCTTCACTGGTCACTCCTCCCTCTACCAGAAGAAACCCGACCCTCTCAACCCCATAGATCACCAGAAACCACTATTTCTTCCTTTTCTGTTCAACAGAGAACTGCGCCCTAACCCCTTAACTAAAAATCCTATTTTTTGTTCTAAAAATCATGTTTTGATCATAGTATTTAATTCATAATACTGAATTTACAAATTATTCAGTTTGAATTTTCATATATTTTTATATTCACTGATGTTTTCTGCTTCCAGAGAAAATTAGGGTTTATCTTGACTAACTTAAATTTTTAAACATTAACTTATGTTAAACCAAACAACATTTGTTTGTAAATCAAACCTTATTAGAAACTAGATTAAGTGGTAATGGATTTTAATTGAAATTTTGAACCTTGGGATAACAAAACAGAACAGAGCACAATATAAATAGCATGCATATCCAAACACTCATATACACACACAACATATTTCATCATAGTAATTTATTTCAACAATATTTGCATGCAACCATATTTTATACTTAACTTTATAAAATAAAGTTACTCACCTTAATAAGGAAGAAGACAGAGCCCCAGATTAAAAGCTTTTAAAAATTGGGAAGCTTCAAATTTTGAATTGCCTAAATGAATCTGAGTTGGTGGTTTCTTATATTTTGAAACTTTAAATCCTGTGTTTGCATTTGCTCCAGATTTCACTTGCATGCAGACACCAGATAGAAGATGATGTAGATGAAAAATATGCAGGCTATTGATGCAGGTTTGAATTCCAGAAATGCAGAATTTCCTGCTTGATTTCATGCATCTGGTTTGTATGAAATTTTGAAATTGACTTGCATGCATACTTTATAAAATTCCAGATTTTTGAGAAACAATGCAGGCAGGCTTTTATATTTGAACCAAAAATATGCAGGCTTGAATTCCAGAGATGCAGGTTTGATTGCATGTTGAGCTGAGGCTTTTTGAAGATGATTTTTTTTTGATTTGTAAGAAGAATTTGCATACAGACTTAATTGAATAAGAAATGCAAAGTCTCCTTGCTTTGCTTTTGGTTTGAGAAGTGGATTGTAGATTTGAAGCGGTTTACAGATTTTAATCTTTGAATGAAAGTGTTTATTTTTTTCTTCTCAGATTTGCTTGTCTTCAAATTTTTGGAAGAAGAAAAGAAAATGAAGGAAAGATGTTTTATGTAAACTGAAATAATTAAAAATAAAAACAAAAGAAAATGCTAAATTAAATTTTTGACACTTGTAAAGAAGTTAACATTTGTCACTTAAAATGTCTTATTTCCTAACACACGTTAATTTATGTTTCTAAAAGAAATTTACACTTGTTTTATAAAAGTAATTTGTATTTAATTAAAAGTTAATTAGTATTTTATTTAGTATGTTATTATAAGATGGATGTAAACTTATGTTTAATAAATTAGACAATCATGTATTTATTTACATGTAAATAAATTTTAAAATGAATAAATCAAATTTTATTTATAAAATGAAACTTATACAAATATTTCAAAATCAAAACAAATTATAAACATTTATACTTTTAAACTTCAAAGCTTTGAATTCTAATTCAAATCAATTATATATATACATATATAACTACGCAATTTAAATTTGAAAAACAATTATTTTTATTAAAAGTTTATTTGTTAAAACAATGGATTATTATATTTTAAAAGTAACAACATTTGATAACTATAAATAAGAAATAAATTATTTATTTTATCCAATTATATTTTAAGAAATCAAAATAAACCTTATTCTTATTTATTTAAATTTAAACTTGAGTTAAACATATTTTAAATCATTTAAACATTTCCTTTATGTATTTAAAATCATATTTATTTGTTAAATTAAAATAAAATCTATTCTCAATATATGCATACTCTAAATACATTGTATATATAAAACAATTATTAACTTTTAAAAGATAAAATCTATCAATTACATATTTATTTTAATTGGATTATTAAATTAATTCAAATCTTATTAACAAAGATTATCAAATCAATTTAATTTTTAAACACAGATTATTAAATTGATATTGCCTAAAATTTCGGGTCATCATAGTACAGGTGATTATATTTTGCTTGTACAATAGGGTGATTATTTTTCTTTTTTAGTACAAATAGGATCAAACCAATTTCTTGCTTATGGACCCTGAAGATATTTTCGAATTAACTTCTATGTTTGCTGAGATGATATTGTGGTGGCTAAAGATACTAGCATTAAATACATTTGTCTTCTCTTTATACACTTTCATATCTATCTTTTCTTTCCTTTAGTCTTGTACCTAGTTGAATATACACGTGATTTACTTTTGTGAGCATATTCATAATCAGGTTTGTTTTAAATCTGCTTACTTTATTTTTATTTTATTTTATTTTTTTCTTCTTTAGTCTTATGCTTTCTTGTTTGCTTCTTGTCTACATATTTACCTATATTGTTTGTTGACTTTATTTTCATGAGTAAACACTTGTTTCATCTTTTGCATATAGTTGAATATATTATTTATATGTTCTTAGATTTTTTTTCTTTCTATCTTCTCTTGCAAGCTCACATACTTGAATATATATTTCTTCCATTGTTTATGTGAAGATATTTTTGTTTTCTTTTGTTTTAAAATTGAACTATCAAACATCTTCTAAGTCATTTATTTAAATTTAAAATTCAAATTCCAAAGTCAAATCCAAATTTTATTCCAAAATATATTCAAAATTTACATTAACTATTAATTTAAATTTAATTAAAAATTGGGATTGTTACACAGAGCGAGGTTTAGCAATAAACCTTAGCTTTGTGGGGTTTGACTCTTTGCTAATAGGGTAGTCATATCAAATGATGAGTTGCTGAGAGTATATATATGAGAATGTGTATTTGTTAGTGTTATAAAAGGTTTTAATATTGTGTTAATCTATTCCGTATTGTATTTATAAATTCTGGTTGGTGCATGGGACGCTATGACATCAATAGGAATTTCTAAACACTTAATAGGACAGACCGACATAATATTTGTTTTTAATATAGGTGAATGAAATAATTTTGCCTACTATATTTTCTATATATATGAAATAAATTTTATAAATAAGGTTATATTTGGTTGCAATATATTGGTTGTTAGGTAGTAAAAATTATAAATAATAGTTGAAATGAGATTGAAAATAAAATAAATGTAGAATTTGAAATTTAGAACTTAAGTTCCGGGATTTTGAAAATCTCTTTCGAATAATTTTGGAATATAATAGTATTATTTAGAAGTATTTTATGATATAAATATTTCAATATAATTTGGAAGGATTATTTTAAAGAAGAATTTGGAAAAAAAATAAGTTCTGTACTTCCCTCTCCGTCGTTGGAAAATAATTTCGGTGATGAGTGCACGCATCATCGATATTCATATTCGAGTTTCGAAGTGGGAATGCCACTGTAGTAGTTTTACTGCAGATTTATTTTGATAAATAAATGTAAATTTTAAATTGTTTAAATATAATTTGATATATAAATTGCAAGTATCTATTTGTCTATTATTTTAAAACGATATGAAATTTAACCCGGTACTTAGTTCTTAAGTTTTTGTTAATTAATAGTTTCTATTATTGTATAAAAAGGAATGTAACAAATAAATAATTGAAACGTCTAAATGAAATAAGAGATTTAATGCTAAGTTATAAACTAAAAAAAAAAGAATTTTAAATCTGTAACATATAAAACAAAGGGTATTATTATTGAACATTTAATTAACTAAAAGAAATATGATAAACTTGTATGATTTTAATTACATTCTTAAAGGCATATATACTACTTACCAAAAGATATTAGAAGTTGAATGTTAATAAGAAAATGTAATAGATATTATGCAAGTAATAAACTTGAGGTATGAAAGTAATTAATGAAAACCTTTAATAAATAAGAATTTGGTGTTGTAGTTGCTATAAAATTAAGTATAATTGAAATACTAATAATTAAATATAATAAAAGGCAGGTATTGTAAGTAAGAAATGTTAAACTTAAGTAAATAAGTTACAGTTATTTCTAAATAAAATTGTAGGAAATAAATGAAAATTAAAAAGATAAACCATTATATGAATGAAAAAGAAAATCAAACAACAAATGTATGAATGGAATTGATACGGAAAAACTAAATCTGTTGTTTGAAATGGTTGTTGTTTGTTTTGGTTATGGTTGTTTGGGTAAGGATACTTTAAATTTGTTGGATGAATGAATAATCTATTTAGTTTCATCTGAGGCTTTGAGTAAATGGTGCGCTTAATAGTTTATTTTTCATTCTGTACAATTTAAGGGTTTTAACCCGAACAACTATTTGTTTGTTTGCTATGGATAGTTGATTTTATTTGCCTTTATATGGTGGTTGTATGGGGTGATTGCAAGTGATTGTTGTTTGGATTGATGTGGTTGTTATGGTTGAAGCAACACTAAATATTTCATTTTATATAATTATTAACTCTTTTGGACTATATAAGTGAAATACAGGTTATGGAAGCAATTGCTACAGCTTTTTGGTTTCATAATTAAGCGTTAATTGCCCGACAAATATGTACGTTTTCGGATTATGATTTATAGCGTTATTATATTATTATTTTTCCCGTGTTGGGATATATATATATATATATATATATATATTTGAAATATATGTTGTATATTGTTATTTTTGATATTATATTTCCTCTCGAGCCTCCCTGTACAAGGGAGACTCTGCAGATTTTTTTCAAAATTTTAGACTTAGAAAATATTTTGAAAGTTTTTTTCAAACCTTATTAATTTGAATATAATAAATTTAACTGTTTATAAATCTATATATTTTATTTAAATTATCCTATTCTGTAAATTTATAGTTATGAATATAATGTTTTGAATAATATATATTGATTGATAAGTTACTCTTTCCCTTCTTTTCCTTTTCGGGGACGAAAAGTTTTGAGTGGGGGAGAGTGTAACGACTCGGAAAATTCGGTAATTAAATTTCTTAATTTAATAAGATTTTGGTGACTTGATATTGAAGGAAGTAAAATTTTAGTGAATTATTAATGGGAATAATAACTTGGATAAGATTTGGTAAGTTAATTTTTAATAATTTGAATGTAACAGTATAAATGTAAGTTAATTGTAACAACCTGATATTTTCAGCCATTCGCATCCGCACATGTCGGACTTGAATTGCTCAAAATACCGCATTGTAAATAAATTTGGAGCAAATGAAATACAAATCACAGAATCACAGACACAGAACAAACAGAATACCTCGCAGCGGAATTTAAAATACATAGTAGTTCATGAAGCTACTATGGCAGAGTCTCAAACTAAATACATAATACAGTCTGAAAACAACATAATAGAAATCCCAAATACATAGAAGTTCACTAATACATGAGATAAACTAGAATAGCTGAAACAGAAAGTAGGTATAAATGTAGATAAGCAGAAACTCCAGCAAAGACCAGCTCCAAAAAGAGAATCCAAAGCTGTGAATACTCAGGCTGACCCGAGCGTAAAGTAAAACACAAAACACTCGAGTCAGGACAATATATACTTATATAATGTAAACCAACTCAAGTGAACTGAAGTAGAAGTACACAATAACTTAAATGATGTTTGGGATCGCCCATCCTTTAAGAATCAGTTAAACTATAAATTAATTACATCCCGTGGTTAAAATTTCAAAATGGTATTTTATACTTCAAAATAAAATGTAATTTCAAAATTCAATACCATTCAAAATATCATATCTTCCGAACCACATTCATTTTTATTTAATTTAAATACCATTACAAAACACATTTCAAAATAGTTTATATTTCGAAACAAATTACTTCATTTTAAATCATAAAATGAAGTTATTATATTTAATAATTAAATTATTAAATTTCCAAAATTTTAGTCTTTCAAAATTCATTTATTCACTAAATTTATTAAAACAGATGAAAATTCAACTTTCGCAGCATTTAGAAATTGCTACGGAAAGTTACATTCAAAACAGTTCAATTTAACAAAAGATAGCATTTAAAAATGTTGTAATAGGGTTACATTAGTTTCAAATAAAACTTAGTTAAATTCAACAATTATAGCATTTACAAAAATGCTATAATAAACTTTAATTAAACTTAGCCATTTGGTTCATTATTATCAACTACATCATTTACAAATGTTGTATTATCATTTACATTAGAATTAATAGCATTTCAGAAATGCAGTTAATTAACTTCAAGTATTCAATATAATTTCACAAACAATTATATTTTTATTTAAATCATTTTTAGCTTATAAAATCATATAATTTCACTTTTAAAACAGTCATTCAAATACCCTTATATTCATGATTTTATAAAATTAAATCTCCCTTCAAAAATCAAAATTTAATAATAATTCACTTATTAAATTCCAACATTAAATTTTAAATTCATTAAATTAAATTTAACTTAACATTTAAGTTTAAAATTTTCAAATATAACTTAATTTCATTTTTATTTACTTAACTTAAAATTCACTTTTAAGCCAAATTCACAAATTTCCAAATTTAGTTATATTTCCAAATTTCAACCTAAATATTCATTCATTTCACATTTTAACTTTATTCAAAAATCATTAATATATTATAAAATCATTTTAAATTAATTTAATTCAAAATATCATAAATTTATCATATTTTCATATTTAATTTAAATTCCATTGATCACCAAATTCTAATTTCCAAAATAACTTACATTTCAGATTTTCTGACTTTACCATTGATTTATTTCACTTATAAATTTTCAGAAAATCAATAATGCTTTACAAAAAATCATTTTTAATCAAATTTAAATCAAAATATTATGATATTTACATTTCTAAAATAATTTAAATTTTTTTAGAAAAACATATTTTAACAACGGGTCTGTATTTCATTTTCTAGCCTAGGTAAAGTGATACGGGTAATATATCATTTCAACCCGTAATTTACAAAGAAAACCCGGGTTTGATCATTTCAAACCCGCAATCCCAAGTAAAAGAAAATAACTGAAAATCATTCAGGCCTATCATTTCAGCCCATAATGATTTTCTCCTATTCTAAAGTCCGTTCGGGTATGTATCATTTCAACCCATAGTGATTCTAATCTAAAGGGAACTTGCAGTGTGATAAACTGATGAAAATAACAGAATAGCATGAAATAACAATAAAATATGGTATAACAAGAGTAAATATAGGTGTGAACTTCATATGAATATAATATAGCAGTTATAACAGGATGATATGCATTTACAGATTCAGGTGATGTCAGTTTATCACTATATAAGTACATATTAGTCTGGTGAGATTTACTCACTGTTTTGAGCTGGAGACACAACAAAGAATGCATGAATGAGATCCAAACAAGCACGATAACACGACACAAAGATGAGTGGAAGAGCCAAAGATTAATTCTCGTTGGATACATGAGACAAAACAATAAATATAACATAAGTTTTCAACCCAAATTCAATTAAACAAAGCTAGAAATGAATACACAAAACATCACCGAAGTGTTTGCACTTGCTTTCTACCACCTATGCTTCAACTCCAGATCTGAAATGGCACGGCTAAAGGCATGGTTTGGATCTAGTTTGGGTTCTTAAAAGACGTCCTAGCATGGCAAAATGATGGAGCAAAGATATATGAGCATGAACTAACACTACAAGGAAAATATCATGGATTCCTATGCACTAGAGGGCTCGGCCAAGGCCAAGGAGAGCACGACCAGGTCTGTAGTGGGCTGGAGAATGATGTGGCAGTGGGCTCAGGTTAGGAATTTGCTGGTGGTGGTGGTGTATGGTCGTCCAAAGTGATGGAGAGTGGTGGTGCAACAAGTTAGGCTAGGCTATGAACATTTAGGTGGAGTTTTGTTCATTTTTAGGTGGGTCTTCTTCATCAAGGGGCACGGCCATGGCTTGGGCCTAGGCTGGAGGAGGTGATGACCAGATGTGGTGGTGGTGGAAGAGGCCAAGGTGGAGGAGGAAGGAGGAGCTGAGCATAGAAGGTGAGAAAACAAGTGCAAAATCATAAGAAAACAAGTAGAAGTTGCATAGAAAAGAAGAAAATGTTTACCAAGCTTTTCACATAGGAGAGGCCGTACTTTTTTTCAGAGTTTGAGAAAGAAAAATCACGTGAAATGATAGAGGAGTCGGCTGGAGAAATGAGTTAAGGCAGCCGATTGAATGAAAAGTAGTGGCCGGAGTTGAAAAGGTGAGAATACAAAGAGCCTTAAGAAATAAAAAGTCACAAAACCTTTCAAAATTTTCCTATTTCTTTTTATAATTTTAGATAACTGAAATATATATATATATAAATTCAGTTAAAATACGAAAATATCACAAATAAACAACATATAAATAAATAAATATTAATTATATATGATTAAATTAGGAAAATAGCACAGAAAATGAAAACTAGTTAAGAAAATTTGAAAATAAATGCAATGACTTTGGAAAAATTTTATGTACATGAAAAATATTTATAAATAGAGATAAGAACATAAAATAAAAATTCATTCACAAAATAAATATATAAATTTTAATTAAATATAATTTAAATGAAGAAAATAGCAGAAAAATAGAAAACAACCTTTAAAAATAGGAAATAAATACAGTAAATTTTGAAAATTTTTTGTTATCACTTTAAAAAATATTAAAAGACAAAATATATATAAAATAACATATTAACACATATTAAAATAAAATATAGCAAAGAAAATATTATTTAAAAAATTTAAAATAGACAAAATTGCAAAATAAAACAAATTATACCCGAAATTGAAATGTACATAACTTTTACAATTTAAATCCGTTTTCAACGAGCCGAAAAGCAGCATTCAAGTTATTAAATCTATTTTCATAATAAAAGATAAAATTTAAGAATTTAAATATTGAAATTTGAAATTTAAAAGTCAAGATTTGACCAGTTTGAACAGAAATTCATCTTTTAGTAAAATATCCAATTTATACCGGTTTGAAATTATAATTCACATAATAATCAACAGTTATATTTAAAAAAATGAAATGTTTGAAATAAAATAAGTTTAAAATAATTTCAAAATAAAATAAAGCCAAATATTAAAATATATGAAAATCTAGGGCTGTTACACTCTCCCCCACTCAAATCTTTTCGTCCTCGAAAAGGAAGGAATCGAAGAAACAACAAGAAAGAACAATTGGTTGGAAGACATCCTGAAAGAAGTTAGGGAAAAAGTAGCTAGGAGGGAAAGCAGGTTGAAAGACAAGGATGAACCATTGATTAAACCATTATACATTTCAATTAAAATTTTATACCATTTAAAACATTTATAATATGATGAATAGTCATTTGATTCAAATCTGATGGTTCAAGGTAAACAATATTTAAACATTTTAAATTTTTAGAAGGGAAAATAACTGATCAAAATATTCTTTATACAGTACTTTATCAAGATGCTTTTATCAAAATACTTTTATAACTTGATGTCTTAACAAGTTTACTTTCGTTCCTGCAGACTCTGGCTATGCGTTGATCAGGCGCAAAGCTAGAATTCTCCAAGTACTTAGTTGACTTGTTTCAACACCCAGTGAAAATAATGAAAACACTTTTAAAAACAGATATGGAAAGTACAATCCAAACAAATCAACCAAACCGAAACAGTTGTCTAACCATGGATCGCAGATACACAATGGTTACGCCTGGATCCCCCAAGAAACAATCCGTATCCGTAAGCTTTCTCAGCCCTGCGAGTTACACCATGATGACGAGTAGAATGCAGGATACACAATGGTTACGCCTAGATCCCCCAGGAAACAATCCGTACCCCCAGGCAAGACTCAGCCAGGCACTTGCGCTACTATTCGCGACCTACACAGATTGCAGGATACACAATGGTTACGCCTGGATCCCCTAGGAAACAATCCGTACCCCCAGGCAAGACTCCGCCAGGCAGTTGCGCTATGTAGTCGCAATCATAAGACCATGGAGATCGCCATGGAATTCGATGGACACTCGAGTATCATATCCGAAAAACCCAAATCAAAGAGAGAGAATAATATCGATAGAATGAATCCACGGTGTGGCCACAAAGAGGATATCAAGCAGAAGGCACTTTCCATATCTTTACTTCGAAAATATGTATCATATAGTACCTTTCAAAATCACTTTCAAATATCATACTTATATAAAGTTCATTTTATATAAGATTTCATTTCAAATCAAATACTTTTCAAAACAAAGTATATCAAATCACACTTATATAGATTTCGATTATATAAGATTTCACTTTTCAAAATTGGGTACCTTTTCAAATCAACAGTTTTCAAATCAATAGTTTTCAAATCTACTGTATACTTATACAAATCAACTTTTTATATAAGTTCGATAACTCCCAAATCAAAGTATTTAAATAAACAAGGTTCTCAATTTCAAACCATTTCAATATCAATTCTGCTTCAAAATCATATATGATTTCACCAAATCATTTCTTCCAAATTACATAAATTTAGTTTCAAAGTTTCTTAAACAATAGATTTAGAAAATAATCCAAATTTCCAAATCAACAAAATTTAGGTCAAATAAATTCATTTCCATTTCAAACATGTATTCACTTCAAAAATCATAATACTTTCAAAGTTATAAATCTTTCGAAACCAAATACTTGAAATCATTTCACTTTGAAAATCATAACATTTTGAAATCATACATTTGAAATCATAAAACATACCCTTAATTCTTTACATTTCAAAAATTTATTCAATTAAACCAAAATCTAAAATTTCCAATTTTAATTCAATTCAAACCATCAGTTTCAATTTAGTTTTCCAACAAAACCATTTCAAATATTATCAATTTCAAATATAGATTTGATTTACAAAATAAACTATTAAAT
Source organism: Allium cepa (assembly GCA_030765085.1). Classification (NCBI taxonomy): domain Eukaryota; kingdom Viridiplantae; phylum Streptophyta; class Magnoliopsida; order Asparagales; family Amaryllidaceae; genus Allium; species Allium cepa. Next base: position 720,046,222 of record CM060935.1, on the reverse strand, counting down.
CTTAAATATGTTTCAAGGCTTAAATATACCATATTTCAAAACTAAATTTCATAATTTCATATATCTCAAATTTTACTTCATTATTACTTAGTGTTGAAATATTTATTTCATAAATCCATTATTTTTAAATAAACTCAAATTACAGGTAAACCAAATATCCTTTCATACAAATACAAGCTTCAATTATTGATTTATCAAAATCAATGGTTTTCAAAATCATTTTATACTTACGTAAAGTATATCTTATATAAGGATCAAAATTTTCAAAAAAAATAAACTTTGCTGCATGAAAAGCCATATGGGATTGAACATCTTTGCTTACTAATAGATTTTTAATTAAGAATAGTTTTGTATATAAATAGTTTGTATGAAAAATAGAATAAAACAGTTAGTTTAAGAAGAATAAAAGAAAAATAATTTTGAAAAATGGTTTTAAATTCATAGTAGTTTTTCATGAAAGAAAAATTCCAATTAAATTACAAAGATATCCAACCCAATAACTTTCAATTTCAGCGTCAAGTATACCAATGATATTAGGATATAAGATGTACATATGTCATCATTTCGCAACATTACATTCGATCGCTCGCTCGATCACACAAGTTCGCTTTCGAACTAGTATTGTCCATTCGATTTCCCTAATGCGGACTTCGATATGGTTTCTCGACTAGAAGCCATCAGTCTCCTTGCATAGCCATATACTATGATAGAGAATTCTAGAATCAAGCCCAAAATCCATATCAAATATTCGCCATCAAGAATCAAATGAAAAATCCTAACAAGAAATGATGTAATTCACCTCGAACCTGTGTACTCAAACTTGGATCAGATTAATTATGCGAACAAAACAGCATACATACAACTTATGTATCTATTCCAACTTGTTAAATAAATAGTTTCATAAAGATGTTACTAAGTTAAAACATTTAAAATCAAATTTTTCTCAAACATTTGAAGACTATTTTTTTTTATCCAAAACATTTCAAAACTAAATTTCGTATTAGTATAATTCAAAATAGTCTTATTTATTTACTTAACAAACAGTTTCAACTTCTACAAATCATATTATTTCATACTTGAAACATACAAACTAAACTTATATTCTTTATCAAATACCTTATACCTTTCAAAAAAAATTTAGCTTTGAAAAGTTAACCTTGATTTGGAAGTGCTCGAATCTTAAAATAGTCGAAGAAATCATATTTTCAATCCAAGAGTTGGAAATCAACACTAAATCAGTAAATCAATTTCAAAAGTTAGGTTTCAAAATCTGAAACTCGAGGACTGAACACCTGCTTACTTTAAATCATTTCAAATATATATATATATATATATATATATATACACACGGATCTATCTTTCGAATATCAAACCATACTTCGAAATCTGAAATCAAAATTGGTTTCACGAAATCACTCTCATAGCAAAGCTACTAGAGTGGCCTCTCCCTCACTCAGAAACTCGAAAATCAATGTCGATGATGCATGCATTCATCACCGAAATTATTTTACAGCGACATAAGTGAGTTCTGGACTTCAATTAACTTTGAAAAACTTCTTTTAAATTCCTTAGAAATCATTGAAATTCATTCGAATACATTTGAAACATTTCTTATTTGAAAAGAAAAAAATCTTTAAATCATATTATTATTATATATTTTCCAAAATCTTAAAACCGATTTCAAAACACCGGAATTCGATTCCTCGAAATTCAAATTCAAAACCCTTCAGTTATAAATCATTTTTGTATAAATCAAGTTCTTATAAATTTCAAAATTTCAAATCCTTTCAAAGCTTCAAATTTTCATTTTAAAAGGTATATAATCCTTATCGAAAACATTTCACTTTTATATACAAAATATGGTCATCCTTAATAATTTCGATGTATGCACAATTTCAAAATACAACCAAACACAAATTTCCAAAGGATGATTCGAGGAAGGATTTCAAACAAACAAAGATTCAAAAGTAGAGGAACTCTAATCAAATAGAGTTCTAGTTCGAAGATAAACTCAAACAAAGATGAGATAATTTAATTACCAAATAGAGGAGGAGATAGATAGCATCAACATCCGAGGATACAGAAATCTCCGGTGAATCAATGCCAATTATAAAGGAATTTCACCCCTTTATAAATCATTCAAAGATTTATAGAATCACCGCTCTATAGAGAGGTCATTCCAAAGTAGAGTTACAGAATGCTCCGAATCAAAAGGAAAAATGAGGAAAACAAGACTGGATTCCAGAACAAGTCGGAGCATTCCAAAGTTCAAGAAATCCTAAGCGATAAGAATCTTAACCAAGAGATTTCTAACAAGGTGGATACCGAAGAGATGAAGTTTAGAAAATCTTGATTTCTAAATAAGAACATTTTTATACCAAAATAATATTTGAAAATCCTTTAAAATCATTTGGAAATCATTTTATACTTCGAAAATACGTTCTCTCACAAAGAAAGGATTCTTAGATTGATTTCACTCATTCTAGGGTATTTCTACCCTATCTCTAATGAGTTTTTGCTCCGCAGGCTAAGGTTAAGCTCTGATACCAACTGTAACAACCCGATATTTTCAGCCATTCGCATCCGCACATGTCGGACTTGAATTGCTCAAAATACCGCATTGTAAATAAATTTGGAGCAAATGAAATACAAATCACAGAATCACAGACACAGAACAAACAGAATACCTCGCAGCGGAATATAAAATACATAGTAGTTCATGAAGCTACTATGGCAGAATCTCAAACTAAATACATAATACAGTCTGAAAACAACATAATAGAAATCACAAATACATAGAAGTTCACTAATACATGAGATAAATTAGAATAGCTGAAACATAAAGTAGGTATAAATGTAGATACGCAGAAACTCCAGCAAAGACCAGCTCCAAAAAGAGAATCCAAAGCTGTGAATACTCAGGCTGACCCGAGCGTAAAGTAAAACACAAAACACTCGAGTCAGGACAATATATACTTATATAATGTAAACCAACTCAAGTGAACTGCAGTAGAAGTACACAATAACTTAAAGGATGCTTGGGATCGCCCATCCTTTAAGAATCAGTTAAACTATAAATTAATTACATCCCGTGGTTAAAATTTCAAAATGGTATTTTATACTTCAAATTAAAATGTAATTTCAAAATTCAATATCATTCAAAATATCATATCTTCCAAACCACATTCATTTTTATTTAATTTAAATACCATTACAAAACACATTTCAAAATAGTTTATATTTCGAAACAAATTACTTCATTTTAAATCATAAAATGAAATTATTATATTTAATAATTAAATTATTAAATTTCCAAAATTTTAGTCTTTCAAAATTCATTTATTCACTAAATTTATTAAAACAGATGAAAATTCAACTTTCGCAGCATTTAGAAATTGCTGAGGAAAGTTACATTCAAAACAGTTCAATTTAACAAAAGATAGCATTTAAAAATGCTGTAATAGGGTTACATTAGTTTCAAATAAAACTTAGTTAAATTCAACAATTATAGCATTTACAAAAATGCTATAATAAACTTTAATTAAACTTAGCCATTTGGTTCATTATTATCAACTACAACATTTACAAATGTTGTATTATCATTTACATTAGAATTAATAGCATTTCAGAAATGCAGTTAATTAACTTCAAGTATTCAATATAATTTCACAAACAATTATATTTTTATTTAAATCATTTTTAGCTTATAAAATCATATAATTTCACTTTTAAAACAGTCATTCAAATACCCTTATATTCATGATTTTATAAAGTTAAATCTCCATTCAAAAATCAAAATTTAATAATAATTCACATATTAAATTCCAACATTAAATTTTAAATTCATTAAATTAAATCTAACTTAACATTTAAGTTTAAAATTTTCAAATATAACTTAATTTCATTTTTATTTACTTAACTTAGAATTCACTTTTAAGCCAAATTCACAAATTTCCAATTTTAGTTATATTTCCAAATTTCAACCTAAATATTCATTCATTTCACATTTTAACTTTATTCAAAAATCATTAATATATTATAAAATCATTTAATTCAAAATATCATAAATTTATCATATTTAATTTAAATTCCATTTATCACCAAATTCTAATTTCCAAAATAACTTACATTTCAGATTTTCTAACTTTACCATTGATTTATTTCACTTATAAATTTTCAGAAAATCAATAATGCTTTACAAAAAATCATTTTTAATCAAATTTAAATCAAAATATTATGATATTTACATTTCTAAAATAATTTAAATTTTTTTAGAAAAACATATTTTAACAACGGGTCTGTATTTCATTTTCTAGCCTAGGTAAAGTGATACGGGTAATATATCATTTCAACCCGTAATTTACAAAGAAAACCCGGGTTTGATCATTTCAAACCCGCAATCCCAAGTAAAAGAAAATAATTGAAAATCATTCAGGCCTATCATTTCAGCCCATAATGATTTTCTCCTATTCTAAAGTCCGTTCGGGTATGTATCATTTCAACCCATAGTGATTCTAATCTAAAGGGAACTTGCAGTGTGATAAACTGATGAAAATAACAGAATAGCATGGAATAACAGCAACATATGGTATAACAAGCGTAAATATAGGTGTGAACTTCATATGAATATAATATAGCAGTTATAACAGGATGATATGCATTTACAGATTCAGGTGATGTCAGTTTATCACTATATAAGTACATATTAGTCTGGTGAGATTTACTCACTGTTTTGAGCTAGAGACACAACAACGAATGCACGAATGAGATCCAAACAAGCACGATAACACGACACAAAGATGAGTGGAAGAGCCAAAGATTAATTCTCCTTGGATACATGAGACAAAACAATAAATATAACATAAGTTTTCAACCCAAATTCAATTAAACAAAGCTAGAAATGAATACACAAAACATCACCGAAGTGTTTGCACTTGCTTTCTACCACCTATGCTTCAACTCCAGATCTGAAATGGCACGGATAAAGGCATGGTTTGGATCTGGTTTGGGTTCTTAAAGGTCGGCCTAGCATGGCAAAATGATGGAGCAAAGATATATGAGCATGAACTAACACTACAAGGCAAATATCATGGATTCCTATGCACTAGAGGGCTTGGCCAAGGCCAAGGAGAGCACGGACAGGTCTGTAGTAGGCTGGAGGATGATGTGGCAGTGGGCTCAGGTCAGGAATTTGCTGGTGGTGGTGGTGTATGGTCGTCCAAAGTGATGGAGAGATGTGGTGGAACAAGTTAGGCTAGGCTATGAACATTTAGGTGGAGTTTTGTTCATTTTTAGGTGGGTCTTCTTCATCAAGGGGCACGGCCATGGCTTGGGCCTGGGCTGGAGGAGGTGATGACCAGATGTGGTGGTGGTGGAAGAGGCCAAGGTAGAGGAGGAAGGAGGAGCTGAGCATAGAAGGTGAGAAAACAAGTGCAAAATCATAAGAAAACAAGTAGAAGTTGCATAGAAAAGAAGAAAATTTTTACCAAGCTTTTCACATAGGAGATGCCGTACTTTTTTTCAGAGTTTGAGAAAGAAAAATCACGTGAAATGATAGAGGAGTTGGCTGGAGAAATGAGTTAAGGCAGCCAATTGAATGAAAAGTAATGGCTGGAGTTGAAAAGGTGAGAATACAAAGAGCCTTAAGAAATAAAAAGTCACAAAACCTTTCAAATTTTTTCTATTTCCTTTTATAATTTTAAACAACTGAAATATATATATAAATTCAGTTAAAATACGAAAATATCACAAATAAACAAAATATAAATAAATAAATATTAATTATATATGATTAAATTAGGAAAATAGCAAAGAAAATGAAAACTAGTTTAGAAAATTTGAAAATAAATGCAATGACTTTGGAAAAATTTTATGTACATGAAAAATATTTATAAATCGAGATAAGAACATAAAATAAAAATTCATTCACAAAATAAATATATAAATTTTAATTAAATATAATTTAAATGAAGAAAATAGTAGAAAAATAGAAAACAGCCTTTAAAAATAGGAAATAAATACAGTAAATTTTGAAAAAATTTTGTTATCACTTTAAAAAATATTAAAAGACAAAATATATATAAAATAACATATTAACACATATTAAAATAAAATATAGCAAAGAATAATTATTTAAAAAATTTAAAATAGACAAAATTGCAAAATAAAACAAATTATACCTGAAATTGAAATGTACATAACTTTTACAATTTAAATCCGTTTTCAATGAAACGAAAAGCAGTATTCAAGTTATTAAATCTACTTTCATAATAAAAAATAAAATTTAAGAATTTAAATATTTAAATTTGAAATTTAAAAGTCAAGATTTGACCAGTTTGAACAGAAATTCATCTTTTAGTAAAATATCCAATTTATACCGGTTTGAAATTATAATTCACATAATAATCAACAGTTGTATTTAAAAAAATGAAATGTTTGAAATAAAATAAGTTTAAAATAATTTCAAAATAAAATAAAGCCAAATATTTATGAAAATCTAGGGTTGTTACATTAATTATTAAGAACTTGGATGTTTTTCCAATAAGTGAAACATTATAAACGTTAATTTTATTCTTATTGTAAATAAAGAATGTTACCAAGATGTAATGATTAATTTGTTTTAAAATCTTAATTAATGTGTGCATTAATTTATAATAGGATAAAAATGGTAAATTAATAATTTAAATGTTGACTTACAAATAAAATAATGTATAATAAATGGAATGAATTAGTGTATGAACTAATGGTAGCACTTGTTGTAAAATAATAAGCAAAATAAAACGTAATATGTGACGCCCCACCTCTATACCCACGCTAGCCAAGGACACTACGGGATAATGCCGTCAACTAGCGCGGAGAATAAGGTTGTTGAGGAGCGACCATCCGTGTAATTGCTTTGTGCGAGCACCGATATGCCAGATAAAATATAGCATGCATTTCATCTCAAGAGGAAATCCGACATGCCGACACAAACTCAAAGCTACTACACAGTGGCTATATATAATCTTCGAAAACAAATATAGAAATGAACATAACATAAATCAGTCACAGATAATTCATATCACAAAGGCGGAAATAGATATGAATATAACACATGAAAGTGTACATCAGAGTAGTGGTCAAACAAGATCCACAATATCAAAAAGAATAGATACAAGTGCTAGACAAAAGAATACGTATACATCAAGAAGTCTAAATCTCAAATGTATACAACGAAAAACTACTAAACTAGAATAGTTAGCCAAAAGATCAGATGATGGTCCGATAAGGAGTCAAGTAGAAGCATCTGTAAAATCTCGGTCTGACCCGAGTATTATTTAAGAAGAAAATAATAAACGGATCAGTCTTGCTATAATTAACAGATAAAATGAGATATGATAAGAGATATAATAAAAGGACGTATGATAACCAAAAATGTCATACTACGACAAGTATCCATTAGAAAATCCACAAAAGTCATACAATATCTCAAGAATCTCATTACATCAAAAAGAATGTCATATTCTTTATTTAATTCACCAACCACAAAAAATGACATACATATCAATGCCAATCGTCAAAGTTGGTGCAACATAAATTCCAGAGATCATCAAATAAAAATCCAGAAATCACAATAAAAGGATGGCCAATCCCATAAATTGGACTTCGACGCACCTAGAAAGACACGCCCCATGCACAGTCGAACATCGACGCACCTAGAAAGATACGCCCCATGCTCTAGCATCGACGCACCTAGAAAGATACGCCCCATGCATAAATAAACATCGATGCACCTAGAAAGATACATCCCATGCATAAATAAACATCGGTGCACCTAGAAAGATACACCCCATGTAATGTCTAACATCGGTGCACCTAGAATGATACACCCCATGCAAAGTCGAACATCAACGCACCTAGAAAGACATGCCCCATGCATAGACGAACATCGATGCACCTAGAAAGATACTCCCCATGTCCCGACTTATTGAGCCGATTGCTCCACGAAGTAAACAAACATCGACGCACCTAAATAGGTACGACCCATGTGTAAATAAACATCGACGTATCTAGAAAGATACGACCCATGCGATAAATGAGACGAAGCTCAATAAAATGAGACGAAGCTCAATAAAATGAGGTACAGTCCTACATACGGACAAAGAGACATCGCACACTGCTAGTCTAAACCATAAAATGATCATCATCGATCATCAAGAAGTGTCAATTACAATAAGCTAGTAAATATATGAGTTTAGCATCATGTCCCATAACCACTAGCTTAACTTAAATATTTGCGAACAAATTGTAGATCTCCACTAGAAAATTGTCACAAGAGATTCAATCGAACAAGTCCAAGAATTTACCAACGAAGTAAACGCAAGCGTTTCATACCACTTGTTTTACTAAGCCGTTTAATTAGATTTCTCATACGAGTGAGGTAAAGGTTTGTATATACTAGTAGATTGGAAAACGGTTTTATAAACGAGTTTGTTATTGAAAATAGAGTTGAAATCAACTTTGTAAAAGAGTTAAATATTTACTACTAGTATAGAAAACCTTTATATTTTAAAGTGACAAACTACTAAAAATGATTGTAGAAACAATCGATCATCAAAATTCACATTTGAAGACGTGAATCAAATCCAAAGAAATCGATACCAAATCCATTAAAATGGATATTTCCAAAAATCCATAAAAAGAAGTCATCATAGTCGATAATAAGTGATAACAACTAACAGGATCAACAAAAATCGATAAACCTTGGAAATTTACTCAAAAATAGCCAAAATAGGCAAATTAAACCGTTCCAGACGTCTGGTAGGTGTTCCCAGACGTCTGGCCCTAGTATCTGGAAGTATATGTGTTTTCTCCCTTCTATTTTTAATTCCTGGGCCATTTCAGACGTCTGAAATTTTCAACTAGACGTCTGAATTTGATTTCAGACGTTTGGATTTAGTCTCTGCCTTTTCCAGACCCCTTTCCAGATGTCTGGATTTTTCAACCAGACGTCTGGATTTGGTTTCAGATGTCTGAAATTAATTTCAGACGTCTGAAATCTTCTGCTAGGCAAAAAAAACAGCCTAGACCAAAAATGGCAAATCCAAACCGAAATGCGATCGAACGAGCGATGGATGCTAAGGATTTATGCCAATCGACAACCCAGCACTATAGGCTCTTCGATGCATCACCAAAAACATGTTTAAACATCAAAGATTGGATTTTTAAATATTTGACTACAAAACACCAAAAATTGAAATATTCACTAATTCAATCCAAACCAAAAGCAAATGAACATAAATAAGTGTTAGGAATTCATACCTAACAACAAAGATAGATATAGACATAGATGTGAGATAAAAATCTCACCTTTGAACCCAAATCAACGAAGGAGAAGCTTTAAAAACAAGTTAAGATCAATTCCTCTTCGATAACAACTCAAGAAGCTTCAATCTAAGCTTAAAAGAGAAAAATTTTCCAAATTAGGTTTAGGAAATTTCTGAAATCAAAGAGAGAATGAGTTGGAGAAGAAGAAGGAGATGCTTACCAATGGGTTCTCTTGAGTTTGGAGCTAGAAATTGATTTGCAAATGGAAACTAGGGTTTTGGATTTCTATTTCCCATTCTCTTCCACCATTAATCTCTTTAGAACTGAAAGTAGAGGAAGAGGGAGTGAATGAAGAGGGGGTTTCAGTTTGGGGTATTAAGTTAGAACATTGGGCTGAACCCAACCTAAACCCAAAGCCCTAAGTGAAAAGTAGCAAAATTCTACTATCTCCAAACATATCGAAGTTTATACTCAAAAAGGTCGCAAACATCATTTTGAACTCAATAGGGGTGGTCTCGAGTCCCAATTCGACTGTTTGTAAAAAGTAGCTTTTCGGACCAAAATCCGACGAACGATGAAATATTTAAATAAAATATTTAAATATACAATCGATAAATATGCGGGTTGTTACAGACTCCACTCCTTAAAGAAATTGCATCCTCGCAATACTTAAGAAGAAAATAATTAGTAACAACCATAGAAGCATATCAACACAAAAGAAAATTTGAAATAAGAAGTTCACCATAAGGAGCACGAAAGAGTAAACCCGGACGGGTTCGCTCGATGAATTCTCTAGATTTTCCAAGAGCAATCCTTGGGATTTGAGAACCATTGAACTTTCACAAGAAGAACATCTTTATTCTGAAGGCGCTCCACCTGCGAAGCAATGATGCGAATAGAATGTTGCTCAAAAGTCAAATTTGGTGAAACTTCAATCCCCTCAATAACATCGGGATCAAGAATAAAAGCCGAAAACATAAAAGCATTTCTATAGTTAAAAGACGTGGAAAACGTTAAGAATAGTAGAAAATTGAGCCGGTGCAACGGCGTAGTACAAAAACGGTACGCCCGAGAAACTAGAACTCAAATAATTTGGAACAATGGCATAGTACAATAACGATATGCCAGATGAACCAAAGCTCAAATGATTCGGAACATTGACGCAGTACAAAAACGGTACGTCCAATGAACCGATAAACCGGAACAACGATGTAGTAAAATAACGGTACATCCGATGAACCGAACACCATAAAAGAACATCGGACGCAAGTCCATAAAAGAAATGAGATGAAACTCAATAAAACGAAGTACATCAAAACGCCCGATGAACTTGATTAAAAGATAATTCCATTCCGACATCATCAAAGAATCAACACCTTGTTGCCTACGACAAAACGTATTGGCAACACGATTTCCCCTTCGGGAATAAAAAGAATATCAAGATCATAAGATGCCAGGAACTCGAGTCAACAAGAAGTTCCTTATGAGAAAATAAATATTCCAAAGATTTATGATCGAGGTAAAGAACAAATTTCTCATCCAAAAATGATGGTGCCAAATTCTAAAAAGTGAAATCAATAGCTGCGAGTACTAGATCATGAATGGTATACCTAGTCTCGATCGCCTTTAATGATTTTAGAAGCACAAGTGATAGCACGTTCTCTTTTGCAAGAGAACGGCATCAAAACCAATACGACTAGTATCAGTACAAATAGCAAAGTCTTGGTTCCCTTCGGAAAACACAAGAATAAGAGTATCGGAAAGAATTCTTTCAAATAATCTTCTTTCCCAAAAAAACTAAAACTTTCAAAATTACAATTAACTCAATGTAAAAATCTTTCTAGAAAAATTTACATTTTACAAGTCAATATATCGTGTCTGATTGTCTCATCAAAGCGTTTAGGAAATTCCTATCGATAACGTTGATCAAGCGCATCGACCAAAATTCTTAAAGCACTCAATGGGCAATACAATCACAAAATCATCTTCTTTATAATAAACAAGTTTCTTAAAAGTTTTACAAATATTCTTTGCTTGTTTTAAGAACAATAATTCAATTTTACTTATAAATAAACCTTATGAAAAAGATTTGCAAAATTTTTAAATTACTATTTCATCCAAAATCAATAAATACAAGAATGGTCTCATCGAAATATTCATAGAATATTCGATTTATAAAATGGATGAAATAAGCTGGATAAACCGAATGACAAAATAAGTCATTCATAAGAATCATAACGAGTGCAGAATGCGGTAAGTGGAATGCTAACTTCCGCAACTCGTAGCCAATGAAAACCGGTGGCAAGGTCGAGTTGATAAGACCTTATCACCACTCAAAAGATTACTTAGGTGATAATCCTAAGACGAGCTCAAAAATACCGAAAAATTCACAACTACCCAAATGAGAGAAATAACACTTTACTCAACATGTGAGCTCAAAGAATAAAATGATGTCATCAAATTGGAATCGAAATCATAAAGGAAAAATAGAAATCTACTTACAAATAGAAAATGTCGAAGATGAATAGTCCACTCGAAAATATAGGATAGGGCTTCACAATGATTAAGCCAATCCTTTCCAAAAAATCAATTCCGAAGCCTAAATAAAAATCGGCAGGGAAAGAAAAACCACATAAAATAATTTCGACATCAATAAAAAGAAAATTGAGTGTTGCGGATCTACCATCCGGATTCGCAATTCTCAAAGAAGTCAACGAGCCTGAAAATGTTTAAAGAAAAAGAATTGACAAGTTCTTTTGATATAAAATAATGAGATGAACTCATATCAACAAGAACTTGAAAAAGAAGATCACGAAATAGACCAATAGCATCAATGATTGAATGTAAAATACCTTGACCAAGAGAAGAGTTGCTAGAGGCTTGCACTGTATTGAGCTTTACCTCCTTACTTTGAAGTATGGGACATGCAGTAATATGGTGACCCGAACTTTTGCAATAACGACAAAAGAGGGGTTTCGGACACTCCCTTGCATATTGGTCCATGAAACCACAATTGTAGCATCGACCACGACTAGAGGTAGGAGTCTTTGCTACCGGAATTTCTTGCTTCCCTTTCTTGTTGGGAGTGGGGCCTTTGAATTTGATAGGCCTCTTCATGATGTCGTTGAAGTTCAGTTTGGCAACCACAACTTCAACATTACTCTCTCTATCGGCCTCTTCAAGGCGAAGAGCGATATCAATAAGCTGATCAAATGAAACTTCAAGTTTCAGGAGTAATGGCTTCTTAAGATTCTTATTCAAGCCATAGTCAAATCTTTAATTTTTCTTCAATGGGGTATTAATATACTCAACCCCGTATTTAGAAAGAGATTCGAAAGATGCGACATAGTCTGTCACAGAAGATTCACCTTGAACAAGGTCAATAAAACGCCGGGCCAAAGTTACTTTTTCAGCCTCCGGCACAAATTTCAATTCGAATCTTTTCCGGAATTGCTCCCAAGTGAGATCCGCTTCAACGATTTCAAAAATTAAAAGCTCATACCAATCCAATGCTCTTTCTTGGAGCATGCTAGAAGCCACTTGGACTCGATGTAGATCAATAAGGTTCATGCGAGAAAAGATACGATCGCATGATTTGAGCCAAGCTTGAATTTCTATAACACTCTCGGATCCCTTGAATGTCCTTCCACCCAAATCGGTATAGTCTCTGCACAAGCGTGCAAAACCGGATCTAGGATGAGTAGGCTCTGGAATGGGTTTGGCTGCTTGAGCGTTCTTTACTAGATCAAGAAGCTGTTGAGCAGACATGAATACTCCATCCTGGGGAGTAGCACTAGATTGTCCGGCACTGGGACGATTTGATCTAACCATTTCTCTTCCTTTAGAAAGAAATAAAGAAGAAGAAAAATGTTATTCACCAAATGGATATCAAGAAATCTTGATAAATAAAACAAGGAATCATAAAAGAAAATAGGATAGAACGGTACGAAGACACGAATCAAATCCTAAAGCACGACTCCTAAGATGGACTTAGGACGATGATCCTTGTTAAATTATTCTACATTGTTTCGAAGTTTGGCTCTGATACCAAGCTGTGACGCCCCACCTCTATACCCACGATAGCCAAGGACACTACGGGGTAATGCCGTCAACTAGCGCGGAGAATAAGGCTGTTGAGGAGCGACCATCCGTGTAATTGCTTTGTGCGAGCACCGATATGCCAGATAAAATATAGCATGCATTTCATCTCAGAGGAAATCTGACATGCCGACACAAACTCAAAGCTACTACACAGTGGCTATATATAATCTTCGAAAACAAATATAGAAATGAACATAACATAAATCAGTCATAGATAATTCATATCACAAAGGCGGAAATAGATATGAATATAACACATAAAAGTGTACATCAGAGTAGTGGTCAAACAAGATCCACAATATCAAAAAGAATAGATACAAGTGCTAGACAAAAGAATACGTATACATCAAGGAGTCTAAATCTCAAATGTATACAACGAAAAACTACTAAACTAGAACAGTTAGCCAAAAGATCAGATGATGGTCCGATAAGGAGTCAAGTAGAAGCACCTGTAAAATCTCGGTCTGACCCGAGTATTATTTAAGAAGAAAATAATAAAGGGATCAGTCTAGCTATAATTATCAGATAAAATGAGATATAATAAGAGATATAATAAAAGGACGTATGATAACCAAAAATGTCATACTACGACAAGTATACATTAGAAAATCCACAAAAGTCATACAATATCTCAAGAATCTCATTACATCAAAAAGAATGTCATATTCTTTATTTAATTAACCAAGCCACAAAAAATGAAATACATATCAATGCCAATCGTAAAAGTTGGTGAAACATAAATTATAGAGATCATCAAATAGAAATCCAGAAATCACAATAAAAGGATGGCCAATCCCATAAACTGGACATCGACGCACCTAGAAAGACACGCCCCATGCACAGTCGAACATCGACGCACCTAGAAAGATACGCACCATGCTCTAGCATCGACGCACCTATAAAGATACGCCTCATGCATAAATAAACATCGATGCACCTAGAAAGATACATCCCATGCATAAATAAACATCGGTGCACCTAGAAAGATACACCCCATGTAATGTCTAACATCGGTGCACCTAGAAAGATACACCCCATGCAAAGTCGAACATCGACACACCTAGAAAGACACGCCCCGTGCATAGACGAACATCGACGCACCTAGAAAGATACGCCCCATGTCCCGACTTATTGAGCCGATTGCTCCACGAAGTAAACAAACATCGACGCACCTAAATAGGTATGACCCATGTGTAAATAAACATCGCGTATCTAGAAAGATACGACCCATGCGATAAATGAGACGAAGCTCAATAAAATGAGACGAAGCTCAATAAAATGAGGTACAGTCCTACATACGGACAAAGAGACATCGCACACTGCTAGTCTAAACCATAAAATGATCATCATCGATCATCAAGAAGTGTCAATTACAATAAGCTAGTAAATATATGAGTTCAGCATCATGTCCCATAACCAGTAGCTTAACTTAAATATTTGCGAACAAATTGTAGATCTCCACTAGAAAATTGTCACAAGAGATTCAATCGAACAAGTCCAAGAATTAACCAACAAAGTAAACGCAAGCGTTTCGTACCAATTGTTTTACTAAGCCGTTTAATTAAATTTCTCATACGAGTGAGGTAAAGGTTTGTATATACTAGTAGATTGGAAAACGGTTTTATAAACGAGTTTTTTATTGAAAATAGAGTTGAAATCAACTTTGTGAAAGAGTTAAATATTTACTACTAGTATAGAAAACCTTTATATTTTAAAGTGAAAAATTACTAAAAATGATTGTAGAAACAATCGATCATCAAAATTCACATTTGTAGACGTGAATCAAATCCAAAGAAATCGATACCAAATTCATTAAAATGGATATTTCCAAAAATCCATAAAAAGAAGTCATTATAGTCAATAATAAGTGATAACAACTAACCCGATCAACAAAAATCGATAAACCTTGGAAATTTACTCAAAAATAGCCAAAATAGGCAAATGAAACAGTTCCAGACGTCTGGTAGGTGTTCCCAGACGTCTGGCCCTAGTATCTGGAAGTATATGTGTTTTCTCCCTTCTATTTTTAATTCCTGGGCCATTTCAGACGTCTGAAATTTTCAACCAGACGTCTGAATTTGATTTCAGACGTCTGGATTTTGTTTCAGACGTCTGGATTTAGTCTCTGCCTTTTCCAGACCCCTTTCCAGACGTCTAGATTTTTCAACAAGACGTCTGGATTTGGTTTCAGACGTCTGAAATTAATTTCAGACGTCTGAAATCTTCTACTAGGCAAAAAAAACAGCCTAGACCAAAAATGGCAAATCCAAACCGAAATGCGATCGAACGAGCGATGGATGCTATGGATTTATGCCAATCGACAACCCAGCACTATAGGCTCTTCGATGCATCACCTAAAACATGTTTAAACATCAAAGATTGGATTTTTAAAGATTTGACTACAAAACACCAAAAATTGAAATATTCACCAATTCAATCCAAACCAAAAGCAAATGAACATAAATAAGTGTTAGGAATTCATACCTAACAACAAAGATAGATATAGACATAAATGTGAGATAAAAGTCTCACATTTGAACCCAAATCAAAGAAGGAGAAGCTTTAAAAACAAGCTAAGATCAATTCCTCTTCAATAACAACTCAAGAAGCTTCAATCTAAGCTTAAAAGAGAAACATTTCCCAAATTAGGTTTAGGAATTTTCTGAAATCAAAGAGAGAATGAGTTGGAGAAGAAGAAGGAGATGCTTACCAATGGGTTCTCTTGAGTTTGGAGCTAGAAATTGATTTGCAAATGGAAACTAGGGTTTTGGATTTCTATTTCCCATTCTCTTCCACCATTAATCTCTTTAGAACTGAAAGTAGAGGAAGAGGGAGTGAATGAAGAGGGGGTTTCAGTTTGGGGTATTAAGTTAGAACATTGGGCTGAACCCAACCTAAACCCAAAGCCCTAAGTGAAAAGTAGCAAAATTCTACTATCTCCAAACATATCGAAGTTTATACTCAAAAAGGTCGCAAACGTCATTTTCAACTCAATAAGGGTGGTCTCGAATCCCAATTCGACTGTTTGCAGAAAGTAGCTTTTCGGACCAAAATCTGACGAACGATGAAATATTTAAATAAAATATTTAAATATACAATCGATAAATATGCGGGTTGTTACATAATAATAATGATTAAAGCTAATTATTGATAAACTGAATGAAATTACAATAACTTAAAATGTGTAAAATGTTACACTTGTCTTTGGATTGAATATAAGGAAACAAGTGTAGCCTTGGTAATTAACATTTATTTTTGACAATAGAAGTGAAACCCCAATAAAAATTTAGTGTTAATTGTTGCCCTTGGGTCTGTAAACAATAAACTTAAATGTAGTAAAAGTAAATGAAGGAAATAATTATGTGTTGCCCGTTTATTTAGTCTATTAATTGAAATGAGAAAATCAAATTTGAATAAACATAAACAAAAGTTACATTTATGTGGTAGGTCTTCAATGTTTAAAAGTTGTTAAATTAAAGTATAATAGGAAATAGAAATTGGATTGGAATCAATTGCAATAAATCTAAATAAAATATTACGTTAATGTTAATTAAGGCAATATTAGGAAATAAATATTTATTTATGTAAAACTTAATAAATGGATAAATTGAAATTATAGAAACGAATGTAAATACCTGATTAGCTAACGGAATAATAATAATAATATAGTTAATGGTAATTAAATAAAAGCACAAGTATTTAAGAACTGTAACAGTTGCTTGATAATAGGGAATCCATGAGTGAAATTAAAGGCAAGCTAACACTTGTATAAGTTACTTATTTATTTCGTTTAATAATAAGATTGGAAATTAATTAGAGTAAAGGAACCTTAATGTTATATTAATAAGAATTAATGCATTAAATTAGTGCACCCTATTAATTGAAATAGATTGTAAAGTTATGATTGATTGAAATTAGTTAATTGGATTAAAATCTTAATTTATGGGTGAAATCGACAAATTTCAATATGATTGAATTATAGTAGTCATTACACAATAAGTGGAAATAAAATAGTTAATACGAATAAGGGTGCAATTGGAAGTATCAGTGTAATGAAACGTAAACAAATGTTAAATATGTTTATAGGATAATGATTGTTGAATAATAAGAATGGGAATCAAGATTTATTTATTTGAGTGTAAAATTATGGTAATTTGGTTTATTGCAATGAATTGAAATTTAATAATTAAATATTATGTCAGGGTTGATTTAAGGTAATATTTGGTAATAATGGATTGTTAATGGCTTATGAATGAATCGATAATTAAAATGAAAAGTAGCGATGATAATATAAGTTGACTATAAATAAGTGGAATGGAATTCCAATAAAGGGAGTAATGCAAATGTATATTTAGCAAAAATTTCAATATTAGTGGAAAATTTAGTTAACACTGCAATTGATAGATTTATCAACTTTAAATTTACATCTAAACTTGTTTAAATTTTTGTAAATGATTAAGAAATATAAAATTCATAAAATTGTCGATTATAGAAATTAAATTTAAAAATTGGATATAATTAATTAATTATTAATTTATTTAATTAATGTAAAAATAGCCATTTTGGCCACTGACTCGGATTTCAACGAAACTAGTTTCATCGGATCCGTAACGGTGAATTATTGTAGGATTTCAAGTTTCGTATCGATCGGACTTGTCGGTTGATCATATGGGCTTGAAACGCCTTGAAATCGATAAATTGAAATTAATTTGAAAAATATTGATTTTAGCATAACTTCTTCATATGATGGAATTTGGACTTGAAACCTTTTCCATTGCGTTTAAAATATTTTGAAACATCCATTTTGATATATAGGTTGACCCAATTTCGTTCCGAAGTCAGAACGGGTTTTTTGGGCCATTTTGTCGTTAGCGCGTATATTCAGTCGGGTACATTTATTCTTTTTCAACATTGTCTATAAATACCCAGTTATAAACTCTAGCCTACTTTTATTTCTCATTTATCTGTACGTATAATTCAACTACCTCTCCTCCTTAATGGCAGACAAACACCTAATTCCAACTGCAATTCAAAATCAAAGCCAAATTTCAAACTCCTCAAAAAAATTCAAAAAAATTATATATCGAAGCTCTTGATGTACGCATCACAGATCCGTAATTCATTTTTCCTGTTCGAATCGCTGGTTGTTCAGAAAGTGATCGTTTATTTTCGGCCGTTCATCGCTCAACGATGAACTTCGTCTGATCGGGAAATCCTTTCTGAGTTTTGGAGAGGAGACCGAGGGGATCGCATCTAGGTGATTAGTTTGTCGATTGGACGGTTGGATGCAGCGTAAAAATTCGATCAGGGCAATGTGTGGCAGCTGTGGGTTGTTCTCAGGCATGGGTCGACGTCAGGTGACCTGTACGGCCTAGGGATGAGCGGCGGTTGGAAGCTAAGGCGGCACGACGGTGGGTAGCTAGCGGCAGCGTGCTCGAAGCAGGTGGCGGCGCGTTCATTGCTGTTAGGGTTTTTTCTCTGGTTCATGTGTTTTGCCTGGGAAGAGGGTTGCGTGCGCGCGTCTTGAGTGATGACGTGGCCAAAGTGAGTTTGTTTTTTTATTTATTTTGTTTCGTTTGATTTAATTTAGAATTTCATTCGTTTTATGCAATAACTTTTACCCACGATATCCGTTTTACGCACGGTTTTCTCCGTTAGGTTTGTACTGTAATTCCGGATACTTTGACGTGGGTTTGGATGGATTCTGAGACTGTCCAATTTTTGGGTTTAAATTGGATTTAAATTCAATTTAAATTCAAAAGGTGAGTGTTTTAACCCACTCACAACTTCTAAAATTTCTTATGTTTGTTAAATTAAATTTCTGTTGTGATTATGCATTTATTTACGACTTTTCCTCATAATCATCATCTCAGTTAATTGCTTTTATTTAAATTAAATCGTTACTTAATTTATTTTTGAACATAACTGCCAGTTAAATACCTGTCCTATATATAATCAGTTATCTATTGATATTGATTGATTGTTTTGGATGATGATTGTGATGGATGTGTGATCTGTTGATGGATGAATGGATTTTGTAATTTATATATTATTATAAATTGCAAGTTGTTATGCATTTTATTTCATTCGGGATTGCGGTTTTAAATGATATATAACCATAATTTTATTTTAAATTACGGATTGAAATGATAAATATCCGTATCACTTGACCATAGGGTAGAAAATTTTATACAGACACCGTGGTTTATATATAAAAGTATTTTGAAATGATTTTCCATGGTTTTGGAAAGAAGTATACGGTTTAATATATATTAATTTTTGATATTATATAAATATCATTTATATATATATAGTTAAATTCTTGAATTTAAGCTATGTATAAATTTGTTTAATAAAAATAAGTTGAATAATGGGAGTTTGATTGTTTTATATGATAAGGTTAAGTACCGTTTAAGATATAGTATATATAGAATTTTAATGACGTAATAAAAAAAATTAGTTGGAAGATAATATGAAATTGATTTGAATTAAATTATTTAAGAATTATACTCGAATAAAATTGATTTTCATTTAATTAAAGTCGTGATTTTTAAGGGTATGATTTTTATAATTTGATTTAGTTTAGAGTGATTCAAATGAATATCAAGTTGATTTAATTAAATATATCAAATTAAATAAATTGAAAGAATATCCAGTTGTTTGAAGTTAAAGGTTTTACTTAAAGTACATTTATTTATTAAGTAATCATGTCAAATCTAATATTATAGAAATTGAATTTGATATATATAGAATTATTAAAGGACTAGTTTGAAAAGGTGGAATATTTAAAGTTTTGAAATATATGAACTGAAATGGTTTATTTGGAGGTTCAAATCGGTATTTGAAATTCATTTGTGGAATTTAAGAAGCTATTTATTTATATAGGGTAATTTAATATTAAACCATTTAAGTCTTGGAAGTTATGATTTGGAAGTTAGGAAATTTGAAATATTATATTTTGGAAGGTTATAGTTCAAGCGTTGGTTTCAAAATATATTAATTTGAAAGTGCTATGATTTTTGGAAAAGAGAATATTTATAATAAAAATGATATTATATTGATTTGGGTTTTTATAATAATAATATCATATTGATTTGGGTTTTAAAATAGAAATGATATCGTATTTATATGGTTTTGAAATGGATATTATATTCTGGTTTTAATGTATAAACTATTTTGAAAGTACCGTGGTGTTATAATAACGATTGGTTGTTAAAGAGACCAGGATTGGAAGTTGTCATACTCTCTGCCAACTCCGTAAACCACTTTAACAACCGTGTACGCGGTGGAGATTCCAGAATGAAGTAGGATGGTGGTGGCGTTTCCTTTAAGGTAAGTACGTGAACCCGACTCCCGTGAGTTGGCATAAGGAGGCTAAAACAGAAGCAATCGATGGGCTAATGAGGCCATTCCTTTGATCAGACACACTCCTTCGCTATTATATTCTGACTTGGAGATTTTATGGTGACCACTTTTGATTTGGGGGTGTTGTTCGAGGTAGGCGGTAGTAGCTTCTACGCGTTACCACCGGCCTGGAAGTGTAATTGGTATATCTACCGTGGCATTTCCTAGTTGTGCCGTGTCACCTACCATAGCGCGCCTTGTACGAGTTTGAATTTCTCCCATAGCCCGTTTGTTATCCTTTGGTGGCTTCTCGATCAGGAGGGACCATGATATTGGATGGACTACTGGGTCTATTACGTGTTAAGGGCTATATAGGTAACCCCTTAATGCTATTAAAAAGTAAGTTTATTTTACAATTAGACACTATTATAATAGCGAAATATTACTACATAGTAAATAGTTTAACGGATCCTTAAGAAATGTGAATCCCGAGCATCTCATAAGTTACTGCACTCATATTTATTTATGTTGATTTAACTCACATAAGATATTTTAGTTCTGACTCGAGTGTTTTGTCCTTTCAATTCGCTCGGGTAAGTCCAAGCGTTTCAGGATTTGAAGATTTTATTCTGGAGGACGAAGACGAAGATTTGTATTACTATTATTTATTATAGTACTCCACTACATTCAAAATGTTCCGCTGTATTGTATTGTTCTTTGGTATGTGTAACTCTGATATATATTGTATAATATAATCAAATGTTTTCGTAAAACAGCTTCATGAACTGTATATTTGATTATTATATTTTATCGTTCCGCTGCAAGATTCTATTTTGTTTTTTCTTTCTCTACTTATTCTTATTTACCCCATAACAATCCGCCCTTCTGTATGGTTTAAGTCTGACGTGTGTGGTTTATCGTCGATTTAAAGCGTGCAAAAAGGCGGGGCATTACAGTTGGGGTGAAGAGAGTTAATAATCGATTGTGCGTATGAAGTAATATCGAAAGCAAGAATTGTACAAAATGCTAATAGAAATTTAATATGGAATGCGAAATGTAATTTTTTATTCTAATTGTTTTTTCTAAATAATTAATTGTTTCTGTAGAATTGTTACAATATGTATTTCTTACACCTAAAGACGACACTTTCTACATACTCGGGATTCATGTGTCGATCATTTAAGTGTATGAAAGAAAGGTGATTTTGGGCAAAGAAAAAAAAGATAGAACAGAAACTTACATCGTGACAAGAAATATATAATATACATAGGATCTTTACAAAAAGAAATCATCTTTATTATATACATATACTAACCTATTATCAGCCTGGACAACTATAACAGTCTATCCATATAATTACCGATAAATACAAAAAGAAATCAAAGCAACAAAAATAGTAAAAGAACATAAGGTATGTGAATATGCCTTGGAGAATCTAGCTCGTCTCTTGAAAGCTCCCAATCTAGCTAAATCTGGAAAATATGCTCCGGCTGATCGAGAATTATAAGAAAATAACGCCTAGGTCAGTCTGGTAAATCAATGTGAGTAAAACTCAAATCAAAACATATGAATTCCTACAATTTAAAATCATTTTAAAAGTAAAAGGTATCTAATAAGAGTACACCGCACATAAACATGGACATGTTTTTACCTTACGATAATTAAATCATTTTTATTATAAAATTCAGTGATATCGTAATAATATCTAAGGTTTAAAATACCAACAGTCAAGTAGCTATGATGTGTGTACGTCACGACAATAATAGGTATACAATGCAAAACCTCTATGGCACTTATATGTAAAATGGATTCCAACAAACGGCAAGGTAAGAGACAACCTTCCAAAAATGGTACACCTCTAGGTAAATGTACATGAGGACGAAAACCTTTTGACCTCTACCAATACAGAACTAGCCTATCCCTAAATTAATAGTACCGAATATAATCACCCCATGTTTATGATCAACAACCAAAAATGGGCCTCGAAGCATACATATAGGCATCGACTCTAGATAAGGCGATGATCAGACTCTAATGGAAGCGATCCACATAGCCTTGCTGCATTTATCATATTTAAGCCATTACTAGGGTGTAAGGCTTGAAGCAATGATTTACCTTCTTTTATGAATTCCTACTTGGAGTGCTAACACTACCCTCTAGGCAGAAATGCAATGCCAACATTCTCCATACAGTTTGTTCTAGGTCGGAACGAAACAAGCACTACCTCTACTACATACATTTTGGAATTACCCTCAGGATTAGTAGCAAGAAGCTCCTGCACTTCAAAGAACTCCATCTTAGATATTTTAAAGACGTATTTCATTCAAAAACATATGTCGGTTTGAAGTGGTTTTCGGATAATTTATCTGATCCAGGTCTCTCGGAACCAACAACTAATAATTTCGGTTGCCTCATTCTCGGTTCTTTTGGAAGTAAGTGGAGTATACTAGAGTCCCAGTAGGATCTCTAATATTTCACTCAAAGCTAAAGACAATTCACTGAATGAGTTCTCTTATAGTTCCTCAAACCATATGAACACATGAAGCTCTTATTTACTACCTATGTCAAAACTAGCCAAGATTTTATAGTCAATTACTAAACTATCAAATACACAAGCAACAACAATTTAGAGATTTAATTACCCTTTCGTAGATTTACTTCCAAAATGTTTATAATAATATTCATATACTGATCTTACTGGCATAATTATATTCACAAAATATTGTGAAAGATTCTTACTTAAAAACGTTATTAAAAGGATCGCAACAAAAGCTATTTAAATTGAGATAAGGATAACCTCAAACACAATTCCTTCGGTCTTAAATGTAGAATGAATGTCTATACCACCAAAATTAAAAAGGTTGGTTAAAGGAAATCCAATCCCAAATTCTTTTATAAATTACTTCAATAAATTCTTTTAATAGATCCCTTTCATTTACAAAAATCTCCTTTACTAAAATTCCAAATCCATATATAAAACTCTGTATAAATCTCCAAGTTTATTAATAAAACTCTTTTATAAATATCTAAAATCATTATAAAACTTATTTTCAAATTTCAAGATCTCTTTCAATTTATAAAAACTCCTTTTTATTAACTTTCCTTATTTAAAACAAATCTTCTTTAACAAATCTTAGTCAATCAATTTCCTTTCCAATAAACAATTAATTATTTAAAACAACTTTTAAATATCAAGTTGTTATTAATTAAAATAACTTCAACACTTTAAATAAAATTGTTAAAGAACTGTCTTTAAAATATCATATTGATAAACCATAAAAATTTCAATAAAATAATAACTTTACTTTAAACCATAATAATTATATTATTTTAAAAGAAACAAGATTGAAACAACGATTGCCAAAATTTAGAAGAGGCATAACGATCACTATGATTTATTCAATTTCAGTTAAACTTTCCAATTTATAACTTGGGTATTTATATAACAGGCATATATGTAAAAGGGGTCAATAGACAATAATCAATCAATATAAAGTTAATGTCCAAGTCATTATAATAGTAGACGTGGATTTGTTCTAATAAACACATGTCTAAATTATTATTATTATTATTATTATAGCATAATGATGTTTTGTTCTACTAAACATGTAATTTGGTTTCATAATCATTTGAGGTTACTTAAGGGTACTGTAACAACATAGAATTTTGGTCATTCGATTTTAAATGTTTAATTAATTTTAAGTTTATATAATTAGGTCATGGAATTTAATAAATTGAATTCAAATACAGTGATCATTTCAAATATTTGAATTGAAACTAAATATTATTTAAATGGATTTAATAATTATATTTAACTCCTTTTAATTAACAAATAATATAGATGAATTCAATTTGTAAATTTATTTACAAGTATAAATAGTTTGTATAAATATCGATAATTGGATCGAAAATATAAAATAGTATTTAAATTTGTGAAATTAATATTCCAGGGCATTATCTCGATTTTGATGAAACCAGTGCCACTGGATCCAAAATAATAAATTGCCGAACGCCGTTGAGTTTCATAACGATTGGACATACCGTTTGGTCGTGCAAACTCGAAACGCATAACGATTAATTTTAAACATAATTTGTTTTAAAAAGCTAACATCCATATACTATGGAACTAGGTCTCTAAAATAGTTCCATTAAGTCTAGAATAAGGGTATTTAGTCTAGAATGCCAGTCGGCATGCTTCGATAGGAGTTCAAGATTTTTGGTACTATATGGGATATTATCAAATAAAATAATATGAACTCCATCATCACACTGCTCGTATTGGGTGATTGGATTTCCAACAAATGGTCAAGGCTAAGGAACTTCCTTTCCGAATGGGTATGCCTCTGGTGGGACGTCCCGAGAACTTAACCAGCTCTCTGCCAACACAAGGCCGGGTTACCTCTGTAACTAGGTAATTAACTGTCATGAGTATGCCACCCCCCGGTCTAGACCGACCTTTACCGAGGCGCCTCAACAACCAACAACCACATAAGTAAATAATCTGGCCTCCATACCAGAATACCACTTTTTATCCACACAAGTTAAATATCTAGACTCTATATCAGATACCACTTTTTATCCAGAAGGAAATGCACATACCCTGAGGGGCGCAACACCATAACCTTGCCGCATCCTTCCTGTTTCAACCATTTTCAAGGTGTGAGGTCCGATGAAGTCTCGTCCACAAAGCTACGCTTTTCACAAAAGCCATGCTTCGATCAACAAATGATCAACACTTTACATGCCACATTACCAAATTGGGAATATATCACTAGTAACCATAAACTACATAACCACTGAGCTCGTACGTCTCTGAGAAGGGTGTTAAGCTAAGAGAATAAATTCTTCGCCGCCAACAGAATGTATTTGATAGAAACCAGCTTTACATCTTAAAGTGTAATGTCAGACATACATCCATACAAGTCCATCCTGGGTCTGAATGGAACCGAAGGCGCTTCCTCCAATTAAGGAAAGAAGACCTTGCAAATCCAGATATTCCCTAATCACGTCCGGACTCTCCATCACATAGGGTGATATAAATCTCTATACCAAAGCAATTCACTGCAGAGACATTCGAAAGGTAATCCTTTCGTTTTCGAAAATACCTGGTCTTCAACACCTTCTTCAAATGCGATCCTATTTCGTCTTATCATTATTCGGAATGGATTTTTTGACTCAATGTCCTCTCCTGGATAATTCGAATAATGAGCGCTTATTTCAAAAATAAGTGGTTACATTCAGATTTCAAGTAAGTCACAATAAATTTCCATTTTGATCTTTTAAACAAAAGATCCATCACTAAGATTCAATGTGGTTTTCGGATAACCATTTGGAATCCGACCCCCGCTCGCATCGAAATTCAAATGCCGTTTAAAGGCCAATATTGATTGTCGGTTATTTAACTATCAAACAACATTCACAACAACCATCAAATTAAAATAATTTTCCTAAATTATTCATTTCAAAATATCTTCGCAACATATATTTTCACACTACAACCCTTTGAAAACAAATTCTCAAATCACTTTCCTTACACGGAATAGATTTCCAAATATTATTTATTTCCACTGAAAATTTGCCAAGTCTGAATACTTTAATATAATTTAAATCACTTATCTAAATATATATATATATATATATACTTGGAAACACTTAAAATGAAAACTATTTTTAAACACTGTATTTAAAATATTGGTTACGAGATTTTTATACTAATATCTCATATAAAACTTATGCCCAAAACAAATTTTAAAGATAAAATTATTAAAAAGAGTGTAAATATTTAAATAACCATTTTCTAAATCAAATACCAATTAAATCTTTAAAATAAACACTTCTATAATTAACTTAATAAATATTTACTTTAAAGATTTAAAAACAATTTAAGAAACTAATTTCTCCAAAAACATTCTTTTTAAAACCAACTCTAGAACTTTTAATTTATATTTGAATGCTACTTTGAAAACATACTAGGCTTTCCAGGGAAAATACACTTTCCATTCTAAAATAATCCATTTAAAACAATTAATAAATCCTTCTTGATTTATCACAATTTACATTCCAAATCCGTAAATTTCTTTCCACGCTTTTAAAAATAAACCAATATTTATTTTTAAAACAAATTACCCATTCCTTTATAAATTCCAATCATGAATTTAAATTTCCAAAATATCCATTGATGTACAATTTTCAAAATTGATTTCCCAAATTTACTTTCAAACACCAAATCAAATTCCAAATTGATTTCCAAATTTATTTCAAACACCATTATTCTAATATTCGCACCTTTATTTAGATTTTAAAATCTGAATTTTAAAATAAATTCTTCAACTTTTAAACCACACTACACAAAATCCATTTATTTTCATTTATTAAAAACTTTTTCCCATACTTAGAATTTATTCAATAGGTTTTCAAAAATCAACCTTTATCTTTTCCCAAATTCCTTCTTTTAAATTTATCCAATTCTCTAAAATAAATTAACTTATAAATTTCTACTTTAATTTCCAAAAATCCAATTTTTATATTTTTTGGTATTTTAAAAAATACCAGAATATATTCGGGCAAACCATAGCCTTCAATAATTTCAATCACCAATATAATCATTCACAAATTATCAATAAATCACATTGCAACATATGAAATAAATTCAAACAATTTGAGGAATCCAGTTGAATCCCTCCAACCTGTTTCCATGCATCCATAGATGTTAGCACAACAATTAAATACCAATTCCACTTCGAGGTGATTATCGCGGTATATGGAGTTATATCATCTCATCCGCTATTATGCGGCGCACAGGGTCTCATCCGCCAGAAAATGCGAGAAATCAATCGCTCCAATATATATATATATACACACTACTATATATAATATCACCCAACAGATAAATTATCAAATTCATCCAAGCACATCCAACAATTTAAATTTAACTATTTAAATTAAACAAATCAATTCGATGGAGTGAGAAGATCTCACCTTTTCTTTTGTTTTGCAATCCATTTCCATTTCGACTATTTCTTCACGATTTTGGACATTGTATAAACAATTATACGATTTTTATTAATATTCGAACTAATCGAATAAATTAAATTTTCATTTAATAAATTTAGTTAACCAATGATTTTATTTTAAACAAATCATTAAATTTTAAACTAATTTTCATTTTAATAAATTATCTTTAGTAACCAAAATAATTGATTAACCAGTTAAACAAATTAATTCCTTAATATATTGATAAATTGGTAAATTTAAAATGTAAATATTTTTTTCTTTTGAAACTAGTATATACTCACAAGATAATCTATATCTGATTCTTATAAACTTCTCTGTATATCTTTGGAAAAACAGTAATTTCCTTTCAAACCTAAATATATTTTATTAAATTAAAAACAGGATTATCTTAAATATCTTACTGCAAATATTTTTTCTGCATGTATATACTCATATATTAATAAATTTAGAAATATAATAATACCTTCACTTCCTTGATTTACTTCCCTCTATCGTGACGTCCAGGCGATCATGCGGCTTCAAGGTCCATCTTTAGCCTTCGCTCGACTTCTCTCACATCCTTCTCAGCAATCGAACGCGCGCCACACACGCGCTTGAACGAGCTTGTGTAATTCCCGATCCAATGTGTCGTTGCCATCGCCTTTCGTATGCCCATGGCCGTGACTGAAACGACATTGAGTCGCCGTCGAACACTACTTCCCAAAATATGAAACCCTAGCCCATGCCCTCGACGCGCGATACCAGATGTCGTGAAAACTCTATTGACGTCGTCGTCTCGTCACTGCCTTACCGATTCGAAATCGCTTCCAAACCTAATCGCGATTCGCAGTTCGAATAGGTGGAAGCATCGACCATTCAATTTTTCACTGGGATGATTTCGATTTTCATGGCCATTGGTTTTATTCGAATGCTCGACCTGGATTAAATTTTTTTGAACGATTTAAATTTTTCAAAGAGGGTTCGGCCATTACTATTGATTTGAATTTTGAAGCCGAGAGTTATGTGTCTTTGTTCTTTTATTTTTTATTTTACTGGTTCGAATTTTTTTTCATGAATGCGTGTTAAAAACAGGTGAACACGTGTTTGAAATTTTTCAACGTGTATGTTAGCTACAGTACTCAGAGCGAATCTTATTATTTATGTTTTAAATTTAAATTAAATTTTAAATCATCTCGATTTTCGCAACTCCAAATCTCGATCTCCAATCGAGGCATGCCGTTAGGCGTTTATAATGTTAAACCCATATTCCGAACGTAATGGAAAAGGTTCCGAAGCCTAAATCAATCGTATGAAGAAGAAGATAGCTTTTTTGAACCAGTTATAATATAAAATTTTCGATATAAATTCAGCGCGTTTACAATCCATACAATCACAGAACAACACTGAATGCCTCAAAAATTGAAATCCGATAATAAAACACTATTATGAATCTAATGGAACTGGTTCATCGAATTATGAAACTGTGCCTCGGAAGGCTATTTTTAATTATCGATTTAAACGATATAAATTCAAACTGAACAAAACAGTTTTAATTCAACTTTTAGCACTTCTATTATCTTCAGTATTATAAATATAAATTTTACAAGACTTCAAATTATATTTAACAAGCTCAAAACTAAAGATACAATATTTTACCCAATTTCATATTATTAAATTCAATAATTTAATTGCCAAATAGATAGTGATATTTGAAATTCAAGTTAAACTAACTCTCAAATATTTAACATCAGTTAAATATTTCAATTTCAAATATCCAGAAATTCGGGGTCGTCACATTCTTCCCCCCTTAAAAGAATTTCGTCCCGAAATTACCAGTTAAGAAAAATGATCCATAACCCGTTTATCATTTTCACGAAACCAAACAGTTTCAACTTTCCAAAACAATTTTTTTATTAAAGACACTATCATTCTTACTAACTTCCCAACCTCAACCATAAGTTCCAAACAATATTGTTTTCTTAACAATTCAAATTTAAATTTAAATTCAAATTTTAAATTATCAAATTTTAAAAAAAAAATTCTGACTCCATAAATTTTCGAAAAATTTCACCAGCGTCTCCTTTGTGCGGCTAGCTCGGTACGACTACAAAATGCCACAACGGGTCCCCAGATTTCAAAAAAAAAACAAAAGGCCATGTGGCGAGACCAGAAAATCATTAAATTTCATATAGAAATTTAAATACATACATTTCTGTCGAGCAATTCAAAATTTATCTTCAAAATCAAAAATCCTAATTTCCTTTTCCTTTATAACACCTATATATCCTACTTAACAATAATATCCAATCAGAGAATTCAAAATCATTTTTTTCACTTCTTTACAAAATTTTCAATATCTATTTTATCCATGTCCGTACTATGCATGCATATCATTCGTACGCAATATCAAACCCGATCGCTCACTCGATCACACAATTTCACTTCCGAACTAGTATCGTCCACCCGACTCTCTAGTGCGGACTCGGATCTAGTTTCTTGATCTGAAATCGTCATTCTCCTTGCATAGCCGTAAACTATGATAAAGAATTTCCAAGATCAACCAAAAATCCATATCTAGGTTTCGCTGTCGAAAATCGAGTGAAAAAAATCCCAACTCGGATCGATATAATTATCTCGAAATTCTATGCTTGAATTCTGGATCGAATCGCTATGCAAATAAAATAATATACGTATATCCTACGTATTTTCCCCAATTGATTATTAGCTATACCAATTTTCTTTTCTTTTATTCACATTGATTTTCATTCACTTATTCACAATTTTCCCATTCCACAACTTCCAGTTTAACCTTCATTCAATCATTAACTTAGAATATTTCCTCAATTCCAAATTTTACTTAAGAATTTCACCATTTCTCCTTAAGTTCAATATAAATATTCTATATACTTCTTATATTTATTTTCAATTCGCCACTTTGGTTTATATCTACTTATATTTAAACTGGACCACCAATTTCCATATGAATTCAATTTACCTTCATTTATAAATATTGAATTCAATTCTTTTCAAACCTTATTTAATTTGTCATTCCGTCAATTAGTTTCACTTACTAATTTTATTTCAATACTTTGCTTCATTTGATCCAATTTGACAAATTTTCCATTTCACTTAATTTGACTCAATTCAAATTCAATTTCAATGTTTAGCTTGAATTCCATTTACTTACAAATTCAAAAAGAATTTCAACATTTAGTTTCAATTTCATTTACTTGCAATTGTAAATTCACTTATTCATTTACAAATTTATTTTCCACCTTGATAAATTTTATTCCAGTCCATTTAGTCTACTAGACTTACTTCTCAAATTTACTTTTATTCAAATTAACCCAAGTTAAATTCAGTTTCAATTTGAATTTTTCTAAGTTTCCAAACTTATTTATTATTCCATTACTATTTTTAATAAGATCCCAAAGTCTAAATAATCTCCTAAGTATTACAAAACCATTTTTGAAATCAATTATATCCAAAATCAAACTATTTAAAAATCAAACTCAATTTCGCAAACAACTTCAATTTCTAGAATAATTTGGCAGCAATTCTTCTCTTGGAAACTCGAAAATGAACATCGATGATGTCACGATCATCATCAAAATTATTTTCCAGCGATCAAGAAGAGTTTAATTCTTTTACTCCTTTAAAACATGTCCAAATATTTTTAAATCCAAATTCCACCAGACTTCAAATCCAATTCAAAAAAATATTTTCCAAAACCCTTGAAAATCATTTTCAAACTCAAAATGGATTTATATTTCCCAAATCTCAAAATTTCAAATCCTTTCAAATATTTCTCTAGAATTTTATTTTAAATTATAAATCACATACACAATTTAAATTTACAAATCCCATTTGTATATGAATTTATTTCTTAACCTTTGGTTATGATTTCAATTTCTTTTTTTCAATAACAATGATATTAATTTAATATTATCACTTCCTAACACCAAGCATCATATACTATAATAATTTATGGAAAATTATTTCTTTTATTACAAAAATAATTTGGGTAAAATTATTTCATTTAACCTATTTTAAAACAATACCGTGTCGAATTATTCTGTACAAGTGTTTAGAGATCCTTATCAATAACGTTAATTACTCGCATTGACCAGAATCCATATACCACTCGACAAACCAATCAACATAATATAAAATAATTTTATATTCACTAACAAATACGTGCTCATATGTATTGATACACTCGGACTCATTCTAGAGTACTACTGACTCTATCTCTAATGAGTAATCCCCACCAGAGCCAAGGTTATCGCTTAACCAATTGCTCTGATACCAAATTGTAACGACAAAACTTTTCGACTTTCGAAAATCAACATCAGTACGTCCATTGTATCAAATGCCGAACAATCGAATGTCGGAAAACCGAACCGTTAGGGTTAAAGAAGAATAAGGTAGAAGAAGAAAACAGAAACAATATCAGAATCTCACAATCGTAGCAGAACAATATATAATTGATAAATGAATAATCTTTTACAAAAAAGAACTATATCAGTTTATACATTACATCATCAGAGTATTACAACAACAAAACACGACACTGGCAGTTTATGATAACATGACTAAATGGAAACTGAAGTTGCAGCAACCCATACGCAGCTGATAATATATTATATATATGTGATACGTCTCGCCATCCAGGTTGTCTCTTGATCTTCAAAGGATACTTTCCTGACTTTGCTCCAGAACAACTGATAACCTAACTCTAGGCTGCCCGTGCGGAAAATTATGGGCACCCAGAGTTTAGAAAGGGAACAATAAACTCCAGGTCAGTCATGGGACTGGTGTGAGATCTCAAAACAGTTATTTTCACAAAAGAAATGGAATCCTTTGATGCTTTTGGAAAATGAAACTACCATAAGGCCTCCCGGCACACACATAATGCAATCTCACACTTAGGGGAGATTTCTCCTTATGATAGTCAAACATGCTTGATACACAAAATCTTTTTGATATTATTATTAGTGCACAGTGTGGAAAACATTTTGAAAGTATAATATTAATCTTAGCCAGCATACGTACCATTATAGTATGCCTACAATAGCTCCCATATTAGATGGCAGGTTATACAACTAAAACCGTACATGGCTCGTATTGGGTGATTGGATTTCCAACAAATGGTCAAGGTTAAGGAACTTCCTTTCCGAATAGGTACGCCTCTGTAGGGACATCCCAAGAACTTAACCAGCTCTATACCAACACAAGGCCGGGTTACCTCTGTAACTAGGTAACTAACTGTCACGAGTATGCCACCCCTCGGTCCAGACTGACCTTTACCGAGGCACCTCAAAAACCAACAACCACATAAGTAAATAATCAGGGCTCCATACCAGAATACCACTTTTTTTTTCTACACAAGTTAAATATCTAAACTCCATACCAGATACCACTTTTTATCCAAAAGGAAATTCACATACCCAAAGGGGCGCGGCCTCCATAACCTTGCCGCATCCTTCCTGTTTCAACCATTTTCAGGGTGTGAGGTTCGACGAAGTCTCGTCCACAAAGCTACGCTTTTCAGAAAAGCCATGCTTCAATCAACTAATGATCAACACCTAGCATGCCACATTACAAATTGGGAATATATCACCAGTGACCATCAACTACATAACCTCTGAGCTCGTACGTCTCAGAGAAGGGTGTTAAGCTAAGAGAATAAAATTCCCCCCCACCAATAGAAATGTATGTGACAGAAACCATCTTTGCATCTCAAAGTGTAATGTCAGACTTACATCCATACAAGTCCATCCTGGGTCTAAATGGAACCGAAGGCACTTTCTCCAATTAAACAAAGAAGCCTTTGCAAATCCGGATATTCCCTAATCACGTCCGGACTCCCCATCACATAGGGTGATGTAAATCTCTATACCGGAGCAACTCAGTGTAGAGACATTCGAAAGGTAATCCTTTCATTTTCGAAAATAACCGGTCTTCAACACCATCTTCAAATGCGATCCCATTTCATCATTATTCGGAATGGGTTTTATGACTCAATGTCCCCTCCCAGCTAATTAGAATAACGAGCACTTTTTTTAAAAATAAATGGTTACATTCAGATTTCAAGTAAGTCAAAACAAATTTCCACTTTGATCTTTTAAACAAAAGATCCATCACTAAGGTTTGATGTGGTTTTCGGATAACCATTTTGGAATCCGACCCTTGGTCGCATCGAAATTAAAATGCCATTTACAGGCCAATATTGATTGTCGGTTATTTAACTACCAAACAACATTCTCAACAACCATCAAATTTAAATAATTTCCCCAAATTATTTATTTCAAAATATCTTCGCAAGATATATTTTCACACTACAACCCTTTGAAAACAAATTTTCAAATCACTTTCCTCACACGGAATAAATTTCCAAATATTATTTATTTCCACTGAAAATTTGCCAAGTCCGAATACTTTAAAATAATTTAAATCACTTATCTAAATATATATACTTGGAAACACTTAAAATGAAAACTATTTTTAAACACTTTATTTAAAATATTGGTTATGAGATTTTTATACTAATATCTCATATAAAACTTAAGCCCAAAACAAATTTTAAAAATAAAATTGTTAAATAGAGTGTAATTATTTAAATAACCATTTTCTAAATCAAATACCAATTAAATCTTTAAAATAATCGCTTCTATAATTAACTTTATAAATATCTACTTTAAAGATTTAAAAACAATTTAAGAAAATAATTTCTCCAAAAACATTCTTCTTAAAATCAGCTCTAAAACTTTTAATTTATATTTGAATGCTTTCCAGGGAAAATACACTTTCCATTTTAAAATAGTCCACTTAAAACAATTAATAAATCCTTCTTGATTTATCTCAATTTACATTCCAAATTCGTAAATTTGTTTCCACACTTTTAAAAATAAACCAATATTTATTTTTAAAAAAATTACCCATTCCTTTATAAATTCCCATCGTGAATTTAAATTTCCAAATATCCACCGATGTACATTTTTCAAAATTGATTTCCTAAATTTACTTTCAAACACCAAATCAAATTCCAAATTTATTTCAAACACCATTAATCTAATATTCGCACCTTTATTTAAATTTTAAAATCCGAATTTTAAAATAAATTCTTCAACTTTTAAACAATACTACTCAAAACCAATTTATTTTCATTTATTAAAATATTTTTCCCATACTTAGAATTTATTCAATAGGTTTCAAAAATCAACCTTTATCTTTTCCCAAATTCCTTCTTTTAAATTTATCCAATTCTCTATAATAAATTAACTTATAATTTTCTACTTTAATTTCCAAAAATCCAATTTTTATATTTTTTGGTATTTTAAAAAAATAGCAGAATATATTCGGGCAAACCATAGCCTTCAATAATTTCAATCACCAATATAATCATTCACAGATTATCAATAAATCACATCACAACATATGAAATAAATTCAAACAATTTGAGGAATCCAGTTGGATCCCTCCAACCTGTTTCCCTGCATCCAATTCCACTTCGAGGTAGAATATCGCGGTATATGGGGTTATATCATCTCATCTGCTATATAATGCTGGAAACTAATCACTCCAATATATATATATATAGACACATATATACTACTATATATAATATCACCCAACAGATAAATTATCAAATTCATCCAAGTACATCCAATAATTTAAATTTAACTATTTAAATTAAACAAACCAATTCGATTGAGTGAGAAGATCTCACCTTTGCTTTTATTTTGCAATCCATTTCCATCTCGACTATTTCGTCACTATTTTGGACCTTGTATAAACAATTATATGATTTTTATTAATATTCGAACTAATCGAATAAATTAAATTTCCATTTAATAAATTTAGTTGACCAATGATTTATTTTAAACAAATCATTAAATTTTAAACTAATTTTCATTTTAATAAATTGTCTTTCGTAACCAAAATAATTGATTAACCAGTAAAATAAATTATTTCCTTAATATATTGATAAATTGGTAAATTTAAAATGTATATATTTTATATCTTTTGAAACTAGTATATACTCAGAAGATAATTTATATCAGATTCTTATAAACTTCTCTATATATCTTTGGAAAAGCAGTAATTTCCTTTCAAACCTATATATATTTTATTAAACTAAAAACAGGATTGTCTTAAATATCTTACTGCAAATATTTTATTTGCATATACTCATATATTTATAAATTTGAAAATATAATAATACCTTCATTGCCTTGATTTACTTCCCTCTATCGCGACTTCCAAGCGGTCACGCGGCTCCAAAGTCCATCTTTAGCCTTCGCTCGACTTCCCTCACATCCTTCTCAGCAATCGAACGCGCACCACAGGAATGCTCGAACGAGCTTGTGTAATTCCCGATTCAAGCTGCCATTGCCATCGCCTTTCTTATGCCCCTGGTCGTGACTGAAACGACAATGAGTCACCGTCGATCACTACTTCCCCAAATATGAATCCCTAGCCTATGTCCTCGACGCGCGGTACCAGATGTCACGAAAAATCCGTCGAAGTCGCCATCTCGTCACTGCCCTACCTATTCGAAATCGCTCCCAAATCTAATCGCGATTAGCGATTCAAATAGGAGGAAGCATCGGCCATTCAATTTATCGCCGAGATGATTTCGATTTTCACGGCCATTTGTTTTATTCGAATGCTCGGCGCAGGATTAATTTTTTTTTGAACGATTTAAATTTTTCAAAGAGGTGTTCGGCCATTACTATTGATTTGAATTTTGAAGCCGAGAGTTATGTTTCTTTGTTCGTTTTTTTTTTTTATTTTACTGACTTGAATTTTATACTTCAATGAACGCGTGTTAAAAACAGGTGAACACGTGTTTGAAATTCTCCAACGTGTCTGCTAGCTATAATACTTAGTGTAAATCTCATTATCTATGTTTTAAATTTAAATTAAATTTTAAATCTTCTCGATTTTCGCAACTCCAAAGCTCGATCTCCAATCGAGGCATGCCGCTAGACGTTTATAATGTTAAACCCTTATTCCGAACGCAATGGAAAAGGTTCCAAAGCCTAGCTCGATCGTATGGAGAAGATAGCTTTTTTGACCAGTTATAATATAAAATTTTCGATATAAATTCAACGCGTTTACAATCCGTACGATCACACAACAACACCGAATGCTACGGAAATTGAAATCCGATAATAAATCGCTATTACGGATCTAATGGAACTAGTTTCGATGAATTTCGAGACCGTGGCTCAGAAGGCTATTTTTAACTATGGATTTAAATGATATAAATTCAAACTGAACAAAACAGTTTTAAATTCAACTTTTAACACTTCTATTATCTTCAGTATTATAAATATAAGTTTTACAAGACTTTAAATTATTTTTAACAAGCTCAAAACTGAAGATACAATATTTTATCCAATATATTATTAAATGCAATAATATAATTGCCAAATAGATAGTGATATTTGAAATTCATGTTAAACTAACTCTCAAATATTTATAATCAACTAAATATTTCAATTTCAAATATCCAGAAATTTTGGGTCGTCACATTTAAAGTTAATAAAACAATTTAAAAAAAGGTCTTAAAGTTAATTTACTTATGATATAAAAGTGTCAGGAAATATTTAACTATTTTATCAAAGATCATGGATTTATTCGTTTAAAAGAGATTATAATGTAATTGTTATCTTTTGAGATAATTAATATTGTTATCAATTGATGAAGGTATTTAAATTGTTTTTGGGATATTAAATCATGTTTAAAATTTACAAATTTTGGTTTTATATGCGAAAATTCTTTAAAAGGAATAACTTATAAATAAAGCTAAGTGTAAATCGTTTGGGTTATAGTAAACAATGTTTAATGACCTTTGTTTTTGACCCTTGATTTAATACACTAAGTAATCTAAATTTTTCTTTTAAAAGAACATTTTTAAAGAGCATTTGTAAAGTGTTTTACTGTAATATGGAAATCAAGCACAAATTTACTTTTTGAAAGTAAAGTTCGATTTCGTTTATGGAAAAGAAATTCCGTAAATGATATCGCTTTTATGGAAAGGATTTAATCATACACTTAACGCTGATCATTGAGGCTTGAACTCGTTTTATCTTGAAGGTTAAAAATATCATCAAGGCAACGTCTAGAGGTAGCACTACCTCAGCTTACCTGGCTCCATTTTCAACTAGAGGATAGCACTAGTTTGAGTCGAAGAGCAGTGTTAAATATGTGATATTTAATTTCCATATAAGATCATTTTAATTATCCTTGATAGTTGATTTATTAATTATCAGATTCAGCTTTCTTCATGGTGTATCTTCACCTTAAAAATGATTTACTGCTCTTTTGAGTCTTGTTATCCTTTGTCGGCAATGACTAAACCTAAAGCACGAGAGGAGGCCAAGCTATGTGGGGTTGCTCCCATTAGGATACTTTCACATCTCATCTAAATTTGATTCGGTCATGCACTTAGATGTGAAATAGTCGGATACTCGGTAAGGTTGGCAGGGTCCGGCTTGGAGGTTTCTGAGAAGTGTCACAGAGTAAATGAGTTTCTTAGAAGTATATTACTAAAGGTATACTTCAAGGGGGTGCACCTTCCTAGTCATTATTGGAAATTTTCCTTTCTTTATTTGATTCAATCCTTCGAATTGTTTTTGGGCTAATGAACGGGAAGAGTCAACCACTCTTTACGATGAATAATTATAGGTTTTGTCCATTCTGTCAAGTTTAGACGGTTATCTTGTTTGATTAGTTTTGTCCAGTTTAGTTTTTTCTCGGATTATTTTTATTCTTTCAAGTTGGTTTTTAACACTATTTATGCCCATTCTTATTTGGATTTATTTTTCTTTGTTTATCACTACTCTTACCTATATGGATGTTATTCTTGTGAGGTAAAAAAAACCTATTCCGTGTTAGCAGCGTGGTCTCACATATCTTTTATTTGTCCCTCGTTTTTTCTCATGCTGATATTCCCAGACTGATCCGGATGCTATTTTAATATTATGTTTGGGTTAGACCATGTATTTTCCCAGGTTGACTTTGGTGTTATGGAGAGCTTGGAGAGGAGCTGGAGTTTCACCTTCTTAGTATTTTATTTTCCACTGTATTGTATAATGTCCCTGTCAGCAATTGTAAGGTCAGGATTTTGTAACTATCCGGCTGACAAGGTTTGTTTTTAACTCTGATATACTTTGTATTTTTTTGAGTAACGGTTTTTACTGTCCTTGTTATATTATATGTTGTCAATTCAATTGTAAGATTTTGTTTTCCCGTTCTATATTCTTTTCTTTTTTTACCCTTACAACTTGCGCTTTCCACGATTGGATGTTCGACATTTGAATACAGTTGTCGTATTCGGTGTCGACTTTCGATAGTCCAAAAGGAAGGTCGTTACATTGGTATCAGAGCTGAAGGTTAATTGAGAACCTTGGCTTTGGAAAGTTAGAACTCATTAGAGATATGGTAATAGACACCCTAGAATGAGTTTGAGAGTATTATATACAGAAGAGAATATTCGTTAATGTTATAAAAACATTATGTTAATTGGTCTATTGAGGTGTTTATGAATTCTGGTCTGTTAGTCCGTGAGATGATGGTTTTGGTGCCAACAACCTTAGAATAGATTGTAAAATATAAATACTGACATTATAAGTTTAGATATATATGTATATGTAGGATTTAACCATGCAAGTACCAAGAATGAAGACTGTACAGTATAGAGATTCAAGATATCAAGATAGAAGACTCATGAGTATCAAGATTATCAAGAGTTCAAGATTTCAAGGATAAATACTTTTATTAGGAATTTTTGTTAAAAATCGTAGAAAAGCACTGGCATCATACAATCCAATTTATTCATGGAATGGAATCCACTTCGAGCCCGTTAAAGGGATGGAACCCTAAGTAGGATGGAACCTACGAAAATCTAATGGGACATTTTTTTGTATGCACTAATTGCAATTCAAATGATTTTAAAAATTTATCTTGTTTTCAAAATGATTACAAAACTTTCCTTTCAAAAGATTCAAAACTCTCTATCCTGATTTTAAATAATTTTAGCCTCAAAATTATCTTTAATTTCAAAGTCAAATTACTCCTGATTTTAAACTATCTTTTCAAATAATATATTTAGCTTTTAAATATTTATACTTAGATTTAAATATAAAATTATAGTTAAATTATATATATGTTATTCTTTATATTTACTTACGAATTTCAACTATAGTCAAGTGTATTTATAAAGTTTAAAATAGTTTTAATATAAGATAAAGGTTATTTTCAAAGAAAATAAAAACATCAAAAAAGCTTTGGGATGTCGACATGCCTTGGGTGACCATGTCGACATGGTGATAGTTTGATTCAAAATTTCAAATTTCAAAAGAAGTGTCTATTCGCCATAACTCTTCATGAATGGTCATGGCTGTTGTTCTTCTATAAATAGGGGTCAGTTTCAACAAATTTTTAATCACTTTTTTTGGTTTTTCACTTCTTTTCTTCTTCCACATTTCTTAATACATATTCTTACCATTACTCTGCCGAAATCAACATTGAATCATACTCGATTACTTCTAGTTTGATTCTCTATCACTATCTCTACAAGGTTCTCAGTGCTATTCAGAGTTATAGACTTCTTTGTAATCTATTAAACGAGAAAAGGTATGATTGTAGCCTTGGAAATCAATCAAAAAGGAAAAGGTGTGATTGTAGCCTTGGTAAATAAATTGGGCAAACTTGTGGCACGGAAATCAAGTATCCCTACCCAGAGGATCGAAATTGTGGAGGGTGTACCTTGTAGCCTTGAAACCGAGGGTGTAAATGTACGATTGTTGTTGAAAGGAAATCTGTACTTGTGTTGCGGGACTGGATGTAGAGTAACTCCGAACCAGTATAAAATCTGGTGTGTTCTTTCCTTTACTGCTTTATTTTATTTCAGCATCTGTGTTTGTTTTTATGATCATATCTGTGTCCATATATTGCATACATCTGTGTCTAAATTAACATAAACTCAAAAAGAATTAGTAATTCTTGGTTAACACTATTCACCCCCCTCTAGTGTTAATCTTAGCCTTAAGATCCGTAATCCGCATTTCTCACAATTGGTATCAAAGCTAGGTTTTCAAAATTTCATAATCTGATTTTTGAAAAAATTTCAAAATGGCTACCAACACTGGTACTGTTACTAACACTAGTATCCTTGTCACTAGTTCATTTATGGAGGGTCAGTCTACTGTCAGACCACCACTTTTTAATGGCAGTAACTATGCATATTGGGCATGTAGGATGAAAATATATTTACAATATATAGGATTAGACACTTGGAATATCACACAAACTGAATATTCTGAACCCACAACTGGTTTTGCGCAGTGGACTGCTGAGCAAAAGACTATTGCACAAAATAATTCTAAGGCAATGAATATTTTATTTTGTTAACTAGATAGAAATGAATTCAATAGAGTGTCAGTTTGTAAGTCTGCATATGAAATCTAGAAAACTTTGCAAGTTACTCACGAAGGAACAAGCAAAGTTAAACAGACCAAAATTTCCATGCTCACAAATCAGTTTCAATTATTTAAAATGAATCCTAATGAGTCTATTTAAGATATGTATAGTAGATTTCAGGATATTGTGCATTCTCTAATATCCGTGGGAAAGGAATTTTCTACAGAAGATCAAGTCAGAAAGATTTTAAACTCTCTAACTCCAGAATGGGATCAAAAGACAATTGCAATCGAAGAGGCAAATGACATCAGTACTTTAAAGATAGAAGAATTAATTGGAAATCTAATGTCGTATGAAGTCCAAATGATAGAGAGAAGAGAAATAAAGCATCTGAAAAGAAATCGATGGCATTCAATGCATTGACCGATGGATCAGACTCAAACATCGATAATGATGAAGAGATAGCCTTTATGACCAGAAATTTTAGGAAATTCCTGTAACAATCTTAACACAAAGAGAAAAGTGTAATATATGTATATACAGACATCAATCAGAGTATACTAACATATTCAGCATGGACAGTTATAACGACCTGTCATTACAATTGCTGAATAACATACAACAATGTAAGAAACATAATTATAATCATCTATGTGAATACATCTCTGGCCTCATGCTTCTCTCCTGAAGCTCCAAAATGTCCATCTAAACCTAGAAATATACTC
Organism: Allium cepa; assembly: GCA_030765085.1. Taxonomy (NCBI): domain Eukaryota; kingdom Viridiplantae; phylum Streptophyta; class Magnoliopsida; order Asparagales; family Amaryllidaceae; genus Allium; species Allium cepa. The sequence continues at coordinate 720,004,319 of CM060935.1, read as the reverse complement.
GGTCTAACCCAAGCACTATACAAAAAACTAGGTCAGTCTGGTAAAACTATCGTGAGAACACAATCAAATGGATTCTTAAAGTTTAAATAACTTTTCAAACAAAGGTATCGCGTAAGACCACAGCGCACAAAAACATGGACGGGATTTTACCTTACATTAACCAAAACCTTTATATCAGAAAATCCAGTGATATAATAATAATGTCGAAGACGAAAATAATAATAATCAAATAGCTGTGATGCTTGTGAGTGTACATCACAACAATACTAGGTATAAAATCAAAAATTCGATAAGGCTCGCTCGCTAATTGTGTAGGATTTCCACGGAGATGCCCTTGGTACTTCGAGAATGGTCCTCCTGCACAAGGAGCCAATTACACCCTATGGGTTTGTCAACCCTATTGGCCATGCCCCTATCTCTGGTTTTAGCCATCCTCGCTAACGAGGCTACATCTAGCATTCCAGCTTACGTACCGCCACCAAATAGATCACGGAATGTCACATGGATTCCAATACCACAACTGGTCTCGGAATCACATATAGATTCCCACGTCTCAGTTATATCCTGGAATCACGCCTTGATTTCCATACCCCAACAGGTTTTGGAATCAGACATGTATCCTAACATCTCAAAATATCACGAGTCTCCTCCAGAGAACCTTATACGGGTTTCAGAGCGGTCATGGGTTCGAGTCATCTCTTACGAGTACACTCTCCCGTTTCCCGGGTGCTCCACAAACCAAACTTCGATTTCTAGAATGCTCAATACTGGTTCTTTAGGAAGTAGTCAAATAATATATAAGATCGAGGATTAACCCCTAATTGTTCAAGTGCACGGATCTCCTTATCATTTATCCTCGATGAACGAAATGAGTTTATACATACAGTATAGCACCATCGATGGTAACTGTTCCATATAATCCTTGTGTTTCGCCTAAATATTTCCGTAGTTAATATCCTTTGGTGTTAAGTAGGGAATATTTCTATAACACCAAAATTAAGGTGAATTACATATTTAGGCAAAGATCCGATAGTCCGTTATTTAGCTATCAAATAAACAGATATTCAACCAAAATTTACATTTCCTACTAAAATACTAAGCATCATTTAATTCAATTTTGATTAATTTAATCCCTTTATTAAAACAGTTATATACTTATCTTACTTGCATAAGTATATTCACAAATTACTTCCTTCAAAAATAATTGAAATCTTTTTAAAATAAATACGGATGCACCATGCTTAACTGCGAACAGTCCCTGCCTCTCGAACTACGCCATGAGATCAATCATAGATCACACTTTGCACAATGGTTACGTCGCTATCCTAGCGAAAACATAACAAGGCAATCTCTGCTCTTTCGAATTACGCTATGAAAATCAACCATTTCTTTTCGAAAATCCCTTTATTTTATAAATATTTCAAATCTATTTTTAAAACTTCTTTATAAATTTCAAAGTTAATTTTAGAAAAATATTTTTATAAGTCTCAAACCATATATAAAACTTCACTTTATAGTCATTAAACCATTTATAACCCTCTTTCTAAAATCATTCAAAACCAGACTCCTTTTTACAATATCCAAATCACTTATAAACTCTTCCAATTTCCAATTTCTCATTCCAATTTATAAAACTTCTTTTATAAATTCTTTTTATATAACATCCCTTTTTTAAATAAACTTTATTTAATAAGTTACTTTGGTAAACAATCGTTTATTTAGAACACTTTTAAACAACCAAGTTATTACGTTAAACCTTCTTTGTTTAGTTAACTTTAAACCATATTCAAACAATAACATAAAATATCTTTAATAAAATAATTATTTAACTTAACCCCATTAAATAACTTAAATAGTAAAAAATTAAAACAATTTAAATAAAGAATTAAATAACTTTAAAGAATAATGTGAATAGAATAATTAACTTTAAAATCAACAATAAAACAATTATTAATTATCTTTTAAAACAAATTATAATTATCGTTAACAACCTTGTTAATAAGTAAAAATTGTTCTTTAGTAACTTTGATTCAAAAATCAACTATGGAAAGAGGCTTAGCAACTTCAATGGGACTTAATCGAGTCACCATAAATTCCATTAATTATCCAAGTTATAATCCAAGTATTGCATAAAATCATATGTGTAAATTAAATCCATAATTAACAAGCAATTGTTTATACGACATGTATCCAATACTAGTCCATTGGAATGTAATTAAGTGTCCACATTAATGTAATAGAAGAGCGGGATTTATTTTCGCTAAATAAATGTCCAAATTTAACTTATCAAATTAATAATAGCGTGGTGATTTATTCTGCTAAACAGGAATCCAATAAATTTAATTAGCAGAATGGTATTTTATTTCGCTAAATAGATGTCCAGATTCCACATTTAATTCAATTTAACTCGACAGTATTTTATTTGGCAGAATAAACATTAATAATTAAAGTACATAAATTTCAACGACGTTATTATTTAAAATAACGGAATTAAATTCTGTCCGTTTTCATATGTCATAAATTAATAGTCGTCCAAAACAATTAATAACTTATACTAACATGTTGTACTCGTCGATACGAATACAATGCAAAGATCCTTGTGCAAAACTGATACGATATGAGCGAGTTATTAAATTTTGAAACTAACACATTCTTATGTAACTTAATAACATTGTTTTTCAAAAAGTTCTCATCCAAAGCCAAGTGGGCCAATGCCCAATAGCCTGCATGCCAACTGTTCACGCAACGAATTGAAGCCCCTCTTCCTCAAAATGCAATAGAACATATTAAAGGGGACTAAAATGCAAAAAGGCTTATAATGAGCATTAGCATCAACTTCCTTTCCCCCAATTTCCATTTCTTGTCTGCGCACGTCCCTCCTCTTCCCTGCTATCGCCTGTCAACACCGCATGCACTTCCCTCTCTTACACGCAAGTATCCCATCATGTGCCTATAGCCATACATGCGCTACATGTGACGGTCAGGATTTTCGTGTTCAAAAATCGACATCCATACTTTACATCATACTCGAATGCCGCAGATTCGACCGTTCAAATCCGAGTCGACAAAGCTTATAACACAATTAAGTAAGTAACACAGCGGAAGAAAAAGAATAATACATTGATATACAGCATTAATACAATATCTGATACAACAGATGATAAAATAGATATCAATATACATCAGAGATATGATATAATAAAATAGCAGCGGAAATGAAAATAGACAACATCAGCAGCGGAACAAATAACTCTAAGATGGTCTTCAAAAGAGAACTCCAACAGTAGCTCAAACTCCCAAACCACGGTGCACAAAGATAAGCAAGTGCCGTCCGCATCCAAAGACTGAACTAGCTCCAGATAATCTACTAAACCTGACTAACTGAAAAACCCTACTCTTGACTGCCCGTGTGGAAAATAGTGAGCACCCAGAGTTTAGGAAAGAAACAATAAACTCCAGGTCAGTCATGGGACTGGTATGAGTAACAAAAACAGTTTATCTTTAAAAACAACAAAAAAATAATTTAAAATAGACCCGCAATGCTTTTAGAAAATGTAACTTCCATAAGACCTCCCGCCACACACACAATGCAAACGCAAAATTGGAGGAGATTTCTTCTTATGATAGTTAAACATGCTTGATACGTAGATTCTTTTCAATATTATTATTATAAGTGCAAAGTGCAGAAAACATTTCGAAAGTATAATATTAATCTTAGCCAACATAGACATTTCGAACTATGCCTACTATAGCTACCATCTAAACAGTGGGGCGCCACCATAAGTAAATGGCAGGTTATACAACTAAAACCGTACAAGGCTCGTATTGGATGAATGGATTTCGAACAAATGGTCGGGCAAAGGAACTTCCCAAGTAAAATGGAACGCCTCTGGAGGGACGTCCCTGGATCCTAACTGGATCTCTGCTAGACAAGGCCGGGTTACCTCTGAATAGGTAACTATAGACACGAGTATGCCATCCCCAGTCCTTTGCAACCTTTATCCGAGGATCCTCTCAACCAACAACCACAAAGTAATAAGTTTGCAGCAACCACGGAGTTAAGTATCTGGGCTCCATACCATGATACCACTCATAATCCATAAGGAAATGACATACCCTTAGAGGGCGCTATCCTTAAATAACCTTGCTGATTCCTGTTTCGACCATAACCGGGTTGTGAGGTTCAACAAAATCTCGTCCACAAAGCTAAGCTTTCAACAAAAGCCACGCTTTGATCAACAAATGATCAGCAACACTCAGCATGCCACATTACCAAATTGGGAGTATATCGCTGATAACCTTCAACTACATAACCTCTGAGCTCGTACGTCTCAGAGAAGGGTGTTAAGCTAAGAGAATAAATTCTCCGCCACCAACAGATATGTATTTGAAAGAAATCTGCTTTATATCTCAAAATGTAATGTCAGACATACAATCCATACAAGTTTGTTCTGGGTTCGAATAGAACCGAAGGCACTTCCGAAGAAGTCCTTGCAAATCCGGGTATTCACAATCCCGATCGGACTTCCCATCACTTGGGGAATCTCTATACCGAAGCAACTCAGTGAAGAGACAATCGATAGGTCATCCATTTGTTCTCGCAAATACACGGTCTTCACCACCGGTCTTCAAATGCCATCCATAACGTCGAATCACATATTCGTAATGGGTTGTACGACACAAAGGTCCTCTCTCGGCTAAACCGAATAATGAGCGCAATATTTAAAAGAAACATATGGATATTGGGGTCTCAGTTAAGTCACAACTTATTACCAAAAACTTTTCTTCCAAATGGTTTAAACAAATTACCATTTCCAAATCCTTTTAAACGGAAAGATTCATTTCACTAAGTTCACCCAGTTTCAAAAAGATCCATTTCAATTGGATTAACTCGTTTAAAATATTTTAAATTAAAGATTTATCTTATAGCTTTCAAATCGTTTCCTTAACTTGGAAAATCATTTTCATTTTTAACTTGAAATCCCTTTTAACACAATTTGGAAGTTCACTTCTTATATGAAAGCTTTTATTATTTGAAACCGAATAGTTTCATTTTAGAAAGATCCAATTTTATTTACATGAGTTAAAGCCTTTGAATTTAAATTCAAATTCCCAAATCAATACCTTTAAAAATGATTTAACCCATATAAACTAATTTATAAGTTGAATAGCTTTTCTAAACCCTAGTTTCCAAATCATAGAATTCAATTTCAAATATTGAATTCAAATTTAAATCAAAATATTTAAATTTCAAAACTCAATCAAGTTATTCAAAATATATTTCATATTTGAAATTCTATTTCAAAAGCTTTTCACTTTAAACCCAATCCATTTCCAAAACATTTGAATTCAAATTCTCTATTTAAAAATCATTTTAAAAAAAATCTGTGACTTAATCGATTTCCTCGTGAAATCCATATTTGTGTGTGTATGGTGTGGTCCAGGGGTTTAACACAATAGTGCAACAACATCATCATCACCGATCAAAACACAGAAATATCGTTGATAAGCGGTATACATTATAACGCTTATCGTTCATTCACAGATTCACAAATAATATACAAATGTATCATGATTAAATGAATAAAATACACCACTCAATTCACAGAACAAAATATCACGGATCAGATAGGACAATTAATTTAAGGCATCTCATACAATATAATCATTCATAAGTAAGGTCAATTATTCAATAGTCGTTTATAAGTAGGATTAATTAATTAATTAATCCTAATTAATTCAACTTATTTCCAAGTAAATTAATTACTTATGAATTAATTATCAAATTCTGATTAATTAATTTCAAATCATTAGATATAAATAAATAAACCAATCACCTTAATTAATTAAATTATTCTTAATTAATCGTATTAATTAAATTAACCTCTAAACCAATTTACATAATTAATTAACCCATTAATTAATTAATTTAAGAAATTAAACCTTTAATTACTTATCATAAAGTAATAATCTCATAACAATTAATCATAAATTACTAATTTATCTTTATCATGGAATTAATTAAAATATCAAAATTCAATTACAATTAGTAATTAACCCCTTAATTTATAATTAATCCTTAATTTATAATTAATCCTTAATTAATCATTCTTAATAAATTACAATAACTAATTAATTACCCCTTAATTAATAATTTTTTCTTAATTCACTTTCATTAATTTATTAACCTTAAATAAATTAATCATTCTTAATTAATTGCCTTAATTAATTTATCACATTATCCTTAGATTTAAATTTTTCACTTAATCGCTTGATTAATCAACTTTAATCATTAATTAATATCTAATTAATAATCCTTGGTTTATAAATAAACTATTCCTTAAAAACCTTAATTAAGTAATTAAACCTTTAATTATTTATCTAATTAACCCAAATCATTAATTAAATAAATAAATTATCCATGTTGAATAGCTTAATACTTAACGAATTATAAATCATTAATTCTTCATTAACATAAGGTGAAACTCATTCGTATTACGATTTATTTACCATTTACAAAAATGTTGAAACATTTATTTTAAAAGTTGCTTTTTAAAGTCCAAAATTTAAAATGAACTACAATTTATTTTTAACAAAGTTTAAAACTAATTCTTAAAACCTTTGAGTCTACATGTTAAGATAATACTTTTATTACAAGAGCAATTTAAAGAGTTAAAATCAATTTCCTTTAAGATTCACATAATTAAAAGAATATCTTTAACATTTAAACTTATTTAAATATTTAATTTATAAAACTTTTTTTAATTTCAAAATCTAGACTTTAAACCAGTTTTAAACTGAGATTCCACTTTTGGTTTTACTTTGCTTTTCAATTAAACTTAGCTTTAAGATTCTATTTTAAAATTTTAAAACAGGATAACAGGTTTCCAATAAAAACCTTAAATCAAGAAATCAACCCGAGGCAATTCTCATTTGCTTCGAGTCAAGTACTCGAATAACTCGAGTCTACCCCGGGACTAACTCCATTGTACAAACAAAGTTCCTCAGAACTTCAAACTGCACGGTGCACGTGCACCGTGGCTCTGGCCATCTACGGCCACCACCCTCGCCTCTAACACATCGCCGATCACCCTGACGCATGATCATCATTCCCAGAATCCACCATAGAAGCTTGAATCAAAATCGAGTTCTAAATCAAAACCTGGAAACTCGAGACAGAACTCACCCCAAACCTATCAACGCGCCGTACTTCAAATTCCGACCACCGGAGTACCACCACCTCCGGTAACTGCTTCGACTACCTCTCCTCTATCATACCCAAAACCCTCGCCATACTCGATCGCCTGTCGATGATGGACGAAACAAAACTCTAAGCCTCGACGGAAATTAGGTTTAAAAACTTTAAACGTTCATCGCCATCGCCACAGTCGTCGATGCCACCTCCAACTATTTTTCCACGCACCACTATAGACTCGTCCATCTCCACGAGAAAACCCGACCATCACGAATTGGTCGATCACCAGAAAAACACGAATTTCCATATTATGTTCAAACCAGAACTGCACCTTAACCTCTTTACCAAAAATTGTAGTTTTTGTTTTAAAAATCATATTTTGATTTTAGTATTCAATTTATATTCATGATCCAGAAAACAGGATGATTGAATTTTCCATTAAATTTGAATTAGCTCAGTTGTTTGATTTTCCAGAACTAATACAAGCTGTTTTTCCTTTAAAAAAAAATTTAGACTCAAGCCTATGTTATAACAATCATTTTGTGTTCAAAATTTATGTCTTGTTAAAGCTTGGATCAAGAACAATGAATTTTGATGAGTACTTAAGCCTGGAACTAAAGTCCGAGAGATACACAGAGATGCTCATCACTATATTCAACCTTCACAGAGATATACTAAACAAAAGTATACTCAAAACAAAAATGAATTTTTAGAGAGAGACATATAACAGAACAAATAATACACTTAAACTATTTAATTGTGATGTTACTCACCGTGTTGAGAAAAAGGACAGAACTTCATATTGAAACAGAGTCCTGGAAATGCAAGCTGAAACTTCATTCTTCCTTGATTCTCTGGCTTGATTTGTTTTGTTGAATTGTGTTTTAGTTTTAAGATAATATTTACTTTATATTTTTCTTAGCTTTGAATGAACGAATTGAGGTAGGAGGTGATGCATATAAAGAGAAGTATGCAGTATAACCTTTTTGTATAATAGGCATATTGAAGGTGCTTGCATTAAATGCATGAGTACTTTATTCCCATGCTTAGCCCTTTATGTCTTCATACTTTATCTTTGACAAAGCAAATTTTATGGTGGCTGCAGCTTTGTTTGGGTAGCCGAAATGATGTAAATTGTGTGCTAAAGATGTTGGCATTTATTTCCTTTATTTATATTTTATATCATTTCTTTCATACTTACTTTTGTTTTTCTTTAGTTATTGGTTATAGATTTTAACTTATGTACAAATGTACTTTTATACTTATACTTGAATATATTATATCTTTTCTTTTGCTTTGTCTTCTTACTTTAAAAATATAAATGAAATTCTATAGTTAATATGTTGTTTGAATTTAGCAAATTTGTTATTTTTATATTTTACATACATGAGTGTATTTCAAACTTAAATTTTTATTTCTTATTTTACATTTGCAATAAAATAAACACACACATTTTTATTTGAATTTAGGGATGCTCAAATTAATTTACCAATAAATTTCACAAATTTTATTCAAAAATTAAATTCATTTTAAACTCAACTAAAATCCGGGATCGTTACAGTTTCCCCCCTAAAGAAATTTCGTCCCCGAAATTTGCCAGCACGAAAACAACAAAGATAGATGAAGAATATTTCATCAAATCAACTGAATATCTATTCTGCATTTGGCTTACCAAATCAGAATATCACCAATATGAGAACAAACTCATACAATACTACACAGGGTACTCGGGTCATCAAATCTACGAAATATGCAGGAGCATTGGTTAGTTCGAAGGAGTAACTAACCATTCGTAGAACATATCTCGATCCAATAGAATAACAGACAAAAGGATTCCTACTTAGGTCGGAATATCTCAAAGTATATACCAACTTGTCCCTCTTCGGACTTCGATCTACCCAAGAAATTTCAACAGAATTTCAAAAATTGGTTTTAAATGAAATCATTTTATTGATAGAATTCAAATTTAGCTTCATATTCTGTTAATCCATTTAACTCAATTTAAAATTTCCAATTTATTTAAATTTTCAATTCCAAATTTCCAATTCCTATTAATTATGATTTAAATCAAAAAATTGATAAGAAACCGATGAAGATACGAAGTAAGGATTTCCTACAACGATTCGTAAGGCCACCATTACACCGAAACTGCTTCTCGCAGCTGCCACGAAGCAATTTAAAGAATTGAAATCGAATCAAAGGAGATTGATAGAGAAAGATTGTTTCCATTGTCACAGGGTATTGACCATTTATAGTGGTACTTCCCTGTCCCCTATCTCGTCTTCTTCTTGCACTCATACTTACTATCAGTGGATAGTAAGAGAATTTACTAAGATATTCGAACGAATATCTTAGGGATACACTCATTCTACGGTATACTTCACCCTATTTCTAATGAGTTACTTAACGTGTTATACTCCTGAGCTAAAGTTTTAACCCTCAGCTCTGACACCAAATGTCACAAAGTAATCAAAAAAATTTGGAAAGACGAATCAGGTCCCAGGATCGAAACCTGGCTCTGATACCAAATGTGACGGTCAGGATTTTCGCGTTCGAAAATTGACATCCATACTTTACATCGTACTCGAATGCCGCAGATTCGACCGTTCAAATCCGAGTCGCCGGAGCTTATAACATAATTAAGTAAACAACATAGCGGAAGAAAAAGAATAATACATTGATATACAACATTGATACAATATCTGATACAACAGATGATACAATAGATATCAATATACATCAGAGATATGATACAATAAAATAGCAGCGGAAAAGAAAATAGACAAAACCGGTAGCGGAACAAATAACTCTAAGATGGTCTTCAAAAGAGAACTCCAATAGTAGCTCGAACTCCCAACCCACGATGCACAAAGAAAAGTAAGTGTCGTCCGCATCCAAAGATTGAACTAGCTCCAGATAATCTACTAAACTTGACTAACTGAAAAACCCAACTCTAGACTGCTCGTGTGGAAAATAGTGAGCACCCAGAGTTTAGGAAAGAAACAATAAACTCCAGATCAGTCGTGGGACTGGTATGAGTAAAAAAAACAATATATCTTCAAAAACACAAAAGAAATATTTTAAAATAGATCCGCAATGCTTTTAGAAAATGTAACTACCATAAGACCTCCCGCCACACACACAATGCAAACACTGAATTGGAGGAGATTTCTTCTTATGATAGTTAAACATGCTTGATACGTAGATTCTTTTCAATATTATTATTATAAGTGCGAAGTGCAGAAAACATTTCGAAAGTAAAATATTAATCTTAGCCAACATAGACATTCCGAACTATGCCTACTATAGCTACCATCTAAACAGTGGGGCGCCATCATAAGTAAATGGCAGGTTATACAACTAAAACCGTACAAGGCTCGTATTGGATGAATGGATTTCCAACAAATGGTCGCGCAAAGGAACTTCCCAAGTAAAATGGAACGCCTCTGGAGGGACGTCCCCGGATCCTAACCAGATCTCTGCTAGACAAGGCCGGGTTACCTCCGAATAAGTAACTACTGACATGAGTATGCCATCCCTCGGTCGTTTGCGACCTTTATCCGAGGATCCTCTCAACCAACAACCACAAAGTAATAAGTTTGCAGCAACCACGGAGTTAAGTATCTGGGCTCCATACCATGATAGCACTCATAATCCAGAAGGAAATGACATACCCTCAGAGGGCGCTATCCTCAAATAACCTTGCTACCACGATTCCTGTTTCGACCATATCCGGGTTGTGAGGTTCGGCGAAATCTCGTCCACAAAGCTACGCTTTTCACAAAAGCCACGCTTTGATCAACAAATGATCAACAGCACTCAGCATGCCACATTACCAAATTGGGAGTATATCGCTGATAACCTTCAACTACATAACCTCTGAGCTCGTACGTCTCAGAGAAGGGTGTTAAGCTAAGAGAATAAATTCTCCCCCCCCCCCAACAGATATGTATTTGAAAGAAATATGCTTTATATCTCAAACTGTAATGTCGGACATACAATCCATACAAGTCTATTCTGGGTTCGAACAGAACCGATGGAACTTCTGAACAAGTCCTTGCAAATCCGAGTATTCACAATCTCGATCGACTTCCCATCACTTAGGGAATCTCTATATCGGACCAACTCAGTGCAAAGACAATCGATAGGTCATCCTATCGTTCTCGCAAATACACGGTCTTCACCACCGGTCTTCAAATGCTATCCATAACGTCGAATCACATATTCGGAAAGGGTTATACGACACAAAGGTCCTCTCTCGGCTAAACCGAATAGTGAGCGCAATATTTACAAGAAACATATGGATATTGGGGTCTCAGTTAAGTCACAACTTATTACCCAAAACTTTTCTTCCAAATGGTTTAAACAAATTACCATTTCCAAATCCGTTTAAACAAAATGATTCATTTCACTAAGTTCACCCAGTTTCACAAAGATTCATTTCAATTGGATTAACTCGTTTAAAATCTTTTAAATTAAAGATTTATCTTATAGCTTTCAAATCGTTTCCATAACTTGGAAAATCATTTTCATTTTTAACTTGAAATCCCTTTTAACACAATTTGGAAGTTCACTTCTTATATGAAAGCTTTTATTATTTGAAACCGAATAGTTTCATTTTAGAAAGATCCAATTTTATTTACACGAGTTAAAGCCTTTGAATTCAAATTCAAATTCCCAAATCAATACCTTTAAAAATGGTTTAACCCATATAAACTCATTTATAAGTTGAATAGCTTTTCTTAACCCTAGTTTCCAAATCATAGAATTCAATTTCAAATATTGAATTCAAATTTAAATCAAAATATTTAAATTTCAAAACTCAATCAATTTATTCAAAACATATTTCATCTTTGAAATTCTATTTCAAAAGCTTTTCACTTTAAACCCAATCCATTTCCAAAAAATTTGAATTCAAATTGTCTATTTAAAAATCATTTTAAAAAAAAAATCTGTGACTTAATCGATTTCCTCGTGAAATCCATATTTGTGTGTGCATGGTGTGGTCCAGGGGTTTAACATAATAGTGCAACAACATCATCATCACTGATCAAAACACAGAAATATCGTTGATAAGCAATATACATTATAACGCTTATCGTTCATTCACAGATTCACAAATAATATACAAATGTATCGTAATTGAATGAATAAAATACACAGCTCAATTCACAAAACAAAATATCACGGATCAGATAGGACAATTAATTTAAGGCATCTCATACAATACAATCATTCATAAGTAAGGTCAAGTATTCAATAGTCATTTATAAGTAGGATTAATTAATTAATTAATCCTAATTAATTCAATTTATTTCCAAGTAAATTAATTACTTATGAATTAATTATCAAATTCTGATTAATTAATTTCAAATCATTAGACATAAACAAATAAATCAATCACCTTAATTAATTAAATTATTCTTAATTAATCGTATTAATTAAATTAACCTCTAAACCAATTTACATAATAAATTAACCCCTTAATTAATTAATTTAAGAAATTAAACCTTTAATTACTTATCATAAAGTAATCATCTCATAACAATTAATCATAAATTACTAATTTATCTTTATCATTGAATTAATTAAAATATCCAAATTCAATTACAATTAGTAATTAACCCCTTAATTTATAATTAATCCTTAATTAATCATTAATACTAAATTACAATAACTTATTAATTACCCCTTAATTAATAATTATTTATTAATTTACTTTCATTAATTTATTAACCTTAAATAAATTAATTATTCTTAAATTAATTACCTTAATTAATTTATCACATTATCCTTAAATTTAAATTTTTCGCTTAATCACTTGATTAATCAACTTTAATCATTAATTAATATCTAATTAATAATCCTTGGTATACAAATAAATTATCTCTTAAAAACCTTAATTAAGTAATTAAACCTTTAATTATTTATTTAATTAACCCAAATCATTAATTAATTAAATAAATAAAATATCCATGTTGAATAGCTTAATACTTAACGCATTATTAATCATTAATTCTTCATTAACATAAGGTGAAACTCATTCCTATTACGATTTATTTACTACTTACAAAAATGTTGAAACATTTATTTTAACAGTTTCTTTTTAAATTCCATTCCAAAATTTAAAATGAACTACAATTTATTTTTAACAAAGTTTAAAACTTATTCTTAAAACCTTTGAGTCTACATGTTAAGATAATACTTTTATTACAAGAGCAATTTAAAGTGTTAAAATCAATTTCCTTTAAGATTCACATAATTAAAAGAATATCTTTAACATTTAAACTTATTTAAATATTTGATTTATAAAACTTTGTTTAATTTCAAAATCTAGACTTATATCCAGTTTTAAACTCAGATTCCACTTTTGGTTTTACTTTGCTTTTCAATTAAACTTAGCATTAAGATTCTGTTTTAAAATTTTAAAACAGGATAACAGGTTTCCTGTAAAAACCTGAAATCAAGAAATCAACCCGAGGCAATTCTCATTTGCTTCGAGTCAAGTACTCGAATAACTCGAGTCTACCCCGAGACCAACTCCACTGCACAAACAAAGTTCCTCAGAACTTCAAACTGCACGGTGCACGTGCACCGTGGCTCTGGCCATCTACGGCCACCACCCTGGCCTCCAACACATCGTTGATCACCTGCACGCATGATCACCATTCCCAGAATCCACTATAGAAGCTTGAATCATAATCGAGTTCTAAATCAAAACCTGGAAACTCGAGACAGAACTCACCCCAAACCTGTGAACGCGTCGTACTTCAAATTCCGACCACCGGATTACCACCACTTCCGGCTACTGCTTCGACTACCTCTCCTCTATCATTCCCCAAACCCTCGCCACACTCGATCGCCTGTCGACGATGGACGAAACAAAACTCTAAGCCTCGACGCAAATTAGGTTTAAAAACTTTAAACGTTCGCCTCCGCCCCCACAGTCGCCGATGCCACCTCCAACTATTTTTCCATGCGCCACTATAAGCTCGTCCATCTCCATGAGAAAACCCGACCATCACGAATTGGTCGATCACCAGAAAAACACGAATTTCCATATTATGTTCAAACCAGAACTGCACCTTAACCTCTTTACTAAAAATTATAGGTTTTGTTTTAAAAATCATATTTTGATTTTAGTATTCAATTTATATTCATGAATCCAGAAAACAGGATGATTGAATTCTCAATTAAATTTGAATTAGCTCAGTTGTTTGATTTTCCAGAACTAATACAAGCTGTTTTTCCTTTAAACAAATTTTTAGACTCAATCCTTTGTTATAACAATTATTTTGTGTTCAAAACATAAATCTTGTTAAAGCTTGGATCAAGAACAATGAATTTTGACGAGTACTTAGGCCTGGAACTAAAGTCAGAGAGATACACAGAGATGCCCATCACTATATTCAACATTCACAGAGATATACTAAACAAAAGTATACTCAAAATAAAAATGAATTTTCTGAGAGAGACATATAACAGAACAAATAATACACTTAAACTATTTAATTGTGATGTTACTCACCGTGTTGAGAAAAAGGACAGAGCATCATATTGAAACAAAGTCCTGGAAATGCAAGCTGAAACTTCATTCTTCCTTGATTCTCTGGCTTGATTTGTTTTGTTGAATTGTGTTTTAGTTTTAAGATAATATTTACTTTATATTTTTCTTAGCTTTGAATGAACGAATTGAGGTAGGAGGTGATGCATATAAAGAGAAGTATGCAGTATAACCTTGTTTGTGCAATAGGCATGTTAAAGGTGCTTACATTAAATGCATGAGTATTTTTTTCCCATGCTTAGCCCTTTATGTCTTCATACTTTATCTTTGACAAAGCAGATTTTGTGGTGGCTGCAGCTTTGTTTTGGTGGCCAAAATGATGTAAATTGTGTGCTAAAGATGTTGGCATTTATTTCCTTTGTTTATATTTTATATCCTTTCTTTCATACATACTTTTGTTTTTCTTTTGTTATTGGTTATAGATTTTAACTTATGTACAAATATACTTTTATACTTATGCTTGAATATATTATATCTTTTCTTTTTCTTTTTCTTTGTCTTCTTACTTTAAAAATATAAATGAAATTCTATAGTTAATATGTTGTTTGAATTTATCAAATTTTTTATTTTTATATTTTACATACATGAGTATATTTCAAACTTAAATTTTTATTTCTTATTTTACATTTGCAATAAAATAAACACACACATTTTTATTTGAATTTAGAGATGCTCAAATTAATTTACCAATAAATTTCACAAATTTTATTCAAAAATTAAATTAATTACCATTTTAAACTCAACTAAAATCCGAGATCGTTACACTACATGCATACAAATCCAACTCAACAATAGCTTCCCCTTTAGATCCAACATTCCCTCTACCTGCATGCAGATGCCTTGCACACGCACACACCTTCTCACTTGCATAGCCAAGTAACACTCACACAACACGCATATACATATGTCTGAACATGCTTCCACTCCCATAGAGTTTGAGTACTTAGAACAGTGACCAAGTGTACCTTAAGATTAGCATAGTGCTTCGACCATCGTCACCTAATCAGGCTTGTCATAGTCTTCGGCTAGAACACAACGCAAAGCAACATGATTTTCAAATGCCTTGGTTGCTTCATGGAGGATGCGCTCTAGACATCAGAGTTTATCTCGCCACCAAACATTCGATCCAATTTTTAACAAAATTAAATGCTTTAATGTGAAGCACTACTGACTTTAACAAAATGAAAAGGGTGCTGCCTCTAATCTGTTGGAATCGAACTTCATCCAAGGTCTGTATGGATGAATATCGAAGCGGTTTAGATGTTAGGGGATTATTACTGGGATAAGTTTTCCAAAGGGAAGTGGGAAATAACCGTAGGAGAGTGGTGATGGATGCGATTGTAAATTTGATTTCCTGTACAACGAGGATGTACACATATACATACATACATACATATATTTATATATATATATATTGAAAAGAAAAGGTTGTTTTAATAATAACAATCAAAACCATACAATAGCAGGATTCGCCTTCTTAAAAAACATCACCATTGTGGTGAGGAAAAAGAGCACGACATCCTCCATATCATCAACTTTAGTACAGTAAAACAAAGTACAAAAAAGCAAACCAAACTAGGACTTAACAAAACAAAATAAAAATAGAAAACAAAAAAGCAACCGACCCATGAAAAAGGCTAATGATGATTAAACCACCGCTTCCGATTATCAACCCGATCCGTCCCATTTTACACAAACATAATACATATTCTCTCAATATCAAGCTGCCACCTTCACTATCCATTGTCAGCTAAATCAATCCCCCTTTTTTGAAAAAGATGGCGATCGTTAAATGAAAGATTGCAGCACCGAAATCATCTTCTAAGTTGAAGGCGGACATCTAATTCGATAAGCTTGTTTCTTTGATCCCTAGAGCAGCTGTTACCTTCAAATCTATGTCGACATCTCTTCAACCATATGTGGTGCATGGTGGTTGCTGCCGCGACACAATCAAGGTGCAAATCACCCGATTTGTGAGCAAAGCTTCGCCGTAATGTCAGGACTTGTTGTCTCAAAGAATTTTCCACCTAGGCGAAGCTCCTGTCTATGCAGCAAGCATTTCTAAAGATAAGTGCTATAAACACAATCTACGAATAGATGTTGATGTGATCCATCCTGATGTTTGCAAATGTCACATAGTTTATTGACTGTCATTCCCCACGACAATAAACAATCGAAAGTATGTAACCTCTGAGTATAAGTTATGTATGTAGTGTAGGTAAATTTTCCCGTGGTCATGTTAAACCATATAAGTTTAAAAATATCATCTCGTTGAGCATGAATACGAATCTCTTTTCAAACTGCAGCAAAATTAAATGTTTTCTAACGAATAATAGTCCAGTAGTCCTTCTTTTGGTTTGTAGATAATTGGACTTGTTTAATTTGATCAGCCATCTCTCTAATCTCTAGCATAATCACTACAACAAAATATTAATTTTAAGACAAATTTTAGGGACCCAAAATATTCTTGTCTTTAAATAAGGTATAATTAAAGACAAAATAATTGGGTCACTAATTATTACTAAAAGATTGAAATTATGGTCTTTAGTGGGTCTCAACATGAAATGCTTTTAACTAATTGCTAAAAAATTTAAACCATAGTGCTCAAGTTGGTCTCAACCTAAGAAAAATTCTGATAAATAAATTATTTACACCTAAAAAATGTTTTATTAGTTAATGCCCCACCCACCCACGCACGTAAAAAAAACCTCGCTAATTTCCTCCGCTCAAACAAAAAAACGAAGAAATAAACCTAGCCGCCTCTAGAAATTTTCTTCCCCAAAAAACTAGAAGTCGATCCGCAAATCTCCATTCCTCAACATAGACGAGCTATCGATCTGTAAACATACAGGTTCGTGTTTCAAATTATAATTGATCTGCTACTTGTTTTATGCAGATTTGTTTGATGACTACAAGTAGATATGACGATTAATTTTCTTGATTTTACTTTTCTTGTTCATCATTTTTTGTTCAAGAATCATACCGTTATCAACTTAATCTGAAAGAGCATCTTTGATTTTGTTACGTGCCAACTGGAAAACAAGGTTAAATGATGTATGATAATTATTATTCTATGGTCAAATTTTAATTTAATTAACAAATGGTTCTTCCAATTTATGAGTCCATGACCATGTGGTTTTCTTAACAAAATTTATACCATCCAACATCAGTTCAGATCCAGTCTACCCACCTTTTGTAATTGTAATTATTCTTGAAAGCAACGCTGCTAGGATTATAGACCATGCTAAGTCCCTAAAAAAAATCCAGACTTAATTTTGCTAGGATTATAAACAAATTTGACTTAGGTTACTTGGACAAAAAAAAATGCAGGCTGAGAATAATACTGTGCGGATCAGAAAATAAGCTTAGAAAAATTATTAATAAACAATAGGCAGATTGAAAGCATGGCTTGTCTGAAGTTTGAATTTGTGTGGAAGAAAGAGTTTGAGAGGGGTGTTCTGGTTTGAAGTTTTATGTGACACATAATGTACATTTTGTAAATTGTTATGATCACTTACTTTAATCAGTTTACAGTTTTCTATAACAATTAACTGGTTATCAGCTTAGAAGCATTTTTCGCTCTCTTGAGAAATTAAGTTGATGTTTTAATGTAATTTTCTAAAGTAAAATAACAAAGAGATTGTTGCAACATGTAAAAGCAGACTGTAAGAAAAAAGAAAAACTTGTCCATCATCACCATCATTTAAGTATTTCACCATGTAGAATTTTTCCAATATATGGGTAGCTGTAGTCATCTTGCTATAGTTTTTGTTTGCAGCATCTTCAGATTTACATTTTAAAGTTCGTTAGTTTCCAATTTTATGGTTTTTATTTGAATTCCTTAACCACATTTTTTAAACAGGTTTGTTAAATAGAATCGTGATGTTTTAAGTTGGGTGGTACTTCAACAATTCAGGTACATAACTTGAAATTTAGTTGGTTTAATTAGTTCCTAATAGAATCTGATGGACTATTTTATTCATAATGGTGCTTTTGAACAATTCATTCCCAATCTCCCAATACTAGAAAAGAATTTATTAAATTGCATAGACATGCATTTCCCTTGTGCATACGGTTGCTTCATTACGTATCGTTTGCAACATCTTAAACATATTATAGTGGTGTTAGGAATCAAAACAGTCTGAGGTCTTTTTAAGAATATATGAATTTATTGCTACACTGACTTTCACTATTTACTGAGATTTTATAGGCCCATAGACTCGCAAAAACCCCTACACTTCCAAATTAGTATAATAAATAGTTTGGAGCAATATGCACATGCATGTGATGGTGTTCCGTTGGTATTGTTGTAAAAAAGTTTGATCAACTATCTTGATGGCTGAAGATCACCCATTATAGTGTATTTTGGTGACGGATGCAAGAAATTAAAAGCATCACCATGCTCTGTTCCACCAAAAACAATAGATTTATTATTTATTTATTTTTTTAAAGAATTTATAGAGATAGAATAAGAATGGAAAATACGCAGAAAATAAAAAAAAGCATAATTTTTATTGTGGTTTGATGTTTGTATACTATTTCCACTTTCGTTGTATTTTACTATCCTACTTTGCAAATTTTCACAATGATCGAAGCGAAATACAACGATATTTTCGTAATCTTAACGAGTCAAAGATGAGTAGTGCAAAGGTTTTCTTTCAGTTCACAATTTCAGATAAACATTTGAAGATATCCTGAAATATCAGGGTGTATCCCAATATATTTGGAGTAGTTTGAACATAAGTTAGTTACAATCTGCATGTTCAAACTTGCAACCCCAAATTCTTGATTGATAATTTAAAAAAAGTGCAGAAATATCTTTTCGTCTTCATGTGAACTCATTCCTGGAGAGGTCTGTAATGACTGATTCTTTTGAGGTTCTTTGCGGACTGAGTGGTATGACTTGATTATGGACTACTACGGAAGCGCACTATAGTGCTACTTGCAAGGTTTAGAGAATAGAGTTGCAAGAATAAAAAAAAATGCATGAAAGCAATCACGTGAAATATGGTTACACTAGTGACAAAATAGAAGATTCTGATTGCACCTTTTTTCTACTTTTTAAAATTTATATTTTGGTGCAGATTATTATGAAATCATGATGTACTACCACGTGTCTTCACATGATCAATTACTTTGTAAAAACCTATCTATATAGAAACATGTACATGCAATGAAAAGGGCAACAAAAATTAGCTTGCATTTACTGCATCTGTTTCTCGCCTCTGCCATTGTTTTCTTTTCCTGTTAATTTCTTCATGTCTTTCTCCTCCAAAACACTCTACAATACAAGTTTGGTGCTATTATTTGGTGCTTTCACTCATCTTACCTTCCTTCCAATACCCACCACCATGACCAGACAAATAGATAAGGCCATCACTCAACTACGAGACAACTCCAACCATCAACAACTTGCCATTGATACCATCCAAGCTAACCAAAACTCACACAACACCTTGCTCCAAACACAACAGTCCCAAATAAATGACATCCAAGCATCCCTCCAACAAATAACCAAAGCTTTGACCGAAATGATCTGTTCATGGTAACACTAAGCTGCATGTTTTTTATCTGTAATATATTTTATGGATTATGTGTTTTGAATTATTATTTGTTTTTTTTAAAACATTTGACTGCCAATTAAATATTAAGTAAGTTTTATTTCTTTGTAGGATTAATCTCAAAATGAGTGACCATTCATGGATGTATCGTAGGCTTAAAGATGGATATATAAATCTAGAATTTGTTAATGGTGTCAACAAATTTATTGATAATGCGTTTTTTCTAGTAAATAATGGAGGAACTGGTAGGTGTCCATGCTCAATGTGCAAAAACAAAAAATTTCAGTTAAAGGAAGAAATTTCGAAGCATTTATTACTAAATGGTTTTGTTCCGCTTTATTCTAAATGGATTTTCCATGGAGAGGAAGAAGTTGATGAACCAACAATGTCGGTGTCAGAAACAAATAATCCAAATTATGACAACCCATATAAAGATATGGTGTTAGATGCAATGGGTGTTGGTTGTGATGTCAAAGAGCAACCACCAAACCTTGAAGCTCAAATGTTCTTACAAATGTTAAAAGCGGCCGATGAACCACTTTGGGGTGGATGCAAAAAAGAAACAAAGTTATCTGTGTGTGCGAAAATGATGGCTCTTAAATCTCGACGACGTATGACAGAGGAATGTTTCAAGGACATGGGTGCATTAATTGACAACATGCTACCTGAAGGGCATAAGCTGATTCAAAAATTTTATGAAGCTAAAAAAATGTTGACACCACTTGGACTTGGCTATGACAAAATTGATGTTTGTCAAAATTTTTGCTTGTTGTATTACAAAGAAAACGATATGAAGGTTGAATGCGATATTTGTAAAAGTCCTCGTTACAGGATCGAAGATATAGGAAATAATTGCAAAAACATCGTTGTAAAACAACTTCGATACTTTCCAATCATTCCGAGATTGAAAAGGTTATTCAAGTCACCAAATCATGCTAAAGACATGACATGGCATTATTATAATAAATCAAGTGATGGTTCAATGGCTCATCCAGCTGACGGTGAAGCATGGAAAGAATTTGATCGTCGACATCCAGATTTTGCATCAGCTGATTGAAATGTCTGATTGGGTTTATGTACCGACGGTTTTAGTACATTTGGAACTTCCGCAAAAGCTTATTCATGTTGGCCGGTGATTTTGATAGTTTACAATTTACCACGATGGAAGTGCATGAAACAACCATTTTTGTTCTTAAACATGATCATACCAGGGCCTAAAGGCCCTGGTAAGAATTTAGATATTTTCTTACGACCTTTGATTGATGAACTTTTAGAGCTGTGGGAAGGTGTTCTTGTTTATGATGTGCACAAAAATGATAATTTTTTCTTGAGAGCAACTTTGATATGGACGATTAGTGATTTTCCTGCGTATGGTATGTTGTCCGGTTGGAGTACACATGGAAGATTGTCGTGTCCTTATTGTATGGAAAGAACAAAGTTTTTTACTCTTCAACATGGAGGAAAGGCTTATTTTTTGATTGCCACCGACAATTTTTGCCATTAAATCATCCATTCATAAGGCAAAAGGACAGGTTCAAAAGAAATACCATTGAACGTGATACACCACCTCCTCGACGTTTTGGTGTTGAGATGAGAGATATAGTGTCCACTTTGCCTAATGTTGAATTTGGATTTAAATCAGGTATTCAAAAAATACCAGGATTTGGTGAATCACACAATTGGGTACGTAGAAGTATATTTTGGGATCTTCCTTATTGGGAATCAAATTTAATTCGTCATAATTTAGATGTTATGCATATTGAAAAGAACCTTTTTGACAACATATTCAATACGTTAATGGACACCGAGAAAACGAAAGACAATTTGAAGACTAGAATTGATCTTGAAAAAATTTGTAGCAAACAAAGGTGGATGAGCTTAATTCAACATTCTAATGGTAATTATTACAAGCCAAAGGCTCCTTTTTGTCTTCCAAAAAAGGATCAAAAAGCTGTTTGTCAATGGGTTAAACGCATAAGTTTTCCAGATGGATATGCCTCTAACATTCAAAGATGTGTCAATGAGTCTGAAACTAAAATTATTGGATTTAAAAGACACGATTGTCATGTGTTCATGCAAAGACTTCTTCCTACTACTTTTCGGTAGTTTTTACCAAAAAATATATGGGAAACTTTATTGGAACTTAGTAATTTCTTCCGTGATATTTGTGCAAAAAATATCAATGTTGAATACATGAGTTTGATGAAAAAAATATCGTTGAAATAATTTGTAAGCTTGAGAAAATATTTCCTCCTTTCTTTTTTGATTCCATGGAGCATCTGCCCATTCATATTCCGTATGAAGCAAAAGTAGGTGGTCCCGTTCAATATCGTTGGATGTATCCTTTTGAGAGGTACGTTCGTTATTTTTTCAATAATTTTGTGGATTATTTTCTAATTTTCATGTATGGTCTAGGTATTTATATTATCTGAAAAAGAAAGCGGGTAACAAGGCGCATGTTGAAGGGTCCATAACCGAAGCATATCTTATTGATGAGACATCAAATTTTACATCATGTTATTTTGGTCGAATGTTGAAACTATATGGAATCAAGCTCCGAGAAATGATGATGGAGGAGAGACTATGGCTGATGAAAAACTATCTATTTTTTGTCATTCGGGCAGGGTGTTATCCAATGCATTCATTAAGAGGAGACTGACCCCAATAGAGCATCGTGCTATGCATAAATACGTAGCTTTCAATTGCCCTGAATTGGAAGATTTGATGATGTAAGTAATATCGAATATCATTATAATTAGATATTCATATATAACTTACCAACAAAAATATAATTTTGTGCGTAGAAAATGCAAAGATGAATTAGGAGGTCAATATTCACAAATGGATGAGAATTTCATTGATATGACGTTGGAATCTATATTTCCTGATTGGTTAAAATCAAATGTAAGTTTTTAAAATGGTTATAAAATTAATTTTTTTTACATACAGTTTATGATGTTTATAATGTTCGCTTACCATGCGTGTTTTCTTAGTAGATTTCATTCCATCCAAATGGTATTATGCATCAACTATATTTACTTGCACAAGGACCAAGTTATTTAGTGGAGTGTTACAATGGTTACTGTGTAAATGGTTATAAGTTCCACACAATGCAGTGTGGAAAGCACAAAAAAACAATGAATAGTGGCGTATGTGTGAAAGGAAGTTGTTATGATGATCTAGAAAGTGATTATTATGGGATGATTAAGGAAGTTATTAAGCTGACATACCTTGGAGAGGAGAACAAAATTTTTCTGTTCAATTGTGATTGGTTTGACACACTATCAAGAGATGGGATAAGAGTGTACCATACAAATGGATTGATTGAAGTAAAAAATAATTCTTGGCTTCAAATAGAAGATGTGTTTGTGTTTGCATATCAATGTCAACAAGTTTATCTCACATGCCAACCTGGATATACATCAAATGAATGTTTAACTGTAATCAAAACCACTGCAAGAAATCGGTTTTCACTTAATGTATTCACCTCAGAGGAGAATACGGATGTGGATCTAGCAAACGAGATATCTCGACCCCTTACAATTATTTCGGATGATAGTCTTGATCAACCATCAATAATTGAACATTATGACATCATTGATAATGAAGAACTGGTTCATGAAATGGAAACGCCTGAGAACAATAGTGATGAGTTAGAAGATGATATAGAAGCTGATAGCGACGAAGATGATGTTGATGAAAGTGATGATGAAGAGAGTGATGATGAAGTAGCTATTGAGGATGAATACTCTTCCTAGTAGCATTAAACTACTATTAGATATTATGATTATTGTTTTATAATTTCTTATTGTCCACAAATAATTTTATTATCTTCTTTTGTTTTTTGAAACATGGTACATTGCAAGTCGGAAAATGTTTCTAGATTACTTACTATTGTTTCTTCCACTCTGGATTGCATGCTATGTGAGTAATATATTTTACATTTGTGATGATTTTTTAATGAGGTAAGAATGTATATTTGATTCAGCCCAATGCTCTATGGGCTATATCAGTGATTGATTTCTAGGAGTTGTCGTAAACCTAATTGGTTACTTTCAATTACGTAAATCATATATTCCGCTACTTTTTATCTCTATTCGGGCTAATATAGATTTTCGTTTGGATTTAGCGTATTTTATTTTTAGTATGCACATGACATAAAAATTAGAGCTAAATATATTAGGTATTGTTCTATCTTCTAATATACAATGTGGATTTTTTTTGGCATGCAGGCATACACCGTAATATTCCTGACAACACCAACGACAAAGTTTAAAACTTCATTATAGTGCATACATCGTCAACGTGCTTCGGTAACAGTTTTTATCCATTGCTTTGTAATTATAGCATAAATATAAAAGATCTACTTATGCTACGATAATGATTCGTTATCTAAGCGTTATCCAATATTTAACATTCTGTTTTAACCAGAGCTACATGTAGCTAACAAGCAAATAATTTCTCTATTGTCGAATTTGTACACAGTCGTAAGTTGCTTGCATAGCATTGCTATTTAAATGTAAAGAACTTTTGGTTTCCAAATATTAAACCGATAATATATACTACTATCATATAATTCAGCACAATTCTCAACATGAAGATGGGTCACAATGCAACTAACCATAAATTACATATGTCATTCATTTCAATATTATAAATGGAAATAAACTAAACATGCAATGTCCACATTAGCATACCCGCCATATTTTTTTATGTGCAATAAGATAGTATGTATTTCTTTGTACAGTCATACTCTTCATTAAATTTTCTACAATTTTACAAAATAAACATATGAAATTGTAGATAAATTTGTACATCTATAAAATCGCATTAATAGATATGCATATGTTATGTATTTAGTCAGTAACATAATCAGTAAAGGAAACAAAGGAGCAATATTTTAAACTGTAATGTATAATCTCCTACTTACACTTACTGGAATAACTTACCTATTTCACGATTTAGTGTTGAAAAAAAAAGTCAAATATATGTTAAAGATATCACTCATGTTTTAAAAAAAGTTATCCAATATTCCTACACATGTTAAACATATCTATTTTTTAGTCTTCTTTTATAAAAAATTGATAACTTATATAAATTTAATGTTCATGAATGTATTCTTTCAGTTTATAAATAGATGAATGTGAGTAATTGTAATATGAATAAATAGCATCGAACCAGTCAAACAATAACTACTGAAATTACTTTAATTAATGCTTGACGCATCCAAAATCGCAATTTCTAATGCTAGGATCACATTCATTTTCTTATCTATAAGGATAGCATACTGTTATACTGAAACATTTACAAAGTAAAGAACTAAAAAGTTTGGTCTATTTAAACAGTAAATGGTTGATGTGCGTCCACTCTTATACACAAGTCTATAAAAATGTAATATCATGCAAGATTTGATCATCTACTGCACCGTGGCTTCACTATCACTCCACTTTTCTATTATCCGATTATACTATGCCAATTAAATCAATTACTTTGCATACTGATTTCAAAAAAAGGTTTGTGGTTTAATATGTTTTTACCAATGATATATAACATAATGAAGTGAGAAATAGAGAACTATCTGTTGCATCTTTGTAAGCCGGTATTATTTTGTAAAAACAACACTAACAATAATGATGAGATTTTGTACTAATGAGATTTTGTGAAGGCATAATGGTAGGTACAAAGTTTCGAGGCCTCATGAGAAAGGTAGCCAGTATAGGATGTAGACAAATCTTCGGAAGATCTGAACGAAATGATAGTCCATCTAACATCAATGAAAATCTACCAAACATATATGAGGGTGAAATTGAACCTGTGGTGGGAATTGGTGGAGAGCAATGCACTGAAAGAGAAGAAAGAGCACACTCATCTGCTTATGAGGACAGAGTAGCAAATATTGTTGAAGCTGGAGGAGATCAAGCTGTTGAAGCAGAAGTAGATGTCCAAGAGGGAAACGATGCAGTAGAAATTGGAGAACATGAGGCGGATGGAGCAGAGACAGAAAATATAGTTGATGAAAGGGAGTATATTCCGATCAGAGGATATGACACTCCAATTGATCCTCTTATGCAAAAAAGGCCATTTGAATGGAAAGGAACTCGGTAAGTTTTACATAGTTTTACATTGACATTAAAAAATAATGTATATCGAATAGTTCATATTTCTTTTGATCATTATAGATTTAAGAATAAATCCACTGCACGTCTTATTGGATCTATATGGGATATGCGATTTACCGAACCATGGTATGCATTTTTGAAAGTTCCCCAGGAGAAAAGACTGCTGTTATTTAATGAGTTTAAGGTATCACAATATTTCTAACTCTTTATCAAATAAAAATTCAATTTGTAACATTTCCCTATATTCATTTTAAGAACTATAATTCTCATTTTGCAAACTACTTACCCCTTTATGCAACTCATGACATTCAAGTTGTGCATGTCTTTCTGCGTTATTATTTTGTTTCCCAAATGCACTTATAATTTTAGTTCGCACACTGTCACTGTAATATACTTACTGCATTATGTGATTTACCAATGAGTGGGCTGAAAGCAAATTGATTTAGCAACAAATTGTCCATCGATGATTTGTGATTAGATTGCCTTTTACATACCTACTTCAAGCTATTTAGCAGAACCTCCGTAATTACCTTCTATTGTAATAATTTGTTAACCTTGATAACGACAAGTTTAATTTAATCTCAAGTTAGCTACAATGTGTGTGCATGTATGAACATACAGTTACCAGATTGTAGCTAGACCACTAGTGATGCAATTTGCAGCATCTTAAAATTTAATTTCAATTATCTTGCTTTTTTTTTGTAGAGGGCATACACGTATGACGTTATTTATAAGCATAAAGTTTATGAGATGTGGCAAAAGAAAGCAGCTTCTATCTTGAAAAAAAAACTAAATCGTGCACGACAAAGAGCCAAAAGATTAAAGAAAACCACAAAGATGACCAACTGTCGAGACACCCCTTCTGCATGGATACAGGCAGATGTATGGAATAAAATGATTGATATTGAATGGCACAAAAGCGCATATGATGATAAATGTCAAAAGATGAGAGCCAATCGTTTAACACCAAAAGAAGGGACACACACACGTCACACCGCAGGATCTGTGTGTATTGTTTCACATGACGCGCAAGTGGTACGTATATAATTAAAAGTGACAAAATAACTTCATGTTTTTATGAGTTGCATTGCGTTTACTCAATGTCATATTTGAATTCAGATTATATTTGTCTCCCTGATATACGGCTTTCTATACGGCTTTCCTTTGTAACAATAGTGCTATACTATGATATAATTTAGCTCTGTTCATTAAATACTGCCGACTGTCATCATTTACTTTTGATTCGTGCATGGGTTCCCTGTATTGCTTAGAACCATTTACAAATATCTACCACACAGTAACATAAATAGGAAAGTAAATAAAGTAATAAAGCTTATGCTAATTAGTTGATATGTATGGAAATCGAAAGAAAATTTTCGTGTATATATAATAATCTATGGACCTAATTATTTATCAGATTTGTAGTAGTTTAACATTTAATTTACCATATGCTCATAAACAACATATTCAGCACCATATTAGCTGTTCCATATAAAAATAGCTAATTGCTAAATAAATAGTTCATTATTTCTTCATCGCAATTTTAAATGCTACTTTCCTTGCCCAATAGTTAGTACAAACACTCAGAATTACATATTATGTAGAAGGTGAGAATTATAAAATCTATCTATGATCCTCGTCATTATGAGAAGATAAAAAATACTAGCATATTTCAAATGCTACTTTTCTTGTTGCATACTACGGCGAACTCATGAATCAAATAATCGTATTTGTATATCTATATAGCACAAGTGCTTACTGCATTGTTCGGTATTTTACTAATCTCTATATCCTCTATATAGGAACTTGAGACAGGTTAACCAATGAGTTTCGAGGAAAGTTTCATGGCTTGGCATACTAAGAGAGAGAAAGCTAAGGAAAAGGGTAAAGCAAAGCGAGCTTCAGTATCAACTTGCAAATTTATTGACAATAAGTCGCAGAAAGTCTATGTGAGTTATTTTAAAATTTATTAGTCTTATTATGTTCTTTTGTAGGTTGAATTCTAAACTAGTTACATTATTCGATCATTGGAATTAGCATGCATATTTTATTACTATGATAGCACAAAGTATAGGCTTCAGTGCTTATAAAGACATTATAAATCAAGCCTTGTTCTAGAGATAGTATAAGTCATAGGTTATGCTGCTCAACATGAAACTGTATTGCCAAAAAAACTGTACATTTCATGTAAATCAATAAATTTCATGCAACTCACTTTGTTTGGAGCCTATTAACTAAGTTAAAAACTCAGTTAAGTCAAATTTTTAACTAGTTTAAAACCGAGTTTAATTTTCGTAAAAAAAGAAGTTAACAAGAATTTAAACTCAATTTTAAACTAAGGTTGAACTCAGCTTAAACCGAGTTTTAAACTCTGTTTAAACCCGAGATTTCAATTCAGTATTTGAGTTTAAAATGAGCTTTATACTCATAAAAACTGAGTTTAAAACTCAGTTTTAAACCTTATTTTACCTCATTTAACTGGGTTTAAAACTAAGACAGAGTTTTAAACTCAGTTTTTGAGCTTAAGCTGAGTTTTGAACTCATTTTAAAACCGAGTTTTAACTGGGTTTAAAATTTAGTTTTTAAATCTTAGTTATAAAACAACTAATTCAAATTGACTTTTAAACTCAATTTAAAACTAATTCAAACTCGGAGCTTAAAACCGAGGTTTTAACTCAGTTTAAATCCAAGTTTTAAACTCGGTTTCTGAGTTTAAGCTGAGTTTTAAACTCGATCAGTTTTTAACTGATTTTAAACTCAGTTGTTGAGTTTAAACTGAGTTTTACACTCATTTCAAAACTAAGTTTTAAACTCACTTTTAGAATTGAGTTTTAAACTTAGTTGTTTAATCTCAGTTATAAAACAACTAATTTACTTAAGTTTAAACACTACTAATTAAAAACACCTCTAATATTTAGATGGAAAAATTCTCATTTTATTCATCCAGTCGGTAAGAAGCATAATGTACTGAAATCTACATTCGTTTCGACTTAGTACAGACATTAGATTAGTATACATGTCCAAACAGGAGACATGAAGTAATGATAGTATAAGTCATAGGTTATGCTGCTCAACCTAAAACTGTATTGTCAAACAAACTGTACATTTCATGTAAATCAATAAATTTCATGCAACTCAGTTTGTTTGGAGCCTATTAACTAAGTTAAAAACCCAGTTAAGTCAATTTTTTAACTAGTTTAAAACCGAGTTTAATTTTGGTAAAAAAAGAAGCTACCAAGAATTTAAACTCAATTTTAAACTAAGGTTGAACTCAGCTTAAACCGAGTTTTAAACTCTTTTTAAAACTGAGTTTTCAATTCAGTGTCTAAGTTTAAACTGAGCTTTAAACTCATAAAAACTGAGTTTAAAACTCAGTTTTAAACCTTAATTTACCTCATTTAACTGGGTTTAAAACTAAGACAGAGTTTTAAACTCAGTTTTTGAGCTTAAGCTGAGTTTTAAACTCATTTTAAAACTGAGTTTTAACTGGGTTTAAAATTTATTTTTTAAATCTTAGTTATAAATCAACTAATTCAAATTGACTTTCAAACTCAATTTAAAAATAATTCAAACTCTGAGTTAAAACCGAGGTTTTAACTCAGTTTAAATCTAAGTTTTAAACTCGGTTTTTGAGTTTAAGCTGAGTTTTAAACTCGATCAGTTTTTAACTGATTTTAAAACTTATACAGAGTTTTAAACTCAATTTGTGAGTTTAAACTGAGTTTTAAACTCATTTTAAAACTAAGTTTTAAACTCACTTTTAGCACTGAGTTTTAAACTTAGTTGTTTAATCTCAGTTATAAAACAACTAATTTACTTAAGTTTAAACACTACTAATTAAAAACACCTCTAATATTTAGATGGAAAAATTCTAATTTTATTCATCCAGTGGTAAGAAGCATAACGTAATGAAATCTACATTTGTTTCGACTTAGTACATACATTAGATTGGTATACATGTCCAAATAGGAGACATGATATAATGACAGTATAAGTCATAGTTATGCTGCTCAACCTGAAACTGTATTGCCAAACAAACTGTACATTTCATGTAAATCAATAAATTTCATGCAACTCATTTTGTTTGGAGCCTATTAACAAAGTTAATAACTCAGTTAAGTCAAATTTTTAACTAGTTTAACACCAAGTTTAATTTTCGTAAAAAAAGAAGTTACCAAGAATTTAAACTTAATTTTAAACTAAGGTTGAACTCAACTTAAACCGAGTTTTAAACTCTATTTAAAACCGAGTTTTCAATTCAGTATCTGACTTTAAAGTGAGCTTTAAACTCATAAAAACTGGGTTTAAAATCAGTTTTAAACCTTATTCTACCTTATTTAGCTGGGTTTAAAACTAAGACAGTGTTTTAAACTCAGTTTTTGAGCTTAAGCTGAGTTTTAAACTCATTTTAAAACTGAGTTTTAACTGGGTTTAAAATTTATTTTTTAAATCTTAGTTATAAAACAACTAATTGAAATTGACTTTTAAACTCAATTTAAAACTAATTCAAACTCACAGCTTAAAACCGAGGTTTTAACTCAGTTTAAATCCAAGTTTTAAACACGGTTTCTGAGTTTAAGCTGAGTTTTAAACTCGATTAGTTTTTAACTGATTTTAAAACTCAGTTAAAAACCTACTTTTAGCACTGAGTATTAAACTTACTTTTTTAATCTCAGTTATAAAACAACTAATTTACTTAAGTTTAAATTCTACTAATTATAAACACCTCTAATATTTAGATGGAAAAATTCTCATTTTATTCATCCAGTGGGTAAGAAGCATAACGAACTGAAATCTATATTTGCGACATAGTACTACAGACATTAGTTGGTATATATGTCGAAACAGGAGACACGAAGTCATGATTAGGCCGGACTTGCTACCGACATGAAAACATACAGGAGACATGCAAAGAAACTCTGTTACTTAGGTTCATGCATCAATTAATCAGAAACACTTTTAATTAAATACCCCTTTTAACAAAACTGCTCTGTTCATACTGAGTTTATTGCCCACTGCTCCATTACTTACAAATGATACAAGAAACTCATGTTACTTATGCAATGAAGCTCCTGCTACTTGGGCTTATAATTACAGAATTAGTTTTGTTACTTATACTAATTTTGTAAGCTGGTTTAAACATACCAAACTGCTCTGTCACTCACAAACGAGACATGAAAGTCATGTTACTTACAATGAAGCTCCTGCTACTTGGGCTTATAATTATAGAATTAGTTTTGTTACTTATACTAATTTTGTAAGCTAGTTTAAACATACCAAGCTACTCTGGTACTAAGTTTACACTTGGGTTGAAAAGTAATTTTAAACTTTGATTACAATAAGTTGCATCAATTTGGTTGGCATTTGTAACTATAGTTAGCACAGTAGCTCTTCCACAGTTTTAACTTTTGTTTGCTAAAATTTTAATTTATCTCATTTATTAGTCTATATCAAAATAAAAGCTTAGATGTTGCTATCCAACAAGCCTATATGTTGTTACCATTTTAACCATTTCAGGAAACATATATGAAGAAAAAGGCCGAGCTACAAGAAGATGAAAACGTATGGAATCCAAGACTTTGGGTTGAGTCATCTGGAGGCCTTATAAGGGGAAGGGTTTACGGAGCACCTTATGTTGATACAAATACTATACTGCGTAAAAGTTCTCAATCCAACTCTCTAGCAGATCGTGCAAATCAAGAACAATTTGTAATGTCCAGTGGTATGTTATTAACGTCGGAGCTTAAGTCGATAATAGAAAGAGAAGTGCAATTGACAGTAACTGGCTTTCTTGGTTCAATGAATCCGACCAATTTTCAAAGCATAAATCAACAATCATGCTCGTTCAACCAACCATCTGGTCAAACACAACACTTGGGTCAGTTTTCTATACAGCCGCCAAGTCAAATCCCACAACCGCTTGCTCAGCCATTCGCACCACCATCTTCTCAACTGGTACCACTACCACCAAATCAAGTGTTTCAGCATCCTCAACAATTTCTACAACCTTCAAGTTTTCTCCCGCAGCCATCATGTCAAATCCTATAACCATGTGATCAACCGTTTCTACAAATTCCTAATCATATCCCGCAACCAGTAGGTCAGTCTTCTCAACCACTTTATCAAATGATACAACCATCAATCTCTTGTCAACAAACACCCGAACAATATCAAACAATGCATGTGCCTTTTCAACCAACTTTTGGAAACATTTCAGAACAAGTTGGATCTTTCATGCAACTACTGAGACCTATAACACAAGATCAACCCGATCATTGCCAACTCGGAAATAATCAAGCATCAACCACTCGAGGAAACGTTCGATCGGGTAATGAAGATGATGCATGAATTGCTTGTTAGCTTCCGAATGTATCAAGTAGGCACTATTGGAAAACTTGTCATTTCTTTTAAACTTTTATGTTAGTTTTTGTTTTTTCTGGATCTTGTATTAGGACTGTAGTTTGTAGGAGCGAAACTGGATATGCTGTTTTTTGGTTTTCACTTCTGTGTTATGGATATTCTGTTACTTGCTTTGCTTGCAATGAACAATTGGTTACCTTTGTACATGAGCTCTATATGTTACTGTTTGATATTGTATGTATTCTAATAATTGATTTGTGATGAAAAAGTACTGAAATTTTGTTTTATTTCTGTCGTCTAACTGGTTTATAATAACCATTGTAGCTATGACTGATTTGAAACCTTAAATATGGTCTCTATAGTTATGTAAGAGACCCATAAAATTGTCTCTAACTAGTTTTTTATGTAGGCATGTATTTGAGACCGTTGGTGAAATTACTAATATTTTAGAGGCGAATGTTTGTAGTCTCTGTTTATTTAGAGACCTGATTTTAGAGACCCTACTTATCTGTCTTAAGTGGGTTACAAATACAAAATTAGAGACAAAATCTTGTACTTAGAGACAAAATATAAGAATCTTTAATAATCTTTTTTTTGTAGTGAATGTTAGGTTGCAGTTGTCCTCTCTGTATTATACTACTGACTGCACAGCTATTAGAATGTGATATGAAAACTCTATCCTAGCAAATTAATCCAACGAGAGATTTGTGGTTCATCCACGGATCATACCATAGGTCCGTATGTTCCCCATCTACAATAACACAGTTCATAATTTTGGCTTCCATATCTCATTGCCGTAAAATAGATTTCATCATACCAGAAAAATTATTATTGATATGCATAATCCTGAAATTTTGTCTTCGAAATGTATTTAGTTTTCATCCATCGAGGCCATAAGCAGTTAGAAGTTAACAATTTCTATAATAATTTTATTCTGGTTGTGGAATTGAGATCAGTAAAAAAATTCAGTCCTATTCCCCCTTCCATTTTGGTTTTACATAAAATATTCTATAATATTTTATGTAACTTGCCTTTCCAGAAAAAATCTGCACATAGGCAATTTATTTTCCAAATAACTGAAGTAGGAAGATGGTAGACAATAATCCAATACATAACTATTGGAGTGATTGTACTATGAATCAACTCTACATGCCCTGCCATCGTTAAAAAGTTGCTGACCCAAACTTCTAATTTTGCATTAATCTTTTGCAGCAAAGAGGCGCAGTGGGAAGCATGTATATAATTAATGGATTGTGGTATCCCAAGATATTTGACATGTAACCCTTTTGTGTTATGTTTAATATGTGTGTAATTTCATATTTCCACATAGCACTTTTACTGAAAAATAATTGTGATTTTGCTTGATTAATACATAAACCAACCGTGTCCTCCATTCTCTTGAAAATATAAGTCATATAATTAGCATTTAATGTAGGTGCCGCTAGAAAAATCATAACGTCGTCCGCATAAAGTAAGTGAGAGATGGCAGGCTGAAATTTATTAGTTGGCTCTATATACCTTTTTGACATACCCTCTTCCAGTAGTAATGAAAAATAATCCATTGCGACGCAAAACAACTTAGGGGATAAAGGGTTACCCTGTCATAGGCCTCTGTTGGATGTAATAAATCCTTCCGACCTTCCATCAACCATGATAGAGAATGTAGGAGTTGAAATACATTCATATATTAGTTGAACAAGATGTAAGCGTATAACACATGAATTCACGGTTAACCATATCATAAGCCTTCTGTAAATCAATTTTAATGCACATTCTTCCTTTACCAGCTTTATTGATATCCCTTACTTGTTCATGAGCCAATAACACATTTTCACCAATATTTCTACCCAGTATGAATGACGATTGATTTTCTACAATTAGAAAAGGTAGAAACCGTTTAATTCTATCGCATATGATTTTCGAAAGAATTTTATATATCACATTAGCACATTCAATTGGAGATAGTCTGAAATTAATTATGGCTTATCTTTTTTAGGAATCAAAGTAATGAAAGTATAATTAACCCCCTTTGGCAGCTTTGCTATTTGAAAAGCTTCTGACACAGCTTTGTGCATGTTACCTTTTAGGTCATCCCAATAGAGCTTATAAAATTTGTGGAGAAACCGTGAGGCTCTGCACTCTTAGCATCGTTAATGGAGAAGGCAGCCTCTTTGAGTTCTTCCATATAATAGAAGAAGTTAAGTATTCTTCTCCCATTGCGTTAAATCTCATTCTAGTTTCAATATGTGAAAAAATTAAAACTAAGTCACCATTAAATAGCTCCTGGGAGAACAGTATAGCAATATCTTTAATGTTACTGTAGTCATATATATATATATATATATATATATATATATATATATATATATATATATATATATATATATTGGCCTTGAGATTCGAGTAATGCATGGATTTTATTTCTATGCCTTCTCATATTCATCTTGGCATAGAAAAATTTGGTGCTGCTATCCCCCTGTTGTAGCCATAGTACCTTGCTTTGTTTCTTAACAAATTCATTATGTTGCTGTATGAACACGTTTATTTTTTGGCTAATTCACACATGCTTTCGTATAATTTATATTTTCTGGATCTTGGTCAATCTTGTAGAACAGTAATTCAAATTCTTCCTACATTTTGTTAATTTGATTGTCTGAACCTCTCAAACTATGCCACTTTTTAAACTCAACTTTAATATCTTTCAATTTGTAGATTAATTGTTCGAAATGGGATCCCCATGTGGTAGTGGATAGGCCCTTCATAACATAGTGAGTGTATCCCTGTAAATAGCACCAACTATTAATGTATCGAAAAGGAACGTGTTTTAGCTATTTGTGATGCGAGCTGAAACACGTTAAAACAGGAGTATGGCCACTCATGGACGATGGTAGAGCCATAGTGCGGAGTTGTGGGAAAACAGACATGAAGTCGTAATTAACTAGAACTTTGTCTATGTTTGTTGCAATCCCCTATCGTTGCCATGTATATTTACATCCCTGCAAAGGCGATTCAACCAAACCAAAGTTATACAAGCAGTTTTTAAAAGTATTCAAGTAGGAAAAAGGGATAGGTAGACCCCCTTTTCATCCTTTGGGTTGAGAGCGTTATTAAATCCCCTATAGCTAGCTACAGAGACCTTATGGAGGAAGCATCGTTGCATAGCAAATCTGACGCAGCGGATAATACGGAAAACAAATGAGATCGATGAAACTGGCAATTGGTGGATTGAAAATACTGAAAGGCCCAAATTCGTTGATCCGAATATACCGAATTTTAGCTATCTCTGACGCGTTGATCGCGCATGATACCGTGAAAAGAGATCTACAATTCTTCGAGCGTTGATCAAGCGCACTTGATTCCGCGAATTGGCTTCAACAAACGTTGATTCGAGCGCACTCGAATACCGTAGGTGGAGATAGGAGATCACACTCAACTACCGATTTAATGAAAGCACAAAGCTAACAAACAAGAATTTTATTCAAAAAAATCACTAACTATTACAAATGACCCACGCGGCCTATTTATAGGCGATACACTCACTAGGTCGTTGCCGACCAAACAACACCACACGACTCAACTTAGGTCGTACGTGACCTAACACAGTGCCATACCAACATTACAACCCAACACATATTTACAACACTTAGGTCGTATGCGACCTAACAACTCACGCGACTTAACAGGAAGTTCAAACATATTACAACATAGTATCAACGACATACGACTTACGACCTAACTTAGGTCGGTAACGACCTAACCACTACTTCAAACCATCCTCACACGACCTTGTACAAACGATTCAACACATATATACACAACACAGCGACTTAACCAACACAACCTATACACGACTCAAAAATAGCATGACTTAACGACTTAAAATGACACGACTTAACGACTAAACAAGGTCGCGACCTAAACTCCAATCGGCTTAACTCTTCAGCGACTTAAGTCTTCAATGTAGCAACAATGCGGCAGACCGTTAGGTCGTTGGCTGTTAACTCGTGCCGCTCCCTTGTTATCTCCCGTAGCTATAGGTCGTAGACGACTTAAAGATACCGAGCGACTTAAGACTTGGTTAAGTCGTGGCTTCTTTTCTCGTGACTTATTAGGTCTTAGACGACCTAAAACTCCTCCCTTAGGTCGTGGCCGACCTAACCCTTGTGAAATTATAGATCGCGCTGCATCATCCTCCCCCGGTTGACAGAAATTCGACCTCGAATTTTCACTCTCTTCCTCCATCACAAATTCATTTCCATGATACAGAATTAAGTACTTGACGTTGAAAACGTCTGAAGTATGAACATCATCTGGTAATTTCAATTGATATGCATTCTCATTGATTTTCTTCAAAATTTCTACAGGACCAATCTTTCGCTCCTTCAATTTATTGTACGTTCCCACCGGAAAACGATCTTTTGTCAACACTGCATAAACCAAATCACCTTCCTCGAAATTCATACTTCTCCGCTTCTTATCCGCCAGTCGTTTATACTTTTTATTTGATGCAAGCAATCGGTCATGAACAGTTCTATGGCACTCCTGTAACTCATTTACGAATTCACTAGCCCGCTTAACAACTCCCTTCTGATATGGTACTGTTGTCAAATCCAACGGTCCCTTCGGTAAGCTTGAATACACAATCTGGAATGGACAGAAACCTGTACTATGATTCACAGCATGATTATGCACAAACTCTGCTTGACATAACTTCACATCCCAGCTTTTCAAATTGTCTTTCACAAGACATCTCAATAAGTTTCCCAACGATCTATTAACTACCTCTGTTTGCCCATCAGTTTGCGGATGGTAAGCGCTATTAAACTTCAACTTCGTTCCGACCATCTTCCATAGACTTAACCAAAATTGACTCAGAAAACGAGTATCTCTATCAGACACAATAGACTCTGGCAATCCATGAAGTCGACAGATCTCTTTGAAAAATAACCGAGCAACATGAACAGCATCTGCCGTCTTCTTACAAGCAATAAAATGTGCCATTTTCGAAAATCGATCAACCACCACATAAATGGAATCGTCCCCCCTTTGATTCGAGGTAACCCCAAAAAAAAATCCATACTCACATCAACCCAAGGTTTAGTCGGTACAGGTAACGGCATATATAATCCTGCATTGGTCGCTGTTCCATTCGAAACCTAACAGATATGACATCTCTCCACAAACCTTTCAACCTCCTTCCTCATTGATGGCCAAAAGTAAGATTGAGAAATCAAATGCAACGTACGATCCCGTCCTACATGTCCTTCCTCATGCAACTCCTTGATAATCTTCATTCTTAAGCTGCTATTTCGTATACATAATCGACTTCCCTTAAACAGAAAACCATCCATCAACGAAAATTCATCAGAATTTCCCTCCTTGACTTTTTCAACAAATTTCATAAAGTAAGGGTCTTCTTCAATCAGCTCGGGCAATAATTCAAAACCTGTCACCTCTACTTTCATTGTCGTCAATAAATGACTCCTCCTACTCAAAGCATCAGCACACGATTCGTTATCCCTGATTTGTGCTTAACAACAAAAGTAAACTGTTGCAAATAGGCGATCCACGATGCATGCCTTGCTGAAATCTTGTCATGCCCTTGTAAATGTTCCAACGCCTCATGATCAGTGTAAAGAACAAACTCTTTCTGAAATAGATAGTGTCTCTAGTGTTTCACGGCTTGAACAATTGCATAAAACTCCACATCGTACGTGCTATACCTCATCTTTCCTCCTGATAGCTTCTCACTGAAATATGCTATAGGACGCCCCCTCTGACTCAACACTCCTCCAATCCCAACCTTAGATGCATCAGTATGTAGCTCGAACAACAACTGAAAATCTGGCAACACAAGAATTGGTGTTGACGTCAAGAGTTTCTTGATTTGCTCAAAAGCAGTCCCCGCTTCCTCTGACCATGCAAACTTCTTTCCCTTCATACAATCAGTAACTGGTGCCATCACGCTACTGAAGTGTGGAATGAATCTTCGGTAGAATGACGCTAGCCCATGAAAACTTCTCACTTCGGTTATTGTCCTCGGCTGTGGCCAATTTCTGATTGCTTCAACTTTATTCTCATCTACTTGCATTCCTTCTTTTGATAAAACATACCCCAGAAATAAAACACTGTCCGTCATAAACACACATTTCTTTGTTGCTGCATAGAACTGTTCTTGTCGCAGAATCAACAATACTTCCCGCAAATGCTGGATGTGTTCTTCCGTACTCCCACTATAAATCAGAATATCATCAAAGTAAACAACCACGAACTTCCCAACAAATGGTCTAAAAATCTGGTTCATCACTCTCATGAATGTACTAGGAGCATTTGATAACCAAATGGCATAACCAACCATTCGTATAAACCTTCCCTGGTTTTGAAAGCAGTCTTCCACTCATCACCCAGTCTAATACGAATTTGATGATATCCACTCTTCAGGTCAATCTTGGAAAACACAACAGCTCCACTCAACTGATCTATCAAATCATCAAACCTCGGCATAGGAAATCTGTATCTCACAGTGATTTTGTTCAGAGCTCTACAGTCTATACACATCCTCCACGTCCCATCCTTCTTTGATACCAATAAGGCTGGAACCGCACAAGGACTTAAACTTTCCTGCACACGCCCTTGTTTTAGCAATTCTTCCACTTGCCTTTGCAACTCCTCATGTTCCTTCGGACTCATCCTGTAATGTGGTTTAAGTGGCAACACAGCTCTTGGAACAAGATCTATTTGATGTTGAATATCCCTCCACGGTGGTAATTCCGTTGGAAGCTCCTCAGGAAATACATCGTTAAATTCTTCCAGCACTGGTTTCACTTCTTCAGGAATTTCATCCACTTCATTACTCTCACGTCCAATCAACAAAAACACTTCAGGCAGTCCTTCAACTTCTTTAACAAACTCTTTCAAAGATAGCAGAGTTTTTAGTTCTTCAATCTCCTCCAACTTGCTTTCCTTCTGTTGTTGCTTCTTGAGAACTAAAGTGATTTTAGTGCCTTCAAACATGAAACTGTAGCTATTAGCACGACCATCATGTTGTACTGCTCTATCAAACTGCCATGGTCTGCCCAACAACAGATGGCACACATTCATGTCAACTACGTCACACCAAATTTCATCTTTGTATTTCTTCCCAATTGAAAAATTAACACAAGCCCTTCGTCCAACTTTCACCTCACCACCCTTCCTCAACCATGCTAACTTGTACGGTTTAGGATGCTTTTCAGTTTTTAATTCCAACTTCTTCACTGCTTCTGTAGAGATAATGTTGTCACAGCTTCCAGCATTAATAACAAACTTGCAAACCCTTCCCAAAATAGTGCATGTAGACTGAAAAATGTTATTCCTCAACCAGCTATTTTCCTCTTCCTGCTTCGATGCCAAGTAACTTCTCCTCATCATCAATGAATACCTTTCATCTCCCAACAATAAATCTTCCGCCTCGACTGGTAATGAATTAGAACATTCTGCCTCTTCATCATCATTCTCAACTTCTGCAATCATGGTTCTCTTATTTGGCTTCGGATATTCATTGCTTTTGTGACCCAACTCCTGACAATTGTAACATTTGAAACTGTTGTTAATCTTTGTCTTCTCAGTCTCCTTCACTACTGGTTTACTGACAGATTTAGAAACATTGGAACTTCCACTAACACCTTTACTTGATTGTTGGAATTAGTAAACACACCACCTCCACGCCTTCCCTGCTTCTCCCATGCCAACGCCTTCTGATGTGCCTCTGCAACAGATCTTGGATCAAACATATTAACCATATCCTGGATCTGCATTCGCAACCCTCCAACAAATCTAGCTGTCAATTGTTCCTCCATCTCCATAATGTCATTTCGAGCAATTAGTGGATAAAACTCGTCGGCATAATCATTAACAGTCTTCATTCCTTGCCTCAAGTTCTGCAACCTCTGATACATGAGTGATTGATAGTTGTAAGGTAAAAATGTAGCTCTCATCAACTTCTTCATCTTATCCCAAGGCTCAATCTTTGACTTCCCCATTCTCTGCCTTGTAAGTTTGGTTTGCTGCCACCACGCCAAAGCTCTCCCCCTCAACCTAGTAGCAACCAACTTCACTCTTCTATGCTCAGGAATCTCTTTGAAGTCAAACATCTCTTCGACATTAGATAACCAGTCAAGAAATTCTTCCGCTACCATTCCAACCTTGAACTCTGGAATTTCCATCTTCATTCTCGATTCCTAACGTCGATCATCTTCAACATCTCGATATGCATTTCGTACTTGGTCTCGATCTCGATAATGAATACTACATCTATCACCATCTTCATCAAAAACAGATGTACTTCGGTAACGATCTCGACCTCCCACATCTCTATGATCACGCATATCCCTTCTACGTGGTCTTTCAACATCACGATATGGCTTATATTCATACTCCCATGGAGTCCTTCTCTCTTCACTTCTATGCTCATGATGTTCTCTTCTCAATGAAACCGAAGATTCTCTTCTTTCTCGGTAAGATTGTGGCGACACCCTCCTCGCTTCCGTAACCGATGGCGAAACTCTGTTTCCTCCATGGTTCGAGACTGGTGACCTCATTCGTTGACTTTGATTCATATCAATCATCAGCTTCTCTAACTTTCCAATGCCTTTATCAAATTTCTCATTAATGCGTTGTTCCATCTGCTCGGCTTCTTCCCTTCTATACAACGCTTCCACATTTTGATGTCGGCTAGCTCTTATCGGTGGCATGATTGTTCTTCACAATTTTCGACAAAACAACTTCAGACTTCAATTGCACGGCTACCCCTAGCTCGGCTCCAACTCAAATTCAACAAAACAAAGCCACGGCTCAACTAGCTCGGACGAGATGAACGACCTAAGGCTTAGGTCGGCTCGGTTTCAAACAAAGCACGACTCCAACACACTTCAAGGCACGGCTCAAGTTCAACACCTTGGCGCACAAACTTCCCACACGTAAAAATCCAAACACCCTTCAAACTTTGATCCAAAATGATATGGATCTAAACTCCAAACTTGTTGCAACAAACGATGAACACTATGAACAACTAACTTCAACTCCTTGGCTCCAGGACTCGGCTTGGCTACGATTGGCTAAGTCTAGCTCTGATACCAAACTGACGCAGCGGATAATACGGAAAACAAATGAGATCGATGAAACTAGCAATTGGTGGATTGAAAATACTGAAAGGCCCAAATTCGTTAATCCGAAGATACCGAATTTTAGCTATATCTGACACGTTGATCGTGCACAATACCGTGAAAAGAGATCTACAATTCTTTGAGCGTTGATCAAGCGCACTTGATTCCGCGAATTGGCTTCAACAAACGTTGATTCGAGCGCACTCGAATACCGTAGGTGGAGATAGGAGATCATAGTCAACTACCGATTTAATGAAAGCACAAAGCTAACAAACAAGAATTTTATTCAAAAAAATCACTAACTATTACAAATGACCCACGCGGCCTATTTATAGGCGATACACTCACTAGGTCGTTGCCGACCTAACAACACCACACGACTCAACTTAGGTCATACGCGACCTAACACAGTGCCATACCAACATTACAAACCAACACATATTTACAACACTTAGGTCGTATGCGACCTAACAACTGACGCGACTTAACAGGAAGTTCAAAAATATTACAACATAGTATCAATGACATACGACTTACGACCTAACTTAGGTCGGTAACGACCTAAGCACTACTTTAAACCATCCTCACACGACCTTGTACAAACGATTCAACACATATATACACAACATAGCGACTTAACCAACACAACCTATACACGACTAAAAAATAACATGACTTAACGACTTAAAATGACACGACTTAACGACTAAACAAGGTCGCGACCTAAACTCCAATCGGCTTAACTCTTCAGCGACTTAAGTCTTCAATGTAGCAACAATGCGGCAGACCGTTAGGTCGTTGGCTGTTAACTCGTGCCGCCCCTTGTTATCTCCCGTAGCTATAGGTCGTAGACGACTTAAAGATACCGAGCGACTTAAGACTTGGTTAAGTCGTGGCTTCTTTTCTCGTGACTTATTAGGTCGTAGACGACCTAAAACTCCTCCCTTAGATCGTGGCCGACCTAACCCTTGTGAAATTATAGATCGCGCTGCATCAAAATCCCAAAGAATCTGTCGCTTTGAAAAGGAATTACTTGCATAAACACACTTATAATATAACTGCAGTCCTCCTTGATTTTGTAATAGAAAAGTAATATGTTGTTGCAAAAAACTAACAACAACATATTGCCATACTATTTTGTCAAGCATGATAATAATGTGGCCTTTCGTTCCAGTGTCATTATTACAAATAATACTCAATGCAAGAAACTTAATATGCAAGTTCTCATTATTTTGAGTAGATAGCTTGGTCTCAACTAAGCTTAGAATACTAATCTTGTAAGTGTTTATAAGCGTGAATACATGACTAATCTTATCGTCAGTATTTATGACTCCAATGTTCCAGCTCATTAAATTCATTTACCCATCGAAGGGCTCCTAGTAGATCTTTTAGGAGGAGCCAACTTGGGATTCTTAGGATTTGCAGTGTTTTCACGTTTCTTCATAAAATTGAGGTTCTTCAATACCAAGAGGGAGACAACTATGTCTGGGTAATTTTTATTTCCTACTTCATGAACGTGTGATGCAAGATCAGTAATCACTTCATCTACATTTTCATAATTGTCACCAATATCAACAGCTTTTCCTTTATTACTATCTATTTTCTATGTTGTGACTTTGCCAGGAGGACTCGAACATATGGATGGATTTACAAGAGGAATATGAACCTGATCAAAGGTAGGCGTAGAGCTGTTAGTTTGGTCAAGCACATTGTTGGTCTGGTCAGGCCTTTCATCAAAATCAGCAAGAACATAATATGAATTATGGAGAGGAACCTCTGTAGGAGGCTCAGATGAAGACTGGTCCGCTTTTGGCCGCTTACTAGACTCAGTTTTTACTTCTGCTCTATCATTTGAATCTGTTGTAATATGAACAGTGGGCTGTGCACTATTTGTAACCGATTTTTTTTGTTTTGGTCGCCACTCTTTCCTGGTTTGTTTACTGCAGTCAAAATCTGAATGACCGAACGAATTACAAACTGTACGAGGAATAAATTTGTGCTCATATTCAACTGATACTTCATCTATAGCACCATTATACAACTGTAGATGAATAGTAGATGGATAAGAAAAATTAACATCTATTTCTATTAAAACTCGAGCATAATTCAATCTTTTTTCGATAGCCGTAGTGGAGTCCATTCGAATAAGATGACCCAGAGCACTCGCAATACGACTAAAACCCTCATTACTCCAACGTTCCAATTTCAAATCGGTAAATCTTGCCTAAATTGGTATGGTTGAAAGTGGTTCTTTGCCAACATCAATACCTGGTTTCCACATCTTGATAATCAAGATTTGAGATCCAATAGTGTATGGACCAGATATTATAATTCTAAAACAATCTTCCGAATTGTAAAATTTTATAAATATGAAGTCATTCTTCCTATAGTATA
This sequence comes from Allium cepa, assembly GCA_030765085.1. Classification (NCBI taxonomy): domain Eukaryota; kingdom Viridiplantae; phylum Streptophyta; class Magnoliopsida; order Asparagales; family Amaryllidaceae; genus Allium; species Allium cepa. Next base: position 719,959,983 of record CM060935.1, on the reverse strand, counting down.
ATTCAAACAAACCAGATGGCCTCCACAATTTATCAATAAATTTTTTAAAATTTGCACATATCGGTCGTCTCCCTAGGATGTAAACAACGTGCGTGTTCTTCCAATTTTGAGCAGTAGTGGAAAAAATCGTTTTAGGCATGAGCCTTGAAGTTGTGTCACCATCTTTATGTGGAGGATAGTATGAAAGATCTGAGATGTCTTCTTCTTTGTTAATTGCAAAATCCATAACTCTCTGAGCCCATGATTTCTGCCATGATTTTGTAGTTGTTCTCTGCACATCTTCTTGATAGATCGAACTCCGGATCGGGGAAGTTGGCAAATGGTCGGATGCCTGAGTCGCTGCCTCTATAGGTACGGTCGTAGGAGATGGCGAATCTGCTGGTGGTGGATGGGTATCAGGCAGTTTTTTTGTTATTATATATATATATATATATATATATATATATATATATATATTAGCGACTCCTTCATGCCTAAGGAAACAAAAAGTACTAACATTAATGTAAGCTCCCTTAAAGGACATCAGCTGAATACGATTGCAAAGAAGCATGAAGACATTGTGGCAGCAAAATATCTTATCTGTACGTGATAACTTTTTTTTTATACATATTTTCAAAAGTTATTGGGCACCCTGCCATACTATATTCCATTCGCGTACGAGCCGCGAGAGACAGAAATAAACATACGATCATGCGCAACAATGTGAGACGATCACAAAGTAGCAGAAAAATTGACAAGTTAATTTATTTTGTGGGGTTTCAAAAGTAACGACGTTTGCCGCAAAATGCGTCAAATGAAAATATCTTTATTTTGCAAATTAAAAATTATAGAAAAATTCTAAAAATTAAATAAAAATACGTTGCTAGAAATAAAGCCTAAATTTGAAACATAGATTTTTATTATATTTTAATTCAAATCTGAATATTTAAATAAATTAAATATTTAAATTTTAAGTCCCGAAATACGGTTCGTTACACTGAGTGTTGACTACTGTTTATTAATCTATTTATAATCTTTCCTTTCAAACCCAAAGTTGGTCAGATAGGAATTTTGGAAACATTGAAACGAATACCATGTGAATTAAAGTTCATAATTTGACAGTAAGGCGTTCGTTGATAATGTCGGGTAAAAATTGGTTTTGATAAAAGTTTTGATTAAAGAACAAAATTTAGAATATCTTGAAATTAATATTCAAAAAGGTGATTTTACATAAAATTTGATTTTATAAAACTAGGGTTTAATAATAGAGGTTTCTTAAAAGAAAGCTAGAATAAGTATGAGATAAATATTTGAAAAATGATTTATATAAGGAGCTGATTTTAAGAGATTTGAGTTATAAAATTGTTTTTTGTAAATAAATGAAATTTGAGAACATAAATCCAGGTGATTTTGAGAAATTTTTTGTTTATCATGGTTTTGGGAAAAACAAATAATAGTTTTATTTAAAAGTATTTATAAATACAAATTTTTCTAAGGGATTTTTAAGAAAATAGAAAGCACTGAAATCACATCTACCACTCTAAAATAATTTCAATGATTAGTGCACCATCATCAATATTCATTTTTAAGTTTTTAAGTGAGGGGTTGGTACCATTAGGACTTTGCTATAAATTGTTTTGATAGAACAGATTTTGATTTGATACCAAAAGCATGTTTTCATTTTCGAGTTTTCAAGAATTTCTAATGTATATTATTATTTCAAATGATTTTGGAAATAGTAGTAATAGTTTACTTAAAGGTATTTCTAAGTATAAATATTTTTGAAACGAAAATTTTAAAAGAGTGTGTTTTCCTTGGTTTAGTTTGGGAACGAGTCTTGATTTATTTTATGATGATCAGAATAATCGTCTAAGTGACGATCAGATGTTTGCTTAGAAAAACATTGTAATGCACTTAGTAAATTATTCTCTTTGTCATTGTATGGTCGAAACGAGTTTGAATCTGAACAAAATCCCAAAGAAAACTAGTAATTGATATTTTTGTTACATCTATTTATTTTTGAAATATATATATATGGTATTATTTCCAAATGGGATTTGAAAAGAAAACATGTTTTTAAATTAACTAGTTCGAGTGGGTCGAAAATAACTGATAATATAGGCAGGAGATTTGTTTAGATGGTAAACACTTCTTTTGAGTATTACCCATCTTGGTAAGGGAATATATAATACTTTTTGGTAGTAGTCAGTTCCTTGGTTTCATTTTGGGGTTACTCAGGCTATAAATATGTGTGTCTATATATATATATGAATTAAAATATATATAGTATCATTTCAAAAGATTTTTAAAATAAATATCCAATTATTTGGCTCTTAGGTTTCTAAAATATAAAGGTATCAATTTAAAATGGTTTAATTAATGAAGTTAAAAATTAAATTAACTTAATAAGAAGGTTTAATGTCCTTCTGAGTCTATGTTGCCTGATCAGAGTATTCCTTCTATGCCTCTTGTTTCGCCTGTTTCACCTACTGGTTCTGAGGTTCCTATTGTTGCTCCTGTCATCCCTTTAGTTGCTTCAGCCCCGTCCTCGCTGCTGCCTCTTGTAGCTTGGGATGAGGCCGAAGGGTGTTGGATTGATCCCATTTCCGATATGAGGTATAACCCGGTTAATGAATCTTTCTTCCGATTTGTTTCTGACGATCATCTTGACCTTCGGTGCCTTCGCTACAAACGATCTGCTGACTCTCTTGTTCTTGATTTGGACGGTATTGATGCGGTAGCGAATTCTGTCATGCTTGCTGATCCATCCTGGGATCGATCTTTTATCTACTGTTCTGATGATGTGGTTTTCGACCCTTGTATTGCTCTTCGGTTTCGCCCCTATGCTGGACTTTCAGGGTCTGACCCACTGTGCATTACTTCGGTGTCTGGAGATGTTGGTGATTCTCCCCCCGCGGTGGAGGAATAGTTTGTTGCTGTTTCTTTAGTTATCATGACAGAGCGGTCACGTACCTGTGCTGTATTTTCTGTCTTCATTTTAGTAGTTAAGGTGCTTTTACCTTGCTCCTGTACTTAAACTTTTATTACGTTTGTAATAAAAAGTGGACGGTCCACTATAAAACCGGCTGGCCTTGCCAAAAAAAATAAATAAATAAACAAACTTGGTTTTATTAAAAGTATCTCTCGGAGTTAAACATCTGGAGGTTAAAAAAATTATTTGATGTTATTGGGCTGGCTTATAACCGTCTTTACCTTATAGGTATCTATGAAAAAGTAGAGACTAAGACGAAGTTTAGATACCGGCATCCTACTCTTCTTAGCTAGTTACCAAACCGATTTAGTAATGGGGTTGAATTTGTTGACTCGGTTTTGCGACCTAAATTATTTTGAGCCTACATTTGAATAGTTAAAAGTGAATGGAATTAAAATCAGATGTTTTGTATATATGAGGTAGATGAGTATTATACATCCTAATAAATTAAAAATGATTTTATGAAAAGATTTCATAAAAAAGTTGTACCATTTAAATTGTTTGAACATAAACTAAACTTCTATGAAATGTTTTCATAAATATTTATGGGAGGGTAAGATGGCAATTGGGTAAGAAATAATCTTTAGGTGAGTACGTAGTTTTGTACGTAGATCATGTCCCTTCGCGTATAGTTCTCAATCCAAGATTCGAGTAAATAACTTCGAGGTGTTTCACACTGTTTCGAATGAGGATCTATCGCTCGATTTTTTACGACGAACACTTTTTAAGGGTTCTTAATATGGAATCAAAAGATTTCTTTCATAGTTTAGAGCTATGTAAGGAGAATGGAAGTTTCTAATTAAGAAGCCTGATTGGAGTCTGTAATAGTAAATCAGGTGAACGATGCTAGTTTGGAAGTGGAGATATGTATTCGAGCAGTGATCTTATTAGATTTAGTATATGAATGATCTATAACTTCATGTGGACTTACGAATAGTATTAGGTGTTGATGTAGTGAAATTTCAGGGATGAAATTCTTTTTAAGTGGGGAGAGTGTAACAACACAGAATTTTATCACTTTGATTTTTGAAATATTTGATTAGTTTGATTTGCAATTCTTTTATATATAATAAAATATATGTTTCAAATAATTGTCTGATTTTTGATGATGTATTTTTAATTCAATTTGTAAAACTTTTCCTATTTTTCAATTTAAATAATACTTATCTTGTCATTCGAAGTACCTTACTTCAAATGTTGTTATTTTTGAATTTAACAAAATTAGGTAACCGATGTATTTTATTTTTTCTTCGTAATCTCACCACATTTCTCTGTGCAATCGTATTTTATTTTTTGTCATTTACGGTTTGTACGTGGGTGCGATATTGTGGGGCGGGGTATCCAAACCTTTTCAAAATCAATACATACACATTTGTATGCATTGTAGCCTTTTCTTCAACCCAACAACCATTTCGTTTCCCTTGTTCCCCTACACCCTACATATTGTCTTTGTCCACATGACTTCGTTACTACGTTGTTAACTTTTCTCTTGCCATGAAGAATTAACGGTGACATGATCTGGTTTAGTTAGTAGAGAGGTTCTAGTGTTGTACACACACACATTATATGCATTAGCAAGCATCTTCTTCTTTATTTTGTTGCCTGAGAATGAATTCAACTCCACCTTCAACGTTCAAAAATTCACAACTCCCAATCCACTCGCTTTCAACCCAAGCTCCTAACATGAAAATCGTTCATATTGGTCTCTAGTATTTTAGCAAAAAGCATGAAATCACCAAATTTTATTAAGAGGACAAGTGTTCATATATTTTCAAAAATCATAATCCATTGATTTCTTTAGATCTAATCGACGCCGTATGCGTCGTTGGAGTCGTAATGGGATGCTGGATTTTTGGTGAAGTTTCGTGTAACGACCCAGGATTTTGAACAATTTAATTTGAAAATATTTAATTAATTTTAAATATTTGAATGATGGTTTGAATTGAATTTCAAGTTATCAGAATGAATATATCGATTAAATTATAGAATTTAATCTATTGAGAGTTGAATAAAAATTTGAATCTTCAATTTTAAGCCAATTAAAAATATTTCAAAGGCTTGTACAATTCATATTGATAATATTGAAGATTATAGAAGCTTCAGAATTGAATTTGAAACTGCTTTGTTCAGTTTTGAAATTTATATCGTTTGAATCGATATTTAAAAATAGCCGTCCGAGGCACAGTCTCGGAATTCGACGAAACCAGTTCCATTGGGTCTGGAATATTTGAATTATTCTAGGATTTCAAATTTCGTATTTTTTGGAGTTAATATGTGAGCACACGACACATAAACGCGTTGAAGATTTTAAACGAATTTAAATTTAAATTTAAATTTTAGTCAAACACAGCACGTTCTTCAATTTATCACGCCTAAAATCATGCCTACGATCACTGAAGAAAATCGTGCAAGCCTTCTTCCTTCGTGTTTTAAATATCCCTCTTCAGTTTTAAAAAATTAAAACACAGAAGAAATAAAAATGGTGGAGCAAAATTCTTGAATTTCAATCGCGACTTCATCTCCTATTTCCTCCGTTCCCCTCTTCCCTTTGTCTCTCAATTAACATCAGAAAAAAAAATATATATATATATACAGTTAAGAATATGTGCAGTTTTTAATATTTACAGAAGATTTATTTAAAGAAAAAAATTGTTTATTGGAATGAAAACAATAAATATACGAGTTAAAGGATTTTTATTAACAGTCAGGTATTTAGCTTTTTAAAATTTTAATTTGATTTAAATCTGAAAGAAAAATAAAAAGGAAGTTTAGTTTTAATTCAATATTTTGTTAAACGAATTTAATTGAAGAAAATCAGTTTGGATTTTTAATTTTTAGTTTAAAATAAAAATCATTAACTTGAGATTGAAATAATTAGTTGAATAAATTCAATTTAAGGGTAAGTTAATTGAATCTATTAAACGATAATTGGTGATTTGAATTTTTCGAATATTAATAAAATAGTTGGTTAATTTAAATATCAAATAGAAGATATGTTTAAAATTAAATTTATTTGTTAAAACAAAATTATCAGTTAAATATAAGTTTAGTTTCAAATGAAAAATATTTTTGTAAAAGAAAAATTTGTTAAGAATTCAAATCAATTGATAAAATAATTTATTTAAGGAAATTTGATTTTTAAGTTAAATAAAGAAATAAATAAATTAAGCTATTAAAGGGTAAGTGATTTTTTTTTTCCACTTAGTTCGAATATTCTATTTAAAAGAAAAAATTTATTTATAACAAAATTAATAGTTAAAACCAAAATCTATTGGTTGATTTAATTTATGAAAAGGAAATTTAATTTAAATTTGAAATTTCTAGTTAGAATTATTTTAAAAAGGAAAATTTGTTAACTTAATTTATTTAAGTAAGTTTAGTTGAAATTAAATTTGAATTAGACAAATTGTTAAGAGTAACATGTTTGAAATTAAAAGGAGTTAGTTAATAAAGTTTATTAAAAGAAATTTAAATTTTTAGTTAAACAAATTTATTAAAACAAATTGATTTAAAGATATTAATTTAAAGTAAAATAATTAGTTGATTTAATTTATAAAAGGAAAATTTGTTAAAATAAAATTATTAAAGAAGAAACTGATTTAAACAAAACCATTGAATAATTAAAACAATCAAAAATGAAAATTTATTATTCAATCTGTTTGAGTATTAATGAATTGTATAAATATTTATACAAGGTATAAATCAAGAAAAATCGAGTCAAGATGAAATTGGATTGCAAACGGGAATAAAGGTGAGAACTTCTCACTCTAAAGGATTTATTTAAATTTTAAATAGTTACATTTAAAATTTGTTGATTGAATGATTGAATGCTTGAATGATGATTGTTATATATATATTGGATGTGAATAGACCCTATACGCCGTTAGTAAGCGGAGGTTATTTATTACACACATATACCGTGATATTCCACCTTGAAGTGGAATTGGTATTATATTATATATATAGCAATATATATATATTGGCATATGTATATATTGCAGTTGATTGATTTCCCGCATTTTCTTTTAGCGGATGAGACCCTATTGCGCCGTTAGTAAGCGGATATATATTTATAAAATCCCATATACCGCGATATTCCGTCTTGAAACGGAATGGTATTGTGCTAATGTCTGTGGATGCAGGGAAACAGGTTGGAGGGATCCAACTGGATTCCTCACAAATATTTATTTGATTTCATATATTGTGATATTTGATTGTTTATCATGGATAATATATGATGTTTGAAAGTCGTGATTGACTATTGATGCGTAGCATCGTCGGATCCAATTTTTGAAGTTTAAAAAATAACGATTTTTATTTTAAGAGATTTCTAAAGTGATTTTGAAAATATACGCTTTATAAATATTTTTGGAATTGATCCATTATAAATAAATAAACGTTATAAATCTTAATGTTATAAAAATTATATTTTTGAGAAATACAGTTAAAAGTTAATTTTTGAAATTATGGGATTGATGATTTTATAAAATAGTTTAAACTGGGATTTTTGAATTTATTATAAAAAGTTTAAAAATAGGATTTATAAAATTGGATTATTTTTATAAATCAAATGATGAGATTATAAAGGGGTTTAAAAACATTTTAAAAATAGTAATATAAATAGTTTATATTAAAAGATTTATAAATTGATATTTATAAATTAAAAATATTAGAAGTGTAAAACGAGCTTTTCTAAGTGTTAGAAAGAATTGTGAATGAATTTCATAAATGAATGAAATTTATAGAATTATAACGGTGAAGCCATAAATGAAATTTTATAAGCAGTAGGTTTATAAAATTTATAAAGTTATGGAAAAGGATAGATTTTGGATAAATAAATGAATCTTATAAGTTATAAGATTTATAAAATTGGGAAGTTTAAAGAAACAATTTTGTAAACAAATAAATTATAAGTGTTTGACTTATAATATGAATTTTAGTATATCATTGTGATATGAATTGATATAGGTTAATAAAGGAATTTATAAAAGGAGTTGATATAAAATAAATAGAATAGAATTTATAAACGTTGTTTTATAAATTCAAAACGATTTACTTTGATAAGTAAATAGTTGTAATTTGTTAATGGAGTTATATTCATGTTTTAGACAGTGAATAATTCCTTAAAATAAAATGAATAGAAGTGATGAAATTTATTAACAAGGTATATTCACGTTTTGAACAGTGAATAATATGTTAAAGAAATTATTTTGAAAAGTGATGTTTGAAATAGAATTAAAACGATCTAACGATGTTTTAAAATATATTGAGATTCGAAATCATAGATTTCAACATTCATTGTTGAAATAGACGTTTTTGAGAAATAGAAGGAAATGGTAGACTATAACACTGTTGTTATAGTAAATGATTTCCGAAAGGAAATGTTTTGTATAGTATTGGGATTTATATATCTATTTTAATTTTGAATCCCTATACTAGTGATTTTGGGTTATCGTAACGATGTTTTACGCAACATTCGTTTTGGCCCAATTAAATATGGTTAAGTGAATGATTTCCTTAAAGAATGAAATATATACTTAATTTCGATTAGAGTATATTAAATATTTTCTAAGCGTAGAAAATAAAAAGGCTTGTGAATTACTTATAAATAAATAAGTATAGAAATGCTTTTCAAATATTAAGTGAATATTTTGAATTTATCTTTTTGAAGATAAATTGAAAATGAATATTTGAAAACGAATGGAAATCGTATATTCATAAATATTTTGGAATGTAAATTCAATATAGAATTTATAAATGAAATTGGGAAATTGGGTTTAAAAATAAATATTGATTTATTTTTGAAGAATGGAAAATATATATATCTTCTAAAGATATTTTTGGAAAATAAATAATTTGGAAAATTATTTGGAATCTGGTGATGTTGGCATATCTATTGATAGTTCAATAACCGACTATCAATATTTACCTTTAAATAGGTATTTGTTGTGATTTGCTTGAAATTGAATGCCACACTTATTTTTTTTTAAATAAGCGCTCACTATTCGGTTTAACCGGGAAAGGACCTTGGGGTCGTATAACCCATTCCGAATATGTGATACGTCGTTATGAATTGCATTCAAAGATCGGTGTTGAAGACCGGATATTTTCGAAAACGTAAGGGTTTCTTGTTGATTGTCTCTGCACTGGCTGATCCCCGGTATTGAGATCTCCATATGTGATGGGAAATCCGAACGTGATTAGAGATTATTCGGATTCAAGGACTTCTTTGTAAGTGCCTTCGGTTCTGTTCGAGCCCGGAACAGACTTGTATGGATTGTATGTCTGACATTACAAATTGAGATATAAAGCCGATTCCTTTCAAATATATTTCTGTTGGTGGCGGAGAATTTATTCTCTTAGCTTAACACCCTTCTCTGAGACGTACGAGCTCAGAGGTTATATAGTTGAAGGTTATCAGCGATATATTCCCAATTTGGTAATGTGACATACTGAGTGTTGCTGTAAATGATCATTGTGTTGATTATTTGTGATAGGATCGTTTATTTGATCGTCTATCCTGGTGATCATTTCTATGATCATTTGTTGACCCAAAGCATGGCTTTTGTATAAAGTATGTTTTTGTGGACGTGACTTCGTCGAACCTCACACCCCGGAATGGTCAAAACAGGAAAGATGCGGCAAGGTTATGAGGGGTAGCGCCCTTTAGGATATGTGCATTTCCTTCTGGAAAAGGGTGGTATCATGGTATGGAGCCCAGATACTTACTCATGTTTAAAACACTTTATGATTGTGTGAATTGATTGCGAGCGCTCGGTGAAAGGTCCCAAAGGACCGGGGGATGGCATATTCGGTCAGTTGTTACTCAGTTAGGGGTAACCCGGCCTTGTGTTGGTAGAGATCCGGTTTGGTTCTCGGGGATGTCCATCCAGAGGCATTCTCATGTGGCAATGGGAAGTTCCTTGGCCTGATCATTCGTTGGAAATCCAAAGAAACAATACGATCTTGTACGGTTTTAGTTGTAGAACCTGCTTCCTCAGGAAGTAGCTATAGTAGGCATAATGTAATGGTACCTATGCTGGCTAAGATTTATATTCTACTTTCGAAATATCTTCTACACTATGCACTAATAATAATATCAAAATTGATTTGATTTTAATGCGTATCAAGCATCTTTGACTAACATAAGAAGAAATCTCCTCCAAGTCTGCGTTTGCATTGTGTGTGTGGCGGGAGGTCTTATGGTAGTCTCATTTTTAAAAGCATTGCGAATTGAATTTAAAAATATTCCTCTATTTTGATTTTAAAGAAAAATAAACTGTTTTGAGTTCTCGCACCAGTCACATGACTGACTTGGAGTTTATTGTTTTCCTTCCTAAACTCTGGGTGCCCACCAATTTCCACACGGGCAGTTAAGAGTTAGGTATATCAGGATATTCTGGATATTCAGGAGTTGCTGGAGGCAAGCTGGATGGCATGGCGTATTACTTATATAGTATTTCTTTTTCCGCTGTTGTTATTGTTTGATGTTGTATGCTGTTGTACACTCTGATGATATGATGTAATGAAATGAAATATAATGTAATAACAGATATAGTTCTTTGTTTAAAGATTATTCATTTATTATTATATGTTGTTCCGCTGCGAATTGTGAGATTCTGTTGTTCTGTTCAGTTCCGTTCTGTTTTCTGTTTTCTTTTCTCTCTATTTTCTCTCTTCTACCTCTTTCTTTTTCTTTTCTTCTTTCTTAAAACCCATAACATTTCGGTTTTTCGGCAACGAAAAATCGTGATCGTTACATTTCGACGGAGTTCCTTGGTGGTCATTGGCAATCATTGGGACCTAGGGTTTAAGGTTCGTCGAAGTGCTCAGTAGAGATTTGGGAGATGAAGCTTGGATTTGGGTTCAGGTAAAGATGCGTACCTATGGTGATATTTGGTGGGAATCGGAGGGAAAAATTATTGCGCATTTTAAGGAACTAGAGCGTAATTTGCGGTGGGTGTGTTCGGTCGAAAATCGCCTAGGTTGATCAGACCAATGGGGGATGGATGTAATGTAACAGGCTCGTGTAAGGTGACATGCTGGTGACATGCTCGTGTAGGGGGGAACATGCTGGCGGGCTTAGTGGCCGAGTTTGTCGTGGATGTGCACGGTGCAGGTTGTGATTTTGGCTGCTGTGTTTCGAGATGTAGAAATTAGGGAAGAAGAATCTTAACGTGGGTTCATTTGGATAGGAGAAGATGGACCTTGGCCCATTTGCTTTTGGGTGAGAAATCTTTTAAAAAAATCTATTTATTTAAATTAATTAATTATTTTTCACTTAGAAATTGCATATCTCTTCGTTTTAAAACCTGTTTGACCAATGGATTTTTGCGTTGCTCGTATAATCGAGTATAGCATTTTTTATAAATAATTATTATTTTTGGGAGTAGTACAATTTAATGACAAATTAATACCAACTGATAATTATTACATTAATTTGGATAATAACGTAGTTTAATTAATTTTACCTGATAGGCATTATTTATTTGGTCAAATAAACGTTGTACTGTTATAGTATACTGAATATGGTAATTTAGGCATCTATTTAGTGGAATAAAACATCGCTCCACCAATTAAATAAATTGGTCACTCAATTAGCAGAATAATCTATTTTATACATTTGGACATCTAATTATATGTCGTTAATAGATATGCTAATTTGAAAATGTATTAAGTAGGGTGGTTTATTGTTGAATTTATTTACATAAATGTTGATTATGTAAATGCCACTTATGTAAATGCCACTTATTAACTTGGAAAGTTAAATTTAATGATATGGTAGCTTGTTTATGTACTATTGTGATTGTTAAGTCTCCTCCCAAATTTAGAAACTACGGATTTTAGTCAACTTCGATTTTAAACGATTATAAGTGTTATATATAGTTATTATTTTAGTAAAGTGTTTTATATAATAATTATTGTATTAACAATGTTTTAAAAAGTTAACTTATTTATATTTTAAATATATTGTTTTTTAAGTTATTAAATTATAATTTAATAACTATGTTTTATTATTATTCTAATGTTATATAAAGATAAGTAATTATTGTTAAAAAGTTTTTATTTGTAATTTACTTAAGGTTAAGTATTTTATAATTAAAATTTGTTCTTTCACGTAAAAATTATTTATTATATTATAAATATGTTAAAAGTTATTTATTATGATAATAATATTGTTTCAAAGTTGTTTATTATAATAATATTGTCTTAAAGTTTATTTATTTTTATAATAATATTGTTATTAAAGTGAAATCATTATAAATATTGTTTTAGAAGTTAAAATAGAATTATATTAATAATGTTTGAAAATTATTAAATATATTATTTATGATATTTAAAGTTATTTAATTATATATCAATAATGTTTTAAATTTATTAAATTATTTTTAATAGGAAAGATTCATATAAAAAAATTTAATAAAAGAATTTATTAAAGGGATTTATAAATGTTAAAAGGGATTTCGGAAATTTGAAAAGAAGTTGGTGTTTAATGTTATTAGTGATTTAAAAGAAGTTTTATAATTGGTTTAGAGATTTATAAAAGAGTTTATAGATAAACTTGGAAACTACGAAAGAAGTTTTTATAAATAGATTTGGGATTTAAGTAAAAGGAGATTACATATATAGAGAAGATTTGTTAAAAGGGTTTCATATAAGAAATTTGTAAAAGAAAGTAAGATTGGATTTTCCTTAATTGGCCTTCGTTATTATGGTGGTACGTGACAATCTTTTCATTTTTAACACTAAAGGATTTAACTCTAGAAATATCTAGGAGAAACACAGGAATTATACGGTACAGTTGTCATCGGTGGTGCTATACTATACGTATAAACTCATTTTTGTTCTTCTAGGACAAATGATGAGGAGATCTGTCCACTTAAACATTTAGGGGGTGATCCCCGCTCTTATATATAGTCTGATTATTTCCAAAGGAACGAGTATTGAGCATTCCAGATAATCAGCAATTGGTTTTTGGAGCTACTGGTAAGCGGGGGGGTGTACTCTTGTGAGACGACTTGTACTGTAACCACTCTAAAAACCATATACAGTTCTATAGAGGAGTTTCTTAGATCTATTTTGGATGTTGGAATCCATGTGTGGTTCCGAGACTCTTTGGGGTATAGGAACCCATGTATGATTCCGAGATCTATTTGAGATGTGGGAATCCATGTATGATTCTGAGACCCATTAGGGTATGGAAATCCAAGTGGGATTCCATGATCTGTTCAGGCAGCAGTGCATGAGCTTGAATGTTTGACATCGCCTCACCAGTGTAATGACTAAAACCAGGGATAGGATGCATGGCCAGGGGTTTAGCTAACCCATAAGGGTGAGCTGTCTCCTTCCTAGAGTTAAATATAGCTATTGTGCATGCACGGAGCAATGCATTTGGCTTGACGGTGTTTGGGGCCAACTATGTATTTCTTATTGTACGTCACTGGTATTGTTGCATCAAAAGGATAATTCTGATCCTTATGTAGGACGATCGTTCTCAAAGTACTGAGGGCATCTCCGTTGAATCCTATATAATTAGCGAACACGACTTATCGTTTTTAATTATATACCTAATATTGTTGTGATGTACACTCATGAGCATCACAACTGCTTGATTATTATTATTTTCACCCTTAGACACTATTATAATATCAATGGATTTTCTACGAAAAGTTTTTCAATTTTCGTAAAGTAAAAGGCCATCCGTGTTTATATATGGCGCACTCTTACGAGATACCTTTATTTTGGAAGGTTTATTTAAAACATTAAGAATCCATTTAATTGTGTTTCTCACGCCGATTTCACTAGACTGACCTGGGCAATATTATCCTATAATGGTCGAGTCAGTCTAGGCATATTTTTAGATTCAGCTGGATGCTTTGGAGCTTTCATGGGATGAACTAGATCCTCTAAGACGTATTCACCTATCTTATATTCTTCTACTGTTTTGATATTCTTGATCTCTCTCTGTATTTATCAGTATTTATAAGGAAGGGTTGTTATGACTGTCCAGGCTGGAAATAGGTTAGTGTACTATGATGTTGTGCATAATGAAGATGATTTCTTTTTGTCAACATCTTGTGTGTAGATTATATATCTTTTTATCGTGATGTGAGATTATTTTTTGTCTTATATTTCTTTCACCCCAATTTGTCTTTCCGGCACTTGGATATTCGGCACGTGAATAACATGGACGTATTAGTGTCGATTTATTAGGGTCAAAAAGGGAGGTCCGTATAGATTCATTGATCGATTGGTTGGTGGTTGGTTGGTTTGTTGATCAACCGATCGATCGATTGATTAAAGGAAGATCTAAATAAGTAACTACAAGAATATGCACACATTTGGAGAATATATAATACATATAGGATGAGGCAATGTGTCTATTGCGATGTAATAAATATATGCATGTTATACCTTGCAAGGAATATCAGGTTACACATGCACACACATATGCATATGCATATGATGCTTATGTATGCTTGTTGTTATCCCATTTTTGGTCAAAACTGGAATATCAACAAATTGGCAAGGGATGTTGAATATCGGGGTTGGAGATCGATAGGGATCAAGGCTGCGATCGATATCGTCAAAATCTGGTTGAGCCCCGATCGAGACGAAATTGATTGGAAATGATGATAAGGACTAGGAAAGGCTATGTTTCAAATTTTAGGTTAATCGGAGTTCGTATGAAGGAGATATAACCGAGCCAAATGAAAGGAAGCACTGCCGAACCATCCATCCTCCACTGCCAAGCACCGTCGGTCCAAACTTCACCTCCAAGCATGGCCGGACCATATTGCTACCGAACCAGCTACCTCCTCCCACTGCCGAACCAGAAGCCGAACCAGAAGCAAGGTAGACCACCATCGAACCAAGCTTCGTCCCCATCACCGAACCAACCTACTTCCCTCCTACTACCGAACCAACCATCTTTCCATGCACTACCGACCGGCATACCACCGAGCCAACATACTACCGAACCAAATGCCGCTCCAACCCTCACCGGACCAACTCACCACCGAGTCAACCTCCACTGGTCCAAGGCCTCACCGGACGAACCCCTCCTACCATCTACCACCGGACCAAGGCGTACTGAACCAACACTTCCAGGCCAGATTGCATCAGCCCAGGCCCACTAGCAGCTATATACATCCAAGACCCCTGCCCCCCAGCCTCACTCTATAAATAGAGGGGCAGGGGTACAACAATGGGGGACAAGTTGGAGAGCTCAAACACGGAAGGAACTTTCAAACAACTTATATACGCTTGTAATCAAAGCCTTGGACTTGTAATCTGAAAAATAAAAGAGAATAACATATAAAGTGGACGTAGGCACATTCTGACCGAACAACTATAAATCTGTGTGTCTTTTACAGTTTAGTCCCTGCTTTTTACATATTTGCATAAATTACCCAAATTGCTAAGAACAGCATAAAATTGACTAAATCATACGACTTGGAGGTGTTTGCCCTTTTTTTGCGCAAACATATTTGGTGTTTTCACTGAGAAGGACTAGCACCCGCTGCATCGGATAGAAGTTTGGATTTGGAAGATAATGGCTAGGCAAAATTGTAGAAGGCAAAGGGCTGAGAGAAGCCAACTGGAAGGAAGTCAACAAGCATCCTCCGGAGCTGAGGAAGGACCGGCTTCGATCTACATAACCCAGGACGAAATGGAAGCCATAACAAATTCACTGCAAGAGAGGTTGTTGAAGAGTCAACAGGAGATGATGCAGACTTTCTTGGAGCAAATGAGAGCTACAGGGACCCAGAACTTAGGAACAACTACAGCGGCTGTGGATGCAGGACAAAGAGCTAGGGTTATGGAACCCAATGGAGGACAGGATGCAGAGCCAGAGGGCAATCGACAAGGGCTTGGGGGCAGGCCCGCAGGATCCAACATAGGAGGACCTTTGGAACGAGTTCAACAGGTTAGAACCAACATTGCTGCTAGCGAGCCACATGAAGAGTATCTACCGGAATTCCCTCGGGGGCAACCCCGGACAGACAACGCTGGATTGGTAGATATAATCAGGAAGACTGTGCGAGGTGGTTTGACCGGCGGAGACTTGGAAGGAGTGAACAGGAGTCCGTTCGCTCGGGAAATAAGGATGGCTCAGAATCCACCTAAGTTCAAGCTACCTAGCGTGGAGGTATATGATGGCAAGGCAGACCCTACGGATCACTTGATGAGGTACACCAGACACATGGAAGTGCTGGGGGCATCGGAGGAAGTGATGGCCCGATGCTTCCCTTTGTACTTGACGGACTTAGCTGCGATGTGGTTTAGGCAGCTGGAAGAAGGATCTATCAGGACTTGGAGGGAATTGGTGGAAAGGTTTTTGGGACAGTTTCGGGTTCATGTCAAGAGACCGAAGAACGTGATGACATTGACATCGGTAAAGCAAAGGATAGATGAATCGCTTAGAGCTTTTCTAACTCGATTCAGTGCCGCAGTCGCTTCGGTGGATCGGCCCGATCCATCGATGGTTTTAATGGCAGCGGTATCTGGAGTCAGGGAGAACTCGGATTTCAAGGTATCTCTAATACGAGATCCTTCATGGGATCTCGACGAATTATTTCACGAGGCAGAAATGTTCCTTCGGCAAGAAGATGCGAGTACAGATTTAAAGTTAAAAAAGGTTAATGCAATTGAGGTTGGAGGACCATCCAGCAAAGGTTTGGATAAAGACAAAGGAAAAAGGAAGTTGGACGATGATTCTGGAAATGCTAGGATGCCATGGAAGGATCCAAAGTTTTCCACATACACAGGATTGAACGAGACGCTGGAGCGGATATACCTGGATACTCGGAATCGCCTTCCCTACCGGAGGTCGGCTAGGAGAGAACCAACAGAACGGGAAAGGACATCAGGAAGGCACTGCCTTTTCCATGATTTGGATGGACACGACACCAACAGCTGCAGGCACCTAAAGGACATAATTGAGGAGCATGTAAGGAATGGACAGCTGCCATAATATGTTGGACCTCGGAATGCGACGGCGGAGCAGGAGCAACCGCCGCCTACCTCAAGCTACGATGGTGGGAGGCCCAGGAACGATGGTCGATTGATCATCCATTGACCATGATAATATGGAATAAGTAGCGAACTATTAGCAAGCAACCAAGTCATTTACACATGTACGGGGACGGAGATAGCCCCTAGGCATGCTCTGAATGATGATAAATTGTGATGCTATGGTTTGTGAAATTTATCTTTTGCTTTTGGATTGGACACTGCTTTTCTTTTTGGTTTTTGGTTTTGGAGCTTGGATTAAGCTCCTGGTTTTGCTTGCTTTTTGATTTTCCTTTGGATGATTGTTTTCGGTTTTGAATGCTGGTTTGGATTTCTGTTTTCTGGTTTTGATTTGGATTTTGGATTTGGATTTTGGATTTGGATTTTGGATTGGATTTTGATTGTATTTTTATCTTATTTTTGATAATGGTCGTCGGGTATGGATTATGCCTGGCAAGGGGTGAGTCGCTTTGCCCGAACGTGGTAAATTGACTCATTCAGGTCGTCGAGTACGGACTACGCCCGACAAGGGTCCAGAGTGACCAGGATTCGGCCTAGGACTTAGGCCTCGTATTATCGATTAATGTTTCAGGTCGTTGAGTATGGACTATGCTCAACAAGGGTCCGGAGAGACCAGGATTCGGCTTAGGACTTAAGCCATGGCATTGTACAACGTCCAGGGACACTGGACCACGGTCGTCAGGTGTGGATTACGCTTGGCAAGAACCCGGAGAGGTTAGCTCAACGTCCAGGGACACTGGACCAAGGACATCAAGTATGGATTGCTCTTGTAAAGAACCCGGAGAGGTTAGCTCAACGTCCAGGGACACTGGACCAGGGACATCAAGTGTGAATTGCGCTTGGCCAGAGCCCGGAAAGGTTATGGATTCGGATATCAACCTGGAGAGGTCTGGGATTTGGTTATTGACTAATGGATAAGGATGGATTAGGACTCGGTTGTCGAGTTCGAATGGATATGGCATTGGCCAAAGCTTTGGTTATCGAATTTGGATTGGACATCGACTCGGAGCAGTCAAGGATAACATACTCTGGCAATATGGTTATGGACTTTGGATATTGGACTCGGAACTATTCAAAGCACGCCTTGTTATCACAAGGCATGTTTTGGGGGGCAATGTGTTATCCCATTTTTGGTCAAAACTGGAATATCAACAAATTGGCAAGGGATGTTGAATATCGGGGTTGGAGATCGATTGGGATCAAGGCTGCGATCGATATCGCCAAAATCTGGTTGAGCCCTGATCGAGACGAAATTGATTGGAAATGATGATAAGGACTAGGAAAGGCTATGTTTCAAATTTCAGGTTAATCGGAGTTCGTATGAAGGAGATATAACCGAGCCAAATGAAAGGAAGCAATGCCGAACCATCCATCCTCCACTCCCAAGCGCTGCCGGTCCAAACTTCACCTCCAAGCATGGCCGGGCCATATTGCTACGAACCAGCTACCTCCTCCTACTGTCGAACCAGAAGCCGAACCAGAAGAAAGGTAGACCACCACCGAACCATGCTTCGTCCCCATCACCGAACCAACCTACTTCCCTCCTACTACCGAACCAACCATCTTTCCATGCACTACCGGACCGGCATACCACCGAGCCAACATACTACCGAACCAACTGCCGCTCCAACCCTCACCGGACCAACTCACCACCGAGTCAACCTCCACCGGTCCAAGGCCTCACCGTACCAACCCCTCCAACCATCTACCACCGGACCAAGGCGTACCGAACCAACACTTCCAGGCCAGATTGTATCAGCCCAGGCCCACCAGCAGCTATATACATCCAAGACCCCTGCCCCCCAGCCTCACTCTATAAATAGAGGGGCAGGGGTACAACAATGGGGGACAAGTTGGAGAGCTCAAACACGGAAGGAACTTTCAAACAACTTATATACGCTTGTAATCAAAGCCTTGGACTTGTAATCTGAAAAATAAAAGAGAATAACATATAAAGTGGACGTAGGCACGTTCTGGCCGAACCACTATAAATCTATGTGTCTTTTACAGTTTAGTCCCTGCTTTTTACATATTTGCATAAATTACCCAAATCGCTAAGAACAGCATAAAATTGACTAAATCATACGACTTGGAGGTGTTTGCCCATTTTTTGCGCAAACACTTGTATATAAAGTAAAATAAACCAAATAAATTTCAATGAAAAATTCACAAATTTAAATGAATTATATGATTTATTTAGATTAAATTTAGAAATGTTCTGAATAAATTAGGCTTCGTAGGCCCAATAAAGATCCAATAGGGTAAAAAAATTGAATTTCAACCATAACTTCTGTTGTAGGTTGACCCGGTTCCAACAGACAGTAAGGAAATGTACGTGGTGCTTGCTCCATAGGTCTTTATTAGAATTAAGCTCAGCTTATTTGCAACGACCGTGATTTTATTACCGTCGTAATAAATATTTCTAAAATCTGTAACGAACGTGATTTTTAAATTACTGTCAGAGTGAATATTTTTAATAGAAATTTTTAAATTAAAATTAGAAGAAAATATAATGTTTTAAAGTCAGTAACCAAAATTGTAGTAGCCTGTTTGGAACGTGCTGTCAAATTTTGGCAAAACAAGTGCTTTACATTTTTCTTTCCTTTTATCCTTGCATTACTGTTAGTTAGTAATAAGCCTAGTGTGAAAGCATCTTCACGTTTGTTGTCATCTAATTCAATTTGTAAGGCTTGTTCACATTCTTTTCATAAAGCAAGTATTAACACTTGCACTGCTGGCGTTCTAGTAGTAATACAAAGGCATAACCAGTGAAGAAAACGAAATGTGAACACTTTTGATTATACTTTCTTATCATCAAATTGAATCTGTCAGTAGCCATCAAGTATAGTCGTGTACAACATTTCAAAATACACTTTTGCATTAAATGCAAAGTGTACCAGAAAGATGGCCAATACTCAAATTCTTTGACTTATACCAATTGAAGAAAGAAAATAATATTTCTCTGCAAATTTATTTTTTTCTTCAAGCAGAGCTCTAAGAAGTCATTAATGGCAGCAGCTCGAAGATATGAATCCCCTATTTTAACTAGATTCGAAACCAATTAATGTGAGTATTACTTACATTTCTAATCCTTATTTGTGCCCAGATGCTTGTTTTTATTTTTTCTTCAACTTGTTCTTTCCATGGCCTGGCTTTGGCACAGGTTGAAAACATTTTAATGAGCTAAAAAAAATGGTTACTGAAATTCATTTTTGTGTCTTCATAAAAGCTTTGGCATCATCTGTTTCATTCTATTCCCTGAGCATGCGTATTGATGCAGATAAACAAAAGTTTAAAAACGTGAAAATATTTACAAGGGTATGATTATAGATGTGTGCTAAGCATGTTTTGCATATATTGTTGTGCCAAGTCTTTTCCTCATACTTGGTTTCGGCTTCAGCATGTTTTTTTCACCTACTTTGGTTTGTGTATGTGATGCGTGCGTGTACTAGTAAGTGTATTACCTATGTGTGTTACGTGTATAAGTATGTTAGTTTGAAAAGTAAAAGGTTACTTTCATGCATGATGAGCTCAAGCAAGCTATCTTAGCATCAGTAAATTTTGGTTCCGTGGTGAAGTATATTTCAAGTGTAAGTGGTAAATGCAAGTATATGGGTTAACGTAAATTCATGCATGTGTGCAGGTAGTATATTTTTCACATTGTTTGGCAACTATTTACGTGCGTGAGTATAACTTGAAGTGAAAGTGCCCAGCTCGTGTTTTAAACGCATGCTTCTTTGTACAGGTCACATTTTCTTCATATATTCAATTATGTGCATGCATACCGTGTATTGTGCACGGAACCTTATTTTGGTTACCCCAAATTTTACATGGAAATGATTTTTAAAATTTGCATTACACGAAAACCTTGTTTTTTGTTTTTGCAAAAATGTTTCTCCCTTTTTGCATATAAAAGAATGGTCCAGGTCATCCCTTATGTGTGCGTATTGTAGTGCCTGGGTAATTTTAAATACTATGCATGTTCAAATTCATGTGCACATAATAAAGTGAATTTTGGTCATATATTTATATTTTGATTCACGCATGTATTCCTGCCTATTTTATTTTCATGCCTGAAAATTTTAATGCAGTATGTTATTTACTTTGCATTGAACCGGTGTTACGTTTTACAACGTAGTTTGTTGCCGTCATTTTTATAATGGAATCGGTACACCGGTACTATATTTTTGATGCGTGTGTTTTGATGAAATTTTGACGAATAAAAATTACTGATATTTTAACGTTAGTAATCGTCAATTTTAAAGTGGATTTTCAAGCTGTTATTCCGCAACTCTGATTTGGTATCCGTTTTTACGGTGTTTTGTGATACGCAATTTTCTCATCGAAATTGCTATAGTTGTTGCTGTTTTGTTCACGTGTTTTAAAAATCGTTTTAAAATCAATTTGTTTTCAAAAAATTTACAGTTTACGCTTTCAAAAGAATGAGCAATCGATTTAACGTTTCGGCAAAATGGAGGACTATGAACCCTTACTTTTACTGATTCGTTTAATTCTGGACTTGTCCGTTTGAGAACGTAAAATGTTATTTATATAAAATACACAAATTTTGCACTTTCAAGGAAATGATGAAGAGATTTAAATGATTTAGCAAAATTGCGGAGTATGGAACCAAAACTTTTACTATTTCGGTTAATTTCGGACTCGTTAATTGGAATATTTGATGTTTGATGATTTTGTGGGCTTTCGAGCACTTTGTTGGACCTTCAGGTCATTTGTTGGACCTTCGGGTCAATTACCAGTACTAGACCTTCGGGTCATTTGTGGATCTTCGGGTCATTTGTTGGACCTTCGGGTCATTTGTTGGGCGCCAAAAATTATAGTACTTGGTAGGCTTCGGCCATTTGAGATGCACGTGCGGCGTAGCTAAAACTCGTCATTTGTTGGGATCGATCCACTTTTGTGTTGATTTTCTAGTTATCTATTTCTGATTTCTAGATTTTGTGAATTGTTGTTTTGAATTCATTTGTGAACTTGAAAGTTGATTTTGATGGAGTTTGATGTGATTTCTTCATTTAATTATGTTGATTTCTTATGTTGAATAGTCTTATTCGAGATTATTATTATTTTGATTGATGTTGTTTATGATGCATTCACATCTAAGAATAAATTAGACTGATGTTTTTATTATTTTCTTTTAAATAATACTCAGGTCAGACCGAGTTATTTCAGGATAGTCGTTATCTCTGATTCTGTAGCAGCTTCATCGTTTGGGATTTCGCATCATCTTTTGTCTAGCCTTCGAGGAGTTCTTTTGGTTTATTAATTCACGACTTGTGTATGTTGTTATCCATGTATATGTGTATTTGGTTCATGTGAACTATAGATTGTTGTAGCATGTATTCAAAACTTGTCTTCTGCTATATATCTGATATTTCTGTTCTGATGTGATTATACTATCAGTGTTGTTGTTATTATGAGATGTTCTGAATTTTTCTTTGGCCACTGTAGTTTCATTTTATATTTGGATTGAATTTATATCTTTGGGAGTAATTTTCACAACTCCTATCGATGTAATCAATACTCATCTAAGGCATAACTTACGGATGGTCGCTTCCAACAAGCCTTATTCTTCGCAATAGCAGACGTTATTCCTTATAATAACCTTTGTTATTGTAGGCATAGAGGTAGGGCATCACAGCTTGGTATTAGAGCTGAAATTCAGAACAAATTATAATATACACAGAACAAAAGCAGAATGGAACATGTGTTACCACTATTTAAGGGTTTATTTGTGCCTTTCTAATCTATTCTTTCCACTTTATCATGTGGAGTACGTCTAGGAATAAATTATATATTCCGTAGTATTCCATTTGTTAAACTTCTTATCAATTGTGTATCGTTTTAACTAATCTTTACCTTCTCTTGTCTCTCAGCCCATGGCTGGAAGAGGTAGAGGGAAGCGATCTTCTGCAGGCCCGTCTAGTGGTTCTCATCCGGACGATGTCTATATGTCAGCGGATCAGTTTATGGAGCTATTTCGGGGTATTCAGCCTCCTGTTGCTATTCCCGTAGCTCCTACTCAGAAGTCTTCCTTCGCCCGCATGTGCAGTGACTATTTCCACCTTGGAGGTCAGCCTTTCAAGGGATCGGAAAGTGTTATGGAGGTTCAGACTTGGTTGCGCACTTGTGAGCGCATATTTTTTCGGATGGATTTTTCGGATCATCATCGTGTTCTCGTGGCATCTAGCATGTTGCAAGAGCGTGCGCTTGATTGGTTTGAGCTTTTTATTGCAGAAGTTAATGAGTCCGCTCTCTTTTGGGTTCAGTTTAAGGAACGATTCGAAATTAAGTTCATTCACGAATCAGAAAAGGCTAATCTTGCTCGTAGTTTCCTTGAGTTGAAGCAAGGAAAGTCATCTGTTTCTGATTATGTTGCATCTTTCGAGGCCTTGTCCAAATACGGGGTTGAGTTCATTAAAACTCCGCGTAAGAAGAATCTTCGTTTTGTTGATGGTTTGAAGAAGTATTTGAAGAAAGTTCTTTTGCTTCATCTTAAGCTCTCTTTTGAAGAGCTTGTTGATTCGACTCTTTGTCTTGAAGCTGTTTAAAAGGAACGTGATAGTTGTGATGATGTTGAGGTTTCTAAGAACCCCAACAAGAAGAGGTTTCCATTTCGTAAGCCTAATTCTAATTAGAAGAAGAAGAAGCAAGCTACCTCTAGTTCTCAGCCTAGTAATGCACCTTCTGTTCAGAGGGCGTGCTATAATTGTGGTTCGTTGGATCATCTTCTTCGTAGCTATCCTAAGCCTCACATTTGTCGTTATTGCAAGAAAGAAGGTCATTGGAATTTTGATTGTCCTATTGCTCCTAAGGGTCTCAAATCTGGGAAGCTTAATATTGCTAAAGCTTCTGGTGATTCTTCTCAGCCCTAAGGTATTACTCCTTCTGTTTTGGAAGGTTTCATTTTATTTCGTGGTCGTTCTATTAGAGTTCTTTACGATACGGGTGCATCACATTCATTCATGTCGAAGGAGCTTGTTGATATTATTCATTTGGATGTTGTTACTCTTTGCGACCCTTTGAGGATCGTAAATCCTTTTGGTGGACCCGCTACTCTCGGATTATTATGTGTTGATGTTGAGATTATTCTTTGTGGTTTCTCCTTTCATGCAAATCTGCATGTTATGGATCATCTTGATTTTGATATGATATTGGGTATGGATTGACTTGTTCGTTATGAAGAACAAATTCTATGCCCCGAAAGAACTTTATATCTTAACCATCCCGATGCTAGTGAGCAGTTATCTATTATATTTCGAAGCATGGATCATACTTCGAATGCTTTTGTATCTTCCTTCGAATCGGAGGATGTCATGGATAATATTCCAGTTGTTTGTGATTGTTCTGATGTTTTTGAGCCTATTTCTAGATTGCTGCCGAAAAGGGCAATAGAGTTCCATATAGATCTTATCTCCGGTGCACATCCTGTCAGTCGTCCCCCCACGAGGATGTCTGCTAAGGAAAATGAGGAACTCAAGCAACAATTATCTGAGTTGGAAGCCAAGCATTTTATCCGTTATAGCTCGTCTCCTTGGGGTGCCGCCGTTGTCTTCGTTAAGAAGCCAGATGGTACTCGTAGGCTTTGCATTGATTATCGCAAGCTTAATGAGCTTACTATCAAAAATAGGTATCCATTACTTAGGGTCGATGACATGTTCGATCAATAAAGTGGCGCTAAACTGTTCTCCCAACTCGATCTTGATACCGGTTTTCATCAGTTACGAGTGGAGGAAGATAGCATTCCTCTCACCGCATTCCATACTCGTTATGGTTCTTACGAATGGCTTGTTATGCCGTTCGGTTTTATGAATGCTCCGGCGTATTTTGTAGATCTTATGAATCAGATATTCTGGGAATATCTCGATAAGTTCGTCTTGGTTTTCATTAATGATATTCTTATTTATTCCAAATCTGAAGCCGATCATATTCAGCATTTGGAGAGTGTTTTGAGCACTCTTCGTCAGCATCAGCTTTATGCCAAATTCTCCAAGTGTCACTTCTGTGAGAATAGGGTAAAGTTTCTCGGTCACATTGTTTCTTCCGATGGTATCTCTGTCGATCCTTCCAAGATCGAATCTATTCAGAATTGGAGGAGGCCCGAGACCGTTACTGAGATCTGTAGTTTCCTTAGATTGCCGGTTTATTATCTCTGATTTATTAAGGACTTTTCTCGTATTGCTTTGCCGCTTACCACTCTTACGAGAAAAGCTGTTCCTTTTATTTGGTCGGATTAGTGTGAGAATTCTTTCTTGAAGTTAAAAGATCTCCTTACTCATGCTCTTATCTTAGTGGTTACCGAAGGGAATCATGATCTTGTTGTTTATACCGATGCCAGTGGTTTTGGGCTCGGTGCTGTTCTCATGCAAATGGATAAAGTAGTTACCTATGCTTCTAGACAACTAAAGCCTAACGAGATTCGTTATGCTACCCATGATTTGGAGTTAGCCGCTATAGTCTTTGCTCTAAAGATTTGGCGACATTATTTATTGGGCGAGCGTTTTATTCTCTTCACTAATCATAAATCGCTGAAGTATTTATTTACTCAGAAAGAGCTTAATATGAGGCAACAGCGTTAGCTCGAATTTCTTGCTTCATATGATTTCGATATTCAGTATACCCCTGGTAAGGGTAATCGAGTTGCTGATGCGCTTAGTCGCAAGCAGCAGGTTGTTGTTTCCATGATGCTTGTAGAGTGGAATATTTTGGAAGCTTTATCTTTTTGTGATATTAGAGACTGTCCTTTAGTTTCTGATTCTTCCGTGCTTTTATTTAGCACGGAAGCTCGTCCTAGTTTGTTGGATCGTGTTGTCGATGCCCAGAAACAAGATCCACATATTGCTTTTCTTATTCATAGTTGTGAATCGGAATCCCGAAGTGACGATCTGAAGGATTTTGATATTGATATTCGTGGTTGTATTCGAAAGAAGGGTAGATTGATCGTGCCTGATATTTCTAATCTTAGAAATGACATTCTTAAGGATTGTCATCGTTCTAAGTATACTATCCATCCGGGTAGTAGTAAGATGTATGCTAATATGAAATGCTTATACTATTGAGAGAGTATGAAGCGTGATATTGCAAGTTATGTAAGTCGTTGCATGACTTGTCAACTTGTCAAAGCAGAACACCAGCGTCCCAGTGGTCTTTTGCAGCCTCTTGAGATTCCATTATGGAAATGGGATCAGATTTCCATGGACTTCATTGATGGTCTACCTCGTTCGAGGTCGGGCCATATTAGTATTTGGGTGATTGTTGACAGATTGACTAAATCAACCCACTTTATTCCTATCAAGTCCAATCGGACTACTCCTTTGTTAGCTAAGCTGTTTATTAAAGAATTCGTTCGACTTCATGGAGTGCCTAGTTCTATTGTTAGTGACAGGGATACGCTTTTTACTAGTGGATTCTGGAAGAGCCTTTAGAAAGCTTTGGGCACTAAGCTCAATCTCAGTACAGCTTATCATCCACAGTCTGACGGTCAGACTGAAAGGGTGAATCAGGTTTTAGACGATCTCCTTCGAGCTTGCATTCTTGATTTTGGTGGTAATTGGGAAGACCACTTATCTCTTGTTGAATTTTCTTATAACAACAGTTTTCAATCCAGTATCGGTATGGCTCCTTTCGAAGCCCTTTACGGAAGGCCGTGTCGATCATCATCTTGTTGGTTGGCGTCGGGGGAAAGTTAATTCTCGGCCTCGATTATATTCGTGATTCTTCTAAGAGGATCGATATTATCAGACAGAGAATGAAAGAGGCTTAGAATAGGCAAAAATCTTATCGTAGGAAGCCTTTGGAATTTTCTGTTGGCAATCTTATATTCATTCGTGTTTCCCTGATGAAGGATGTGGTGCGTTTTAGTAGCTTCGGGAAACTGGCTCCTCGTTATATTGGACCGTTTCCTATTACGGAACGCATTGGCCCAGTTGCTATCGTGTATCGATACCGGTTCAATTTTCGGGAATTCACGACGTATTTCATATATCTCAGCTTCGTCGATATCTGCGAGATTCGGATTCCGTTATTGGTACTCCTATGTTGCAAGATCTTGAGATCTCACCCGACTTGTCTATGGTGCAAAACCTTATTCATGTACTAGCTACGGAGGTGAAACGCCTTCAGAACAAAGAAGTTCCGCTCGTGAAGATTCAATGGTCCGCAAACCCCAAAGATTGCACTTGGGAAACTAGAGAACTCATCGAGCGTTCTTATCCCGGTTTTCTCTCCTCTTCGGGTGGGGGTGAGCATTCTTATCCACCTTTTCTATTTTGAATCTCTATAGAGATGAATTATTTAAGTTATTGACTGCTCCTAGTATGAAAATTGCGGGGACGCAATTTTTATAAGGGGGAGTCTGTAACGACCGTGATTTTATTACCGTCGTAATAAATATTTTTAAAATCTGTAACGAACGTGATTTTTAAATTACTGTCGGAGTGAATATTTTAAATAGAAAATTTTAAATTAAAATTAGAAGAAAATATAATGTTGTAAAGTCAGTAACCAAAATTGTAGTAACCTTTTTGGAATGTGCTGTCACATTCTGGCAAAACAAGTACTTTACATTTTTCTTTCCTTTTATCCTTGCATTACTGTCAGTTAGTAATAAGCCTAGTGTGAAAGCATCTTCAC
The DNA here is from genome assembly GCA_030765085.1 of Allium cepa. Taxonomy (NCBI): domain Eukaryota; kingdom Viridiplantae; phylum Streptophyta; class Magnoliopsida; order Asparagales; family Amaryllidaceae; genus Allium; species Allium cepa. The sequence continues at coordinate 719,932,325 of CM060935.1, read as the reverse complement.
GTTTGCTGTCATCTAATTCAATTTGTAAGGCTTGTTCACATTCTTTTCATAAAGCAAGTATTAACACTTGCACTGCTAACATTCTATTAGTAATGCAAAGGCATAACCAGTGAAGAAAACGAAATGTGAACACTTTGGATTATACTTTCTTATCTTCAAATTGAATCTGTCTGTAGCCATCAAGTACAACCGTGTACAACGTTTCAAAATAAACTTTTGCATTAAATGCAAAGTGTACCAGATGATGGCCAATACTCAAATTCATTGACTTATACCAATTGAAGAAAGGAAATAATATTTCTCTGCAAATTTATTTTTCTCTTCAAGCAGAACTCTGAAAAGTCATTAATGGCAGCAGCTCCAAGATATGAATCCCTTGTTCTAACGGGATTCAAAACAAATTAATGTGAGTATTACTCACATTTCTAATCCTCATTTGTGCCCAGATGCTTATTTTTATTTTTGCTTCAACTTGTTCTTTCCATGGCCTGGCTTTGGCACAGGTTGAAAACATTTTAATGAGTTAAAAAAAATGTTACTGAAATCCATTTTTGTGTCTTCATAAAAGCCTTGGCATCATCTGTTTCGTTCTATTCCTTGAGCATGTGTATTGATGCAGATAAACAAAAGTTTAAAAATGTGAAAATATTTGCAAGGGTATGATTATAGATGTGTGCTAAGCATGTTTTGCATACATTATTGTGCCAAGTCTTTTCTTCATACTTGGTTTTGGCTTCAGCATGTTTTTATCACCTACTTTGGCTTGTGTACGTGATGCGTGCATGTACTAGTAAGTGTATTACCTGTGTGTGTGTTACGTATATAAGTATGTTAGTTTGAAAAGTAAAAGGTTACTCTCATGCATGATGAGCTCAAGCAGACTATCTTAGTATAAGTAAATTTTAGTTCAGTGGTGAAGTATATTTCAAGCGCAGGTGGTAAATGCAAGTATATGGGTTAACGAAAATTCATGCATGTGTGCAGGTAGTATATTTTTCACATTATTTGGCAAATATTTACGTGCGTGATTATAACTTGAAGTGAAAGTGCCCAGCTCATATTTTAAATGCATGCTTCTTTGTACAGGTCACATTTACTTCATATATTCAATTATGTGCATGCATACCGTGTATTGTGCACGGAACCTTATTTTGGTTACCCCAAATTTTACATGGAAATGATGTATAAAATTTGCATTACACGAAAATCTTGTTTTTTGTTTTTGCAAAAATGTTGTTCCCTTTTTGTGTGTAAAAGAATGGTCCAGGTCATCCCTTATGTGTGCGTATTGTAGTGCCTGGGTCATTTTAAATACTATGCATGTTCAAATTCATGCGCACATAATAAAGTGAATTTTGGTCATATATTTATATTTTGATTCACGCATGTATTCTTGCCTATTTTATTTTCATGCTTGAAAATTTTAATGCAGTCCGTTATTTACTTCATATTGAATCGGTGTTATGTTTCACAACGTAGTTTGTTGCCATCATTTTTATAACGGAATCGGTACACTGGTACTATATTTTTGATGCGTGTGTTTTGATGACATTTTGACGAATAAAAATTACTGATATTTTAACGTCAGTAACCGTCAATTTTAAAGTGGATTTTCAAGCGGTTATTCCGCAACGCTGATTTGGTATCCGTTTTTACGGTGTTTTGTGATACGCAATTTCCTCGTCGAAATTGCTATAGTTGTTGTTGTTTTGTTCACGTGTTTTAAAAATCGTTTTAAAATAAAATTGTTTTCAAATTTTTTACAGTTTACGCTTTCAAAAGAATAAGGAATCGATTTAAACGTTTCAGCAAAATGGAGGACTATGAACCCTTATTTTACTGATTCGTTTAATTCCGGACTTGTCCGTTCGAGAACTTAAGATGCTATTTATATAAAATACACAAATTTTGCACTTTCAAGGAAACTATGAAGAGATTTAAATGATTTAGAAAAAGTGCGGAGTATGGAACCATACTTTTACTATTTCAGTTAATTCTAGACTCGTTAATTGGAATATTTGTTGTTTGATGATTTGGATGATTTTGTGGGCTTTCGAGCCACTTTGTTGGACCTTCGGGTCATTTGTTGGACCTTCGGGTCAATTACCAGTATTAGATCTTCGGGTCATTTGTTGGACCTTCGGGTCATTTGTTGGGCACCAAAAATTATAGTACTTGGTAGGCTTCGGCCATTTGAGATGCACGTGCGGCGTAGCTAAAACTCACCATTTGTTGGGATCGATCCACTTTTGTGTTGATTTTCTAGTTATCTATTTTTGATTTCTAGATTTTGTGAATTGTTGTTTTGAATTCATTTATGAATTTGAAAGTTGATTTTGATGGAGTTTGATGTGATTTCTTCATTTAATCATGTTGATTTCTTATGTTGAATAGTCTTATTCGAGATTATTATTATTTTGATTGAAGTTGTTTATGATGCATTCACATCTAAGAATAAATTACACTGATCCGTTTATTATTTTCTTTTAAATAATACTCGAGTCAGACCGAGTTATTTCAGGATATTCGCTATCTCTGATTCTGTAGCAGCTTCAGCTTTTGGGATTTCGCATCATCTTTTGTCTAGCCTTAGAGAAGTTCTTTTGGTTTATTGATTCACGACTTATGTATGTTTTTATCCATGTATATGTGTATTTGGTTCATGTGAACTATAGATTGTTGTAGCATGTATTCCAGACTTGTCTTCCGCTATATATCTAATATTTCTGTTCTGATGTGATTATACTATCAGTGTTGTTGTTATTATGAGATGTTCTAGATTTTTCTTTAGCCACTGTAGTTTCTTTTTAGATTTGGATTGAATTTATATCTTTGGGAGTAATTTTCACAACTCCTATCGATGTAATCAATACTCAACTAAGGCATAACTTACGGATGGTCGCTTCTAACAAGCCTTATTCTTCGCAATAGCAGACGTTATCCCTTATAATAACCTTTGTTATTATGGGCATAGAGGTGGGGAATCACATTATTTGCTTGCCTGAAGATTTTGGCAAAACTATATTAAGACGTTCATGCCCAAAATCTCAGACGCATCACCTGAGCCTGAACTAATGGGATTGCTCATCTTCTATCTATGATTTAGGAATTTATTAGCAACATTTCCATAGATAATATTGGCATGAATAATGGAAAGAGTTATTTATTATACTTATATAAAATAATTGGATAACTTTTTGAAAATATTTTTTATCTAGACACACACATTCTCTTTGGAAACCCATTTTGAAATAGCTTTTTTGAAAAAATTTGGAAAAAAATTATTTCTAAAATTCTTTTAGTATGCTCTCTTAATACACCCCCAATCCCCAAGAAATTTTGAAATATTGGCTCTGATACTAACTGTGATAACCCGCACCTCCAAACACACCGATCCAAAACTTAGGGTGACTTTTGGACTCACGTTGATGCCGAGAAGTACGAGCTGTCAGGGTTTTTATAACATTATAGAGAAAAAAGACACACATATATGATCTAAGATATACTACACTTTCAGATCTCACAACAAAAGGAGATAAAATATAAATACAGACAATAACCATCTTAGAAAATATCTTAAAACGTAGTCTCAAAATAGTGCCAGTTAAATCCATGGTACAAAAGTACATAAAATAGTCTGAAAATACTAAGTACTAAATACAATAAGTAATTACATGAAATGCAAAATATATAGCAACTCCAAAACTAAGCTCATTACTCCACATACAGATCTCGAGCCTATCACCTACTGCCATATCCTCTCGTAGTGAGGAAAAAGAAAGGAAAATATGTGGGTCGGATACATTATTAATGTATGATGATCACATGCGGTTGATTTTAGTAATACTCTACTTGACCTAGAATGTCCTACGAGTGTTTGTGAGTTATTGGTTTTCTTTACTTAAGGGGTTTAATGCAATACACACATACACTGACTACTTATGTAGGGCTCCTACTTTTGGTCAACAACTAATCGAACCTCTAGATAACTAATGATTGGCTAATAGCTACTAATGCTTCTCCAACATAGGATTATCCTACAATTTCCTCTATAGGACTACATCTCTCACATTACAACTACGCTTAACTATTTCATATGGGTTTCCCTTCAGTTTCCATACAGGTCCATATATGGTTGTCGATCGGTGGAGCTAATTATTTTAGGATATTTTAATTTCCTTATTTGCTTATTTAATCAATTTCATTTTCAAAATTTAAAACGTTTGTAACTTCTTCATGCTGGCTTCGATTTGACAATGTTATATATGAAAATCATCCAGAAAATCATTACGAACGCAACAGTATATGATTTGTAGCCAAAATTTAGATGTTTGTAAAAATATCATTTTTGGCCTTGTTATACTCAAATTTAATTCTTTTATTTAATTTTTCGTTACATTTTCGGGGTGTTACAAAGAAAGTGGGAACAAGTTCTCCTATTCGCACCAATTGGCATACACCAATTCTCAGTTAACCTGGGTTTGCTGAAACAATTCAAATGTCTGACTTCTTTTGTAAAAAAATAACTTCCAAGTGTTCATACATCTGATTTCTCTTCTCAGACATCTGACTTTGATTCCGAACGTATAAAAAAGGATTTGGATGTCTGAATCGAGTTGAATACAAACTAGTTTCTTTCTGTTTAAGATTTTGTAACAACCTGAGTTCCAGTTGTTCTAGATTTTTCAAAAAAATGCTACAACCTAAATCCACTAAAGCCCGAGTTGGGTGTCCGGTATCCTAAAAATAGGCAAAGGTAAATAAATCAAAGCTCAAATAAATCTCTTGTTTGTCCTTGAGATGATGGTTTTGATGACAACAACCTTAGAATAAGATTATAAAATATAAATACTAACATTATAGTTTAGATATATATGTATAAGCATGATTAAACCCTGCAGGTACCAAGAATGAAGACTGTATAGTATAGAGATTCAAGATATCAAGATTGAAAACTTATGAGTATCAAGAATATCAAGATTATCAAGAGTTCAAGATTTCAAGAATAAGAAATTTAATTAGGATTTTTGTTAAAACTCCAAGAAAAGCACTAGCATCTTAAAATCCAATTTAATCATGGAATGGAATCAACTTCAAGCCCGTTAAAGGGATGGAACCCTAAGTAGGATGGAACCTACGAAAAATCTAGTGGAACATTGTTTTGTATCCGCTAACTTTTATTCAAATGATTTTACAAAATTATCTTGTTTTCAAAATGATTTCAAAACATTCCTTTTAAAAAAGAATCAAAAACATCTATCTTGATTTTAAATACTTTTAGCCTCAAAATATTATTTAATTCCGAAATCAAATTATCCTTAATTTTAAACTATCTTTAATAATAATATATTTAACTTTTAATATTTATACTTAGATTTAAATATGAAATTATAGTAAAATTTTATATATGTTATTATCTATATTTACTTATATATTTTAACTATATTCAATTATATTTATAAAAGTTTAAAATAGTTTTAATATAAGATAAAAGTTATTTTCAAAGAAAAACAAACCACCAAAATTTCCTTTGGGATGTCAACATACTCAATATACCCATGTCGACATAATGCCAGTTAACTTCAAAATTTGAATTTCAAAAGAAGTGTCTATTTGTCGTATCCTTCCACGAATGGACATGGTTGTTGTTCTTCTATAAATAAGGGCTGTTTTCAACGAATTTTGATTTATATTTTTCTTGTTTTCACTCCTCTTATTCTTCCACATTTCTTTATATATATTCTTACCATTACTCTGCCGAAATCACCATTGAATCTAACTAGATTATTTCTGGTTTGATTCTCTATCACTTTCTCAACAAGACTTCAGTGCTATTTAGAGTTATAGACTTCTTTGTAATCAATTTAGCAAGAAAATGTGGGATTGTAGCCTTGGAAATCAATCAAGCGAGATAAGGTGTGATTGTAGCCATGGAAATCAATTCAGTGAACTTATTGCCCGGGAAATCAAGTACCTCTATCCAGAGGATTGTGAATCTGGAGGGTGTACCTTGTGGCCTTGAAATCGAGGGTGTAATTGTAAAGATTGCTTTTTAAAGGAAATCCGTAATTATGTGGGAGACTGGATGTAGGGTAACTCCGAAACAGTATAAAATTCAATGTGTTCTTTCCTTTACTTCTTTTACTTTGTTTCTTCATCTGTGTTTGTTTCTGTGATCATATCTGTGTCTGAATATTGCATACATCTATGTTCAAACTAAAAAAAACTAAAAAAAGATTTAGTAATTCTTTAGAACACTATTCACCCCCCTCTATTGTTAATCCTAGCATTAAGATCCGTAATTCGCATTTCTCACATTTGGTATCAGAGCAAGGTTTTTAAAAGTTTCATAATCTGAATTTTGAAAACTTTTCAAAATGGCTACCAACACTGGTACTGTTTCTAACACTAATATCCCTGTCACTAGTTCATTTGTAGAAGGTCAGTGTACTGTCAGACCACTACTTTTTAATGGCAGTAACTATGCATATTGGGCGTGTAGGATGAAAATATATTTACAATCTGTAGGACTAGACACTTGGAATATTACATAAACTGAATATTCTAATCCCACAACTGATTTTTCACAGTGGACCGTTGAGAAAAAGACTGTTGCACAAAATAATTCTAAAGCAATGAATATTCTGTTTTGTTCACTTGATAGGAATGATTTTAATAGAGTGTCAGTTTGTAAGTCTGCATATGAAATCTGGAAAACTTTGCAAGTTACTCATGAAGGAACAAGCAAAGTTAAACAGACCAAAATTTCCATGCTCACAATCAGTTTCAATTATTCAAAATGAATTCTAATTAGTCTATTTCAGATATGTATAGTAGATTTCAGGATATTGTACATTCTCTAGTATCCTTGGGAAAGGAATTTTCGGAAGAAGATCAAGTCGGAAAATTTTTAAATTCTCTTGCTCCAGAATGGGATCAAAAGACACTTGCGATCGAAGAGGCAAATGACATCAGTACCTTAAAGATAGAAGAATTAATTGGAAATCTAATGTTGTTTGATGTCCAAATGATCGGGAGAAGAGAAAGCAAAGCATCTGAAAAGAAATCAATGGCATTCAATGCATTGACCGATGGATCAGACTCAAACAGCGATAATGATGAGAGATAGCCTTTATGACCAGGAATTTTCGGAAATTCCTGAAATACAAAAAGATGAATAATCTCAAGAGAAACAACTATAAGAACTCTGGAAATCAGAATGTAGTACCAAACAATGTCAAATGTTTCAACTGTGATGAACCAGGCCATATCAAAAGAGACTGTCCGTATCCAGATAGGCAAAGTCCTCCTATAAACAATGATTCAGTAGAGAAATGGAAGCGTGCATTTACTGCTACTCTAGATGACTCAGACTCGTCCTCAAGCGGTGATGATCAGAAGATATATAAGTCCAATTTGTGTTTGACGGCAGTTCTCGACTCTGACGAATTCAAAGAAACAGACTCAAAAAAAGGTACACATTTATAATACAATTGGTTGAAATTGCATGCTTAGAATTGGATGCTTGATTGCTTGATTGATTGATTTTCAATTAGTGTGTTGTTTGAATTTTGAAATTTATTATTTATTTATTATTATTATTTTTTTACTATTTTTATTATTATTTTTAATAGTATAATAATATTTTCTGGAATATTCTATAATTTTAATAGTATTCTAGATATATATATAAACGTTAAAATAATAAGTGTGTATATATATATATATATTAGAATACTTAGGAAAAATAAATCATATAAATTCACAGGCACATGTCGACATGTTCCCTACCATGATGTCGACATGGGTACAGAATTTATAATTCAAAATTTTAGTTCAAATGGTTGGATTTCCCTCCACCTTTTCACTTTATTCAATTCTCTGAAAAGGCATCTTTTGACCAGAGAATATGTCCTTTGAGAATTTATTTATCCACTATCTTTTATCATATCTTTTCACTTTCATTTTCAAATTCAAACTCTCTCTTCAAAAACTTCAAGCTCTCTACTCTCTACTCTAATGGCTTCTTCAAGCAACCCCTCCACCATGAGAATTTCTAGAAAGATAAAAGAGCAACTCTACAATGATCCGGAGGCTATAAAATCATATATCAACTATGCTAACTATGGAAAAGTCCATCCCGAAAAGTTTGCTCTGTTTCAAGATTTTCTACTTATTAAATTGATTATCTTTTTGCAAACAATCATGTTCTTAGTCTTATTGATGCTTCTCAAAATGATTTTGTTTGCTATCCAAATCTTGTTAAGATTTTCTTTGCAAATCTTAATCATGGATTTTATAATGGAAACGATGATGAAATATGGAGTAGTGTCAAAGGCACTAGAATTATTTTGAATCGTGATCTTTTGGGTACCATTCTCAATTGCAGGTGTACGAGAATGGATCTTTCTAGTTTCAATGTCGGTGAAAATGATCATGAGACATTTCATCACATTTTTGAAGGAAATGATGATTTTGAATTCAAATATCGAAACTTTCGACCAAAAGCAAGAATTGTGAATCTTCTTTTACAACATACTTGGACCCAAAGATCGGGCAATTTTAACAGTCCTACTTCAAAAGTTTACAAAGCACTTTTTGCTATTTTTGAAAATTATGATGTTAATTTGGCGCAAGTTATTTTGGATGAACTTCGTCCCAAAAATTTTGAAATGGGTGAGAATGCTTTGTATCATAGAATTTATCTCACTCGGATTTTTAACTATTTTGGAGTGGATTTCAAAGGAGAAGAATTTTTTTCAAGAAAGCTTTTTAATCACTCAAACATTTCACTTATGAAAATTCCATTTTTTTCAACCTTATGAGACTCTTGCCGAAAAGGAAGAGCGTTTGGCACATGAGGAGATGGAAGAAGAGGAAGAGGAAGAAGAAGAAGAAAGAGATGAAATGGAAATTGAAGAAGAAGAAGAAGGTAAAACTTCTTCGGAAAGCATCGACTATCCTCTTAATCCATACAACAAAACCCTTCTCAAAAACCAAAAAACCGTTGTTGAGAATCAAAGGATTCTTAAACGATCCGTTAGTAAGAAGTTAGATAAAATCTCATCCAAGATGAACAAGCTTTTCCAAAGTCAGCAAGAAGCTTGGATTATCTTCATCTTCATCATCCTCTATCTAGTTTTACCATTTTATTTCTTGTTGTATTAGTTTTAGTTTGTTTTAATTTGAAAGTTCATGTAGTTCTTTATGTTTAATCGTTGTATCGTCTTAGTATGAAATGAAATTGAATTTCTTTTCTATTATCTAGCTTATCTTATCTCCAGAATAAATTTTAGTATATATTACACACACACACACACACACACAATTATTCAAAAAATCAAAATAAGCCATCAAAATTCACTGAACCATGTCGACATCCCCCCTATGACCATGTCGACATGTACCGGTCAGAAATGACATTTCATTTTAAATTTGAAATATGAATAACTACCTTATGTCTATTCATTTCAAACGAATTTCTATACCTATAAATACCTATTTCTTCTAGAATTCATCACTCGGTATTATTTCCCATCTACTTTATCTCTCACACTTCTCATAAACTTGAATATGGCCAATCCAATTCATAATTTAACCGAGAATCTTGAAGAAACTCTTAATTCTTTCAAGAATATTCTTTCGTTCATTCTTCGTAACTAGCGTCACTTAGAGTTGAGTCAAACGCAGATGATCAAGGAGCAAGAAAGGCATTTCGATGCAATACGATGGATGATTTCCTCCCTGCACAAGGATGATAACGAAGCACATCCTCCAGTCTCTCTCACCAATGACAATGAAAATTGGGATGCCATTAAAGCAGATCCTATATTTGGAGAAGAAGGATGGGTGGAAGTTCCTTGTAATGTTTGATTTCATTTGATTACTTTGTTTGAATTGTTTGCTTTGATTGATTTGATTTAATTTATTTTGATTTGGCTTGATATAGATTGATATTTGGTGTGGATTGATGTTTGTTGTATAAAACATGTATAAATATACATTGATATGTATATAATCTTTGATTAATTATCATGTCTATCAGTATAATTATCTCTTAATCTATCTATTATATACTCCATTGTATAGTTTATTAATGCATCTACTTTAGTACAAGAATAAGGGGATTTATATAGTTTGGAGTTAGTTTTTGTTGGTGACAAAGAGGGAGAAGTATAAAATAGGATAGTTAGGCATAGATTAAGGGGGAGTTATTAGGATAGAAGTAATATTTTATAAACAAAGGTTGTCGTCATCAAAAAAGGGAAGATTTTTAGTCCTTGAGATGATGGTTTTGATGACAACAACCTTAGAATAAGATTATAAAATATAAATACTAACATTATAGTTTAGATATATATGTATATGCAGGATTTAACTATGCAGGTACAAAGAATGAAGACTGTACAGTATAGAGATTCAAGATATCAAGATTGAAGACTCATGAGTATCAAGAATATCAAGATTATCAAGAGTTCAAGATTTCAAGAATAAGTAATTTAATTAGGAATTTTTTTAAAACTCCTAGAAAAGCACTGGCATCTTAAAATCCAATTTATTCGTGGAATGGAATCCACTTCGAGTTTGTTAAAGGGATGGAACCTTAAGTAGGATGGAACCTACGAAAAATCTAGTGGAACATTGCTTTGTATCCGCTAACTTTTATTCAAATGATTTTACAAAATTATCTTGTTTTCAAAATGATTTCAAAACATTCCTTTTAAAAAAGAATCAAAAACATCTATCCTAATTTTAAATACTTTTAGCCTCAAAATAATCTTTAATTTCAAAATCAAATTATCCTTAATTTTAAACTATCTTTAATAATAATATATTTAACTTTTAGTATTTATACTTAGATTTAAATATAAAATTATAGTAAAATTATATATATATATATATTATTATCTATATTTACTTATGTATTTTAACTATATTCAAGTATATTTATAAAAGTTTAAAATTGGTTTTAATATAAGATAAAGGTTATTTTCAAAGAAAAACAAACCACCAAAATTTCCTTTGGGTTGTCGACATACTCAATATACCCATGTCGACATAGTGTCAGTTAACTTCAAAATTTGAATTTCAAAAAATGTGTCTATTCGTCATATCCTTTCACAAATGGACATGGCTGTTGTTCTTCTATAAATAGGGGCTGTTTTCAATGAATTTTCATTCATATTTTTCTGGTTTTCACTCCTCTTCTTCTTCCACATTTCTTTATATATATTCTTACCATTACTCTGCTGAAAGCACCATTGAATCTAACTAGATTATTTCTGGTTTGATTCTCTATCACTATCTCAACAAGATCTCGGTGCTATTCAGAGTTATAGACTTCTTTGTAATCAATTTAGCGAGAAAATGTGTGATTGTAGCCTTGAAAATCAATCAAGCGAGATAAGGTGTTATTGTAGCCTTGGAAATCAATTGGGTGAAGTTGTTGCTTAGGAAATCAAGTATCTCTACCGAGAGGATTGTGAATCTGGAGGGTGTACCTCATGGCCTTGAAATCAAGGGTGTAATTATAAAGATTGCTTTTGAAAGAAAATCCGTACTTTTGTGTTGGACTGGATGTAGGGTAACTCCGAACCATTATAAAATCCGGTGTGTTCTTTCCTTTACTGCTTTTACTTTATTTTTGTATCTGTGTTTGTTTCTGTGATCATATCTGTGTCTGAATATTGCATACATCTGTGTTCAAATTAATAAAAAAATAAAAAAGATTAAGTAATTCTTTAAAACACTATTCACCCCCCTCTAGTGTTAATCCTAGCCTTAAGATCCATAATCCGCATTTCTCACATCTCTCACAGCGGAACTGAGTAACATATAGTAATAAGTAAATACTCACCAAGGTAATAACACTTTCTAAACAAGTGTATCAAAGTTGGAAAAATCTTTGCCATCTATCTTACCTGTGGGATGATATGAGGAGGGGTCAGAACTAAAGTTCTAGTGAATGGACAAATTATACACATCTAATCATATACAGTTCTAATTCCATTTTCTGTTACATTAGGTATATTGGGTTTATAATACTCTTGCCTCTATGCATGAATCGTGCATATCTACTCCCTAGTAGATTAACAGCTAATAACCAATATATATAGCTATATGCCCAAAGACCGCATCGGTCCTAAGTACTACTCATAATACTTTATGTATCCTCCTCTAAAAAGACTCCACCATCTCGCTACTAGAGTGTACTGTAACTACATCGTGTAAAGGACAATTTCATGAGGCCTACAATACAGATGTTCTGCCGCTTACTATGAAAATGTGAAATTGCATCCGCACTAGCTTATACTAGTGCTCGGACATCCATAATGTAACACCCAGTTTATACCTTGAGGACTACACGTAATCGTTCGGTCTACTCCTAGAATTCTGCCAATAAGATCTACCTTGTACGGAACTCGGTTGAGGATTTTCTATATCTGTAAAGGTTTGCTTCATTAGGCCTATAATACGGATATTCTACCTGGTATGTCTCTTTTCTCATTATGGCTATGGCCCCATGCAGCCCTCCCTCTACTAATCGAAAGACCTTTCAAGAGCTAAGTGGTTGCATCCTACTACAAATAATCTAAACATCCAATTGGTTGTGCCCCTCATACAATGTCTCGATAGTGAAAGAATCATTGGCCTGTTGGTTAACTGTAGTCTTTCACGAACTCACTTTGACCGATGATGCCCGATATCTGCATGCGACTATCCTTTTGGATCCTACTATAAGGACCTGCATTTTTGGACGGTTTAAATCGATGATAAACAATACATGTCAGACTCAAACAATTCAAAAGGGCAGATGTTATAGGGTAGATATGAAAAAGGAGAGAAAGAAAGAAAACAAATACAGAAACTCGCAGCGGAATGACAAAATATAATAATCAAATAAATAGTTTATGAACTTGTTTACAAATAAAATTGATTATTCTTTTATAATACAGATTAGAGTTACGTACAACAAGAATAGATAATAAATAAATGTAGCGGAACAACATGATGTAGTGAGATAAATATAATAAATAGCAATAGTACAAAATCTTCATCTTCATCCTCTAGAAAGCAGTCTTCGTTAAACTGAAAAGCTCAGACTTACCCGAGCGAATTGAAAAGATAAAACACTTGAGTCGGAACTAAAAGATCTTATGTAAGTTAAATCAATAGTAAATAAATATGAGTGTAACGACATCAGAGATGTTTGCGGGGTTTGACATCTCATATCCAGTGTCGATGTGAGTGTAATAACTTAAGAGATGTTCAGGATTACCATCTCCTAAGAATCCATTAAACTATCTACTATATAGTACAAACGATATTATAATAGTGTCTATAGTAAGGTAAAGTATTAAAATAGCGTTAAGGCGTTACCCATATTCCCCTTAACACATTTTTATATATTCCCATGGTCTATACCACTACAACAAACAGGACTTTTAACAACGTTTCAAAGTCGCTATAAAAGCTATTAACTGCGTTTTTACATACGCTGTATATCGACATGCACTTATATGTCAGAGATATACAATAATAAACGCTGTTAAATGTCCTTTTTATAGCATTTCCCTGGTGTCATGAAATCATTTAACAACGTTTGGTCTAATTTAACGGCATTTTAAAAAAACGCTGTTAAAACAATTCAACGACATTTTTAAAACGCTGTTAAAACATTCAACGGCATTTAGAAAACGCCGTGGAATGTTTTAATAGCGTTTTAAAAATGTCGTTAAATTGTATACAAAGCTAAGTCAATTAGGCTTTTTCTACTTTTTTGTAAATTCCATTTCAGTAAACATCAGTCACAATTTGTATATATATACCACATTTCAAAATTAGCATATATATCAATACCACATTTCAAAATCAACATATTGTATTAATACCACATTTTGGACACATATTTGATAACCAATGTATGAAATTTCATAATCAAAATACACATATTCTTACACCAAACATAAATAATTCGTCATCAATAGTTCATAAACAAAAAATATAACAAGTAGCAATAGAAAAACAAAAGCAAGTAGTACAACCAAAAAGTAGTTCTAGCAGCAAAAATAACTTCGATCCATAACTCGTTGCAACCTTTTTTTGCATCACAGTCATCTATCTACCTGTAAAGCAAAAGTAATGCTTGAGAATCAATTCATCAAAAAAGTGTACACAAAGTTTAATCGGATTCATAATGCAAACACTAAATATTCATCACACTATTTCATTAGGCGATTGACTAATACAAAGTATATAACATGCCATAAAATCAAGTAGCATTTACAAGTGAAGTAGAGTAAAAAATAATAAACGAATTCGGTAATTTACTTGGAGTAAAATCAAGCTGCATATTATCGACGTATGAAGTGGTCTGTTCACAAATCATGTAAACTAGTCTTCGATGTTGTTAACTAAGTGGCCCTCTCAGTATACCAATATAGGTGTAGTCAACTTTCAAAAAAATAGACTCGGGGTTTAACTATGCAAATATATACATAAATAGTTAGCCAAAACTTAGATTAGTTAAATATTTATACCTTTCCAAGTCTGGAAATAACATACTCTTGTCAATTTTTTTCAAAAATAGTAACAGTTTAATATAACTTTCAACTATACAAGTGATAAACTGTTCTTCACAGGCCATCTCTACCATGCGGCAACCCTGGAATCACAATTACCTTCGACAATTGATAATATACAACTATAAAACATATATCTACAATTTAATTCCTCTTTACTAGATATATGGTCAGCATGCACAAGTAAAGTTTACTAAATATACAATAGAACTGTGAAGCCGGTACCTTGAGCATTGAAGTGTCAACAGTGAACTTGATTGCATCGGCTGCAACATGGGGCCTCAGATAATACATCCCTTTTTTCAAACCCTAAAATTGAGGCAATGGCATGTGAGATCACAAACTAAGTTGATGTTAACTAACACTTGTATGTATGAACCATTGAATCAAGGTATCTAAAGTTTACAAAAGGAATTCATCAATTGCAGGAAGGGTGTCGCAAATTACAAATATCAATAGTAGTAAAGAAGAGGAATTTCAAAATTTGTAAATTCATACCTTAGCCTAAGCATAGAAATGGAGTGAAGTTAATTTTCCAAAGTTCAACTGGTCCATTTCAATATTTAAGCTTTGACTTTGATCTATATAGCATCCACGATCAACGGCCATATCAACCACAACTCGTTGCTTGATCTCCCATACAGTTCCAAAATTGACAAAATATTAATATTTAATAGACATAGATTTGGTGAAAATATACAACTTTAGTCCAATAGCACGTATTTGTATATTGCCTTCAGATTCTCTGGAATCTCAGGAACATTGAGAACAGAACCATTTTCATACACTATCTTGTTTTTAATGGATGGAGATCAAATTCCCAGTTCAGTCAAGTCATAAAGTAAATGTTTGTTCACAATAACAAACTCTCCATTGAAAATATACATTTAAAGAAATAAAAAATCAACACATTAGAAATAGGTTCAATGGGCTAGAAGATGTACTATGTTGTAGAAGGTTATTAAAGAAAACCTTAGAACTCTACGGCTGTAAATGTTTGATAGGTAGAGCTCAAAGCATTCATTGTTTCCTAGGATTTGACTTGTTGAGGCAGTAGGCATTGGTGCAACAAGAAGAGAGTTTCTAACTCCATGTCGAGACGTCATTTTTCTATGTTCAGGCCAGTCCCACCTATTGGACGGAGTCACGTTCCACGTGTCCTGTTGAAGAATCCCTGTGATATTTAGATTGAGCAAAAACATATTAAGACTAGCAAGGATTCATTACTGTATGAACTTGATATTCCAGATAGCTTTGTTGAAAAAATTTACCACCATAATATAACTCTATTGTTACAAAATAAAACCCTATCATAGCATAGGCATAAACATGATATAATGGCATGGATGATAAAATGAGAAAATAATCCTTATTATCTTGAAACAGATAAATTGCTCATAAAAAATTTGAGTTCTAATAAGAGGACAATTAAGATGTAAATACCTTGCTAACAAGACTTCCTTGATAAGTTTCATAAATGCCTTTTCTTGCTGCAATTTCTGAAGAAGCTTTTAAAGCATAATAATATATTGTCTCAAAAATAACATTGTTTAGCTATTGAGCCTGAACAAACAGTTGAACTGTTAACAATGGATGAGGCATACGGGAAAAAAATTATTCATACAAGTAAAAGACAACCAAATACCTCTTCTGAATCAAAAGGCATGCCTAGCAACATAAATGCATCTGCCAGGCCTTATACACCTAAACCAATTGGTCTATGCCTCATATTTGACCTCCTCGCTGTCCCATCTGGGTAATAATTAACATCAATTATCTTGTTGAGGTTTGCAGTAACAATTGTTGTTATCTGTCAAAATTATGAGCATATTCAGAAAAGCTTGACACATGATTACAAAAATAACTAAGTATGCATATTAAATTAATATTCTAACCTCGGCTAGCTTGTCAAAATCAAAATATCTGCTCTTAGATCCAATGCTTCCAACCAATTTAGATGGATGAGATTCCAATGGAACATTCTGAAAATTCATAGTTTTGTTTATAGTTTGCATATAAGAAGCTAGCACACAAAGAAATGTATTATTTGATGTAGGTAGCAATACCTTCTCCCTAACAAATCTTGGCAGAGCTATTGAAGCCAAATTGGACACAGCATTTTCATCAGGACTAATTGAAGACAGACATTATCAATAAAGAAAGGCTTGAAGTTACCGTAATCAAAATGTGGGGACGAAATTTATTTTCATTTGAAGGGGAAAAAGTGACAATGAAATTATGATTCAGCACTTGCTTCGAAATTTGCCATAATTCAGCTCACCACTTTCATGCTTAAGGACCTAATTATGATTTTTGGTCATGTTTATACTTCAGTTCAGTTCAGGCAGGCCTCTAAACATTTTAAGGCCTTCGATGGCGTAAATGATATGAGTTACTTCCATCAATGAAGTACATAACCATCAATTCATTTTATTGCCATGTCATTTTGAGAACCATAATGAATTCTCTCTGAAGCATCCCATAGTTTTTCCAAAAAATGCCCAGGAGTCATTTCTGTATAAATCAAGACGTTAAAAGATCAATATGATACCTATATCATTCTGCCTCAAACTTAAAACACATAGCCATATGCGAATACAAGTTTGCATGCATGTTATACAACAAATATTTTAGTTCAGTTCCTAATAGTAATATACACGTATAATACAAGTTTGCATGTGTGTTACACAGTAAATGTTATACATATATATTACCTGGTCTCTATGCATCATATTGTGTCATGTCTCTAATTAATATGCAAAGTTTCAACTGTTGGTCTACTATTATGGTTGTAAAAGTAACGATGATAAAGTAATGTTGAACATGATCCAATGTGAAATTAGTATATATGGATTATAAGTTAGAATATGTAATATAAATATTGTTAAGATAATCAAGGCGATTAAGGAGATTGGAAATATAAAAAATTTACCACAAACATACTAAAATTTTGGAAAATTTTAACATTTTTTCTTTTCTCACTTCTTCTTCTTCATTTTTTTGGAGGTACATTTGTTGCTCGGATTTCTGACAATAAACATTGGACCTATCAACTAAGGGCCTGGCACCACAAGCTCATATTAAACTATCTTTTTATGTGCTAAAATTAACTTGACACTAGCTAATCTTATTAAACTATCTTATCAATCCTAAGTCCTTTTACATAATACTAATCATATAACATAGCGAGCGACTGAGTGTGTTTTTATTTCATTGACATGTAGTCATGACTTAAATGATCATTGCCACAAGTTGTATATCTGCCATGTCTTGATCCTTGCACCAGTTTATCAAGTAAAACTTTCCACTCCAAAAACCAAAGCAGCTAATACTTGCTTATGTTTGCCAACACCAGCTTATAAGTGAGATGAGGTGCCTGGAAGTTGATATCTTATTAGCTACAAATATGTGCTTTTGATTTTCACTATGTTGAATGAAATGATCAAGTTGCACAAGGTAGTCGTTGAAGTTTATGTCATTATTTCAGTTTGTTTAAATCATTTTTGTTGTTGTCAGAATAAGTCTCGTCTGTTAGCACCATTCTAGGAGTTTGATTTGGTCTAAGTTGTTAGCTGAATTAGCTGAGGACTTTGTCAGTTTTTTTATAGTATATGCCTACCAACCCATATTTATACACCACTTTTCCATATTATTTAGCGATGTGGTACTTTCCTCCAATCCAAACCGTCGTTCCTCCATTAAACATGCGAGACAACCCTAACAGTCTCCCCCTTGACTCGCATCCCCTTGCGGTAACCTTTGAGAGTACTGCCATGTCTGCATGGCCCAGTTCGCAACCTTTGGCTCCGATACCACTGTTGTGTAACGGCGGTCGGACCAAGCTCCCATCTCCAGCACGTGGCGTACGCATATGGGTTGGCACACACTTTGTTGTAACAAAAGGAATCCCCAATGTTATATGCCTACCAACCCATATTTATACACCACTTTTCCATATTATTTAGCGATGTGGGACTTTCCTCCAATCCAAACCGTCGTTTCTCCATTAAACATGCGAGACAACCCTAACAGTTTATTTTTGACTGAATTGCTATATTATTGAAACTGAAATGAGGTTTTTTTTATAGTCATTATAATAAAAAAAACTGACAAAGTCCTCAGCTAATTCAGCTAACAACTTAGACCAAATCAAACTCCTAGAATGGTGCTAACAGACGAGACTTATTCTGACAACAACAAAAATGATTTAAATAAACTGAAATAATGACATAAACTTCAACGACTACCTTGTGCAAGCTTGGATCAAGGGGAGGTGTTGAATGAAATTATCAAGTTGCACAAGGTAGTTGTTGAAGTTTATGTCATTATTTCAGTTTGTTTAAATCATTTTTGTTATTGTCCGAATAAGTCTCGTCTATTAGCACCATTCTAGGAGTTTGATTTGGTCTAAGTTGTTGGCTGAATTAGCTGAGGATTTTGTCAGTTTTTTTTTATTGTAATGACTATAAAAAAAACCTCATTTCAGTTTCAATAATATAGCAATTCAGTCAAAAAAAAACTGTTAGGGTTGTCTTGCATGTTTAATGGAGGAACGACGGTTTGGATTGGAGGAAAGTCCCACATCGCTAAATAACATGGAAAAGTGGTGTATAAATATGGGTTGGTAGGCATATAACATTGGGGATTCCTTTTGTTACAACAAAGTGTGTGCCAACCCATATGCGTACGCCACGTGCTGGAGATGGGAGCTTTGTCCGACCGCCGTTACACAACAGTGGTATCGGAGCCGAAGGTTACGAACTGGGCCATGCAGACACGGCAGTACTCTCAAAGGTTACCGCGAGGGGATGCGAGTCAAGGGGGAGACTGTTAGGGTTGTCTCGCATGTTTAATGGAGGAACGACGGTTTGGATTGGAGGAAAGTCCCACATCGCTAAATAATATGGAAAAGTGGTGTATAAATATGGGTTGGTAGGCATATAACATTGGGGATTCCTTTTGTTACAACAAAGTGTGTGCCAACCCATATGCGTACGCCACGTGCTGGAGATGGGAGCTTGGTCCGACCGCCGTTACACAACACACTATACTTATAAAACCACTTATTGGTACTTTTGAGTATATATGTAATGAGGTATTCTAATTTGATGACAAACAATGAATGAATGCTTATTAAGATAATGGAATCCATAGAAATTCATAAAAGTGTACAAACACAATTTATAAACAGTGTTAGTACATAAGAAATTAAAATAATGTGAGCTATTAATCCAGTTAAAATCAAAAATAAAGACACGAATTAATATCTATAGGTTCCATGATTCATGTTAAACCATGAAATAGATGAGCACACAATGATTAAGCCAAGCAATATTTCGTAGATATTTATATAAACTAAATCTATTCACAACTGTACCAACCACTCTACAGATATAAACAATACTCTAATCAGGGTACAGAAGTCACTAAATCAAACAGCAAAATTGAAATCATATCTTACATGCAATCACAATTTTCAGCTTCCTTATTCATCGCCTATTTAGCAAGGATTGCATCAAAACCGTTGAATTTTCAAATGCTCATGTAACGACCCGCTATTTTGGACCATTCAAATCGACAATAAAACCATACGTATCCGACTTGAATAATTCAAAATACCGAATTGTTAATTAAAATTTGGCAAAACTTAAATATACAATAAATAAATCAATCACAGATCATAGAGTAATATAATGCAGCGGAATAGATAAAGAATAGTAGTTCATGAAGCTACTATATACATCAGAGTTGGAAATAAAATACAACCGAATAGTTTAAATGCAGTGAAGTCTCCAATGCAACAGATGACTTCACTGAACCAATCAACTGGAAAGGCTGGAATCAGAATCGATAGTTGGATCTTCAAATGAAGCTCCGAACTCCAAAGGTGAGTCTCTAATGCTGTATCACTCAGTCTGACCCTAGCGTAAAGCAAAACACAAAACACTCGAGTTAGGATTAACATTCTTATATCAATAAATCCAACTCAAGTGAAATATCAACTGAAATACAAATAACTTAAAGGATGTTTAGGATAACCATCCTCAAAGGGTCCATGGAACTATCTACAAGGTAGAAATATACACTATAACACCGTGGTCATTTCAGCTTAATTTATGCTTCAAAACCAAATATCATTTTCACTTCAAATATCTCTATATTTGCCAAAATAGTATTCATATTTATAAAATAATTTATACAATAAAGTATTTTCAATTCCCTCAACTTAATAAATCGTTTCAACATCAACCCGACCTTCCCATTTAAATTAAATTCAATCTCAATTTATCAATTTAAATTCAACCCAATTCCTAAAATAAACACTTAAATTTTATCGATCTCAAATTCGGATTTGTAATCACAAAATACCCCTTTATATTCAATATTTTCAAACCTTTAAATATTCAACGTTTCAACTAAATTTTTATTCAATTTAGTTTTCTAAATAATAAATTCAAATTTAGTTCAACCTAAATTTTCATTTTAATTCAATTTAGTTTCTAAATAACAAATTCAACTATATTGATTTCAAATATAGATCCGAATCTCAAAATAAACCATTTAAATTCCAATATAGTTCAAGGCTTTAATATTTAAATGTTCAATATAACAGTTTCATATAGATCTCGATTTAACCTCATTATTATTTAATCTTGAAATGCTCCCTCATTAGATTCGATATCATTAAGTAACCTTAAATTACATACTACTTAATATTTTCTTTAATTTATTTAAGCGTGAAATATTCATTTAATCACTTAAATCAAAAATCCAGTTACAAAATCATACCTTTAAATTTCCCATTCAATAGTTTCAAATCGATTTAATTAAATAAATCCTTATTTAAATACCATTTTTAACAAACCCAAATTTTTCTCCAATCTTAATTATTCAATTAATTTCAAGAAAATCTATTTGAAATATAGATTTACATAAATACTCAACCATACTATATGTATTAAATCAATCTAATTTAAGTCAATTATTACGATAAAATTTCCATTTATATAATATCTTAAGAATCAAAATTTATTAAACCATATATTTCTTTTCAAATTTATAGAAATTATTTTCAAAATATTTATATGGACCAACGGTGTCTGTATATATTTTCTATCATATAGTCAAGTGCAACGGATATTTATCATTTCAATCCGTACACTAAATATATACGGGTGGATATCATTCCAACCCGTAATCCCAAATTCAATTAAATGAAAATCTCTTGGGTTTATCATTTCAACCCATAATGATTTCCTCCTATTCTAAAGTCCGTTCGGGTATGTATCATTTCAACCCATAGTGAATACTATACTAACAGGGAACTTGCAGAGTGATAACAGATATGATAATAATATAACAACAGGCACATATCATCTGTAATTAAATAAAATATAAACAATAGGATATGGTGTCATATCCCACAGGTGAGCAGTTACAAATAATAGCATAAATGACAATTTAAACAACTGCAACAACATATTTCAGTTGTCGTTTCAATTGAAATCAAATTTAAATATAAGAACTCTTAATCGTGAGTGATTGCTCACCTTCGAGGTTAGAGATGAACGAGAATGAGATGAGTTACGAATCCAAGCACGAATTCCAAAGTAAATCAGGATTTGTACAATTAGACGAGCAAAGCTGATAGATATTAATCGATGAGAATGAATAAATTAGCTTAATATAAATGAAATACATACATACATATATATATATATATATATATATATATAAACTTTCAAAAATCCATTTAAAACATATATTTCAAATTTATATCAAATTCAAACACAAATTAAATTAAACTATATGTATACGTATATGTATTTATAAATCTTTGTTTTTAAATAAAACCACAAATAAGTCGCATATCTGCGTAGTATAAATTGAAATAAATGAATTTATATACTTATAATCAAATACGTAAACAACCTATATAGCCATTCTATGCAAATCTATATAAAAATCAGTAACAAATTTTAAAACATGTACATATTAAAATCTATGTATACACAATACTGTACACAGTATATAAAATACATAAACTAGCATTTGTACCTTTACATAAACATACATATTAAAGAATAATATATCAAACTTATGTAAACTTTATATATACACAAAATGTCATCTACTAACATATATACACTGTCAAACTCGTATATTACAAAAATTTTACATTGGAAAACTGACATAAATCATTTATACCAAAAATCTTTTTTTTTCATAAAATATTTTATAAACATAACATACCAAGCTGTTAATAAAACATATTTTGTATAAATATATACTTTGCCAAAATATATAATAATACTATAAAAGCTATATAATTTATATGCAGAAACCATATAGCCTGCATATACCTAACACAAACAACTAATATATATAATAATTTGTACAACATAAACTTATCTAAATATGCAGAAATCATAAAATCTTGTATACCTACCGAATAATAAATATGTGTTATGAAAATCTACTTCAAACTTATTAATAAAAACTTAAAATGACCAAGCAGATTATATATACGCTCTAAAACCAACTCACCAGGATACTTGAAATCTTGTATAAAATAAAATATACATATAAATCTATGTTTTAACAAACCTTTCATATGCTTGAATATATATATATATATAAAGCTGCAAGTATAAGAAACAGATATAATATATAAAGAAATACTTACATATAAAGAATGAAAGAAGAGAGGAAACGGTTGTGGGTGGTCGAGCATGCGGTGAAGGCGTGGAGCAAAGAGGAATGAGGGGAAGAGTTTTTTCCAGAGAATGAAAAGAAGAAGGAGAGATATGCTTATCATGGGCAATATATATATGCGTTGTTCTTATATATATATATATATATATATATATATATATATATATATATATATTTAAAAGATTGAATGCTGGTGAACAGAGGAAATAAATTAAAACAAATATATATAAAGATTGAATGCTGGTGAACAGAGGAAATAAATTAAAACTAATATGTATAAAGATTCAGTGCTAGTGAATAGAGGAAGTAAATTAAAATAAATATGTATAAAGATTTAATGATGTTGAATAGAGGAAATAAATTAAAACAAATACGTATAAAGTTTGAATGCTGGTGAATAGAGGAAATAAATTAAAACAAATATGTATAAAGATTGAATGCTGGTGAATAAAGGAAATAAATTAAAATATGTATAAAGTTTGAATGCTGGTGAATAGAGGAAATAAATTAAAATACGTATGAAGATTGAATGCTAGTGAATAGAGGAAATAAATTAAAATATGTATAAAGATTGAATGCTGGTGAATAGAGGAAACAAATTAAAACTAATATGTATAAAGATTGAATGCTAGTGAATAGAGGAAATAAATTAAAATAAATATGTAACGACCGAGAATTTCTATTAATTAAAATTCGTATATTTAATTGATTTTAAATATTAACAAGTGAAATTTATAAGTCGAATAATTTTTATTTCGAGTCTCTGGATTTAATTTGGTAATTAAATCGATAATTTAATAATTGAAATTACAGGAATAATTGAAAATTGGGTTAAATATGATTGAAAATGATTTGTAAAATTTTATGTAATCATATTGGAGTTAGAATGATATTATAGAACTTTTAAATCGAATTAAAAGTTAAATTGTGAAAATTGAATATTTTAATATTTAAATTGACGAGTTAAAATAGCCATTTTTCAAACAGTCTCAGATTTCGACGAAACTAATTTCGTCGGATCCGTAATGTGATATTATTGTAAGGTTTCAAATTTCGTGTCAATCGGACTTACCGTTTGTCCGGGGCAAGCCAAAACGCACAGAAAATCGTTTAATCGGTTTAATTTAAAATCGATCGTTTATTGCCATAACTCGCACAGATGATTGAATTGGCTCCCGAAACCTATTCCATTGTGTCCGAAACGCGGGGTAAACCTTAGAAACGTCAGCCGGTACGCTTCGTTTGGAGTTCAGAAAATCCGGGTGAATAGTAAATTGTGAAATTTTCTATAAAAGCCCTCAATCTTCATTTTTTTGCAAACAAAAACAACCTAGGGTTTCGAAACCTTCAGAGCCGCCACCATTGTTTTCTACAGCCAGAAAGCTCTCATCTTCTTCCCTCTCGTTCTTTCAATCCATCCACTTTCACAAGAAACGTTCAACTAGAAGTTTGTAGAGCACGTTGAGATCTCCACATCCAACGGTGGAGATCGTTTGAAGTGGAACCGATCAACGGCAATTTGCGTCCAAAGGGGTGCCGTTCGTCCTAGTTTTGCGCGCCATAGGGGAGGCCGAGTCGCAAGCCCTTCCAGCCGAGGGTGGCTCTGGTGATGGCCGTTAGAATGGGGGTGAGATGATGGGGTTTCGTCAACGAATGAGGGGTGCGATGATGTCAAAGTCGAATGGCAGTATGGGTTGTTTCACGATATTCGTTGCCTGGGGTATTCTCGCGTGCATGAGAAGATGACAGTTGCGGCCTGGATTCATCAAAAAAAAATCGAACGGCTGTGATGGTTTGTAAAAAAAATATTATGAAATTGATTTATATTAAAATCGTGTAATGTTTGAAATGCTATAACTTTTTGCTACGAGGTCGAAAAATTACGAAACGAATTGCATTGCAATCGTTTTGACGAGCACCATGCAATGGAGCTGGATTGGAGTCATTTGGAGCTAGTGAAAATTTCGGGTAAAATTAAACGTCCGTTTAATTTTATTCGAAATAAACGCTGCAACCGTTATTGAAATCAAGGTGAGAACTTCTCACTCAATCGAACAGTTTCGATTTAAATTTTAAATAGTTGGATTTAAAATTGCTTGAATGTATGTTTGAATGATGATTGCAGTTATCGATTGCTGTTTGGTTGTGATATTAGATATAGTAGGATATATCTATATATAACAATATATATATTGGAATATGTATATATTGGAGTTGTTGATTTCCCGCATTATATAGCGGATGAGACCCTATTGCGCCGCATAATAGCGGGTAATATTTTATAAATCCCATATACCGCGATATTCCGTCTCGAAGCGGAATTGGTATTGTGCTAACATCTTTGGATGCAAGGAAACATGTTGGAGGGATCCAACTGGATTCCTCAAACATTTGAATTGGTTTCAATGTTGTGTGTTGATCTATTTATTGATCTATTTATAATCTTTGTTATTATCTTTGTGATTGAGATCATTAAAGGCTAAAATTTAGTCGAATATATTTTTGGTATCATTAGATGCCGAAAATAAATGAAATTGGATTTCTAAAAATTTAAGTTGAGAATTCATAATAAAATTTAATTTTGGAATTGATTCATTTTAAATAAATGAACGTTGTAACTTTTATGTTATAAAAATTATGATTTTTATGAAATATAACCGAAAATATGATTTTTGGAATAATTAGTTGATAAATTGGTAAAATGATTTAAATTGGAATTTTGGATCATTATAAATGGTTTATATAAAAGATTTATAAAATTGATATTTATAAATTAAAATTATTGGAATTACAAAACGAGTTTTTATAAGGTTAAAATGAAATATAAATGGATTTCATAAGTTAATGAAATTTATAGATTTATAAATTGTGAAGTTTTAAATTGAATACATTTTGTAAAATAAATAATTTATAAGTAATTAACTTATAAATTGGATTTTGTCATTTAAATGAGATATAAATAGAATTTGTCCATTAAGGGATTTTATAAGTGGAAGTTTTTATAAAATAAATATAAATGGAATTTATAAACGTTGTTTTATAAATTCAAAATCGACTTATTTTGATAAGTCAATTATTATAGATTATTAAAGGAGAATATTCACGATTTTGGACAGTGGATAATCCTTTAAAATAAAATATGTAGAAAGGTTGAATTTGGTTAAGGAAATATATTCACGATTTTGGACAGTGAATAATATATTAAAGAAATGTTTTGGGAAAGGGATATTTTAAACAGAATTAAAATGATTTAAAGATGTTTTAAATTGTAATAATTATCGAAACCATAGATTTCAACATCCATTGTTGAAATAGACGTTTTCGAGAAATAGAAGGAAATGGTGGACTATAACACTGTTGTTATAGTAAATGATTTCCGAAAGGAAATGTTTTATATGGCATTGGGATTTATATCTCTATCTTAATTTCGAATCCCTATACCAATGATTTTGGGTTGTCATAACGATGTTTTACGCAACATTCGTTTTGACTCAAATAAATGTGTTTGAAAGGATATTTTCCTTAAAAGAATGAAATCTATACTTAACTGTGATTTAAGTGTATTAAATATTTTTCAAGTATTGAAAAATAAATAGATTTGTGAATTACTTACTATTAAATAAGTATGGAAATGTTTTCCCAATATGAAGTGAATGTTTTGAGATTTTATCTTTTAAAGATAAATTGAAAATGAATATTAGAAATCGATTTGAAAATCGTATATTCATAGATATTTTGGAAATGTAAATTCACTATGGAATTCATAAAGGAAAGGGAAATTGGGTTAAAAATAAACATTGATTATCTTTGAAGTATGGAAACAAATTTACGGATTTGGAACGTAAGTTTAAAATAAATCGGTAAGGATTTATTTGATTTATTTAAATGAACCATTTTAAGTATAAAATGGATAAATATTTGGAAGTATTTCCGTTTAAGGAAATTTATTTGAAATTTGTTTTCAAAGATTGAAAGATGAAAAATGATTTGAAATTTGTTTTCAAATGGTTGAAGTATGGAAATTATATCTTGTAAAGATATTTTGAAAAATAAATAATTTGGGAAGATTAGTTATAATCGGGTGATGTTGTGAATATTGATTGATAGTTAAATAACCGACTATCAATATTGACCTTTAAATAGGTATTTGTTGTGAATTGGTTGAAATTGAATGCTACACTTATTTTTAAATTATTGCGCTCGTTATTCGGATTACCCATTCCGAATAGTGATATGACGTAATGGATAGCATTGAAGATCGGTGGTGAAGACCGGGTATTGTGAAAGCGATAGGATGACCTATCGATTGTCTCTGCACCATTAGCTACGGTATGGAGATTTCCTTTGTGATGGGAAATTCGATCGGGATTGTGAATACCCGGATTGCAAAAGCTTCTTTTGAAGTGCCTTCGGTTCTGTTCGAACCCGGAACAGACTTGTATGGTTACGTGTCTGACATTACGTTTTGAGATATAAAGCAGATTTCTTTCAAATATATTTCCGTTGATGGCGGAGAATTTATTCCCTTAGCTTAACACCCTTAGAGGTTATGTGGTTGAAGGTTATCAGCGATATATTTCCAATCTGGTAATGTGACATGCTTAGTGCTACTATGTGATGATTATTTATTGATCATTTGTTGATCAAAGTGTGGCTTTGTGCCTAGCTTTGTGTACGAGACTTCGTCAAACCTCACTCCCCGGAAATGGTCAAAACAGGAATATGCGGCAAGGTTATGAGGGTCGCGCCCTTTAGGGTATGTCATTTCCTTCTGGAAAGGGTGGTATCATGGTATGGAGCCCATATATTTACTCATGTTGACACACTATATTTATTACTGTGTGATGTTGGTTATCGAGCACTCGGATAAAGGTCCAAAGGGACCGGGGAATGACATACTCGTGTAGTAGTTACCTAGTTACAGAGGTAGCCCGACCTTGTGTTGGCAGAGATCGAACCGTAACGTTAGGTTCTCGGGACGTCCCGCTAGAGGCGATCCCATTGACAGTAGGAAGTTCCTTAGCCGACCATTTGTTGGAAATCCATTCATCTAATACGACACCCTATACGGTTTTAGTTGTAGAACCTGTCATTCACTTATGGTGGTCACCACTGTTTGGATGGTAGCTATAGTAGGCATAAAATAATGGTTGTATGTTGGCTAAGATTTATATTCTACTTTCGAAATTTTTTCTGCACTTTGCACTTATAATAATAATATCAAAGAAATTCGCGTATCAAGCATCTTTGACTATCATAAGGAGAAATCTCCTCCAATTCTGCGTTTGCATTGTGTGTGTGGCGGAGGCCTTATGGTAGTTTCATTTTCCAAAAGCATTGCGAATTGACTTTAAAATTATCCTGTTGTTGTTTTAAAGACAATTAACTGTTTTAGTTCTCAGACCAGTCCCATGACTGACCTGGAGTTTATTGTTCCCTTCCTAAATTCTGGTTGCCCACCAATTTCCACACGGGCAGTCTAGAGTTAGGTTACCAGGTTATTCTGGATTCGGGAGTTGCTATAGAGATTTGGAGGCAAGCTGGATGGCATCGCATATTACTATTATATAGTATGTCTTTTCCGCTGTTGTTGTTGTAC
Organism: Allium cepa; assembly: GCA_030765085.1. Classification (NCBI taxonomy): domain Eukaryota; kingdom Viridiplantae; phylum Streptophyta; class Magnoliopsida; order Asparagales; family Amaryllidaceae; genus Allium; species Allium cepa. The sequence goes on along the minus strand of CM060935.1, from coordinate 719,903,429 downwards.
ACTCTAATGATGATGTAATGTAATGTGATGTAATGTAATAACTGAGATAGTTCTTTGTTTTAAAAGATTATTCATTTATCTATTATATGTTGTTCCGCTGCGATTGTGAGATTCTGATATTATTTTTGTTCTGTTTTCTATTTCTTCTTCTATCATCTTCTTCTTAAACCATAACGATTCGGTTTTTCGGCAACAAAAAATCGCGTACGTTACATGTGGCATCAGAGCATATGGTTAAGCGACAACCCTGCTCTGTTGGGTGTTACTCATTAGAGATAGAGTCAGTAGTACTCTAGAATGAGTTTGAGTGTAATAATAGATATGAGCGTGTAATTGTTAGTGAATATAAATTGTTTTATGTTGTGATGATTGGTTTGTTGAGTGGTATATGGATTCTGGTCGGTATAGTCTGTACAACTCTATCGATAGATGTCTCTAAACACTTATACAGAACAAATCGACACGATATTGTTTTAAATTGGGTAAATGAAATAATTTTACCTCGATTATATTTTTATATAAAAGGAATAATTTTTCAGAATTATAAAGTATATATAATAGATTGCTTGGTTGTTGAAAATGCAAAAATGTATAAGTCAATAAAAGTTGTTTGAATAAGTTAAATAAAAACAACAGTTGTAAAAGAATGAATTGTATAATGCAAATGAATTATAAGTATGGAATTATAATTAAAATGATTTACAATTGTGAAACGATCTTGTATAAGTAAAGGAAAATAGTGAAATTTTATAAGAAAGATTTATAAATGTAATAAATAAATGAAAAGAAAAATTTTGAATGAATATTTAGCACTGATTTCACTATTGTTGCTGGGAAATAATAAGGGTGATGACTGCAGCATCATCAGTATCATTTTCGAGTTTCTGTGTGATGGATTTGCTACCATAGTAAATTGAAAATTGAAGTTTTGTTGTGATAAACAAATTTGAAATTAAAAATCCAAGTTGAAATTGATGAATATAAGTGAAATGAATTTTGAACTTATAATATGAAATAATAAAGATTTTATCTTGGTAAAGTTGAAATAAATTTGACTTTGGTAAAAGTTAAATAGAATTTACTTTAGAATTGAAATCTGAATTGGATTTGGAAATTTATGTAACTTAAACAAATGATGTTTAAATGGAATATAACTTAAGTAAAATTGAATGAAGTTGATTTTGGTATCGAAGTAAAATAATAAAGCGAATTAAATGAATGTGAACTTGAGTTATATAAATGAAATTCAACTTGAAATGTAAAATGAATTAGCAATTGGATTAATGAATGGATTGAATGTTAATCAACTGAATGTAAATAATTGATATGGAATAATGAATGAAGTGTAATTCATTGAAAGCCAATGTAATTAGAAGTTGAATAATTGCATGAAAATCAATTAAATGTTAAACCAATTGAAGTTAAAAGTGTTGAACCAAATTAAATGTTGAAAGTAAATTGAATGAATTTGGTTATGTTGAATATACATTGGTTGTTATTTGTTTGTTAGTTGATTGTATATAAATTCATTAAGTGTTAATGAAATTGAATTAATAAAATTGAAAGCTAAAGTAATTGAAATCAAATTAGAAATTAAGTGAATCTTAAATGAATTTGATTTGAATTGAAAGTGAACTAATGTGGATGTAAATTAGTGAATGTAAACTACCTGAAATCGAATGAATGAATGTTAGAAAAAAAATTAATGTTAACAAATCAAACATGCATAAATTGGAAACCAATTTGAATTGTGCAAAATGATTTTTGAATATTGTAATTGGATATTATGGCTAGCAGGATATACAGGTGTATTAAACGAAATAGAATTCAGATTTTGATTTCGAAGATAAAAAATTTAGTTGCTCGACAAAAAGGTACGTATTTCAATTTTAGTATGAGATTTGATGATTTTCTTCTCCAGCCGTTTGGCCTTTTCTTTTTTTTTTGGAATATGAGGGTCCGTAGTGCCATTTTGTAGTCGTACCGATCGAACCGCACAAAGGAGACGCTGGCGAAATTTTTCAAAAATTTAAGGCGTTAGAATATTTTTGAGAAAAATTGGAAATTTTGAAAACTATAACTAAGTATGATTTGAAAACTTAGTAAAGTTATTGTAAGAAGTCTAACTATTGAATTTTTGGGAAAGTTAAACACTTAAGAGATTTGTAAATCTAATTTGAATGGATGTTTTGAAAAGTTAATGGATTCTGTAAATTTTTCTTATTTGGTAATTTCGAGGACGAAATTCTTTTAAGGGGGGAAGTTTGTAACGACCCAGAATTTCTATTAATTAAAATTCGTATATTTAATTGATTTTAATATTAATAAGTGAAATTTATAAGTCGAATAATTTTTATTTCGAGTATCTGGATTTAATTTGGTAATTAAATCGATAATTTAATAATTGAAATTACAGGAATAATTGAAAATATGGTTAAATATGATTGAAAATGATTTGTAAAATTGTATTTAATCATATTGGAGTTAGAATGATATTATATAACTTTTAAAATTGAATTAAAAGTTAAATTGAGAAAATTGAATATTTTAATATTTAAATTGACGAGTTAAAATAGCCATTTTTCAAACTGTCTCGGATTTCGACAAAACCAGTTTCATCGGATTCGTAATGTGATATTATTGTAAGGTTTCAAATTTTGCGTCAATCGGATTTATCGTTTTTCCGGGGCAAGCCAAAACGCATAGAAAATCGTTTAATCGGTTTAATTTAAAATCGATCGTTTATTGCCATAACTCGCACAGATGATCGAATTGGCTCCCGAAACCTATTCCATTGTGTCTAAAACGCGGGGTAAACCTTAGAAACGTCAGCCGGCACGCTTCGTTTGGAGTTCGAAAAATCCGGGTGAATAGTAAATTGTGAAATTTTCTATAAAAGCCCTCAATCTTTTTTTTGCAACAAAAACAACCTAGGGTTTCAAAACCTTCAGAGCTGCCACCATTGTTTTCTATGGCCAGAAAGCTCTCATCTTCTTCCCTCTCGTTCTTCTAATCCATCCACTTTCACAAGAAACGTTCAACTAGAAGTTTGTAGAGCACGTTGAGATCTCTACATCCAACGGTGGAGATCGTTTGAAGTGGAGCCGATCAACGGCAATTTGCGTCCAAAGGGGTGTCGTTCGCCTAGTTTTGCACGCCACATGGGAGGCCGAGTCGCAAGCCCTTCCAACAGAGGGTGGCTTTGGTGATGGCTGTAACGACCCAACTTCCAGACTCCAGGAAGTTGCATCGCTAAGAAGAAAGAAAGGGATAGAAAAGAGAAAAGAAAGAAAAGAAAGAAACAGACAACATCAGAATCTCACAGCGGAATCGAATAAATTATAATATATCACATAATACTTTACATAGTATCATATACATCAGAGCAATACAGCTAATACAACACATTCTAGACAGTTATAAACATCTGTCTAGCAATTACAATCCAAGTACATCAGAGAACAGACTCAACTCAAACACAGCGGAACCACTAAATATATCTACACGCTGAAGCCTCCTGCTCCATTATCTCCTCCAGAACTGGTCAAAGCAATCCCGAAACACTTGACTACTCATACGTAATATGAGTACCCAAGAGTTTAATAAAACAAAAAATAAACACTCAGGTCAGACAGGGGTCTGGTGTGAGTAAACGGGGATAAAAGTTGCTTAACTTTAGAAAATCCTTTGAAAACAAAAGGTATCACGTAAGACTTCCCACACATAAACATGGAAAAGTTTTTACCTTACGCTAACCAAAACATTTGATAGGAAATCCAGTGATATTATAATAGTGTCTAGGGTTTTCAAAATAAAATACAGAAATAGCTGGAATGCTTACATCTCACATTTCAACATAGTTGGGCATAATCAAAACCGTACAGGCTCTTATTGGATTATGGATTCCATCAATGGCAGGGCTACTGGGGTACCGCCCGTCACAGTACGTGGCCTAGATCAACGTACCGAGGATTACTCCCAATCCCCTGCTACACAAGGCCGGACCCATTCCTTACTGAATAGTTCCGAAGAAGACAACCCCGCAGTTGGCGCGCGCTAACAACTGCCCACTAAGCCGAATAAAAAGGGACCTCTAGACAGGGAAAAATCTTGCTCTCAAGTGGGTGCTACCCACGAAGCCTTGCTGCACCTCCCCTGTTTTAGCCATTCCCGGTTGATGAGGCTTGAGGCTACGATTTCCTTTATAGGACATATCAAATCTTAGAATGCTCATCGTCCACCTGACGATTTCTGAAAGCATTCAATCCATTCAAGTTCGTTCCGGGTTCGAACGAAACCGAAGGCATTATCTCGTTACACTCGTATTGGAATCACCCTCAGAGTTAACGACGATAACCCTTGCACTCTAAATCACCATCTCGAACCTATAAGTACTATTCCGTCAAACTCATTACGGAATCACCCACAGAGTTATACTGACGTATAGTCCTTACACCTCGAGTCTACACTTGCTCCACTTGGATTAACGATCTAACGCTTAATTGGAATCGATGTGGTTTTCGGATATCCAAATATGGAAACCCGATCCTGGTCTCATTGCAACCAAACGCCATCTTAGTGTCCAAGTTGTACTTAAGGGTTTTAAACAATTAACTTATTTCATTATTATCTAATTCACACAAATAGATAAACTAAATATCTCAATAGATAATCATATTCATAGCATAAACATATAATTTGTATCATCCATAAACAGATAATCATCACAACCAAATAATCCATCGCAAACCATCATACTTAAACCAAGCATTCATGTCATACAGATACAGCTCATCTCATTACTGAGATCACAACATTCAATCAATAACATCCATAAGCAATGATTTAATTAACCATCAATTATAATTAATTTAAAATGAATTAAATTAATTACAACCATCTCTAATTAATTTAAATTAAATTAAATTAATTACTCATTTACATCCTGCTTAATATCCTTTAATTAATTAACCCAGTTAATTAATTAATCACTAAGTATTTAACTTGATTAACAACCTTGATTAATCATTCACTAATTACAATGAGTAATTAGTCTTTAAATTAATTTCATAAATTAATTAACCTTAATCATAAGTAATTAACATTTAATTACTCATTTATTAATTAATTATAACTAATTATATTTATTCTTAATTAATTACAACTAATTAATCACTTATTTTAATTTAACTTAATCAAACAATCCTTAATTACATCATTAATTATAATAATTAATGGTCTTTAATATTTAAATGAATTACTTAATTAAAATTAATTACGTTTAGAAATTAATCTAGTTATTAATCACCTTGATTAAATTAAGTAATTAACTATCTTTAATTAATCATTAAAATTAATTATCCAATAATTAATCATTGATTAATTCCTTAATTAATTACAAAGGTAATTATCCAAATTACTAATTACATTCCAGTAATTATCATTATTACTTCTCTAAGTAATCCTGCTCCACTAATTAAAATAAGTAATTACACTTTTAAATCATCAAATGATTTATTAAAATTAATTAAACTTAATTAAATGACATATTAAAATTTATTACAATAAGTAATTAATTTCTTAATTACTCAACAAATTACAATTAATTAGATTCAATTAATTAATCTAGTTAATTATCAAAATTAATTCCCTTAATTAATTACTAAATTATCCTTAGATAATTATCATCAATTATTAATTAACAACATTTCATTAATTACATACTTAAGGAAATTTGAATTAGATTAATAAATCATTCTTAATTAATATCATTATTTAAAATCAAATAATTAAGTAAAATCCTTAATTATCTTAATTATTTTTCAAAACAATTTAATTACTTATCAAATGAATCATTTACTTTCAAAATGTATTAAAACAATACATTTCTAGATTTAAATTCAAATTCCATTTAAAATTCTATTATTTAAAATGTCTAATCATTAAACATTAATTCAAATTAAAATAATTATAGACCTTACAATAAAATGAATGTTAAAGAACATTCTTTACCTAAATATAAAGAAAGATTTAAATTGATTATTTCAGTTTCCAAATTTAAATTAAACACTTCATATTTTAATTCAAATACTAAAGGAAACAAATTCTTTCAAGTTTTTAAACTTATTTGAAATCAAATTTTCAGTTTCAAATTTGTCTTTAAACATTTGAATATGTTCATCATTTTTAAATTTATAACTGTTTTGAAATTTAAAACTGGTTTCAAAGAAACTTGAAACAGTTTTTAAATTGATTTCATATTGAGTTTAAACTGGCTTAAAACATCCAAATCTGTTCAAAAATCTAGAACATACAAAACTAACAAAAACCTGTTTGAATCAAAGACCTGGTTTTAAGAGCAACCTGAAAACTGTTTTAAATTCTTGATTTAGAACTAGATTTAAATCTTGTTTAAATTTAAGATTCTTATCTTTAAAGACTTTGAATTCAAAACTACATTTGAATTCAGTTTCTACTTCCATCTAAAATCAAATTTCCATACAAAAATTAAAATTTCATTCACATGAAAAAAAAACTTCAAAACAACTTTCAGGTTTAAAACCTGAAACAGTTTTAATTTTGATTTAAAACCAAACTTTAAACTTGTCTAAGACATTTCATTTTTTAAAAAAGCTTTGAATTCAATCTCTATTTGAATTCAGTTTAACTTGCATCTAAATCAAATTACAACTTAAAATACGAATTCATTCAAAATTCTTAAAAACTGCAACTCTCTGTTTAAAACCTGCAAACTGTTTTTAAATTTTGATTTTAAACCAAATTTAAATCTTGTTAAATTTAAGATTCATTTTCTTAAAAACCTTTGAACTCAAAACTGCATCTGAATTCATATTTAACTCTCACTTAAATCAAAACTGCACTAAAGTTTTGAATCTTAATCAACATTTTAAAAAAAAAACTACAAATGTCTCTGATTTAAAACCTGTAGCCATATACCCGAGACACCCCTTATTTACTTCGAGTTCCTAAGTTAGTTGCTTCAAGTCAAAAGGCAAAAGCACCCGGGCTCTACTTCGAGAAAATAAACCCTGCACACAAACAATGCAGTTCACCTGAAATCAACACTGCAACCAAAACCAACCTGTCATCCACCTTGACGACCCATTCCGACCACCATCGTTGATGCAACCCTGGCTAATGACACACCAACATCCCCTCTGCAATCTCCCAAAATCTCAGATTACTCTAAGCAACAGAGAACATATGCATATGCTAAGTACTGCAACACTTAAAACTGTGGTTTTGAAAACCTGGAATACTCAATTCATATCACCACCTCCTCTGACATAACTACTGAAAATTTCCCCTACATACTTACATCAAAAATCCACTACAGTAGGCACCTTAACCTCCAAATACACTAGCCTACAGACAATTTCAAATTTTTCCTATTTCTTTTTTGAAACAGAAATGCTAATCAACACAGTCAACTAAAAAAAATGTAACTTGTTTATACTTTCTGATTTCCATCATATGTTCATTGTAAAATCTTGTAACAGTTTATGATGTTGATTTATATTATTATTTTTTTCTAAAAGAACCAATACTTTATTTCTTATAACAGAGACACAGAATTTATTTATCTTGAATATAATTTATAAACTTGAATTTATACTCAACAAACAAATATTGTTTACTTATCAATCCTAACAGAGAACTAAACTCAGAGATAAAGGTTTTCTCTTTTTAAATCTTGGTAAAAATAATAATAATAAGACAAACAGGTATGCAGATTCATCAGCTACACACATATACATATTTACATATGTAAACACAAAACATCATCACAACACAAGATCAATCCAACAAGCTTAGTTTTATCAGACACATGCACAGATTATTTAAAACAATTTTCAATTGTGAAGTTATTTATCAAAATGAAGGTGCTGCAGTTTCAAATCATAGCAGTTAAATTTGATTTTTACATGACAGTTTTGTTGAACTTGATTTCAGAATATCTCTTAAGCATTTAATTTAAAGGAAGAATCTGTTTTTAAAACAAGAAGTTTACTCACTTATTAAATTGAAGATGCAGAAATCAATTTCCAGAAAAGCAGATCACAATTCCAAATCCTGACTTGCATTTGATAATTGATCACTGAAATTGCCTGTTGCTTTTGTAATGATGATGCATGCAGACCCATTCTTTGCTAAGATTCATATTGAAATTGTAACCCAGTTTGCAGTTGAAAAGAATAGCATGCAGAAATGAGGAATTTGATTCAAGATTTGAAGTTGTTGTTATCTTGTATTTTGATTTGCAGATTTGGTTTAAAATGTTGCAGATTTGAGGTTGTATGGTTTGCAGATTTTCAATCATGCATTTGTTTTGAGGGGTTTTGATTTACTGAAATATGATTCAGGTTCTAAATTTTGAAGAGAATGTTTTTAACAAATTGCTTAAGCTATGTTTTATTGTCAATATAATTAAAATTCAAAAAAAATGAATTTGCTTGACACTTGTTGTATTGATTTGTTAGGTGATTACAAGTGTCTCTTTAAGTTTTAAGATTTTAACACATATACATATTTTAATATTTAAAAGAGAATTCCTAAATTTATATATGTATTTGAATTATCTTAAGCCATTTCAAATTTATTTAAGCATATTTTCAAATGTTTTATTAACATTAGCTTTTAAATACATACATATACACTTCTTTATAAAACTATACATTTTAAATGTTTGTTTAATTATTATTTTAAAATAATATTCTTTGTAAACTAAATTTCAAAAGAAAAGCAATTATAAAATAAAACAAAACAAAATAAACCTTTATTAAAAAATGGAATTTAAACTATATTTATTTTTATAAACAAAATAAATGCGTACTTACTTTCTATGAAAATTATAAGATAGATTTTTAAAACAAACTTTAGAAAAGTTTACGATACTAATTTAAATTAGTCTAAATCAATTTAGTCAATTATACATTTATATAATAATAAGAAAATATCTTTTATTAAATATAAATGAAAATTAAAACCAAATCCTCTATTTACAATGTATAAACATTTATACACTATAAATAAAATATTTTTAAATCAATTTAGAAAGATAAATTTATCATTTAAATATTTTCAACTTTGAAAACAATATCATTAACAAACTAAATAATTATAATTTCAAAAGAAAATTTCAGTTTGAATTAATTTATGAAATCGATATTTCACATTTTAAAATAATTATCAATGAAATTATTAAATAATTATTGCCTAAATTTTTGGGACATCACATTCCTCCCCCCTTAAAAGAATTTCGTCCCCGAAATTTAAAAGCAAAGGTGATTTAATAATCTCATACAGATTTTAAATTTAAAATAGCAAACACAAACTATCAACCATAGCAATCAATTCAAACAAACAATTCAAATGTCCAGACATAATTCTAGATAGAATTCCCTAGAGTTTCCTAGGTACAGACACCGGGACACTCGCCCTACAGAATCTAAACTAGCTACCCCGCTCAGATCTAGAGCTCCTATATATCTAGATCTACAAACCTAAACAGAATACAGGACTACAGACAAGTCCTGATCAACTCCCAGATTCCTTAGAATTACTGATTCTAAAACCAGGGATAAACCATTCACGTACTCCCTCAGAGGTACGTGAAAAACAAAACAAATTCCAGCCATATGAACTGGAAATTCAATTCTGTAGATCAAACACTTAACTCTCAAGAGAAAACAGAAAGATCCAATACTCATATCCACAAATCTCTCCTGACGATCCTGGACTGCCTCCAACTTCTAGATCAATCAAAATCCACAACACAAACTCTACTACAGATATCAGAAGACTTCAACAAAACTACTCTATCTGGAAAACAAACAGATACAAAACAATCAAGTCTCCAGATCCAAAATGAATTTCCTGTAGAAATCCTCTGATCCAAAACAAAACTCAAATTCCCAAAGAATCGGGTGCTCCTATTTTTGAATAGCTGCCACCATGCTTCCACTGCGCAATTCTGATTCAAAAATGTTGTTGATGAACACAAGTATAAACTTGATCAACTTATCTCGGAATATTGTTCATCAAATTCCATAAAATCTCAGTGACCTATCTGATTCGGTCACAATACACAGCAAAAATTCAACCAGGAAATAGATCCGATAAATCCTTCCAACTTAAACAGAACACACTCAAAGAATCTCCTACAACGCTGAATCACCGGTAAAGCTCCAAGAATCAAGTCGATACAGAACTCAATCTCTTGATACGGATGCAAATCTCAACTCCTTCGAAGATATCCAGAAAATACCACTTCGATAACTCAAACATCCTCTAAAGATGCTTCAATCCAAACAAAGAACACTTAGAGAACCTCCGAACCGTCGCAAGTCACTTTTGCGATCCTACCCAGTTCAGATTCCAAGAAATAGTTCTCACTTCAACAATCAGAACAGCTAAAGCCTTCAAAAGAAGAAACTAGTGGTCCACCCCTTAACCACTAACATAACACCCAACTGAGCTTCCAGAAGAAATGGACAAGCTCCTCCATCTGCCCGGACTACTGACAGAAGAATCACAGAGACTTCGGAACCATCGAAGAACATGCCACCCACTGCTGCTACTACTGCCAAAAACATCCTTATCCAAAAACTCATCGAATCTCAAAGCTATACCAGCCTCTTCACAATAGAGCTTTCCAGATAGACAGATATCTCTCAGGAAGCTTGCTCCCAAACCAAGCTCAAAATACTCTGCCAAACTGAGTCTCAACTCAAATATAGACAGATCTCTTTCCTAAGAAATACTAATGCTGGCTTCAGAACTTCCTACTAATCCAAACTTAAGAAAAACCACTCACACGAGTGCAACCAAGCTTACAATCCAAAATAAACTCCGAATCTTAAAAAGATTTCCTTCAGAGATTAGCGAAATCTTTCTCACCAAACTGCAAAACTACTCAAAATGCCCAAACTGCCCTAGCAGATCACTTCCAACCTCAAACACTCGAACTCTAACCATTGGTAGTTGTGTTACACACACCACTACCCTATCTACCTTTATTACTTATATTGGAAAACCTGAATAGGTAACCCAACAAATAGGCAGAAAATAAATAATATATATATTAAAAATTACAAATACGCTCTCTCAAGAAAACACCACTACAGAGCCTAGGTATTCACTCAACCTAATGCTCTGATACCACGTTGTAACGACCCAACTTCCAGACTCCAGGAAGTTGCATCGCTAAGAAGAAAGAAAGGGATAGAAAAGAGAAAAGAAAGGAAAGAAAGAAACAGACAACATCAGAATCTCACAGCGGAATTGAATAAATTATAATATATCACATAATACTTTACATAGTATCATATACATCAGAGCAATACAGCTAATACAACACATTCTAGACAGTTATAAACATCTGTCTAGCAATTACAATCCAAGTACATCAGAGAACAGACTCAACTCAAACACAGCGGAACCACTAAATATATCTACACGCTGAAGCCTCCTGCTCCATTATCTCCTCCAGAACTCGTCAAAGCAATCCTGAAACACTTGACTACTCATACGTAATATGAGTACCCAAGAGTTTAATAAAACAGAAAATAAACACTCAGGTCAGACAGGGGTCTGGTGTGAGTAAACGGGGATAAAAGTTGCTTAACTTTAGAAAATCCTTTGAAAACAAAAGGTATCACGTAAGACTTCCCACACATAAACATGGAAAAGTTTTTACCTTACGCTAACCAAAACATTTGATAGGAAATCCAGTGATATTATAATAGTGTCTAGGGTTTTCAAAATAAAATACAGAAATAGCTGGAATGCTTACATCTCACGTTCCAACATAGTTGGGCACAATCAAAACCGCACAGGCTCTTATTGGATTATGGATTCCATCAATGGCAGGGCTACTGGGGTACCGCCCGTCACAGTACGTGGCCTAGATCAACGTACCGAGGATTACTCCCAATCCCCTGCTACACAAGGCCGGACCCATTCCTTACTGAATAGTTTCGAACAAGACAACCCCGCAGTTGGCGCGCGCTAACAACTGCCCACTAAGCCGAATAAAAAGGGACCTCTAGACAGGGGAAAATCTTACCCTCAAGTGGGTGCTACCCACGAAGCCTTGCTGCACCTCCCCTGTTTTAGCCATTCCCGGTTGATGAGGCTTGAGGCTACGATTACCTTTATAGGACATATCAAATCTTAGAATGCTCATCGTCCACCTGACGATGTTCTGAAAGCATTCAATCCATTCAAGTTCGTTCCGGGTTCGAACGAAACCGAAGGCATTATCTCGTTACACTCGTATTGGAATCACCCTCAGAGTTAACGACGATAACCCTTGCACTCTAAATCACCATCTCGAACCTATAAGTACTATTCCGTCAAACTCATTACGGAATCACCCACAGAGTTATACTGACGTATAGTCCTTACACCTCGAGTCTTCACTTGCTCCACTTGGATTAACGACCTAACGCTTAATTGGAATCGATGTGGTTTTCGGATATCCAAATATGGAAACCCGAACCCGGTCTCATTGAAACCAAACGCCATCTTAATGTCCAAGTTGTACTTAAGGGTTTTAAACAATTAACTTATTTCATTATTATCTAATTCACACAGATAGATAAACTACATATCTCAATATATAATCATATTCATAACATAAACAGATAATCTGTATCATCCATAAACAGATAATCATCACAACCAAATAATCCATCGCAAACCATCATACTTAAACCAAGCATTCATGTCATACAGATACAGCTTATCTCATTACTGAGATCACAACATTCAATCAATAACATCCATAAGCAATGATTTAATTAACCATCAATTATAATTAATTTAAAATGAATTAAATTAATTACAACCATCTCTAATTAATTTAAATTAAATTAAATTAATTACTCATTTAAATCCTGCTTAATATCCTTTAATTAATTAACCCAGTTAATTAATTAATCACTAAGTATTTAACTTGATTAACAACCTTGATTAATCATTCACTAATTACAATGAGTAATTAGTCTTTAAATTAATTTCATAAATTAATTAACCTTAATCATAAGTAATTAACATTTAATTACTCATTTATTAATTAATTATAACTAATTATATTTATTCTTAATTAATTACAATTAATTAATCACTTATTTTAATTTAACTTAATCAAACAATCCTTAATTACATCATTAATTATAATAATTAATGATCTTTAATATTTAAATGAATTACTTAATTAAAATTAATTACATTTAGAAATTAATCTAATTATTAATCACCTTGATTAAATTAAGTAATTAACTATCTTTAATTACTCATTAAAATTAATTATCCAATAATTAATCATTAATTAATTCCTTAATTAATTACAAAGGTAATTATCCAAATCACTAATTACATTCCAGTAATTATCATTATTACTTCTCTAAGTAATCCTGCTCCACTAATTAAAATAAGTAATTACACTCTTAAAATCATCAAATGATTTATTAAAATTAATTAAACTTAATTAAATCACATATTAAAATTTATTACAATAAGTAATTAATTTCTTAATTACTCAACAAATTACAATTAATTAGATTCAATTAATTAATCTAGTTAACTATAAAAATTAATTCCCTTAATTAATTACTAAATTATCCATAGATAATTATCATCAATTATTAATTAACAACATTTCATTAATTACATACTTAAGAAAATTTAAATTAGATTAATAAATCATTCTTAATTAATATCATTATTTAAAATCAAATAATTATGTAAAATCCTTAATTATCTTAATTATTTTTCAAAACAATTTAATTACTTATCAAATGAATCATTTACTTTCAAAATGTATTAACACAATACATTTCTAGATTTAAATTCAAATTCCACTTAAAATTCTATTATTTAAAATGTCTAATCATTAAACATTAATTCAAATTAAAATAATTATAGACCTTACAATAAAATGAATGTTAAAGAACATTCTTTACCCAAATATAAAGAAAGATTTAAATTGATTATTTCAATTTCCAAATTTAAATTAAACACTTCATATTTTAATTCAAATACTAAAGGAAACAAATTCTTTCAAGTTTTTAAACTTATTTGATATCAAATTTTCAGTTTCAAATTTATCTTTAAACATTTGAATATGTTCATCATTTTTAAATTTATAACTGTTTTGAAATTTAAAACTGGTTTCAAAGAAACTTGAAACAGTTTTTAAATTGATTTCATATTGAGTTTAAACTGGCTTAAAACATCCAAATCTGTTCAAAAATCTAGAACATACAAAACTAACAAAAACCTGTTTGAATCAAAGACCTGGTTTTAAGAGCAACCTGAAAACTGTTTTAAATTCTTGATTTAAAACTAGATTTAAATCTTGTTTAAATTTAAGATTCTTATCTTTAAAAAATTTGAATTAAAAACTACATTTGAATTCAGTTTCTACTTCCATCTAAAATCAAATTTCCATACAAAAATCAAAATTTCATTCACATGGAAAAAAAACTGCAAAACAACTTTCAGTTTTAAAACCTGAAACAATTTTAATTTTGATTTAAAACCAAACTTTAAACTTGTCTAAGACATTTCATTTTTTTAAAAAGCTTTGAATTCAATCTCTATTTGAATTCAGTTTAACTTGCATCTAAATCAAATTACAACTTAAAATATGAATTCATTCAAAATTCTTAAAAACTGCAACTCTCTGTTTAAAACCTGCAAACTGTTTTTAAATTTTGATTTTAAACCAAATTTAAATCTTGTTGAATTTAAGATTCATTTTCTTAAAAACCTTTGAACTCAAAACTACATCTGAATTCAGATTTAACTCTCACTTAAATCAAAACTGCACTAAAGTTTTGAATCTTAATCAACATTTTAAAAAAAAAACTGCAAATGTCTCTGATTTAAAACCTGTAGCCATATACCCGAGACACCCCTTATTTACTTCGAGTTCCTAAGTTAGTTGCTTCGAGTCAAAAGGCAAAAGCAACCGGATTCTACTTCGAGAAAATAAACCCTGCACACAGACAATGCAGTACACCTGAAATCAACACTGCAACCAAGACCAACCTGTCATCCACCCTGACGACCCATTCCGACCACCATCGTTGATGCAACCCTGGCTAATGACACACCAACATCCCCTCTGCAATCTACCAAAATCTCAGATTACTCTAAGCAACAGAGAACATGTGCATATGCTAAGTACTGCAACACTGAAAACTGTGGTTTTGAAAACCTGGAATACTCAATTCATATTACCACCTCCTCTGACATAACTACTGAAAATTTCCCCTACATACTTACATCAAAAATCCACTACAGTAGGCACCTTAACCTCCAAATACACTAGCCTACAGATAATTTCAAATTTTTCCTATTTCTGTTTTGAAACAGAAATGCTAATCAACACAGTCAACTAAAAAAAATGTAACTTGTTTATACTTTCTGATTTCCAACATATGTTTATGTTAAAATCTTGTAACAGTTTATGATGTTGATTTATATTTTTTTTCTAAAAGAACCAATACTGTATTTCTTATAACAGAGACACAGAATTTATTTATCTTGAATATAATTTATAAACTTGAATTTATACTCAACAAACAAATATTGTTTACTTATCAATCCTAACAGAGAACTAAACTCAGAGATAAAGGTTTTCTCTTTTTAAATCTTGGTAAAATAAATAATAATAAGACAAACAGGTATGCAGATTCATCAGCTACACACATATATATATTTACTTATGTAAACACAAAACATCATCACAACACAAGATCAATCCAACAAGCTTAGTTTTATCAGACACATGCACAGATTATTTAAAACAATTTTCAATTGTGAAGTTATTTATCAAAATGAAGGTGCTGCAGTTTCAAATCATAGCAGTTAAATTTGATTTTTACATGACAGTTTTGTTGAACTTGATTTTAGAATATCACTTAAGCATTTAATTTAAAGGAAGAATCTGTTTTTAAAACAAGAAGTTTACTCACATATTAAATTGAAGATGCAGAAATCAATTTCCAGAAAAGCAGATCACAATTCCAAATCCTAACTTGCATTTGATAATTGATCACTGAAATTGCCTGTTGCTTTTGTAATGATGATGCATGCAGACCCATTCTTTGCTCAGATTCATATTGAAATTGTAACCCAGTTTGCAGTTGAAAAGAATAGCATGCAGAAATGAGGAATTTGATTCAAGATTTGAAGTTGTTGTTATCTTGTATTTTGATTTGCAGATTTGGATTAAAATGTTGCAGATTTGAGGTTATATGGTTTGCAGATTTTCAATCATGCATTTGTTTTGAGGGGTTTTGATTTACTGAAATATGATTCAGGTTCTAAATTTTGAAGAGAATGTTTTTAACAAATTGCTTAAGCTATGTTTTATTGTCAATATAATTAAAATTCAAAAAAATGAATTTGCTTGACACTTGTTGTATTGATTTGTTAGGTGATTACAAGTGTCTCTTTAAGTTTTAAGATTTTAACACATATACATATTTCAATATTTAAAAGAGAATTCCTAAATTTATATATGTATTTGAATTATCTTAAGCCATTTCAAATTTATTTAAGCATATTTTCAAATGTTTTATTAACATTAGCTTTTAAATACATACATATACACTTCTTTATAAAACTATACATTTTAAATGTTTGTTTAATTATTTTTTTAAAATAATATTCTTTATAAACTAAATTTCAAAAGAAAAGCAATTATAAAATAAAACCAAACAAAATAAACCTTTATTAAAAAATGGAATTTAAACTATATTTATTTTTATAAACAAAATAAATGCTTACTTACTTTCTATGAAAATTATAAGATAGATCTTTAAAACAAACTTTAGAAAAGTTTACAATACTAATTTAAATTAGTCTAAATCAATTTAATCAATTATACATTTATATAATAATAAGAAAATATCTTTTATTAAATATAAATGAAAATTAAAACCAAATCCTCTATTTACAATGTATAAACATTTATACACTATAAATAAAATATTTTTAAATCAATTTAGAAAGATAAATTTATCATTTAAATATTTTTAACTTTGAAAACAATATCATTAACAAACTAAATAATTATAATTTCAAAAGAAAATTTCAGTTTGAATTAATTTATGAAATCAATATTTCACATTTTAAAATAATTATCAATGAAATTATTAAATAATTATTGCCTAAATTTCCAGGACATCACAATGGCCGTTCGAATGGGGGTGAGAAGATGGGGTTTCGTCAATGAATGGGGGGTGCGATGATGTCAAAGTCGAACGGCAGTATGGGTTGTTTCGCGATTTTCGTTGCTTGGGGTATTCTCACGCGCATGAGAAGATGATAGTTGCGGCCTGGATTCATCAAAAGCAAATCGAACGGCTGTGATGGTTTGTAAAAAAAAAAAATTATGAAATTGATTTATATTAAAATCGTGTAATGTTTGAAATGCTATAACATTTTGCTACGAGGTCGAAAAATTACGAAACGAACTGCGTTGCAATCGTTTTGACGAGCACTACGCAATGGAGCTGGATTTGAGTCATTTGGATCTAGTGAAAATTTCGGGTAAAATTAAACGTCCGTTTAATTTTATTCAAAATAAACGCTGCAACCGTTATTGAAATCAAGGTGAGAACTTCTCACTCAATCGAACAGTTTCGCTTTAAATTTTAAATAGTTGGATTTAAAATTGCTTGAATGTATGTTTGAATGATGATTGCAGTTATTGATTGCTGTTTGGTTGTGATATTAGATATAGTAGGATATATCTATATATAACAATATATACATATTGGAATATGTATATATTGGAGTTGTTGATTTCCCGCATTATATAGCGGATGAGACCCTATTGCGCCGCATAATAGCGGATAATATTTTATAAATCCCATATACCGCGATATTCCGTCTCGAAGCGGAATTGGTATTGTGCTAACATCTTTGGATGCAGGGAAACAGGTTGGAGGGATCCAACTGGATTCCTCAAACATTTGAATTGGTTTCAATGTTATGTGTTGATCTATTTATAATCTTTGTTATTATCTTTGTGATTGAGATCGTTAAAGGCTAAAATTTAGCCGAATATATTTTTGGTATCATTAGATGCCGAAAATAAATGAAATTGGATTTCTGAAAATTTAAGTTGAGAATTCATAATAAAATTTAATTTTGGAATTGATTCATTTAATTAAATGAACGTTGTAACTTTTATGTTATAAAAATTATGATTTTTGTGAAATATAACCGAAAATATGATTTTTGAAATAAATAGTTGATAAATTTGTAAATTTAAATAGGAATTTTGGATCATTATAAACGTTTATATAAAAGATTTATAAAATTGATATTTATAAATTAAAATTATTGGAATTACAAAATGAGTTTTTGTAAGGTTAAAATGAAATATAAATGTATTTCATAAGTTAATGAAATTTATAGATTTATAAATTGTGAAGTTATAAAATGAATAGATTTTGTAAAATAAAGGATTTATAGGTAATTAACTTATAAATTGGATTTTGTCATTTAAATGAGATATAAATAGAATTTGTCCATTAAGGGATTTTATAAGTGGAAGTTTTTATAAAATAAATATAAATGGAATTTATAAACGTTGTTTTATAAATTCGAAATCAACTT
This sequence comes from Allium cepa, assembly GCA_030765085.1. Lineage (NCBI taxonomy): Eukaryota > Viridiplantae > Streptophyta > Magnoliopsida > Asparagales > Amaryllidaceae > Allium > Allium cepa. The sequence goes on along the minus strand of CM060935.1, from coordinate 719,884,766 downwards.
ATTTTGATAAGTCAATTATTATAGGTTATTAAAGGAGAATATTCACGATTTTGGACAGTGGATAATCCTTTAAAATAAAATATGTAGAAATGTTGAATTTGGTTAAGGAAATATATTCACGATTTTGGACAGTGAATAATATATTAAAGAAATGTTTTGGGAAAGTGATATTTTAAATAGAATTAAAACGATTTAAAGATGTTTTAAATTGTAATAATTACCGAAACCGTAGATTTCAACATTCATTGTTGAAATAGACGTTTTCGAGAAATAGAAGGAAATGGTGGACTATAACACTGTTGTTATAGTAAATGATTTCCGAAAGGAAATGTTTTATATAGTATTGGGATTTATATCTCTATCTTAATTTCGAAAATCCCTATACTAATGATTTTGGGTTGTCGTAACGATGTTTTACGCAACATTCGTTTTGACTCAAATAAATGTTTTTAGAAGGATATTTTCCTTAAAAGAATGAAATCTATACTTAACTGTGATTTAAGTATATTAAATATTTTTCAAGTGTTGAAAAATAAATAGATTTGTGAATTACTTATTATTAAATAAGTATGGAAATGTTTTCCCAATATGAAGTGAATGTTTTGAGATTTTGTCTTTTAAAGATAAATTGAAAATGAATATTAGAAATCAATTTGAAAAACGTATATTCATAGATATTTTGGAAATGTAAATTCACTATGGAATTTATAAAGGAAAGGGAAATAGCTTTAAAAATAAACATTGGTTATTTTTGAAGTGTGGAAATAAATTTACGGATTTAGAACATAAGTTTAAAATAAATCGGTAAGGATTTATTTGATTGATTTAAATGAACCATTTTAATTTTAAAATGGATAAATTTTGGAAGTATTTCTGTTTAAGGAAATTTATTTGAAATTTGTTTTCAAAGATTGAAAGATGAAAAATGATTTGAAATTTGTTTTCAAATGGTTGAAGTGTGGAAATTATATCTTGTAAAGATATTTTGAAAAATAAATAATTTGGGAAGATTATTTATAATCGGGTGATGTTGTGAATATTGATTGATAGTTAAATAACCGACTATCAATATTCACCTTTAAATAGGTATTTGTTGTGAATTGGTTGAAATTGAATGCTACACTTATTTTTAAATTATTGCGCTCGTTATTCGGATTACCCATTCCGAATAGTGATACGACGTAATGGATAGCATTGAAGACCGATGGTGAAGACCGGGTATTGTGAAAGCGATAGGATGACCTATCGATTGTCTCTGCACTGTTAGCTATGGTATGGAGATTTCCTTTGTGATGGGAAATTCGATCGGGATTGTGAATACCCAGATTGCAAGGGCTTCTTTTGAAGTGCCTTCGGTTCTGTTCGAACCCGGAACAGACTTGTATGGTTACGTGTTTGACATTACATTTTGAGATATAAAGCAGATTTCTTTCAAATATATTTTCGTTGGTGGCGGAGAATTTATTCTCTTAGCTTAACACCCTTAGAGGTTATGTAGTTGAAGGTTATCAGCGATATATTCCCAATCTGGTAATGTGACATGCTTAGTGCTGTTGTGTGATGATTATTTATTGATCATTTGTTGATCAAAGTGTGGCTTTGTGCCTAGCTTTGTGGACGAGACTTCGTCAGACCTCACTCCCCGAAAATGGTCAAAACAGGAATATGCGGCAAGGTTATGAGGGCCGCGCCCTTTAGGGTATGTCATTTCCTTCTGGAAAGGGTGGTATCATGGTATGGATCCCAGATACTTACTCATGTTGACACACTATATTTATTACTGTGTGATGTTGGTTATCGAGCGCTCGGATAAAGGTCCAAAGGGACCGGGGGATGACATATTCGTGTAGTAGTTACTTAGTTACAGAGGTAGCCTGGCCTTGTGTTGGCAGAGATCTAACCGTAACGTTAGGTTCTCGGGACGTCCCGCCAGAGGCGATCCCATTGACAGTAGGAAGTTCCTTAGCCTGACCATTTGTTGGAAATCCATTCATCTAATATGACACCCTGTACAGTTTTAGTTGTAGAACCTGCCATTCACTTATGGTGGTCACCACTGTTTGGATGGTAGCTATAGTAGGCATACAATAATGGTTGTATGTTGGCTACCATTTATATTCTACTTTCGAAATGTTTTCTGCACTTTGCACTTATAATGATAATATTAAAGAAATTCGCGTATCAAGCATCTTTGACTATCATAAGGAGAAATCTCCTCCAATTCTGCGTTTGCATTGTGTGTGTGGCGGGAGGCCTTATGGTAGTTTCATTTTCCAAAATCATTGCGAATTGACTTTAAAATTATCTTGTTGTTGTTTTAAAGACAATTAACTGTTTTAGTTCTCACACCAGTCCCATGACTGACCTGAAGTTTATTGTTCCCTTCCTAAACTCTGGGTGCCCACCAATTTCCACACGGGAAGTCTAGAGTTAGGTTATCGGTTATTCTGGATTCGGGAGTTGCTATAGAGATTTGGAGGCAAGCTGGATGGCACCGCATATTACTATTATATAGTATTTCTTTTCCGCTGTTGTTTTGTACACTCTGATGATGATGTAATGTAATAACTGAGATAGTTCTTTGTTTTAAAAGATTATTCACTTATCTATTATATGTTGTTCCGCTGCGATTGTGAGATTCTGATATTGTTTCTGTTCTGTTTTCTGTTTCTTCTTCTATCCTCTTCTTCTTAAACCATAACGATTCGGTTTTTCGACAACGAAAAATCGCGTACGTTACTAAATATGTATAAAGATTTAATGCTGGTGAATAGAGGAAATAAATTAAAACAAATATGTATAAGGTTTGAATGCTGGTGAATAGAGGAAATAAATTAAAACAAATATGTATAAAGATTGAATGCTAGTGAATAGAGTAAATAAATCAAAATATGTATAAAGTTTGAATGCTGGTGAATAGAGGAAATAAATTAAAATATGTATGAAGATTGAATGCTGGTGAATAGAGGAAATAAATTAAAATATGTATAAAGATTGAATGTTGGTAAATAGAGGAAATAAATTAAAATATGTATAAAGTTTGAATGCTGGTGAATAGAGGAAATAATGTAAAATATGTATAAAGATTGAATGCTGGTGAATAGAGGTAATAATATAAAATATGCGTAAAGATTGAATGCTGAGGAATGGAGGAAATAATGTAAAATATGTATAAATATTGAATGTTGGTGAATAGAGGAAATAAATTAAAATTTCACAAAATTCAATTAATTTAATAAATAAAATCACTAAAATTTTGGGTCGTTACACTCTCCCCCACTCAAAACTTTTCGTCCCCGAAAAGAAAGTAGGTAGGAGAATAGAACAACTAGAAATAAAAGTAGATTGAAAGTCGAGAATAAATAATTAATTTAAAACTATATAAATTTTACTTGAGATATTCATACTTTTCAAAACCCATTTGTAAAATTTCTTGCTTCCTTTATAAATACCATTTATATGTTTAAATAACACCTTTATAAGTATATGAAAACTATTTGAAAACCATTATTTACAAAGAAGCTATTGAAATATTAAATCCATAATTCATAAATTTATTAATTTATTTTAAGATACTTTCAACATTATAGATAAATTAATAATCATTTTCTTTAAATATGGTTTATTTAATTAATAACTTCTAAAATATTAATAACACTAATAATTTACTATTAAACCATTTAGTATATAAATGAACAATATTTTAAAAGGACATATTCAAAAGGAAAGGAGGTAGATTCGAAAAACGGAATATAGGTGAATAAATAAAGCTGAGCAGATAAGGTAGATTCAAAAGAATAGTATCGGCCACGAATAGTTAATTCAAACCATAAAAATTTCAATCCCAAATATTAATACAAAATTTCTTTGTTGGAAATACTTTTATAATTAAATACCTTTATAATAAAATACTTTTATATCAAAACAAATTTTCCTTTCGAAAATACTTTTATAACTCGACGTTTCAACAAGTTTATCCTCGTTCTTGCAGACTCTGGCCATGTGTTGATCTGGCGCAAAGCTAGAATTCTTTAAGTATTTAGTAGACTTGTTTCAACACCCAGTGAAAATACTTGAAAACCCTTTAAAACAGATATGGAAAGTACAATCCAAACAAACAAACAACCAAACCAAAACCTTTGTCCAACCATGGTTCACAGATACACAATGGTTACGCATGGGTCGCCCAGAAAACAATCCATATCCGTAAGCTTTCTCAACCCTACGAGTTATGCCATGATGACTAGTAGGGTGCAGGATACACTCGTTACGCCTGGATCCCCCAGGAAACAATCCGTACCCCAAGGCCGTCTCAGCCAGGCAGTTTCGCTACTAATCGCGACCTACACAGATTGCAGGATACACAATGGTTACGCCTGGATCCCCCAGGAAACAATCTGTACCCCTAGGCCAGACTCAGCCAGGCAATTTCGCAATGCAGTCGCAAGAGAAAAAAACCATGGGTTACGCCACGGTGGGAACACTCGAGTATCACATCCGGAAAACCAAAAATCAGAGAGAATAATATCGATAGAATGAATCAACAATGTAGCCACAAAGCAGATATCAAGCAGAAGGCACTTTCTATATCTTTACTTCAAATATATATATATATATATATATATATATATATATATATATATATATCATATAGTACCTTTCCAAATACTTTCAAATATCATACTTATATAAAGTCCATTATATATATGATTCCATTTTCAAAACGAGTACTTTCCAAATCAATAGTATATCAAATCATACTTATATAGACTTCGATTATATAAAATTCTCTTTCCAAATTGAGTACCTTTCAAATCAATAGATTTCAAATCAACTTCATACTTATACAAATCCATTTTATATAATTTCGACCACTCCCAAATCAAGTACTTAATAATATAAGGTTCTCAATTTCAAATTATTTCAATATCAAATCAGTTTCAAAATCATATATGATTTCACCAAATTTTCTTCCAAATTAAATATCTCAATTCCAAAGTTCCCAAAATAATAGGTTTAGAAAATAATCCCAGTTTCCAAATCAACATAATTCAAGTCAAACAAATTCATTCCAAAATCACCATATAAGTACTGGTTTTAATTCCAATCTAATTTCAAAACCAAATATCTTTCTCAAAATCAATTATACTCAAAATGGTTTCCAAATTTTTAATTATCCCTTTAAAACCTTTAAACTATTTATTTCTATTTGAAATACCCAATTTACCTTTCTGAAAACCATTATTTAAAACTAAATTTTTAATTTCAAAACATTTCAAAACTAAATTTTTACTTAACAAAATGTTTCAAACTTAAACATACAAAACTAAACTTATATGCTTTATCAAATATTTTATCCTCTTCGAAATTTCTTAGCTTTGAAAATTTAACCTCGATTTGAAAGTGTTCGAACATTCAAAATAGTTAGGGAAATCAAATTTCCAATTCAAGAGTTGAAAATCAACAATAAATCAATAAATCAATTTCAATAGATAGGATTATACCAAATTAAATCTGAAACTCGAGGACTGAACACCGGTCTTACTTTAAATTATTTCAAATATATACATATATCTTTCAAAAATATCAAATTACTTCAGAATTTGAAATCAAAAACGATTTTACAAAATCACTCTCATAGCGAAGCTATTAAAGTGGCCTCTCCCTTACTTTGAAACTTGAAAATCAATGTCGATGATGCATGCACTCATTACCGAAATTATTTTTCAGCGACATAAGTGAGTTCTGGACTTCTATTTTCTTGAAAACTACTTTGAAATTTCTTCAAAATTATTGGAATTCATTTGAACTCATTTGAAACATTTCTTATTCGAAAAAATACTTTTTAAATAGTATTATTTTTATATATTTTCCAAAATCTTAAAACCGATTTCAAAATACCGGAATTCAATTCTCGAATTTCAAATTTTCCCTTCAGTTATAAATCATTTTATATAAATCAATTTCTTATAAATTTTAAATCCTTATCGAAAACATTTTCACCTTTATATATAGAATAAAATCATAGTTATCAAAATAAAAATTTCGATATATAAAATAATTTCAAAATACAAAAAAAACCCAATTTTCAAAGGATGATTCCAGAATGGATTTTCAAAACAAAGATAAAGATTTAAATTAGAGGAACTCTAATCAATAGAATCCCGATTCGAAGATAAACTCGATCGAAGATGAGATAATTAAATTACAAAATAGAAGATGGATATACTTCTATAAATCGTGGGCGACCTTAACCGGGTCAACCGTGACTTCAGGAATATAACCGATGCGGAATTCAAAAACAAATCGACATTCGATCGCCAGAGATAGAATTTGGCATATCAAAATATAGCAGCATCGTAAACTGAGGATACAAAAATCTTCGTTGAATCGATGCAAATTTTAAAGGAGTTTTCACCCCCTTTACAAAACATTTAGTGAAGTTGTGGGATACTAAGGAATCAAACGAATATAAATAGAAAGAGACAAGAATGAATTTCGAAACCGAGGGACATTCCAAAATTCTAAGGAAATCGAGTCAAAAAGGAAGAGATTCAACTCGAACGAAAGTGATTCTGTAAATAAATTTACCATATATGCTAAGTTCTGCCTAGAGCCAAAGCTCTGATACCAACTGTAAAGACCTGCTATTTTGGACCATTCAAATCGACCATAAAACCATACATATCCGACTCGAATAATTCAAAATACTGAATTGTTAATTAAAATTTGGCAAAACTTAAAATATACAATAAGTAAATCAATCACAGATCATAGATTAATATAATGCAGCGGAATAGATAAAGAATAGTAGTTCATGAAGCTACTATATAGATCAGAGTTAGAAATAAAATACAACCGAATAGTTAAATGCAGTGAAGTCTCCAATGCAATAGATGACTTCTCTGAACCAATCAACTGGAAAGGCTGGAATCTGAATCGATAGTTGGATCTCCAAATGAAGCTCCGAACCCCAAAGGTGAGTATCTAATGCAGTATCACTCAGTCTGACCCGAGCGTAAAGCAAAACACAAAACACTCGAGTCAGGATTAACATTCTTATATCAATAAATCCAACTCAAGTGAAATATCAACTGAAATACAAATAACTTAAAGAATATTTGGGATAACCATCCTCTAAGGGTCCATGGAACTATCTACAGTGTAACAACTCGCATATTTATCGATTGTATATTTAAATATTTTATCGTTAATCGGATTTTGGTCCGAAAAGCTACTTTTTGCAAACGGTCAAATTAGAACTGGAGACCTCTTCCATTGAGTTCGAAATGCCGTTTACAATTTTTTTAAGTATAATCATTGATAGGTTTGGAGTTAGTGGAATTTCACTAACTTTTCCCGCTTTGGACTTTGGGTTAGTTTAGCCATTATAACCCAAGCCCACTTCTCTCCTTCTCCTCACTCTTCATAAATTTCCTAACAACCAAGCTTTAGCATTAATGGTGGAGGGAAAGAGAAATTAATATTCCAAGTTCCAATCCTCTTGCAAATTCAACATCCAACTCCATAATCAAGTGAAGACATTGGATCTTAGCTTGTAGTTGCTTCTCTATTGATTTCAAGCTTCTTCTTCATTGAATTTGTGCAAAGGTGAGATTTTTATCTCACAAATCTAGTCTATAACTATATTGGACTGTTGGGAATGATTCCCTATCACTTTTGCATGCACATTTGCATTTGGTTTGGATTGGATTGGCAAAAAACTCCATTTTTAGTGTTTTTGGTGATTTTCTGCACTTAGGTCGCACTGGCTCAAATTGTGGTTCGGATGTAACAACCCTGTATTTTGTAATTATTTTATTGTATATTTTAATTATTTTTAATGTAAGATTTTGATTTAAAAACTTATTTTACTTATTTCAAATGATTAAATTTATTATTTAAATATAATCTTGATTTTTATATGAGTTATAATTCCAAACTTGTGTAAGTTGAATATTTGCCTGAAATGCTGATTTTGGTCAAAATAGTCAAACTGTGACTTTCAACTTAAAATTTTAAAAGTTTAAAAATTTAAATTTTTTTATTTTATTGTGAAAGTACATAAAATTCTAAGAACACCACTTTTCGCTTCGTTGAAATCGGATGTAAATTGTGAAAGTTATACCCTTTACAATATTGTGCATATATAGGGTTATTTAACAATGACTATTTTAAATTGTATAAGTTACTTCTTCTATGTTATATTTTACTTTAATATGTGATAATATGTTATATTATGTATATTTTGACTTTTAAGTATTTTTAAAATGATAATATAATTTTTCTAAAGTTCATTTGAATTTATTTCTAATTTTAAAAGCCTAGTCTACAATTTTAAGCCATTTTCTTAATTTAATTATATATAATTAAAATTTATTTATTTATTTTATGCACTCACTTTTATTTGCTGTGTTTTACTTTATTTTATTCATTTTACATGTATTTAAATTAAAGTAATTTTTTCCAAAGTGTATTGAAGTTATTTCTAATTCTTAAGTCAAGTTTTCACTTTCTGTGCTATTTTTCTTATTTTAATCATATCTAATTAATATTTAATTATTAATATTTTGTTTATCTGTTATATTTTCGAATTCTAACTGAAATTTATAAGTGTTTTCAATTATTTAAGATGTATATGAATATATATATAGGAATTTTAAAAGGTTTGAAAGCAAAGAAACGTAAAACCGTTTTAACGTTTCTTCTTCCGTTTCTTTTCCAATTAATAGATTTAATTTCCTTTGACCGTCCTTTCTTTTTTGTAGCTGTGCATTTCTTACCTCATTTTCACGTGAAAACATTCCTCTCCACTTCATTTTTCACGGCTAGAAAGGTTTGGTAATGGCTCCTCTTTTCCTCTTCTTTTTACTATTCTTTTTCCATTGTTTTCTTATATTTTGTGTTTTCTCATGTGTATTGCTTGGCCTCTCCTCCATAGCCACGGCCACCACCTCCTACACCTCTTCCCTTCCATCATCACCAGCTACCCCTCTGGTCTTGACCAAGGCCGAGCCCACCATGGTGCCAAAACTCCAAAAAAATGCAACAATGCCCTTGAACAATGCTAGTTTGACCACCTTTGCCTCATCTCCTTCAACCACCACCTTAACCACCACCATAGCCACCTTCACCACCTCTAACCTGACCTCCACCCTCTGCCACATCACCCAACACCCTCTGTAAATCAAACCATGACCAATCCGTGCCCATCCATTGAAGCTAGCACCATAAAACTTCCACAAAACTCCTTAAAACATTGCCCAGACCACACATATCATCACCTACCCTCCATATCTTGCTTTGGCCACCCCTTAGCCGCCACCACCAGCCACTCCACCATCTTTGGCCGCCGCTCCAGCTACTGTCCAAACCTGTACAAGCATGGCCAAGCCACCACATGCCCATGGCCGATCCAAGAATGTCACAAAAACTCAACTTATTTAACCTTGACCCTATATATGCTTTATGTTGCACAACTACACCTTCATCTCCACTTGTTGCCTTTCCTATATGATGTTAAACCTGACCTATATGATGTCATACCTAAGCCAAAGCATCATCATAGCCAAGCATAAGTGTCCCTTAGGCCATGCATTGAAGTGGTTGAAGCAAGGTCCAATCTATCTTGTTCATTTTGCTTTGTATTTCAAAATTGTTTCAATGTTATTTTATGTTGAATGTTTATATATTATCTTGCTTGTTTTGTTTTGGGTTGTTGATACAAAATCATATCTTGGCTATCTTTCAACTCAAATCAAAATTCATGCAATTGTGCTTGTCGTGCCTTTGGAGTCGTGCTTGTATGTTGTTTTGGTCTCTAGCTTTGAAAAATGTGAGTCTTTCTCACTCTGACATTTATACTTATGGAAAGTGAATTGATGACAAGTATTTAGTAATAAAAATGTTTATGCAAGTTAATGAGAATCATATGATATGTTATGCCATGTTATTACCATGTTAAAACTGTTAATTTTCACCTGACTTCTGATATATGACTGTATATTACGATATTGACATTGTTTATATTATTTCTGTATATGATCACACTGCAAGTTCCCCGTTAGAATAAAATCATTACGGACTGAAATGATAGGCCTGAATGGTTTTTTTTATTTTTCATTTTGACTTGGGATTGCGGGTTTGAAATGTAGAACCCGGATTTTTCTTTTTAAACTGCGGATTGAAATGATACATATCCGTATCACTTGACCTAGGTTAGAAAACTATATACAGACCCGTGGTTATTCTATAAAGTGTTTTGAATATTTTTAAGTATTTTTAAAATATAAATTTATGAAATTTGATTCAAATGGATTGTGAAATGTTTTAAATAAATAAATTGTGATTTTTCTATGTGTTAAAAATGTAATTTATGAATGGTTAAAATTTGATTTGTGAAATATGCCCTAAGTTTGGAATGTGGAATTTTGGTTAAAATGATGTTTAAGCTATACAAATAAAATGGACTTTAATTATATTTGGAAATTGGTAAATATGATTTTTGATTCAAATCTTAATTTAGATGATTTATTAAAGTATTATCGAACTTTTCTATGAATTTAAGTGGTCGAATAAATGACTGTTGAAAGGTGAAATTTTAAGATATAACTTGATTGGAAAAGGTGGATTTGGTTTTAATTAAAGGTTTAAGTTAATTAAATAAAAATAGGAAATTTGGTTAAATTTTTGTCAAATGAAAATAAAATATAAGTTTTAAGTTTATTTGTCGAAATGTGAAGAATTGGAAACTTTTACACTTGAATTTATTTGGTAAATTGTTGAAATTGGACTTAGTTATATGAAATTTATTGTATAAAAATAATATGTCAAATGATATGTTAATGAACATTTAAAGGTTAAAAATGAATTTTCTAAAATGTTTATTTGTTTTGAATTAAAGTTATTTAATTACTGGAAATACAACAAAACCTAGAATTTACTCTTAATGGCATTCAGAAATGCTATGGTTTCTGAATTGAACAAAAACTGTGAAAAATGAGCTACTACAGCAGGTCTGAAATGCTGTAGTTGCTGTAGTTGAACTTATAGGCTAATATTGAACTCAGGTCTCTTATAGCATTCCCTAGAAATGCCATAGTGGTCTGCAATCTTTGCTGAAATCAAATAAAACCTTTGTTTTGAAATCTGAACTACCGCAGCACTTCTGAAATGCTGTCTTTTCTATTTTGAACTATAATTCAACTAAAAACTGAGTTTAAACAGCAATTTTAAATGCTGTCTTTGCTGAATCAAAGTGTTTTCAAGTATAACTTGTAATAGCTTTTTCTATATGCTGTGAAATGCTGAAATTGTAATAATTATGGTTTATGACTTAGCAAACGAACTCAGAATGGTTTGGAACTTTGAAAATTGAATACTGGACTTGAAAGTATAATAATTACACTTTTAAAATGATTTTAATTGAATTAAATCGTTGAAATATAAATCAATTAAAGAGCGGGTTGAATCGAAATGAATGAATGTTATCTTTGAATTTAAAGGATTTTAAAGATACGATATTTTGATATATTAAATGATTGAAATGTGGTTTCGAAAAGATATGATATTTTGGTATATTAAAATGATTTGAAACGAAGTTTTGAAAGATATGAAATTTTGATATTAAAATGTTTTGATAATAAAAATGGTTAGAAATGACTTGATATTTACTTTGATAAATATTTGAATTGAAAGATATGGTATGATGATAAATTTGAAATGGTTTGGAAATGATTTAATCTTTATTTTTGATAAAGATTTGGGTTGGAATGATATTTTATTTTGAAGTATAAAATATGTTTTAAAGTTATAACTACGGGTTATAATAACGATTGGTTGTTAAAGAGACCAGGATCGGATATTGTCTTATAGCCGGACAATACCGAAAACCACTTTAACAACTGTGTACGCGGTGGAGATTCCAGAATGAAGTAGGATGGTGGCGACGTTCTCGAGGTATATTACGTGGACCCAACTCCCGTGAGTTGGCATATATGACTAAAACAGGAGCTATACCGGGCTACACAAAGGGTCGCACCCTTTCATCGAGCATGCTCCATCGGAAACTATTATATTACTGTTGTGATTCGATTCGGTGGCGCCACTTTGATTCGGGAGTATTGTTCGAGGTGGACGGAAGCTGCTGGCTTGCCGTCACCACCGGTCCGGGAGTGCAAATGGTGCATCCACCCTGGCTTTGCCTCGCGTGCCGTGTCATATCCTTATATCGAGCCCACTACGATTTTGGTTTTAAAGATCCGACCGCGTTAAGGTTCACCATCCCCTTAACGCTATTTTCTATATGATTATACATTACTGATTAGACACTACCGTATATAGCGTATTTTCCTACATAGTAAATAGTTTAACGGATCCTTAGAGGATGGGCGGTCCCAAGCATCCTTTAAGTTACTGATGCATTTTGTTACTGTTCACTTGAGTTGATTTACAGTTTATAAGTATTTATGTTCTGACTCGAGGGTTTTGCGTTTTGCTTTACGCTGGGGTCAGATTGATTGAGTTAGCATTCAAGATTCACCTTCGGAGTTGGAGCTTTCCTTGAAGATCCAGCCATCTATTTTGTTTCAGTATCCAGTGTTTCAGTGATGTATATGATTTGTACTTGATGTAACTTGTTACTCTTCTATTGTATCCTATTTAACCCTGATGTATCTTATATTTTATATTGTAGCTTCATGAACTACTATCTCCTCTTTTACTTCCGCTACATTATCATATACTCTGTGTCTGTGATCTGTGATTTTTATTTACTCTGAGGTTTGCCAAATTTTTATTTACAACGCGGTATTTTGAGCAATTCAATTCCGGCATGAGTGTCTACCCATACACTTACAATGGATGCGAATGGTTGAAAATACAGGTCGGTACAGTTGGTATTAGAGCTTTGGTAGCTCTAGGCAAAACTCAGCATATGGAGTGAATGTATTTACAGAATCACTTTCATTCGAGTTTGAATCTCTCCCTTTTGACTCGATTCCTTTGAATTTTGGAACATTCCCTACGGTTCAAAATCCATTCGTATCCCTCACTATTCATCTTCTTTTGATTCTGGAGTAACCCATAACTCCGCTTCGAATGATCTTTCTAGTGAGTCGGCGGTCACGCCAATTTTAAATTTAATTGAAAACGGGGGAAAACTCCTTTGCAATTAGCATCGATTCACCAGAGATTTATATCTATCCTTGGTTTAGAGGCTAATATCTTTTGTTATTCCAATCTCTAACTCTTAGGATCGAATGTAGATTTACCCCAGAAAAATCCACATTGATCTTATTCTTTAAGTCACGGTTGACCCGGTTAAGGTTGCCCGTGATTTATATAAGCTTATCCATCTTCCTATTCTGTTATTTAATCACGTCATCCTTGTTTCCAACTTATTTTTAAATCATAATCTCCTTTGATTTGTGTTAATCAAAAATTTGAATCTCTATCCTTCTTTGAAAATCTATTCATGTATAGTGTATTTGTAAACTAGTATTTAAAATTAAAATGTTTTATATATTGTGTTGTTTGAGTTGTTGATGTTGAGTTGGGTTTCTGATCGATACGTCTGATCAGCGCTATCGATAAGATTTCCAAAACACTTTGACAGAACAAACGGACACAATATATTTAAAAAAAAAATTGGTTAATGAAATAAATTTTGATATATAAGTAAATTTATGGAACTTAATGAAATGATTTAAATTGATAATTTGAAATGATAATACTTGATTTATCATTTATTGTTCTACAAATAGATCTATAAATATTTGTTTATAAATTTATTTGGGAACTGAAATGAATTTAAAACAAGAATTTGACGATTTAAATTCCGATTATTTCGAACTTTGGTTTAAAGTTTTAAAAGGTTATATTATTTAAAGTATTTTGAATAGAATTTGTTTTCAAAGAATTTTAAAGGTTTAAAATTAGTGCTCTTCTCTTTATCGCTGGAAAATAACTTCGGTGATGATCGCGACATCATCGACGTTCATTTTCGAGTTTCGAAGTTAAGAGACTGTTCTGTAGTCTTGCAACAGCTTTGGTTTGGGGAATTTAATTTGGTTTAATTTATCTGAAATATGACTTGATTTATAATATATATGTACATATATAGATATATGATTGAAATTTGATTTGACATATTATGTATATATTATTAGTTATCTCTAAATGGTCTGAAGAAATCGGAAATTTAATTCTTAAATTCTATTTTTAAAGAATAATTTCAATTATAAAAAAAAAATTTGAATAAATGATTTAAGCTTGAAATGATTGAATTGGAAATTTTATTTGTATAATACAATTGCATTCAAATATAACTTACCAAAATTTCAGAAGTTAAAAATGTAACTGGATAATATACGATATAAAAAGATTTTATGAATAAAATTTGAGTAGTTATAATAAATGTTATACACTTAAATTTTAATTATAAAATGATTAACAGAGGTAAATATAATAAAGGGTAATTGAATGACTTACAATAAAATGATGTTAAAAGAACTAAGAATAAAAGAAAGTAGTTATAAAAAAAATGTAAATATATTTAACATGGGTGATAAATATATTGAGAGGAATAAATCTAATTTTTACTTGGAATAAAGAAGAATAAAAATTTATTAAGTACATTGTGAGTGTAATAAATGATTATTTTTCTAACCCATGGTTTTAAAAAAAAAAATTGTTAATTTAAGATGATTGGATAATAAGATAATGAAATTTGAGATGGTTAAGATTTATTTAACTTGTGTAAAAGTTTATTTTCTATTTAAGTTGAAATTTCCATGCTTTCAAATTTATTTCCTTATTCTGTTTTTCAAACTATCTTTTGGTTATCCTTATCATCCTCATCTTGCTATAGACTGTTATATACATCTTTCTATGATCTTTCTGTTTAGAAATCTTTCTATAATCTTTGATAATCTGCACCTTGCGAAACTTACCTATAACAACAGTTATCAGGTATAATTTCAATCTCCTTGCCATCTTTTCTTAATCCTATTTGACTCTGTCTTTTCTGTGCCCTTCCATACTCATTCCTTTTCGGGGACGAAAAGTTTTGAGTGGGGGAGAGTGTAACAACCTTGTATTTTGTAATTATTTTATTGTATATTTTAATTATTTTTAATGTAAGATGTTGATTTAAAAACTTATTTTACTTATTTGAAATGATTAAATTTATTATTTAAATATAATCTTGATTTTTATATGAATTATAATTCCAAACTTGTGTAAGTTGAATATTTGCCTGAAATGCTGATTTTGGTCAAAATAGGCAAACTGTGACTTTCAACTTAAAATTTTAAAAGTTTAAAAATTTAAATTTTGTTCTTTAATTGTGAATGTACATAAAATTCTAAGAACACCACTTTTCGTTTCGTTGAAATCGGATGTAAATTGTGAAAGTTATACCCTTTACAATATTGTGCGTATATAGGTTTATTTAACAATGACTATTTTAAATTGTATAAGTTACTTCTTCTTTGTTATATTTTACTTTAATATGTGATAATATGTTATATTATGTATATTTTGACTTTTAAGTATTTTTAAAATGATAATATAATTTTTCTAAAGTTCATTTGAATATATTTCTAATTTTAAAAGCCTAGTCTACAATTTTAAGCCATTTTCTTAATTTAATTATGTATAATTAAAATTTATTTATTTATTTTATGCACTCACTTTTATTTGCTGTGTTTTACTTTATTTTATTCATTTTACATGTATTTAAATTAAAGTAAATTTTTCCAAAGTGTATTGAAGTTATTTCTAATTCTTAAGTCAAGTTTTCGCTTTCTGTGCAATTTTTCTTATTTTAATCATATCTAATTAATATTTAATTATTAATATTTTGTTTATCTGTTATATTTTCGAATTCTAACTGAAATTTATAAGTGTTTTCAGTTATTTAAGATGTATATGAATATATATATAGGAAGTTTAAAAGGTTTGAAAGCAAAGAAACGTAAAACCGTTTTAACGTTTCTTCTTCCGTTTCTTTTCCAATTAATAGATTTAATTTCCTTTGACCGTCCTTTCTTTTTTGTAGCTGTGCATTTCTTAACTCATTTTCACGTGAAAACATTCCTCTCCACTTCATTTTTCACGGCTAGAAAGGTTTGATAATGGCTCCTCTTTTCCCCTTCTTTTTGCTCTTCTTTTTCCATTGTTTTCTTAAATTTTGCCTTGTTTTCTCATGTGTATTGCTTGGCCTCTCCTCCATAGCCACAGCCACCACCTCCTACACCTCTTCCCTTCCAACATCACCAGCTACCCCTCTGGTCTTGACCAAGGCCGAGCCCACCATGGTGCCAAAACTCCAAAAAAATGCAACAATGCCCTTGAACAATGCTAGTTTGACCACCTTTGCCTCATCTCCTTCAACCACCACCTTAACCACCACCATAGCCACCTCCACCACCTCTGACCTGACCTCCACCCTCTGCCACATCACCCAACACCCTCTGGAAATCAGACCATTACCAAGCCGTGCCCATCCATTGAAGCTAGCACCACAAAACTTCCACAAAACTCCTTAAAACATTGCCTAGACCACACATATCATCACCTACTCTCCATATCTTGCTTTGGCCACCCCTTAGCCACCACCACCAGCCACTCCACCATCTTTGGCCGCCACTCTAGCTACTGTCCAGACCTGTACAAGCATGGCCAAGCCACCACATGCCCATGGCCGATCCAAGAATGTCACAAAAACTCAACTTATTTAACCTTGACCCTATATATGCTTTATGTTGCACCACTACACCTTCATCTCCACTTGTTGCCTTGCCTATATGATGTTAAACCTGACCTATATGATGTCATACCTGAGCCAAAGCATCATCATAGCCAAGCATAAGTGTCCGTTAGGCCAAGCATTGAAGTGTTTGAAGCAAGGTCCAATCTATCTTGTTCATTTTGCTTTGTATTTCAAAATTGTTTCAATGTTATTTTATGTTGAATGTTTATATATTGTCTTGTTTGTTTTGTTTTGGGTCGTTGATACAAAATCATATCTTGGCTATCTTTCAACTCAAATCAAAAGTCGTACAATTGTGCTTGTCGTGCCTTTGGAGTCGTGCTTGTATGTTGTTTTGGTCTCTAGCTTTGAAAAATGTGAGTCTTTCTCACTCTGACATTTATACTTATGGAAAGTGAATTGATGACAAGTATTTAGTAATAAAAATGTTTATGCAAGTTAATGAGAATCATATGATATGTTATGCCATGTTATTACCATGTTAAAACTGTTAATTTTCACCTGACTTCTGATATATGACTGTATATTACGATATTGACATTGTTTATATTATTTCTGTATATGATCACACTGCAAGTTCCCCGTTAGAATAAAATCATTACGGACTGAAATGATAGGCCTGAATGGTTTTTTTTATTTTTCATTTTGACTTGGGATTGCGGGTTTGAAATGTAGAACCCGGATTTTTCTTTTTAAACTGCGGATTGAAATGATACATATCCGTATCACTTGACCTAGGTTAGAAAACTATATACAGACCCGTGGTTATTCTATAAAGTGTTTTGAATATTTTTAAGTATTTTTAAAATATAAATTTATGAAATTTGATTCAAATGGATTGTGAAATGTTTTAAATAAATAAATTGTGATTTTTCTATGTGTTAAAAATGTAATTTATGAATGGTTAAAATTTGATTTGTGAAATATGCCCTAAGTTTGGAATGTGGAATTTTGGTTAAAATGATGTTTAAGCTATACAAATAAAATGGACTTTAATTATATTTGGAAATTGGTAAATATGATTTTTGATTCAAATCTTAATTTAGATGATTTATTAAAGTATTATCGAACTTTTCTATGAATTTAAGTGGTCGAATAAATGACTGTTGAAAGGTGAAATTTTAAGATATAACTTGATTGGAAAAGGTGGATTTGGTTTTAATTAAAGGTTTAAGTTAATTAAATAAAAATAGGAAATTTGGTTAAATTTTTATCAAATGAAAATAAAATATAAGTGTTAAGTTTATTTGTCGAAATGTGAAGAATTGGAAACCTTTACACTTGAATTTATTTGGTAAATTATTGAAATTGGACTTAGTTATATGAAATTTATTGTATAAAAATAATATGTTAAATGATATGTTAATGAACATTTAAATGTTAAAAATGAATTTTATAAAATGTTTATTTGTTTTGAATTAAAGTTATTTAATTACTGGAAATACAACAAAACCTAGAATTTACTCTTAATGGCATTCAGAAATGCTATGGTTTCTGAATTGAACTAAAACTGTGGAAAACGAGCTATTACAGCAGGTCTGAAATGATGTAGTTGCTGTAGTTGAACTTATAGGCTAATATTGAACTCGGGTCTCTTATAGCATTCTTTGGAAATGCCATAGTGGTCTGCAATCTTTGCTGAAATCAAATAAAACCTTTGTTTTGAAATCTGAACTACCGCAGCACTTCTGAAATGCTGTCTTTTCTGTTTTGAACTATAATTCAACTAAAAACTGAGTTTAAACAGCAATTTTAAATGCTGTCTTTGCTGAATCAAAGTGTTTTCAAGTATAACTTGTAATAGCTTTTTCTATATGCTGTGAAATGCTGAAATTGTAATAATTATGGTTTTTGACTTAGCAAACGAACTCAGAATGGTTTGGAACTTTGAAAATTGAATACTGGACTTGAAAGTATAATAATTACACTTTTAAAATGATTTTAATTGAATTGAATCGTTGAAATATAAATCAATTAAAGAGTGGGTTGAATCGAAATGAATGAATGTTATCTTTGAATTTAAAGGATTTTAAAGATACGATACTTTGATATATTAAATGATTGAAATGTGGTTTCGAAAAGATATGATATTTTGGTATATTAAACTAATTTGAAACGAAGTTTTGAAAGATATGACATTTTGATATTAAAATGTTTTGATAATAAAAATGGTTAGAAATGACTTGATATTTACTTTGATAAATATTTGAATTGAAAGATATGGTATGATGATATATTTGAAATGGTTTGGAAATGATTTAATCCTTATTTTTGATAAAGATTTGGGTTGGAATGATATTTTATTTTGAAGTATAAAATATGTTTTAAAGTTATAACTACGGGTTATAATAACGATTGGTTGTTAAAGAGACCGGGATCGGATATTGTCTTATAGCCGGACAATACCGAAAACCACTTTAACAACTGTGTACGCGGTGGAGATTCCAGAATGAAGTAGGATGGTGGCGACGTTCTCGAGGTATATTACGTGGACCCAACTCCCGTGAGTTGGCATATATGACTAAAACAGGAGCTATACCGGGCTACACAAAGGGTCGCACCCTTTCATCGAGCATGCTCCATCGGAAACTATTCTATTACTGTTGTGATTCGATTCGGTGGCGCCCCTTTGATTCGGGGGTATTGTTCGAGGTGGGCGGAAGCTGCTGGCTTGTCGTCACCACCGGTCCGGGAGTGCAAACGGTGTATCCACCCTGGCATTGCCTCGCATGCCGTGTCATATCCTTATATCGAGCCCACTACGATTTTGGTTTTAAAGATCCGACCGCGTTAAGGTTCACCATCCCCTTAACGCTATTTTCTATATGATTATACTTTACTGATTAGACACTACCGTATATAGCGTTTATTACTACATAGTAAATAGTTTAACGGATCCTTAGAGGATGGGCGGTCCCAAGCATCCTTTAAGTTACTGATGCATTTTGTTACTGTTCACTTGAGTTGATTTACAGTTTATAAGTATTTATGTCCTGACTCAAGGGTTTTGTGTTTTGCTTTACGCTCGGGTCAGATTGATTGAGTTAGCATTCAAGATTCACCTTCGGAGTTGGAGCTTTCCTTGAAGATCCAACCATCTATTTTGTTTCAGTATCCAGCGTTTCAGTGATGTATATGATTTGTACTTGATGTAACTTGTTACTATTCTATTGTATCCTATTTAACCCTGATGTATCTTATATTTTATATAGTAGCTTCATGAACTACTATCTCCTCTTTTACTTCCGCTGCATTATCATATACTCTGTGTCTGTGATCTGTGATTTTTATTTACTGTATATTCTGAGGTTTGCCAAATTTTTATTTACAACGCGGTATTTTGAGCAATTCAATTCCGGCATGAGTGTCTACCCATACACTTACAATGGATGCAAAAGGTTGAAAATACCGGGTCGTTACATCGGAGTTAGGTCGCTAGGTCGTAGGTCATGGGGAGTTGGGTCGTAGGTCGTGGGGAGTTAGGTCGTAGGTCGCTCGCCTATGTCCTCTGGCCATTTCGTCCCTAGGTCGCTTGACCTCTAGGTCGCGGTACCCTTAGGTCGCTCGGCCTTGTTTATTGCTAGGTCGTTGGACCATTTAGGTCGTTCGACCCTTAGGTCGCGGGTCTTTAGGTCGCATGACCTTAGGTCGTTAGACCTCCTTAAGTACCGATAGGTCGCTGGACCTTAGGTCGTCCCACATTAGGTCGTTGCTGGCCTTAGGTCGCGTGACCTTGTTTAGACCATAGGTCGTTAGGTCGTAAGATCTTAGGTCGTATACCCCCTAGGCCGCTCTCCTATTTTAAACCGTTAGGTCATTGGACCGTGTACCTCACTAGGTCGTGTGATCTCTTCTCTCTATAGATCGTTTCCCCACTTAAGTCGCTTGTCCCTTATAGGTCGCGTTTCCTGCTTAGGTCGCTAGGTCGCGTGCCTTTAGGTCGCGTTCCTTTATTAGGTCGTGTGTCTCTGTTAGGTCGTTGACCTCCTTAACTCGCATGACCTAACCCGTAGGTTGTTGGACCTCGATTCTATTTAGGTCGCTGCTCCTTTTAGGTCGCTCAGCCTCTTATTTTCTTTAGGTCGTTTGAGTGTTAGGTCAGGAACCCATTTTAGGTCGCATGACCTTTACCCTTTAGGTCGCTGGACCACTAGATCGTGCCCCTTTAACCACTAGGTCGTGCCCCTTTAACCACTAGGTCGTACCGTTTTGGACGAGGCGCTGCACCCTGGACCCCCGCGACCTGACCGGACAGGTCGAACCCCGTAGCAGGGGCGTTGCCCCCGCATCCCCACCTTGGGGGGTTGCTACCCCCTAGAACCCCCTCCGTAGGGGATCTTATCTGAAAAACATTCAACAGAACTTGCTGAGCTGATTTCCTTGGATTTTTATCACATCTTCGAATGTGATCTTTGTGATTGATTGTTTCTACAATCGCATCTGTGATTTGTCACTTTAAAATATGAAGGTTTCAATACTAGTAGTAAATATCAAAACTCTTTCAACAAAATGATTTCAACTCTATTTTCAATAACAAAGCTCTTTTCTTAAACCGTTTTTCAATCTACTAGTATATACAAACCTTTACCTCACTCGGATGAGAAATCTAGTTAAACGGCTTAGTAAAATAAGTGGTATGAAGCGCTTGCGTTTGCTTCGTCGGTTAATACTTGGACTTGTTCGATTGAACATCTAGTGACAATTTTATTAGTGAAGATTTACAGTTTGTTCGTAAATATTTAAGTTAAGCAAGTGGTTATGGGACATGAAGCTAAACTTTTATATTTACTAGCTTAGTGTAATTGACGCTTCTCGTTGATCATGACGATCATTTTATGATTTAGACTAGCAATTGTACGATGTCTCTTTCTTTGCAAGGTTAGACTAGACCTCATTGGTGTGATTCCGACTCACACGTATCTCTTTGTCCGCAAGGTTAGTCTAGACACCATTTGTGTGATTCCACTCACACATACCTTTATGTTGCGAGGTTAGGCTAGATACCACTTGTGTGATTCCACTCACACATACCTTTTTGCTTTTTGGTTAACCTAGACCTCATCTGGGTGATTCCGACTCACCCATTATGGGGTAGCTCCCCATGGTCTTCAGACCGTCATGTGATGGGCCTCTTTCCCTTTTTATGATTTCTGAATTTCTCGTGTTGATTTCTGGAATTTATGTCATTGACTTGTTATGAGTACAAGTTTAGGGTATGATGCCCTCTTTGGATCTTTGAGAAGATTCTTGTGATATTGATTTATCTCTTATTGATTGATCTTCTGTTGATCATCATTTGCATACTTATAGTAGTATGTCAGTATGGATATTTTATGTTTATGCCATATCTTTTTATTTTATATCATGTCATCTGATATTTATAGTTAGACTGATCCGTTTATTATTTTCTTAAATAATACTCGGGTCAGGCCGAGATGTTACAGGTGCTTCTGCTTGACTTCTTCCCGGGATTTGCTACTCTGACTTTTGGCTAACTATTTAGATTAGCAGTTTTTGTTGTATACACTTGAGATATAGACTCGTAGTTGTATTCTTTTATATAGCACGTGTTGCTATTCTATTGTGTTATTGTGGATCTTTTTGACCACTACTCTGATGTACACTTTCATGTGTTAGTTATATATCCATATCTTCTTCTGCCTTTGTGATGTGGATGTCTGTGACTGATTTTTGTTATGCTTATTTCTACGATTGTTTCCGAAGATTATTTATAGCCACCATGTGATAAGCAATTACATGGATGGTCGCTCCTCAACAGCCTTATTCTCCGTGCTAGTTGACAGCACTACACCGTAGTGTTCTCGGCTAGCGTGGGTATAGAGGTGGGGCGTCACATACAGGGTAGAAATATACACTATAACACCGTGGTCATTTCAGCTTAATTTATGCTTCAAAATCAAATATCATTTTCACTTCAAATATCTCTATATTTCCCAAAATAGTATTTATATATATTAAATAATTTATACAATAAAGTATTTTCAATTCCCTCAACTTAACAAATCGTTTCAACATCAACCCGACCTTCCCATTTAAATTAAATTCAATCTCAATTTATCAATTTAAATTCAACTCAATTCCTAAAATAAACGCTTAAATTTTATCGATCTCAAATTCGGATTTGTAATCACAAAATACCCCTTTATATTCAATATTTTCAAACCTTTAAGCATTCAACGTTTCAACTAAATTTTTATTCAATTTAGTTTTCTAAATAATAAATTCAAATTTAGTTCAACCTAAATTTTCATTTTAATTCAATTTAGTTTCTAAATAACTAATTTAACTATGTTGATTTCAAATACAGATCCGAATCTCAAAATAAACCATTTAAATTCCAATATAGTTCAAGGCTTTAATATTTAAATGTTCAATTTAACAGTTTCATATAGATCTCGATTTAACCTCATTATTATTTAGTCCTGAAATGCTCCCTCATTAGATTCGATATCATTTAAGTAACCTTAAATTACATACTACTTAATATTTTCTTTAATTTATTTAAACATGAAATATTCATTTAATCACTTAAATCAAAAATCCAGTTACAAAATCATACCTTTAAATTTCCCATTCAATAGTTTCAAATCGATTTACTTAAATTAATCCTTATTTAAATACCATTTTTAATAAACCCAAATTTTTCTCCCAATCTTAATTATTCAATTAATTTCAAGAAAATCTATTTGAAATATAGATTTACAAAAATACTCAACCATATTATATGTATTAGATCAATCTAATTTAAGTCAAATATTACGATAAAATTTCCAGTTTATATAATATCTTAAGAATCAAAATTTATTAAACCATATATTTCTTTCTAAATTTATAGAAATTATTTTCAAAATATTTATATGGACCAACGATGTCTGTATATATTTCCTATCATATAGTCAAGTGCTACGGATATTTATCATTTCAATCCGTACACTAAATATATATGGGTGGACATCATTCCAACCCGTAATCCCAAATTCAATTAAATGAAAATCGCTTGGGTTTATCATTTCAACCTATAACGATTTCCTCCTATTCTAAAGTCCGTTCGGATATGTACCATTTCAACCCATAGTGAATACTATGCTAACAGGGAACTTGCGGAGTGATAACAGATATGATAATAATATAACAACAGGCATATATCATCTGTAATTAAATAAAATATAAACAATAGGATATGGTGCCATATCCCACAGGTGAACAGTTACAAATAATAACATAAATGACAATTTAAACAACTGCAACAGCATATTTCAATTGTCGTTTCAATTGAAATCAAATTTAATAAATATAAGAACTCTTAATCGTGAGTGATTGCTCACCTTCGAGGTTAGAGATGAACGAGAATGAGATGAGTTACGAATCCAAGCACAAATTCCAAAGTAAATCAGGATTTGTACAATTTGACGAGCAAAGCTGATAGATATGAATCGATGAGAATGAATAAATTAGCTCGATATAATGAAATACATACATACATATATATATATATATAAACTTTCAAAAATCCATTTAAAACATATATTTCAAATTTATATCAAATTCAAACACAAATTAAATTAAATTATATATATACGTATATGTATTTATAAATCTTTGTTTTTAAATGAAACCGCAAATAAGTCACATATCTGCGTAGTATAAATTGAAATAAATGAATATATATACTTATAATCAAATATGTAAACAACTTACATAGCCATTCTATGCAAATCTATATAAATATCAGTAACAAATTTTAAAACGTGTTCATATTAAAATCTATGTATACACAATACTGTACACAGTATATAAAATACATAAACTAGCATTTGTACCTTTATATAAACAGACGTATTAAAGAATAATATATCAAACTTATGTAAACTTTATATATACACAAAATGTCATTTCTATTAACATATATACACCGTCAAACTCATATGTTACTAAAATTTTACATTGGAAAACTGATATATATAATAATTTGTACAACATAAAATCATAAAATCATATATACATAAACATAAAATCATATATACCATATAGCCTGCATATACCTAACACAAACAACTAATATATATAATAATTTGTACAACATAAACTTATCCAAATATGCAGAAATTATAAAATCATATATACATATCGAATAATAAATGTGTTATGAAAATCTATTTCAAACTCATTAATAAAAACTTAAAATAACCAAGCAGATTATATACATACGCTCTAAAACCAACTCACCAGGATACTTGAAATCTTGTATAAAATAAAATATACATATAAATCTATGTTTTAACAAACCTTTCGTATGCTTGAATATATATAAAGCTGCAAGTATAAGAAACAGATATAATATACAAAGAAATACTTACATATAAGGAATGAAAGAAGAGAGGAAACGGTTGTGGGTGGTCGAGCATGCGGTGAAGGCGTGGAGCAAAGAGGAATGAGGGGAAGAGTTTTTTCGAGAGAATGAAAAGAAGAAGGAGAGATATGCTTATCATGGGCGATATATATGCGTTGTTATTATATATATATATACATATACATATATATATATATATATATATATATATATTAAAAGATTGAATGTTGGTTGTAACGATTGCGATTTTTCGTTGCCGAAAAACCGAAATGTTAGGGTTTTAAGAAGAAGAAAGAGGTAGAAGAAGAGAGAAAAAGATAGAAAATAGAATTCTGTTGTGTAATTTTCATCGAAAAATATAGCAAATAACATATTTTCATCGAAAAATATGAAAGTTAATTCTGTTGTGTAATTTTCAAATTCAATTTAAAATCAGTTAATTTAAGAAAAATATTTTTCTGAAATTTGAATACTTTATATAAAAAAATTGTAAATCATTAACTAAGAGAGACGTCGAAATTCGTTTCGTAAAATTTGGATTTCATTAGCTCTGTTTATTTTAATTTTGGCGAATTTGCAGCAGTGTGGCAGCAAAATATTGACTTTTGATAGGATGGTCGTATCATTGATATCTGTGTGTCATTCTTCTCGTCTCATCGTGCTGATCTCCGTAGTATATTCATTTATACTAATATTTCAAAATAGATTTTGTAATAACTTTAATTAATGGAGGTTGGAGAGAATTAAATTTCGATAAGAATTGATTTGAAATTTTATTTGTTAAGAATTGAATTTTAGAAAATTGATTTATAATTAAATCTGTTTTAGAATTGAATTTAAATAAGGTTTGATTTGAATTTATTGATTTGATATTTTAAAGGGTATGATTTTATAACTTGATTTCATAAAAAGTGATTAAATGAATATTTCAACTTTGAATAAAATTGAAATTGAATATTTTGTAATATGAAGTTTTATTGAATGGTTATTAAAATGATTAAATGAATATTTTCAAACTTAAATAAAATTAAAAAGTTGAATTATGAAATATAAATGAATTTATAAAATTTGGTTATTGTAAATGTTTGAATAATTAAACTTTGAAACCTATCGAATTTGAAGTTGTTTAAATTTGTAGCTCATACCTGGATCGAAATCGATATAAATATTAAATAGTTTAATGAGAATTTGAATTTGACCTTTAACCTTTGTAATTGAAAACATTGAATTGAGATTGATTTAAATAGAATTTTGGAACTACGGTTGATTTGAATTGATTGGTGAAATTTAAAAGAAACAATTCAAATTTGAAAATTTATTTTAATATATATAAACTATTTTCAATATATAAACTATTTTAATATACAGTCTATTTTAATCTATAACCTATTTTAAATATTAACCATTTTAATTTATAACTATTTTAATAGATATACTAATTTCAATATTTAAACTTTTTAAGTTCAGAAGTGAATATGATTTCGAAAGAGATATAATTTTGAAATGAATATGATATTTTGATATGAAGTATAAACTGTTTGATATATAATTGACCACGGTATGAAATAAGCGCTTGGTTGTTAAACAGACCGAGATCAGATATTGTTATACTCTCTGCCAATACCGAAAACTACTTTAACAATTGTGTACGTGGTGGAGATTCCAGAATGAAGTAGGATGGTTTGGTGACGATTCTGTCTGAGGTATTTACGTAACCCCGACTCTCGTCGGCTTAGATGTGATTAAAACAGGAGCCACGACGGGCCAAGTGAGGTCATTCCTCCTATCGGACACATTTCTTTGATACCATTCTATTACTTTGTGATTTGATTGGGTGCACCTTTAATTTGGAAGTGTGTCACGAGGTGGGCGGTAGTAGCTGCTATGCGTTGCCACTAGTCCAGATCCGCAAATGGTATATCTACCGTGGCATTGCCTCGCGTGCTGTGTTCACATGACCTGCCGTGCCTTCTACAAGTTTGTTTTGTACCGTATCTATGGGATGTCCTCTGGATAAACCACTGGTTTGGTGGAATTTACAATATTATATAGACTACAGAAATATATAAAATGTGTTAAGAGGGATATGGGTAACGCCTTAATGCTATTTTAATACTTTACTTTACTGATAGACATATTATAATTGTGTATATTACTACATAGTAGATAGTTCCACGGATCCTTAGGGGATGGAAATAGCAAACATCCTTTAAGTTACTTGTATTTCAATTGACATTTCACTTGAGTTGAATTCACCGGTATAACAATGTTAATCCTGACTCATGTATTTTGTGTTTTGCTTTAGACTACTTGTTACAGCATTTGAGACTCACCTTCAGAGATTGGAGCTTTGTTTGAAGATCTATCTATCTAGCTTTTTCTTGTATTTCATTTTATTCCAGTCATTTGTTTTCAGACTTGTCAGTTGCTTATGTATTAGAGATTCATTGGTATTCTAAGATTCTGTTGTATTTTGTTTTAGACTCTGATGTTTTATAGTAGCTTCATGAACTAATATTTATCTATTCCACTTCTTATTGTTATATTACTCTATGAGTGATTATATGATTGATTTTTTACCGTATATGCTGAGTTTTTCCAAATATATAAATTAACAATTTGTCATTTTGAGCAATTCAAGTCCAACATGAGTGAATGATTATCGATTTGAACGGTTTGAAATACCAGGTTATTACAAGTGGTATCAGATCTCAGGTTTATGAAAAATTTAGCATATGGAGTAAAAATTCATTAGAGATAGGGTAGTGATACCGTAGAATGAGTAGAATCAATTATAAAATCATCTTCGTTCGAGCTAATGATTCTTTGTCCTGGATCAGAATTCTTTTAAATTTGGAACTATACCTTCTATTCTGAAATACATTTATGTCCTTTCCTGTTCATGTTCTTCTGGATACTGGAGCATCCCATAGCTTCAATCTCAATTGGCAACTTCATCTTCGTGTGACAATTTCCATCGACGGTCCCGCCATCCTAAGTATGATTTGTAAAAGAGGCGAACTTCCTTTACAATAAGTGTCAATTCACCGTTGATTTCTATATCCTCGATTTCGATGCGGTTATTTCTTTCAAAGCCCGAATTGTTCCTCTAGTAGATGACCAGGGTAATTCTCTTATAATTGAAGGTCGAATGCCTCAGGATTGTGCAGGCAGGCTCATCTTTCTGCTTGATTCTTAGCCCTGTAATCTTGAATCCACCCTGATAGTCAGGGATTATCTTGATGTTTTGGTGAAGTCGCTTCTCTCCCTTCAAAGAGAGAAATTGAAATCCGCATTGATCTTATTTCTATTGTTTGACCTTTTGACCTTCCTCCCGGAGAATGGTCTCTATAAATGGTTGGTCATGCCCTTTGGATTAACCAGGGCTCCGGCCTTCTTCGTGGATCCCAGGAATCGCGTCTTCCGCGATGTTCTCATCGTGTTCGTCTTGTTTTTGTTGATGATATTCTCATCTTTTATAATTCTTGATTAACCCGGTTAAGTTTGTCCGCGATTGATACAATCTATCCATCTTTCCACTTTTGCAATTTAATTATCATCCTTTCGAGCCTATCTATCTTAGTTAGAATTCTATTTGATTAGGGTCACTCTAAATTTTAATATCATCCACTCTTGAATCATCCTTGAGAGATCGCATTTGTAATTAATATAAAATATTTTATATCATGTTGTTTGAATTGTTAAATTGATTTTGGGTCTCGATCAATTCATCTGGTCGACGCTGCCGATAGGAATTCCAAAACACTTGAACAGAGCGAACTAATACAATATTGTTAATGGAATTTGTAAATGAAATGGTTTTATGTATGACTATATTTTATATCTGTAAAATATTCTGAATTAAATAATTAAGTGAATTGGTTGTTAGAAATGATAATACTAGATTATCATTTATTTCTTTGTCAGCATTTCTGTACTGTTAACTTTTATTTTATGTTATAAAGAAAAGAAATCATAAAACATGGTTTATAAATTGATTTGAAATTGAAATGTATTTAAATTATGGAATTGAGAATTAAATTTCTGGTGCTTTTTCTAAATTTGATTTTCAAGGTTGAGAAAATATATTATTTGAATGTATTTTTGAATGGAAAGTTGTTCAAAGAATTTTAAAAGAAATAAGTCAGTACTCTCCCTTTTTGGTCGTTGGAAAATAATTCCGACGATGACTACAACATCATCGACATTCATTTTCGAACCTCGGAGTGGAGAGACCACTTAGTAGCTTTGCTATACTTTTGTTTCGAAAAATTGATTTGATTTAAATTTCTTGAGCATGATTTGAGGTATAAAATATATCTACGTATATATTTATTTCAAAGTGGGTTGAAGTGAAACTGAAAATTTAATGCTTAAATTCTGTATTAAGTAATGGTTTAAGTTATTGAAATGAAGCAAAATTTCGATTAATTGGAGTGTTTAAAATGAGAAATGGAATTGAAACAGCTTGAAAATGTTAAACTAGGATAAAAATTAATATGTTTGATACTCAATTTCATTCTAAAACATATATATAGCTCACTGAATATTCATGAATTTAAAATGGAATGTAAATAAGTTCTTGAAGGTTACACAAGAGAAAATTTAATAATAAAACATTCGAAGTTAAAATGTTAATGTAAATATATAATTGAATAGTATACAATATATATATGTAAGCAATAAGATGTTCAAAATGTAATTCTGTTAAAGGAATTTTATATCAAATTTAGTTGTTATAATGACTGTTTAATTTGTGATTATGAGAAAAATAAGTGAAATAAATTGAATAGTAAATAGAGAATGTTATTTACATAAATAAATATGAGCTTAAGAATGGTGAAATTGAATTTTTAAGGGGAAATTTACTTAACTAGAGTTAAATGGATAAAATAAATGAATTGAAGTCAACCAAATATGAATATATTGAATATTTATTGATTGAACAAAATGGATTTAAAACCAAATTAGTTGAATATAAATAAATTAAAAATAAAAAAGGATCGAATAAGGTAAATGCAAATAAACTGTATACGAAATGTAAACTAATTTGAAAGTGAGTTAATTAGAATAATAATAATAAATAAAATTTATATGATTTTGAATTAGTGGTTGTACTTTTAATTTCAAATCATTTTCCATTCTGGTTGTTTCTATTCTCCTATCTTGTTTCTTTTCGAGGACGAAAAGTTTTGAGCGAGGGAGAGTGTAACGATCCGAAAATTTTAACAGTTTGAATAACGTAATTAACTAAATTTTTCTTAAAAATAAAACAATTAAATTTAGCAATGAAAATTTGATATTTGGTATGCATCCATATAAACTTAGCAAATGCCAAATTTTCATCGGAAAATATGAAAGTTAATTCTGTTGTGTAATTTTCTAATTCAATTTAAAATCAGTTAATATGAGAAAAATAAAATGTTCCCAACAATTGAATATTTTATATAAAAAAAATTGTAAATCATTTTCTAAGAGTGACGTTGAATTTCGTTTCGTCAAATTTGGAATTCTCTAGCTCTATTTATTTTATTTTTGGCTAATTTACAGTAGTATGGCAACGAAATATCGACTTTTGATAGGATGGTCGTATCGTTGATACCTGTGTGCCATTTTGCTCGTCTCGTCGGGCTGATCTCCGTAGTATATTCATTTGTCTGTTTCGGCGTTCGATGCATGTAACATCCCGCCTTTTTGTACGTTTTAAGCAGACACACGTGCCCACTCAAACCATGCAGAAGGGCGGATTGTTATTGGTGTGAATAAGAAAATGCAGAGAAAGAAAAAAAACAGAATCTCACAACGGAATGACAAGGTATAAGAATTAAATAATAGTCCATGAAGCTGTTTACAAAACATTTGATTAACTAATCCAATATAGAGTCAGAGTTACATAAAACAGAAATAAATATACAAATGCAGTGAAACAATATGAATGTAGTGGAATAATAGAATAAACAATAACAAAAACCTTCGACTTCGTCCTCCAGAAATAAGGTCCTCAAATCCTAAAACGCTCAGGCTTACCTGAGCGAATTGAAAAGACAAAACACTCGAGTCAGAACTAAAAGATCTTATGTAAGTTAAATCTGTTGAATATGCAAGTATATGATTTTTGTTTGATGATAATATATATATATATATATATTCATTTAAATGTATTTGTTAATGTTATACTATATTTTTCACATGATTAAATAAATATTTGCTTAATAAAATAAATATCATAGAATTTGAATTTAAATGGATATTTTATTCAAACAAATATTTATTACAATTTTTAATAGTACAAATTTAAGCTCTTACTATATATACACAATTTCGATTACATCACATTTCAATTCACATAATTGTCCTTACTACATATCGCTCATTCACTCGTATTTATCTTCAACTTTATTCAATATTGAATCCAGCATCTGAGCAATCCACAAAAATAAATACTGACGCGGTAAAATTGAAAATGAAATATTTTTGCAATATAAAATAAAATGTGGATTTTGAAAATAATATTTTCCTCAGTTATTTGGGTTGTTCATCATCATTTAAATTTGAATTCATTATACATGAATAACTTGTGACATGCACAGTGCATCACTATATATGCCATAAGGCCGTGCACACCGATATACTCTTGATAAAATTACAGGGACAGGTGAGCATAGGTCAAACCCAAATGAAAAGCCGGGTTCAACTCAAGTGAAATACAAATAAAGTCACGACACGAGCACAAGATCGAACCCGAGCTATTAGCTGGATTCAACACAGGTGCAAATACAAAACAATGGGTCAAGACAAAACTGAGGTGGCTATAATAACCACTACACACATGCATGAAAATCAAGTCAAATGAACTCAAAAATTGAACTCAAAAATCCTAATGTACAATGCAATAGTCAATGGTGAAGCACCGGACTTCAAGTCAAGCAGTGGACAGGGAAAATAAATACAAAGCAAATGCCACAATGAAACTGCAGTTGCAAACAAGCTCAATGACCATGTGAATACACAAAGTAATGACAACATGCACAATGCAGAAGTGATCATCACAAGAAGGCTAAATGAAGACATCCAGATATGCTACAGAGAACAGTGCAACATGCTCAGTTCTAACATGAACATAAATAACATAAAGATAAATGCACATGACCAGACCAATAGAGTTTGAGTTTCAAACACAACAACTCGATGCATCACTGAGACACGGATACAGGAGGCAAATGTACAAAACCATATGCAAAATGAAACAGGCAGTGGCAACAACAACATACTCAAATACAAATGGAGATGCACAGTACAGACTAACCAAGTTAAACAATGCAAACTCGATGCAACAGACTAAATCAACAACAAGTGTACAGATGTGATTTCATATAGAATCAAAACAATGTGCACAGCAACTAGCACATATAAATACAAGTGCACCAATACAAATCAGTAAAACACCACAAAGATGAAACAGTTCAAATGCTATGCAACCTGAACCACAGATCTAATATTTCAACTGACACATATATGCAAGACTGCATGGTGCGGCAACCTCAATATTAATACAAACTCAAGTACACATATATGGTGAACTTACTCAACTGAAGTGAAGTGACCTCAACAAGTTAGTATGCCAAATTTTCAGGTAAGCATGATTAGACCAGTGAAGACATGAACAGGATTCGAACTCAAAGTAGTGTACATGTAAACAAAACAGCAGTTACAACACAGTTAGATGAAGACACAAATATCAATGGCACAGCGTCAACATCAAAAACCGGACCCAAAGCATACATACGGTAGCAGTGAAGACAGAACTTGAGGCTACAACTTAGACAATGCAAGTGTAGACCAACTACAAGTGATTCGAGAATCATAGTGCAGACCAACAGCAATAACAAATGGAGTAAAGAGTAGCAAGTTCAACCAAAACAAGTCAAATACAATATGACAACAAATGCAATAACAAACCGATGAAGCAGTGTCAATGATCAAGCAAGTTCGGCATCAGGTTGAAAATACAACAGAGCAATTAACAGTTTTACCAAAGTCGAAGTCAGGTGACAATGAACAAGTCAGAGTCAAGCCAGAAATTCATGACGTCAATTTACAGTTATAAAAATCAATACAGTAGCAAGTTCAAAACAAAGTCAGAGTCGTGATGACCAAGGAGCAAGCCATGTAAATCAAGTACCGAAAGTATACAAATTGAAGAAGTAAGAGAAATCACCATCGTTCAAGAATAATCAAGTGGCCGACATAAATTATTGACAAATTCAAATGATTTTATACGAACGCAAATAAAGGAATTCGAATCCTATAAATCCCAATCATCATCGACCGTAACAAATCATTCGAGTTCTAGCAATATCACAATGCATAGAATCAATCAGGAACTCGAATCAAAGTCGAGGGAAATATAAATCGAAAAGAGGACAAACGTACCAAATTCAAAGCATCATTCAACCTCGATGAATTGAAGCAGACGAGGGCAACTCGAGGAGACGATCGATTGCCGAAGCAAATCAGAAGAACAACAATTGTAATCGATCAATAAAAGTCGGCCTCTTCAATTTAGCAAAACCCTAGTTTTCGCACAGAAGAAAGAAAAGCAAGAAGCCATTTTCACAAAGGAAGAAGAGAACGGGCCGAACAAATAAAAGAGAAAAGGAGATTATTACCAGTGTTTTGGGCCGGCTCTATAATATTTGGGCTTTAATATTTAGATTAGGGTTTTGGTTTTTATTTGTTTTTAAATTTTTATTTTTCTCTTTTAAAATATTGTAAATTCTAGTCATGTGACTAGGAGACGAACTGCGGTGGCGTAGTTCGAGAATTCGCAACTCAATGGCTGAGTTGTGGCGGGTTTTAAGCGTAGAGTTAAGGCTAGTCGATAGCGGGTGTCGCGAGTTTACGTGTGTAAGCGTATGACTGCTTAATTTCTAGTAGAAACCTTGAGGGCAGCACGTAGGCAGGGTTTTGCCGAAGATGGGTAAATCTGTGTGTTATATTTTCTACTTTTATTATTCTGCTATTATCCATGCTGCTTTTACTCTGCTATATCTGTGTTGCAATTATTTTATATAAACTACCGCAATAATTTTTATAATTAATAGTATCACCCTATTCACCCCCCTCTAGGGTGAAATCGGTCCTATAAAATCAATGGTAAATATGCATGTGACGGCGTCAGAGATGTTTACGGGGTTTGACATCTCCTATCCAGTGTCCAACGTGAGTACAGTAACTCAAGAGATGTTCGGGATTCACATCTCCTAAAGATCCGTTAAACTATCTACTATGTAGTACAATACGCAATTATAATAGTGTCTACGGTAAAGTAAAGAATTAAAATAGCATTAAGGCATTACACATATCCCTCTTAACACATTTTATAATGCTAATAGTCTATACAGTACCGTAACTCTCCGTAAACTGTAGCCGCTGGACGATACCCCATAGGTACTGTAACGATCCTGATTTTTAATTAAATTTAAATTGATAATTAAAATAAATTTTTGAATAAAATTGTAAATTTGAATTTTCCAAATTTAATTGGATATTTGTTTATTTAAACATTGATTTTTAAAATTTTAAATTATGGATTTGAAATTCTATATTTAGTATCTATAAATAAAAAAATAACATCCTAAAATTTATCAATTAAAATTAATAATGTATTTTAAACTATTGGGATTTTATTTGAAAATATATTGAGAAAAAATCTCAAACAAAATAAAATAAGTAATAACTATAAATAAATAAATTCCAGTTTATTTTGAGATTAAAATATTTAAATAATGAACGTTTAAAAAGTCATTTAAATTTAAAATCTTATATATGTGTGTATTACCAATATGAGTAAAATTGAATACATATTGAAATTTAATTTAAATTTATTCAAGGTGAGTGTGAAGATATAAACAGACATAAATGAATTTGTATTCAAGTGAATTAGAATTTGGAATTAAATTTAAAATAAATGTTTTAAAAATTAGTGGCATTCAAAAATATTAAGGAATAATGTATATAATGAAATATTGGTTAAAGCAATATTTTTAACATTGTATATATATATATATATGCTAATGAAATAAAAGGTACATTCATTTATAAAGTAAATGTGATAAAAAAATTTAAAAAAAATAAAGATAAATATTCTTTTGTCTTGTAAAAGATCACAAATGTAAATAAAGATTCACATGGGAGATAAAGTAAGGTGATTAACAAAATCTAGAGTTTATGATATCTCTTTACAAATGGCCTTCAATGCAATTAATTAAATAAAATAATTAAATAAAAATTACAAAAACCTTTCCATCTCCCCATATGCAATCATATTTACTCTCACAAAATCTAAACAAATCAGTAATCAATGATTTGGCATCTCAAAGCTACAACACCAAAGAAAAAAAAA
Organism: Allium cepa; assembly: GCA_030765085.1. Classification (NCBI taxonomy): domain Eukaryota; kingdom Viridiplantae; phylum Streptophyta; class Magnoliopsida; order Asparagales; family Amaryllidaceae; genus Allium; species Allium cepa. The sequence goes on along the minus strand of CM060935.1, from coordinate 719,849,216 downwards.
GTAGAGAAAAAAACAAATCAGAAAAACAAACTGTCAGTTTTCTTCAATTCAAAATAAAGAGTAAAAAGGAATCTGGAAATCTTTAGAAAGCTTCAAGTTTATGTTTCCATCTCTCAAGCAAGTTTTAACTTCATAGTTCAATAAATTTTTGGTTTCAAAATCAAGTTTTTTACATAAAAATAAATTCAGAAAATTTGCAGATTTATAAAATGTAGAGCTGCAGTGTTGACAGTGCAGATTCTCTGGAAATAAATTAAGGCAAGTAAACTTCTTTAAAATATTTTAATTTGAGTTGTTAATTAGTGATAAAGCATAAGTTAAAGCAATTGTATCAATCTAAGTTGCAGGAAACAAATCAAGTTTAAAGGCTAAAGTAAATTCTGGTTGCAACTGCAGAGGAAAAAAAGAAAAAAATGAAAAAGGGTTCTCTGTTACATGTAAATGATTCAAACTGTAAGTAAATATTAAATTTTTTTGTTGTTGATGAATTGGATAACAAATACAACAATGAGTAAGTAAGAATTCTTGTTTACAACTTGCAGATCTAAAACTTACAAAAATTAAAGTAGGAAAGGAAAGAAGAAAAAGTTGCAGGCTTCATCTTTTCTTTTGAAAACTGTCAAGAGCCTTACTGTCTTCAGGAATAATGTGAGCAAAATTTTCAACCTTTTATTTATTTCTATGATGCTTGTGAGTATACCTATGCTTTATTCAAAAAAAAATTGTGTTTAAATGCCTGCATGAATGTGAATAGCTTTTGTATGTGGATGAATTGTTATGCTCAGGTTTTATTTGCTTGGAAATGTTGTTCCCTTTTCTTCTGTTCTTCTGGCTCCTGTAACACTATGGTTTACAATGTAAACCATGCCAAAACCAGAAGCTCTTCCCCTTATTCCTTCTGAAAGATGAATTGTAAAATAAGCTAAAATATGTTGTGACACTGCATTGTGTTCCAGTAACAAAATTGAAGCAAGATCATATGGTTTTCTTTTGTCTGGAATACATTCAAGTATCAGGATTAACAAAGTAAACCCTTTCAAAATCCCAATCTTCTCTCCCTCATTTCTTCTAAAAGTAAATTGAAAACAAGTTGAAGTTTGTTTTTAAACCTGTACTATGTCCCAGTAGCAACTCAAAGTAAAAGTAATACATAGATTTTTTCTGAAAATTATGAAACACAGTTACCATTCAAGCTTTTCAGAAATTCGAACCTCACAGATTTAACTTTCAGTAATATTATTTGATTCCTCACTGCGAAATAGGATTTTTAAAACAAATATGATGATTTCTAGTTGAGTGTATAAGGTGCAGTTACTAATAGAACCAAATATGCTTTTTAATCAATTCCCGGTGATCGAGCAAATCTTAAATGTTGAATTTTTGTTTGAAGGTAGTTTGTTGACAATGGTTATAGGAAAACTATTAAAAAAAAATTACTTTCAAGAATCGATACGGCGAGCTTTTGAAATTGGTAAACCTAGTTTTGTCGAGTATGAATGTTTGATTTGTTTGTCGTCCACGTTTAATCGAGTGCTATGTGGTTTTGGGTGATGGTAGGGGAAGCGTCGACGAGTAGTTGACCGGAGTTTCAAATTTTCTGATGATTGGGATGTCGAGAACGACGCGTTTCTAGGTTTTGGGATGAAGTTGTTCCAGGTTTGGTTTTGGAACTCGATTTCGAGTTTATGGTGGCGATGCGATGTTCGTGATCGGATATGAGGTTGATCGGCGACATGTAGGGGTCATCAGGGATGGTCAGAGAGGACGGCGTCGTGGGTGCATGTGCACACGTGTGCACTTGAAGATGGGTTGTTGAAGTGTTGGGGAAGAAGAAAGTACAATGGCTCGGGTATGGTTCGATGCTGTCTCGTATTCGACCCGAAAGGGACGAGAATGCAAGTATTGCTGGAGATTGGTTTTGGGTATTGCCTGGTTTTAAGTAAAAGGAAAATAAAGCAGGTTTCCAAATTTTTATAAAGATCTACACAAATTGTTTTCAAACCAGATTAAAGGTTTAAAATATATTTTTAAATAAATTAGTTTCCAAGCAAGTGTTTGAGCAAAGTTTAAACAAGTTTTCCAAGTTTTAAATAATAAATTAATGTCTAAACTTGTTTGATTTTAAATGTAATATATGTTAGGATAGTTATGTAATTAATTTTCAAAATGCTTTCAAATGAAATTTAATAATTTGTTACTTAAGGTAGGTGATTAATTATTGATTAATTAAAGATTGAATTGTTTTAAATCAAGGAGATTAATTTATAGATGATAGTTAATTACAAGGTTTATTAATTAAAGATTTTAATGATAATTAAAGTGGTAATTGAAAAGATAATTACTTAAAGGACAATTACTTAATGATATTAATTAAAGTAAAATAATGAAATTAATCAATTTCTTAATTGATGATTTAAAACGGTAATTAATTACTTAAGATAATTATTTGATGAAAGTAATTAAGAAAAGTTGACTAATAATAAAAGTTGATTAACCAAGTGATTAGAGAATGATTTTATTTAAGAAAAATTAATTTATGTAATTAATTACTTAATGAAAGAAAGTTTAAAATATCGATTACTTAAAGAAAGTAATCAAATAATAATTACTTAATGAAATTGATTAAAGGGTTAATAAATTTATGTAATCAATTAAAGATGATGACTTAATTAAAAATAATTAATTAATGATTAAAGTTGATTTATCAAGTGATTAAAGAATAATTTAACTAAATGATAATTAATTAATGTGATTGAATAATTAAGGTAATTAATTTGGGAATAATTAATTAATTTAAAAGTTAATCAATTAATAAAAGTGATTAGGGATGATCACTTAGGGTAATTAATTTAGAATAATTAATTAAATGGTAATTAATTAAAGGGTTAATTAATTAATGTAATTAATTAAGAATGATTAATTAATGAATAATTAATTATTAATAAAAGGATAATTAATAAATGATTAAAGAATAATCAATCAAAATGATTTGTAATTTATTAAGGTTAATTAACCAAGATTAGTGATTCATATGTAATTAATCTGATTTGAATTAATTAGACGATCAACTGATCTTACTTATGGATATTTGGATTCTATTGGATGATTGAATTGTTTGATACCCCTGATTGTGACGCTCTGTTTTGGTTTGAGCTGTGTTTAATGTAATTAATTATCTGCGATATTTATATCTATGATACGTGAATGGAAGATAAGCGTTATAGTTTATACCGCTTGTCAAATATTATTGTTGTACTTGAATATGTACCAATTGATGATGTTGCACTTTTATTGTGTAAAACCCCTGGACCACACTTATACACACACAAATATGGGTTGCACGGAAACGGGTTAAGTCACGGATATTTTGAAATAGTTTTAAAATTGAATTTCTAATTCAAATGGTTTTGTATATGGATTGGGTTTAAAATAAAAAGCTTTTGAAAAGGAATTTCAAAGATAAAAGTTATTTTTGAATAACTTGATTTAATTTGAATTTTAATTTAAATTTGAATTCAAAAATTTGAAATTAAATCCTATTTATGATTTAAAAAGGTTGTACAAGTTTATATGCGTTTTAAACCATTTTTAAAAAAGTTTGTTTTTGGAATTTGAATTTAACCCAAAGATTTAACTTGTATAAATGAAATTGGATTTTTCTGAAATGAAAACTATTTGTTTTCAAATAATAAAAGCTTTCATATAAGAAGTGAACTTCCAATTTGTGTTAAAAGGATTTCAAGTCTAAAATGAAAATGGTCTTCCAAGTTATGAATAAATCTTTGGAAACGGGTTTGAAAGCTATAAGTTAAATCTTTAATTTAAAGATTGGATGAGTTAATCCTAATTGAAATGGAAATTGTTTTGAAATCTTTGAATGGATCTTTGTGAAACTGGGTGAACTTTGTGAAATGAATCTTTTTGTTTAAAGATTTAAATGGCAATTTGTTTAACCATTGAAAAGAAAGGTTTTGGGTAATAAGTTGTGACTTAACTGAAATCCCATATCCATATGTTTTTAAATATTGCGCTCACTATTCGGTTTAGCCGAGAGAGGACCTTGTGTCATATAACCCATTCCGAATAGTGATACGACGTTATGGATAGCATTTAAAGACCGATGGTGAAGATCGGGTATTTGCGAGAATGATAGGATGACCTATCGATTGTCTCTGCACCGAATAGCTACGGTACAGAGATTCCCTAAGTGATGGGAGGTCCGATTGAGATTGTGAATACCCGAATTTGCAAGGGCTTCTTCGGAAGTGCCTTCGGTTCTGTTCGAACCTAGAACATACTTGTATGGATGCGTGTCTAACATTACACTTTGAGATATAAAACCAGTTTCTATCAAATACATTTCTGTTTGGTGGCGGAGATTTATTCTCTTAGCTTAACACCCTTCTCTGAGACGTACGAGCTCAGAGGTTATGTAGTTGATGGTTACTAGTGATACATTCCCAATTTGGTAATGTGGCATATGAAGTGCTGCTGATCATTTGTTGATCAAAGCATGGCTTTGTGAAAAAGCATAGCTTTGTGGACGAGACCTCATCGAGCCTCACAAACCGGTAATGGTCGAAAAAGGAAAGATGCGGCAAGGTTTCAGGGGTAGGTCCCCTAGGGTATGACCATTCCTTCTGCAAAAGGGTAATATCATGGTATGGAGCACAGATACTTACTCATGTGGGCACTGTAGTATATATTTATTATTGTGTGATGTTGTTGGTGTAGAGGATCCTCGGATAAAGGTCCCAAAGGACCAGGGGTGGCATATCTTAGGTTTTACTTCCCGGGAAGGGGGTAGCCGGCCTTGTTTGGCAGAGAGCTGGGTAAGTTCTCGGGGCGTCCCGCCAGAGGCGTTTCCCATGTGGCAATAGGAAGTTCCTTAGCCTGACCATTTGTTGGAAATCCATTCATCCAATACGCGCCTTGTACAGTTTTAGTTGTAGAGCCTGCCATTTAAAATGGCAGCTATAGAAGGCATAATATAATGATACCTATGCTGGCTAGGATTAATATTATATTTTCGAAAGGTTTTCCACTATGCACTAATAATAATATCAAAAAGAATTTTTGCGTAGTAAGCATGTTTGACTATCATAAGGAGAAATCTCCCACATGTGTGCATTTGCATTGTGTGTGTGCCGGAAGGCCTTATGATAGTTTCATTTTCCAAAAAGCATTGCGGATTTGAAAAATTAAATTCTTTGATTGTTTTTAAAGACCAAGTGTTTTTGTTTGCTCACACCAGTCCCACGACTGACCTGGAGTTTATTGTTCCCTTCCTAAACTTTAGGTGCCCACCATTTTCCACACGGGCAGTCTAGAGTTTGGTTTTTCAGATAGTCAGGTAGTAGATATCGTTTTGGTAGCCTTCAGCTTTCTGTTTGATACATTTTGGAGCCTTTGGAGTCCACGATCGGACTTGCTTATCTTTGTGCAACCTTGGTGGTGGATCAAGCTTGGAGTTTTGGAGCTTTGTCTTTGGAGCTTTTGGATCTGAGTTGCAGTATTGGATTCTGTTGAAGACTTATCTCATATTGTATCGTGTTCCGCTGTATTTTCTATTGTGTATTCTCTGATGTTGATGATTATCATTGTATCAAATTGATGTATTGGATATTGTATTCATGTTGTATCAGTGATATCATCTTTTATTTTCCGTTGTGTTATTTATCATCTAATGTTGTTGCAAGCTCCGGCGATACGAATTTGATGTTTTTTGTCGGACGTCGAGTTCGGGTAGTCACAGGTACGACATAAAACAAACTCGTAGAAGGCACGCCACGGTAGGTGACATGGCACAACTAGGAAAGGCCAGGGTAGATATACCAATTACACGTCCGGACTGTTGGTAACGCATAGCCGCAACTACCGCCTAACTCGAAACACACTCCCGAGTAAAAATAGAAGGGTGTCCACCAAATAAATCACAAGTCAGAATATAGTATCGATGGAGTGCGCCCGATAGGAGGATTGACCTCATTTGACCAGTCAATTGCTCCCGTTTTAGCCACCTTACGCCAACTCACGGGAGTCGGGTCCACGTATATACCTCATATAGGATCGTCACCACCATCCTACTTCATTATGGAATCTCCACCATGTACATAGTTATCAAAGTTGTTTTCGGTATTGGCAGAGAGTATGATAACATTCGACCCAGTCTCTTTGACAACCAATCGCTTATTACACACTGGATGGTTCTTTTACATTTCCAAATTCATTTCATAATTGATATCAAAATATCATATTTGATTCAAACCATATCACTTTCGAAATCATTACTTACTTTGGAAATCATATTCACCTTTGAAATCATATCACATTTGAAATCATAACTTCCAACTTACATTTCCCTTCCAAAAGTAAATTCACAATTTATACCAAAATATCGTATTCTCAAAACTATATCACTTTCCAAATCATATCGTTTCCAAAATCATACCTTCTTCCAAAAATCATAGTTCTAAAACAGGTTAAGTCCTTACTTCAAAATCATCATTCATTTCATTATACATTTAAATTCCAACTTAGGTTATAACATCATTTGGCCTTATTTTCTTTTTAAAACAATGAACTGAATTTAAACATTTTCACTTTACTTGGTCTGAAAATTTAGAAATAGTTTAAATAATTATAAATAGTTAAAATATTCCAAAATAGTTTAATTATAGGTAAAGTACTTTTAATTTGAATTAAGATATTTAAATAGATTAAATTTAGATTAAATATAATTAAAATAGATTACATAACTTTAAAATAGATTAATTATATTTAAAATAAATTGAAATGGTTTAATTAGTTTAAAAATAAATCAAAATGGTTTTAAAATAGATCAAAATAATTTATATAGTTAATATTAGTTAAATAGTTTAATAAATTTGAAAATATTAATAACTTGAAATTTTAAAATAATATATTTTTAAAGAAGTTTATATTAAAATATGAATTTGGAATTTCCTTTTTTATCAAATTAAACTATTCCTTTCATTTTAACATATTTGGACCATTTCAAATTTCCAAATTGACAAACCAAATTTCAATAAACTATCGAATTTCATACCATTATATCCATGCTCAAAATATCAATACGGATTACTCCAATCTCAAAATATTTCAAAGTTATTTTCAAACAAATTAAATAACTCAATTTCGATAAAATTTCATTTATACATAAAAGTTTAACTTTAAACTTCCGATTTAATTTCTTAAAGAAATTCCTTTTTAAACCAATTCGCATTTCAACACAAAACTTGATTTTCCAATAACACTTCAATTTGTATAAATCAAATTTTATTTCAAAACATCAATTGATTAAATTAAAAAATTTAACGATTTTAAAATCATTTAATTTAACCAATCCGGTGTCCGTATATAATTTTCTAGCCTAGGGTTAAGTGATACAGATATTTATCATTTCAATCCGCAATTTAAAATTTTACGGTTATGTATCATTTCAAACCGTAACCCCGAATTAATAATAAAATCCATAATGAACTTGCAGTTTATAACGATATAAAATAAAACATCCATTCAACCAATATCAACAACCCACATCCATCACAATCATCATCCAAAATAATCAATAAATATCAATATAACTGATAATCGATAATAGGCATTTACTGGCAGTTTATATCCAATAATAAATAATATAACGATTTAATTCAAATAATTTCAAATTAACTTAGGTGATGATAAAATATATCAAACAATCATAAATAAATTTCCAATCACATCATAAATTTAATTTAATAAACATAAGAAATATTAGAAGTTATGAGTGGGTTAAAACACTCACCTTTGAATTTAAATTGAATTTAAATCAATTTAAGCCCAAAATTCAAACGATCTCAGAATTTGCCTGAACTAGCTTCACAATGTCCGAAATTTGGATAGGATCCCAATGCAAGAAAATGCATCCAAATCTGAGTTTGTATGTAAAAGTTATTCGAGTTAGAAAATTAAACGATTTAAAATAATAAAAGAAAAATAAATAGGAGAACAATTACCGGCCATGACATCACCACGTTTAGGCACGCGAACCCTTCTCGTTCGACTACTCCATGACATAGCCGCCACAACCTTTCGGATTACGCTGCCTCCTTGCTCGGCTCTGACCAAATCAGAGAGCCTATCCATGACCTCCTATCACAGCCACGCCGAACGACGTAGGCCGCGATGATTCCGGTCGCCTAGTTGCTGTACGCCACCGCCGCCTTAACAGCGTCGTTTCTGGCGATTCTCTTTGCTTATGACACAAATGAGCAACACCCTCAAGTCCTGCTCGACGACACCTTCCCAACGCCACCGTCCGATCGTCGATCAGACAACAATCTACCATTAGATCGTCTAAAACCATGAATGGACGGCCCAGGTTCATTCTCGATTTCTAGACAAACGGTGCATCGAATTGAAAAAAGAATTATTGTAGAAGATTACACACATCAAGAGCTTCGAAATGATATATAATTTGATAAGATTTGGAGGAGTTTGATTTTTGGATTTGAATTTGATTTGAAATGGAATTGGGAATTTATTTGTCTGCCATTGGGAAGAGGAGGAGCAAATGAAATTGTACGTACTGAAATCAAAAATAAGAAATGAACTAGGGTTTATAATGATATATATATATAGACAAAACAAAATAGAAATGAATGAGCTCGATTGGTTTTGAATGTTGAACAATAAACGACCCGGAAAGCCCGTTTCGACCCCAGAACGAAAATGGGTCAACCCATATATCAAAATAGATGTTTTAAATGATTTTAAACTTAATGGAACAGATTTCAAGTCCTAATTCCATCATATGGAGAAGTTGTGATAAAACCAACTTATTTCAAATTGATTTCAATTAAATTGATTTCTAGGCATTTCGAGCCCGTACGATCAAACGACAAGTCTGATCGCTACGAAACTTGAAATCCTACAATAATTCACCGTTACGGATTTGATGAAACTAGTTTCGTCGAAATCCAAGTCGGTGGCCAAAATGGCTATTTACACGTTAATTAAATAAATTAATAATTAATTAATTAAATCACTTTTTTAGTTTAAATTTTTATAATTTACAACTTCTGTCATTTTTTATTTCTTAATCATTTAAAATAATTTAAACAAATTTAGATGTCAATTTAAAATTGATTAATTCATCAATTTCAGTGTTTAATTTCAATTTCATTAAATTCAGAAATTATAAATTAAATTCCAAAATCTATTTATTAAATTATTAAACCTTGTTATTCAAGTCTTTTATTACAATAAGGATATAACTAACATTGGTTTTTATCTTTGTGCATTAACATTTTCCAATTTCATCTTAATTTCTATTTACGTAATATTTAAATATTAAATTTTATTTAATTGCAATTAATGCAATTATTAAATTTGAATTCCAATAAATTAATAAATCTTGACTTCCATTCTTTTTATTCAACCCATTGTCATATTATGAATAAAGTTAACATTATTTCCAAATATTAACTTAATTTGCATTAACATAATATTAAATTATAATTATTGTAATTGATTTCTAATTTAAACTAACAGGCTAAATAAACTGGTAAAATACAATAATTATTACCATTAACTTTTAATTACACTATAAGTTTATTGCTTTCAAATAAAGGTTATAAATACTTACATAACACCAATTTTATTCAATTACCGTTTAATATGTATTATTTCATTGGTTAATTCAATATTTCTAGTTGGTTTCCTCATATTCAATTTATGGCCAAGTATAACTTTTATATATTATTTCAATTAAATTGGAATTCATTCAATTTATTAATAATTAACTTAAATTGACATTGTTACCGTTAATTCTAGATATTGTTTCATTCATAACTCACAATTTTTTATTTATTTCAACATTAAAGTGCAAAACTTAACTAAATTAACAAATTTTAATTATCGAAAATTATGGGTCATTACAACGCACGGCAAAAACTGCAAATTGATTTGCCGTATCGGTACCTGATTTTTAACGTTTAGGCTTCTCTATGACCTCGCATTTTTTCACCGTGTGAATCAAACGACTAGTTGTGTTTAATAATTTATGAATTGAACCGATGTCCTTTTCTATTCCCCATGTTAAATTCATATTTCTGTCTAGTCCTTTCAATCCCCATACTCTTTCTCTCCTCATTTTGTTCTGAAAGAAAATTAATATAGAACTAATATATATTGCTGCTTAAAGCTCATTTGTGCCGTGATTTCCAATTGCTACCTTCATAGCCGAAACCTGCCCATCTCCACTGCAGCTTCATTCACTTGACCAGACCAGATCTACCTAAGTCTTATTCCACCACCTTGACTCTGCCTCGCCACCGTGTGCAGTGCCTCCGTTCCCACTCGTCCACCAAACACAACCATCACCAACCGCGGTCCTCCTCCCTGACAGACTTCAGCCCACATCCATCCGATCACCTATCCAGCCACACGAACCTGCTCTGCCTCCTTCCACTTACCTTAACGCAGCAACTAGATTCAACCCTCCACCACTCTCCCTCTGACCTCACAGCGAGCAGTCCGCCTCAGTTTCCACCAGAACCACTAATAACTCCCCTGCCGATTCATCGCAGCCTTATCACTAGATCCACCGCCTTCTTCCCACGCAGCAGCAGCATCATCACCATCTCCGGCTCTTTGACCTCTTCGCCTTGCCCTCCATGCAGCGGCCACCATCACTGAACCCATACCTTCACCTCCCTCCGCCTGGAACCCTACCGGGTGTGGCCGCGACAGCCCAACTCACCACCCTACCCGAAACTTTAGCTTCTTCACCTGCACACGTAGCCACTCCATTCCCCAGCCGAAAGCAACCCTCAAGCCTTCGCACAATTTCCACCCCCCCCCCCCCCCCACCACCGAACAATGGCTACTGTAGTCGATCTGCCTCATGAACCCAGTAGTCGCCCTAACAATTTTTTTATTTATACATTTATATATATGACTATGTTTTTATGTATATACTCTTACATAGAACCGGTTTTATCAAATTACGTTTTATATATAGGTTATATAAGTTATATATCATCTGTTGTTTATATATATAGGTTATGTAAGTTGTATATATTCTGTGGTTTGTATATATATATATATAAGTTTATATATGATTCATTTAAGTTTGTATTGATTTTTATAATAAATATTATTAAGTTTATATATATGATAATGAAGTAAGTTTATATTGATTTTTATAATATAGTGCATGTAAGTGTATATATTGGTTTATATAAGTATACATGAGTTTAGTTTTCAAATATACGTGGAGATTTTATTTTATATGTGTTTAAATTAAATATTGATTTGAAAACATATATATATATATATCAAATATATGTTTTTAAATTGATTTTAGAGATAAAATTTATGTGCATAACATATATTTCATTGAGTTTAATCAAGTTAGCTTGATTTGTTTTCATCAATTCCAAACTATCTACTTTGCCGTCGAATTCGTGTTCATCGTGTCGTGCTTTGGAATTTGTTGTCTGGATTCGTAGCTTGTTCTGTTTTCTCTAGCCTCGTAAGGTGAGCAATCACTCATGATTAACAATTCTTATATTTAAAAAATTTAATTCACATTGAAATGACAATTGAAATATGCTGTTAAATTTGAACTGTTAATTATTTAATTACTATATATGATATGCCATTAACTATAACTGCTCACCTATGACATATGACACCTTGTATATATTATATTTAAATTTGTTACTAATGATATATGACTATTGTTGATATGTTATATTATTATCATATTTGTTCTCACTCTGTAAGTTCCCTATTAGTTTAGAATTTCCTATGGGTTGAAATGATACATACCCGAACGATTTTTATAGATTAAGGGAAAATTCGTTTTGGGTTGAAATGATAAACTTAAGTTATTTTCATTGATTTTGAATTTTGGAATTGCGGGTTGAAATGATATATACTTGCGAACATTAAATTTTAAATTGCGGATTAAAATAATAAATATCTGCATCACTTGACCATAGGTTAGAAAGCTATATACGGACATCATTGGTCAAATTTAAATGATATCCAAAATTTGAAAGGAAATATATGGTTTTTAATAGATATTGATTTTTCAAATTATAATACAAATATTTATTTACTATATGTAAAAAAATTAGATTTTTAAATTCATATGTTTTGGAAATTTTAAAATTATTATTTAAGTTTTAAAATGTAAAGTATAAAATCTTACTTATAACTTTATTATATTTTTTATATATAAAATAAGATTTAAAAGAGATTTAATAATAATAAGACTTAATTTAACAATAATTAGTAGAATAAAATTTAATAAGAATATAATTTAACTAATATATATTATGTTTCAACTATTTTTTTAAAATTTATACAAATATTTCAAAAAGGATTTTGTAATAACTTTAATTAATGGAGGTTGGGGAGAATTGAATTTAAATAAGCACTGATTTGAAATTTTATTTGTTAAGAATTGAATTTTAAAAGAAAAGGTTTGATTTGAATTTATTGATTTGAGATTTTAAAGGGTAAGATTTTATTACTTAATTTGATAAAAAGTGATTAAATGAACATTTCAACTTTAAATAAAATTGAAATTGAATATTTTGTAATATGAGATTTTACTGAATGGTTATTAAAATGTTTAAGTGAATATTTTCAAACTTAAATAGAATTAAAAAGTTGAATTATGAAATATAAATGAAATTTATTAAATTTGGTTATTGTAAATATTTGAATAATTAAACTTTAAAACCTATTGAATTTGAAGTGGTGTAAATTTGTAGTTCAAACCAGGATCGAAATTGATATAAATATTAAATAGTTTAATGAGAATTTGAATTTGGTCTTTAACCTTTATAATTGAAAACATTGAATTAAGATTGATTTAAAATGAATTTTGGAACTACAATTGATTTTAATTGATTGGTGAAATTTGAAAGAAACAATTCAAATTTGAAATTTTATTTTAGTATATTTAACTATTTTCAATATATAAACTATGTTAATACATAATCTATTTTAATCTATAACCGATTTTAAGTATAAACTGTTTTAATCTATAACTATACAATACATATACTAATTTCAATATTTAAACTGTTTGTAACGACCTGGGATTTTGGTCATTAAATTTTGAACGTTAATTTATTTTTAAATGTTGGATTTGAAATATTATTTCATTTGAATACGGAAGAATTAATGAAATGGTTTAACATTTCAAATATAGTGATAACTTGGATTTGGGTAAATATAAATTTAATATTTGAAATTGGGCAAATATGAGAATCTGGAGTAAAATGGGAATGGAAAATGATTTTTAAAGTTGATTTAAATTCTATCTTAGAATTATCATTCAGGATTTTTGAATGGGATTAAAAGTCGATAAGTAAGAAATTGAAAATTTATATATTAATTTAATGGTGAAAATTAATAAACGAGAATAATGTAAATAATTGAATTTTGGATTCTAACGAATCAAAATTATTTGTTATAGGGATATGAATTCTATTTAAACTATAATGGAGTTAGTAAAAATTTAAAATTGAAATTTTAAACGACTTCGACGATTTTGAAAATCGCTCGATTTAATCGACGCGTTAAAATAGCCTTTCGGGGCACAGTCTCGAAATTTGACGAAACTTATTCGATTTTATCCGTAATAGTGTTTTATTATCGAATTTCAAATTCCATAACATTTGGAGCTACCGTTTGCTCGTACAGGATAGAAACGCGTTGAACTAACTATCGAAAATTTAATAATTTAATTTGATTCAAAAAGCTATCTTTCCCATACGATCGATTTAGGCCCCGAAACATGTTCCATTGTGTTCCGAGTGCGGGTAAAACATTATAAACGTTAGGCGACACGTTTCGTTCGGAGATCGTTTGAAAAAACATGTAAATTGGTGAAAATAAATAATAAAATAATAAATATAATCCTATATATACACTCTCCTACAGTAAAACCCTAATCTCCTAATGTAGCCGCTAGAATCAAAACAATGGACGAAATGCAGTGAACTTCCTCCTCATTTTTCTCCTCATCCACGCAATGTTAGACAAAATCACCAACTAGGACGTTGTAGAGCTCGGAGAGGCGAGTAAATCCAATGGTCAAGATCATGTGCAACGTGGTGGATCGCTCATATTTTGACCACGTTTGTGCAGCCTTTGATGGGTTATTCTGGAGTGACGGCGAAGATATAGGGGTGCGACCTTCGATTGTAGGTGAGGTGGAGCTGGGGCCTCGACGTGGTGGTAGGTGATGGGGTTTCGGTCGTGTAGGAGTGGAGCGGCAGTTCAATACGATCGTTGAACTTTGGGTTTTGTCCCCCTGTTAGCAAACGTGAAGAAGAATATATGAGCGACTTCGATTTCCTCAAGTCGGCGTATGGCTGTGATATGTTTTAATATAAAAAAAAAGAAATTCTATTTATATAAATTTATATTCAATCTTTAAAACCTTGTATCTTTGTCATACGAGGTCGGAATCGTATGAAACCGGCGGCACTGGAATCGCAGCGATGAATACTACGTGCTGAAGCAGTTTTGGAGTCGATCGGGGCTAGCAAAAATTTTAGGTTAAATCGAACGTTTCGATTTAATTTAAAATTTGAGCGTTTGGCGAATTAAATTCAAGGTGAGTTAATCTCACTCAATTTTGGACTGCTAACGATTAATTTTAAATAGTTAAAATTAATAAATGATTGATTTGTTAAATTGATGCATTTTTATCAATTGGATGTGATATTATATATAGCAGTATATATAAGTATTGGAGTGACTGATATTCCCGCATATATATAGCGGATAAGACCCTATGCGCTCCGCATAATAGCGGATGACCCTATATACCACGATATTCCACCTCGAAGTGGAATTAATATTTTTGTGTTGTGCTAACATCTATGGATGCAGGGAAACAGGTTGGAGGGATCCAACTGGATTCCTCAAAAATGTTAAATTCAATTCCATATATAGTGATATATGTTTTGTTGAATAATCCGTGATAGGTTATTATGTGATCTGAATTGATTGAATGTTATGGAAGTTAACCTAGATTTTTGGTGTTTTCTAAATACCAATAAAAATATATTTTTTTAAATTGTAAAGAATTGTAAACAGGGATTTTTGGAACAAAAGTATATAAAAGGATTTCTAAATGATAAATCCGTAAACGGTGCTTGTTTAAAAATAAAAGGTTTTAAATATCAATATTTAAAGTATTTGAAGGATAAAAGCAAATTGGGATATAAGTATAAAATTGGTTATACTAGAGTTTAGTAGGATTTCCAAATTTATGGAATGAAATTGGAAATCGCGAAAATTGGGTTTGTATTAAAAAGAGAATTTTTTATTATTAACTTGATAATTTTTTAAAGGTGTTAAAATATTATGGAGAATTAGTTGTTTTAAGTATTTTAAATTGTTTAAAGCATATTTTATTATTAATTAGTTACTTTATAATGATTATTAAAAATTTACTATTATTCAAGCATTAGTCAGCATTATTATTTTTAAGATAATTATTAAATATTAATATTTCTTTGTATAGTAACTTTTATTTAAGTATGTTTGACTAGATTTAACTTGAAATTTATTTTAGAATCTACAAGCATTATTTTGAGATAATTTCTAAAAATAAAGTTTTTGAAAAGTAATGGCATACTCGCATGGCGTAAATCAAAGGCAGTGAGTACCTTGAGTTAAGTCTTGGATTTCTTTGGGATAGAGACGTAACCATTGAATTGTGATCCATGGTTTGATACCATAGTGGTATTTTCCACATTATTTTTAAACGGTTTTCAAATGCTTTTGAAAAGATGGTTTGTAAATTTACTAAATTCGATAGGATAAGTATGTATAATCTAGAGAAAGAGATTTATGTAATTAAAGTTAAATTAAAAAGAGATTAATATTTTTAGTGAAAAATGGAATAATCTGGTTGAATTGATTGTTTATTTGATAGTTAAATAACCGACTATCAAATCTGGACCTAAATATAACTTTGGAAATATCTAGAAGTACGAGGGTTATATGGTACAGTTACCGTTCGAGGTGCTATATAGCACGTATAAACTCGTCTCGTTCTTCTAGGAAGTTTATAAGGAAATCCATCCACTAATAGTTAGGAGGTGATCTCCAATCTTATTTTCGTATGTTTATTTCCTAAAGAACCGTGGTTGAATTTACCGGAAATAGCGAACGTTGTTTCATAGAGACCAGGATCAGATTTATGATCTGGAAACCACTTCGATCCGACGAGTATGTTTTCAAAATGAAGACAAGAGAATGGAATTGAAGATGGAGTAGTGAAGTGCAAGGGCTAATCGCTACTAATCCTGAGGGTGATTCTAGAATGGATGTAGTAGGAATAGTGCCTTCGGTTCCGTTCGGATGATGAATGGACTTGTATGGATGAATTCTATCGGTACATTGTCATTGGAGGACAATGAGCATTCTACTGAATATTTCTAAAAAGGTAATTGTAGCCTCTAGCCTCATCAACCGGAAATAACTGAAAAGCATAGGAGATGCAGCAAGGCTTAGTGGGTAGCACCCAAGTAGGGTATGCCTATCACCTTTATAGATAACCTCGGATATTATCACTACGTGTGAAAGGAGCTCGGAAAGGGTGGAAACACCCGGGGTGATAGCATATTCAGTCTATCCAGGTCAAGGATAGTCCGGTCTTGTGTTGGCAAGGATCGATAGGTTCGATCTCAATACTATTATTCTAGACATGTACTTTTATAGGTGGTACCCCGATGCCTAGTCATTCGGTTGGAATCCATTCTCCAATAAGCGTCGTACGGTTTTGATTATGCCCAACTATGCAAGAATGTGAGATGCAAGCATTTCAGCTATTTGAATAAGTATTTTTACTGTGACGACCCGGAATTTAGAGCAATATCAATTTAATAATCTTTGTTAATAATTAAATTGATTTGATAATTTTACATTATAAATTGATAAGTTAAAATTCTTTTAAAGGCTAATAATAATAATTTGACAATAACTATTAATATTTTTCTTAACAATATAAAATAGGCAAGTTTAATTCTTTTGAACATTTATAATAGTTTGATTTGGAAATATTTATTCTAGCAATTTAAAATTGGTAAGAATTATTTTTCAAAAGTTAATCAAAATATTTTCCATTTATAATATATATACTGGTATATCTTGTAAATAGGGAGTTTTTAATGTAATAAAGACTATATATTCAAATTGTAATATATATATGAATGTATATATTGTGATTTGAAATTGTGTTTTAAAATTTATTATAGTAATTATCACATCTAATGTTAAAAATGTTTTCCATTTGAAATATATATATATTTGTATATATTAGAAATAGGAAAAAATATTGATTTGAATTTAATAAGTATTTGCAAACTTTAATAAATATATAATTTGTAATTTGAAATGTTAATTTGATTTAATACTTTTGAAAATAATATTTAAGATTTAAATTTTAATAACAAAGTTAATTTCTTATTTATTATAAACATATATTTTAAGTTTTTATTTTATTTAAGATTTAAATGTAAAGGTTCATTTGTTTTAACATTCTTTCATTTTAATTTTAACACAAGATAAATTGTTTTAAAATTTTTATATAAGGAGTTAAACTCAATTTCTCAAATTTATTAACATATGTTATATAGTTTTGATTTAAAAATAATAATAATAATAAGTTATTAGTTAATAAATGTTCACATGAATTTGATTTTGAATATTTATTAAAATCTAAAACTTGTTATTAAAAGGATAATTACATAAATATTACATAATTACTTATATATATATATAGTTTAAATGAATTATAAATAAGAAAATAACATTTAAAATATTAATTAAAATTAAGAACATTTGTAAAACATTAATAAACCTTAAATAACACTTGTAAGACATTAATTTAAACATAAGGACATTTGTAAACTTAGGAGCATATGTGTAAGTTAACTAAGAACTTGAAGTGACAAATGTAATTCTCTTGTAAATTTAATTTAAAATTAAACTGTAAAATAAGAACAAAAGTTTTTCTTTCAGCTAAGATTATTTCTTCATTTCAACAAAATTACAATACAAAAACAAAGAAAAAAAATGAAAACTATAGAGAAATTTGAAAACAAGAAGTTAATCTGGAAAATTCAAATCAAAGAAAAAGGGAATTCAACATAGATCTTCAGTTTTTCTAATTCAATCAGCATGCAAAATTTGATTCAACAGCAACAGATTGTTTTCAACATGCAAAACTGGAATAAATCAAGAAATTCGAGAATTTCACAAGCGTGGAAACATTTTATGTCCTCTGCATATTTAGGTGAGTAAATGAAATTTTTAAAAACAGTTTAAATCTTGATTTCAACTTGGTATTGTGATGGATATCATGATGATTTATGGAATTTCTTAAATTAAATTGAATGCATGTTGAATTAAATATATGTGAATGCCTGTATTGTTCATATGGTCTCTGTGTATATTACAGTCACCAAATTTTAGATGATAAAATCAATAACTCAGCGTTGGATTTGAATTGGACTTTGATTTGTATATGGAAGTTGTTTGAAATCAAGTAATCTATCAGTTAAAAATAGTTATAGAATTTTAAATTGAATGATCAGCTCATATTTTTCAAATTTACAGTAAAAATCAATTTGGGGCAAAAAAAATTTGAATTGAATTTTAAGTTTCGATTACGTAATTGAATTCATGATGCTAAATCATGATTTTTAATGGTTGAATCTCGATTTTTAGTTAGGTTATTAGCGAGAATTCCCGAGTTTTCTATTTTGGACATTTTGGCCAATTTATGGCAATCGACGACGAACGGAGAGCCATGGTTGAACACGAAGGTGAAGGGGGCAACGGCGATCATGGGAAAAATAGATTAGGATTTTATTAATAATCGAAATGGCCGGAATTGATCGAGTTAGGGTTTATTACTATGTGTTATGTCGTCGTTGTTCATATGAATTTTCGGCGACTAGGGGATACCGGAGTCAAGAGCGAGGGATTCTGGAGGTGATGGAAGTTGCGACGTGGCTTCGGGGAGGAGGACGAGGCATCTCGTGGCAAAGATCGTCGGCGCCGAACCGTTTTTAGTTGAGTTTGGTTCAGGCAGTTTGGGTTTGTGGTCGAATTTTTGTATTTCAATCGAAATAGAGTTTCTCGGTTTTGCGAAGTACTGTAGGGGTCGAGAGATACTCGTCGTTGCCGCGACGATGATCACTGGTGGAAGGAGGGGCAGTGCATGATGCACGCGTGCAAAGTGTATCAGGAAGTTTGATTGTTTGGAAGAAGAAAGGTTGTACTCGGGCATGTGTTCGAGGAAATTCGAGTTTTACTCGAAGTAGGTGTAGGGTTTGGGGGATACTCGGGTTGACGCGAGATTTTGTGTGGGTTACTCGGGTTTTTATCGAGCAGAATTTTGGTTTGGGTATAGGGAGTTTTAAAGGTTTTAAAAATGTAACAATAAGGTTTTAAAAAGTTTTGAAAATAAAGGAATTTGATTTTTATAGATAATTAAAGTTTTAAACAAAAATAAAACAAGTGTTCTCTTATAAACTAATTTGATTTCAAAGTTTAGTTTTTAACAAGTTTTTATACTTTGAAATATAAAAGTTTTTAAAATGAAATAAGTGGATTTTTAATAATAAGTTGTATTAAATTTTATTAAATAACTTTGGGAAGTTCAAACATTTTAATTTGAATATTTCAATGGTTTTAATTAAAATTGATTTCTAAAGTGTTTCATTTTAAATAAGTTAGATAATAAAAATTAAGAGATCAATAAAAATAAAGATTATCTTTAGTAATTTAGAATTTTGATTTAATTAAAGATAATTAAATTTGTAAAGATAATTAAGATAATTAAATTATTAACCATTGAAAAGTTATTGGTTAATATAAATGATTTGATTTAGATAATGGTTTTCTTAATTAAGAATCTTATTAAAATATAAGAAGTTAAAGAATCATTTAATTAAATTTAAATGATTAGTTAAATAATTAATTAAGTAATTTATTAGTGATTAATTAAGGATAATCACTTTGGAGTTAATTAAGTATAATTACTAGGTGAGATAATTAAGTAATTAATTACAGAAGGTAATTTAGTAAGAGATAATTACTTTATGAAAGTAATTAAGGTGGAAGTGATTAAGAGTTAATCACTTGTGCTATTAACTAAAGAATTAATTATTATAATTAATTAAAGGTTTAAATTTAGTTATTAATTGAAGATTAATTAATTAATAAAGGGATTAAGAGAATTTAATAATGTGATTAATTACTTGTTAAAGTAATTAATTAAGAAAGAATTTAATTAATGGAAGTAATCATTAATTAATGGAAATAATTAATTAATTGTTAATTAATAACTTAAGGATAATTAATTTATAATTAAGTTTTAATTACAAAATGTAATTAAAAAGTAATTAATCAAACGTGATTAATTAAAAGTAATTAATCAAAGGGATTAATTAAAATTAATTAATCAAAGGTGATTAATTAAAGTAATTAATCAAAGGGATTAATTAAAAGTAATTAATTAAAGCTGATTAATTAAAAGTAATTAATTAAATGTGAGTAATTAATCAAGTGTGATTAATTAAAGGTGATTAATCAGGTGTGATTAATAAAAAGATAATTAAGGAATAATTATCAGAATAATTGAAGAATAATTAATCAAGTGTGATTAATTTAAAAGGGTAATTAAGAGGTAATTACTTGGTATAATTGAGAAGTAATTAATCAAGACGATTAATTAATATTGTAATTAAGGAATAATTACTCAAAGTAATTAAGTAATAATTAATCAAGGGAGATTAATTAAAGTGGATAGTTAAGTGATGATTAATTAATTAATTTGTAATTAATTAATGAATAAGTAAGTTGGATTGATGATAATCCAAGGAATTAAGTAAGGAATTAAATTAATTAAGGATCAGTTAAGTTAATTAAGTTTGGATCAAACTTGTTTATGGTTGATCGGTGATTGGATGATAAATATCATTGGATGAGTTAATGATATTGGACGTCATTGATTGATATGTGATGATATGAATGTGATATATCTGAGATGTGATATATATGCTGCTTTGTGATATGTATGGATGAATGTGATAATAGTGAATTGTCTATCTGTGTGTTGTGAATCATCCATTTATGTTAAGTGATATTCTGAATATCTACTGTTTAAATCCCTTAAGTACAACTTGGACATTAAAATGGCGTTTGGATTCGAAGAGACCGGGATCGGGTTTCCATATTTGGATATCGGAAAACCACACCGATCCAACATAAACGTTAGGTCGTGAATCCAAGTGGAGCAAGTGAAGACTCGAGGTGTAAGAACTATACGTCAGTATAACTCTATGGGTGATTCCGTGATGAGTTTGACGGAAGTAGTAATTACAGGTTCGAGATGGTGATTCAGAGTGCAAGGGCTATGGTCATTGACTCTGAGGGTGATTCCAAAATGAGTGCAACGAGATAGTGCCTTCGGTTCCGTTCGAACTCGGAAAGGACTTATATGGATTGAATGCTTTCAGAACATCATCAGGCGGACGATGAGAATTCTAAGATAAATGTGTCCTATAAAGGTAATCGCGGCCTCAAGCCTCATCAACTGGGAATGGCTAAAATAGGGGAGGTGCAGCAAGGTTAAGTGGGTCATGCCCAAGTAGGACGAGATTTACCCCTGTCTAGAAGTCCCTTTATATTCGGCTGTGTGGGGCAGTTGATTGCAACAACTGCCAGGGTTGTCTTATTCGGGACTGTCCAGTAAGGGATGGTTCCGGCCTTGTGTTGCAGGGGAGTTAGGGTGGCTCGTCAGTACGGTGATCTAGGCCACGTACTGTGACGGGCGGTACCCCAGTAGCCCTGCCATTGGTGGAAAGCCATTTTCCCTACGAGACCCTATGGTTTTGTTTGTATTACCCACTTTTTTGGCTAGTAGCTGGAATTTAATAATGTGACAATTTCGGTTATTTCTTATTTACTTGAAAACCCAAGACACTATTGTAATATCACTGGATTTCCTATCAAATGTTTTGGTTAGAGTAAGGTAAAAACTTTTCCATGTTTATGTGTGGGAAGTCTTACGTGATACCTTTTCTTTTCAAAGGATTTTCTAAAGTTAAGCAATTCTAAACCATTTACTCACACCAGACCCATGTCTGACCCGAGTGTTTATTTTCTGTTTTATTAAACTCTTGGGTACTCATATTATGTATGAGTAGTAGAATGATTTAGGTTATCTCTTGATGAATTCTGGAGGAGCTTTGGAGCAGGAGGCTTCAGCGTGTAGATATAGTTAGAGTTTCCGCTGTGATGTTATTTTGTATGATGTTATTGTATTGTATTAGACAGAAATGTTATAACTGTCTAAATTGAGATGTATAGTTGTGTACTCTGATGTATATGATACTAAATATATGTTATATATTATATTTCATTTCGTTCTGCTGTGAGATTCTGATGTATTGTTGTTCTTTCTTCTCTTTCTTTTCTTCTTCTGTCCCTTTCTTTCTTAATTAGTGATGCGTCTTTCTGGTGTTAGAAAGTTGGGGCGCTACATTTACTTAGGTACTATTATAATATCAGATGATTTTGATATGAAATGTTTTGGTTATCATAAGGTAAAAACCTGTCGTGTTTAGATGTGGCATGGTCTTATGATATACCTTTGATTTTCAAAATATTTTGATAACTTTAATAATTCAAATTGAGTGTATTTTCTCACGCTAGTTTTCTAGGCTGACTCGGATGTTATTTGATGATAATGCTCAAGTCAAACCGTGTATTTCAAATTCAGGTTAGAATGCTGTGGAGCTCAGGAGATGAGCTGGATGGTGAAGAGGTATTACTCGTACTTGTTTATTTCCGTTGTAGTGTTTTTGTTTGAAATTACCTGCATTTTTGAGGGCAGGTTGTTATAACTGGCTAGGCAAGTAATTATTGATTTGTGTACTCTGATGTGAAATATGTATATTACAGTTTCTGATTTATGTAAAGAGCTATTGATATTGTATATTATTAAGTCCGTTGTGAGATTCTGTTTTCTTAGTTTTCTTCTTCTTTTACCTCCTTCCTTTTATCTCAACAATCTGTCTTTTCGGCACTCGATCATTCGGCATGTTATACGATGGACGTATTTATGTCAATTTTCGAGGGTCATAGAGGACGGTTCGTCGCATTGTGGTATCAGAGCGAGGTTGGCGATATACCTAGGCTTTGGTGAGAATTATTTATAAAAGATAGAGTCAGTAGTACTCTAGAATGAGTCTGAGTGTATTAATAGCTATGAGCACGTAATTGTTAGTGAAAATAAAATGTTTTTATATTGTGTTGACTTATCGATTGAGTGTTTATGAATTCTGGTCGGTACGGGAAGTACAACCATATCGATAGGGGTTTCTAAACTCTTAAACAAGGTAAACCGGCATAGTATTGTTTTAGAATGGGTAAATGAAATAATTTTACCCAAAATTATATTTGAGAAAAATCTTCTAAAATTATTATATATAATTGAATGTTCCGTTGTTAATATTATAAAAAAACAGATTATAAAATTTAAAATGGTTATGTATATATATATATAACCAAATAGAAATCTATAACTAAGATTTATACAAAGGGGTATAACTAAAATTTGATTTAAACTAGGAATTAAATCCCGAAAATTTTGGAAAATGTTTTAAATGAATTTGAACTAAGTGTTGGAACTTTTAAGCCTTGAGAATTTTGGAAATGTTTTCACAAAATGGTTTGTGAGGAATAATGGAGTGGTATTTGAAAATGTCTTTGGAATAGAAATTGTTTTAAAATGGATTTTTGAAGTAAGGAAGCACTGAACTCACTTTAGTCTCTAGAAAATAACTCTGGTGATGATGGCCATATCATCAGTATTCATTTTCGAGTTTCTAAGTGATGGATTGCTACCGTGGTGGTTGACTAAGATTATTTTCTTTGACTTTTTTGATAAACAAGTTTGGTTTTAGAAATTTCCAAAAGGAAATTGTTTGGGAAAAACCAAGTTGTTTTGAAAATCTGAAAGTATGATATGTTATGTACCAAAGTGATATTTGTATATTTGTGATTTCAAAATGTTTTGAAATAAACCGGGTAATTGAATTCTGGGACTTCTATAGAAATGATTTAAAAAGTTAAAAAGATCAGTTATTGAACTCGTAATTTAAAGTTGATATAGATAAGAAAAAGAAATGAAAATTTTAATCCTGGAATTGAAAGTTAAGTTGAGTAAATTAAAGTGAATATGATAGGTTGGAATTTAACTTAAGATAAGTTAAATAAAATTGAAATTGGACTTGATTTGGATGGAATGTCAAGCTGGAAGTGTAGAATGTTTTTATAACTATAAGTTATAATTATTGAATGAAATGGATATACTTAAGCTATTAAGTGATATAGATAATCCAAAGTTATGATGATAGGATGTAAAAGGAACTTAAGTAAGTAAAATGGGATTTTAAGTAAATAAGTTTTGAACTTATGAATTGAAATAAAATAGTAGACCTAAATGAAAATGGTGATATTATAGTAAAGAAAGGAAATTCAAAATTTTGAATTTTATTGGGGAGTGAATTGAGATTGACTAAAGTAAAATATAATATGAATGGTGAAGTTTTGATATAACTATATGTTATAAATATAGAATGTGAATAAAAATTAAGTGGAAATTAAAGAAATTGTGAAAAAAATAAGTTGTATAACTTATAAAACTGAAAAAGTGGGACCAAGTAAAATGGTTAAGTATTGGATAACAAGAAATGAATTCAATTTAAGGGTAAATGAATTGAGTATGAATTGAAATATGACTTGGAGTAAGATGGGATATGAACTTAAGTTATAAATTGACTGTGAACTTACGTAGTGATATGGAATATTTATAATATACATTAGAGATAATTATATAAAATGGTCCTTAAGTGTTATAGTATAAATTGGATATGCTAAGTAAATGAAAGCGAATAAATTGAATGAGAATCAATTTAAAATGAATTATATTTTTATTGCCATGGAAACTTAACTTAAGTTTATATGTATGAAATGGATACATAAATAAATTAACAAGGATTGGAATGTTGTTTAATACAACATGTAACGAATAAAGTGGTGAATAACTTAAATAGGAATCAAATGGAAAATAGAAACATTGATTTAGAATCAATTTAAAAGGAAATAAATTGGAGTTAATAAAATGGATTGGCATATAATAAAAGTCAACAACGAATGAAATGCAAATAAAATTAATTGCGAATCAATTTGAAATTCAATAGAAGTGAATTTATGTGTGTAAGGCACATATAAATCAATTTGGAATGAATAGGAGTTTGTATGTTGTAAATATGAATTGAATGTAATAAATTTGGTTGTAAATCATTTTGAATTGAATGAAATGATATATATGATATATGGATCCATGGAAGAAAATATATGGATCCATGGAAGAAAGTAAATTTTTTGTTGGAACCTTAAGTTGCATGTGAATATATGATTGGCATGTTTGGTTTATGGAGTTTATATCTTTAGCCAGTTAAACAAATGAAATGTTATAAAATTTCAAGTTTATAAAAACGTATGCGCTTATTTTGGAGTAAGTACAGCTATAGGAGGCTATTGGATAGAGTTTGGGTTGCGTAAATGCATATAAAATAGGTCGCTCGATTAAAACGCTAATATGAGGTATGCCTATACAATAAAATAAAGAAATGATAATATATTGATATTTATTTTGTTTTCCGACGTATGGGTCAGTGTATATATATTTATCTCTTTTGTGATGTCAAAAAAGGCTCTTCTTAGAAAGGAGACGCTGTCAAAAAAAATCGAGAATTTAGGATGTTAGAATTTTTTTGAATTTTTTGGAAATATTTTGGTTAACTAGAAAAGTTGATTTTTGGAACGGTGTTAGAATCAAGATTTTTGAGTTAGAAATGGAAACAAATGGTTTTGGATTAATCTAAAAGAGGTAGGGAAGTGAACGTAGGATTTTAACTAAGTGGGTTTTGGGTAAGTAAATGGGTTTGGGGGCATTTTTTCTACCTCGACAAATTTTGAGGACGAATTTTTATAAGGGAAAGGAATGTAACGACCTATAATTTTGTTGTTGAATTTTGAACGTTAATTTATTTTTAAATGTTGGATTTGAAATATTATTTCATTTGAATACGGAAGAATCAGTGAAATGGTTTGACATTTAAAATATAGTGATAAATTGGATTTGGGTAAATATAAATTTAATATTTGAAATTGGGATAATATGGGAATCTAGAGTTAGACGGGAGTGGAAAATGATTTTTAAAGTTGATTTAAATTCTATTTGGATTAGAATTATAATATTGGATTTTTGAATGGGATTAAAAGTCGATAAATAAGAAATTGGGAATTTATATATTAATTTAATGGTGAAAATTAATATATGAGAATAATGTAAATAATTGAATTTTGGATTAAAATGAATCAGAATGATTTTTACTAGGGATATAAATTCTATTTAAATTATAATGGAGTTATTAAAATTTTAAAATTGAAAATTTAAACGGTATCGATGATTTTGAAAATCGCTCGATTTAATCGACGCATTAAAATAGCCTTCTGTGGCACAGTCTCGAAATTCGACGAAACAACTTCCATTTTATCCGTGATAGTATATTATTATCGGATTTCAAATTCCGTAACATTTGGGGTTACCGTTTGGTCGTACGGGATAAAAATACATTGAAATAAATATCGAAAATTTAATAATTTAATTCGTTTCAAAAAGCTATCTTTCACATACGATCGAATAAGCTCCGAAACATGTTTCATTGTGTTCGGAATGTGGGTAAAACATTATAAACGCCACGCGGAATGTGTCGTTTGGAGATCGTTCGAAAAATCATGTAAATTGGTGAAAATAATAATCAAATAATAAATATAATCCTATATATACACTCTCCTATAGTAAAACCCTAATCTCCTAACATAGCCACCAGATTCAAAACAATGGCCAAAACGCAGCGAACTTCCTCATTTTTCTCCTCATCACGCGTTGTTAGAAAAATCACCAACTAGGATGTTGTAGAGCTCGGAGAGGTGAGTAAATCCAACGGTCAAGATCCTGTGCAACATGGTGGATCGCTTAGATTACGACCACTTTTGTGCAGCCTTTGTTGGATTTTTCCAGAGCAATGGCAAAGATATAAGGGTGTGGCCTTTGGCTGTAGATGAGGTGGAGCTGAGGCCTCGACGTGGTGGTGGGTGATGGGGTTCCGGTCGCGTAGGGGTTAAGCGGCAGTTCGATACGATTGGTGAACTATGGGTTTCGGCCCCCTGTTAGCGAACGTGAAGAAGAAGATATGAGCGGCTTCAATTTCCTCAAGTCAATGTATGGCTGTGATATGTTTTAATATAAAAAAAATCTATTTATATAAATTTATATTCGAACTTCAAAACCTTGTATCTTTGTCATTCGAGGTCGGAATCGCACGAAACTAGCGGTGTTGGAATCGCAGCGACGTATACTATGCGCTGGAGCAGTTTTGGAGTCGATCGAAGCTAGCGAACATTTTAAGTTAAATCGAACGTGTTCTATTTAATTTAAAATTTGAGTGTTTGGCGAATTATCCTCAAGGTGAATTAATCTCACTTAATTTTGGACTGCTAGTCATTAATTTAAATAGTCAAAATTAATAAATGATTGATTTGTTAAATTGATTCATTTTTATCAGTTGGATGTGATATTATATATAGTCGTGTATATAAATATTGGAGCGATTGATATTCCCGCATATACATAGCAGATCTGACCCTATGTGCCCTGCATAATAGTTAATGACCCTATTATACCACGATATTCCACCTCAAAGTGGAATAGGTATTTTTAGGTTGTGCTAACATCTGTGGATACAGGGAAACAGGTTGGAGTGGTCCAACTTGATTCCTCAAAAATGTTAAATTTAATTTCATATATAGCGATGTATGTTTTGTTAAATAATGTGTGACTAGTTATTATGTGATCTGAATTGATTGAATATTATGACAGTTAACTTGGATTTTTGGTTTTTTTTAAATACCAATAAAAATATAGTTTAAAATGGTAAAGAATTGTAAACAGGGATTTTTGGAATAAAAGTATATAAAAGGATGTTTAAATAATAAATCCTTAAACTGTACTTGTTTAGAAATAAAAGGTTTTAAAAATCTAGATTTAAAGTACTTTTGAAGGATTAAAATGAATTGGGAAATAAGTATAAAATTGGTTATACTAGAGTTTAGTAGGATTTCCAAATTTACGGAATGAAATTGGAAATCAAGAAAATTTGGCTTGAATTAAAAAGAGAATTTTTGATTATTAATTTGATAATTTTTAAAGGTGTTAAAATATTCAAGAAAATTAGTTGTTATAAATATTTTAAATTGTTCAAAGCATATTTTATTAGTAATTAGTTACTTTATAATGATTATTAAAGATTTTTTATTATTTAAGCATTACTCAGCATTATTATTTTTAAAGATAATTAATAAATATTAATATGGCTTTGTATAGTAACTTTTATTTAAGTATGTTTGACAAGATTTAACTTGAAATTTATTTTAGAATTTAGAAGTATTATTTTGAGAAAATTTCTAAAAATAAAGTTTTTGAAAAGTAATGGCATACTCGCATGGCGTAAATCGGAGGCAGTGAGTGCCTGTAGTTAAGTCCAGGATTTCTCTGGGATAGAGACATAACCATTGAACTGTGATCCACGGTTTGATACCGCAGTGGTACTTTCGACATTATTTTTAAAGGGTTTTCAAATACTTTTGAAAAGATGGTTTGTAAATTTACTAAATTCGATAGGATAAGTATGTATAATTTAGAGAAAGAGATTTATGTAAGTAAAATTAAATTAAAAGGAGATTTATTGTTTTCAATGAAAAATGGAATAATTTGGTTGAATTGATTGTTTATTTGATAGTTAAATAACCGACTGTCAAATCTGGAACTAAATAAAACTTTGAAAATATCTAGAAGAAGTACAGGGATTATGTGGTATAGTTACCATTCGAGATGCCATACGATACGTATAATCTTGTTTCATTCTTCTAGGATGTTTACAAGGAAATCCATCCACTAACGGTTAGGAGGTGATCTCCGTTCTTATTTTCATTTATTTATTTCCTAAAGAATTGGGGTTGAGTTTACCGAAAGTAGCAAACGTTGTTTCGAAGAGACCGGGATCAGATTTGTGATCCAAAAACCATTTCGATCCAACGAGTACATTTTCGAAATAAAGACAAGAGCATGGAGTCGAAGATGGAGCAATGAAGTGCAAGGGCTAATCGCTACTAATCTTGAGGGTGATTCCAAAATGGATATAGTCGGAATAGTGCCTTCGGTTCCTTTCGGACCAGGAACGTACTTGTATGGATGAATGCTATCTGTACATTGTCCTTGGAGGAAAATGAGCATTCTAAGTGAATATTTCAATAAAGGTAATCGTAGCCTCTAGCCTCATTAACCGGGAATGACTGAAAAGCAGAGGAGATGCGGCAAGGCTAAGTGAGTAGCACCCAAGTAGGGTATGTCTATCACCTTTCTAGATAACCTTGGATATTATCACTACGTGTGAAAGGAGATCGGAAAGAGTGGGAACACCTGGGGTGATAGCATATTCGGTCTATCGAGGTCAGGGATAGTCTGGTTTTGTGTTGGCAGGGATCAATAGGTTTGATCACGGTACAATGTTTCAAGACATGTACTGTGACAGGTGCTCCCCAGTGCCTAGTCATTCAATTGGAATCCATTCCCCAATAAGCGCCATACGGTTTTGATTGTGCCCAACTATGCTGGAACATGAGATGCAAGCGTTTCAGCTATTTGAAAAAGTATTTTTACTTAGACACTATTATAATATCAGATGATTTTGATATGAAATGTTTTGGTTATTGTAAGGTAAAAACCCATCGTGTTTATTTGTGGTGTGATCTTACGAGATACCTTTGATTGTCAAAGGATTTTTATAATTTTAATAATTCAAATTGAGTGTATTTTCACACGCTGGTTTTCTAAACTGGCTCGGGTGTTATTTTATTATAGTGCTCGGGTCAGACCGAGTATTTCAGGTTCAGGATAGGATGCTATGGAGCTCAGGAGACGATCTGGATGGGGAAGACATATTACTCGTACTTGTTTATTTTCGTTGTAGTGTTTTTGTTTGAAATTACCAGCAGTTGTGAGGGTAGGTTGTTATAACTGCCTAGGCTGGTAATTATTGATTTGTGTACTCCGATGTGAAATATGTATATTATAGTTTTTTATTTGTGTAAAGAGCTATTGATATTATATATTATTCAGTCCACTGTGAGATTCTGTTTTGTTTAGTTTTCTTCTTCTTCTTCTACATCCTACCTTTTCCCTCAACAGTCTGTCTTTCCGACACTCGATCGTTCGGCATGTTATATGATGGACATATTTATGTCGATTTTCATGGGTCATAGAGGACGGGTTGTCACACTCTTTAAGTTCGGATGTGAATATGATTTCGAAAGAGATATGATTTCAAAATGAATATAATATTTTGATATGAAGTATAAACTGTTTGAAACATGATTGACCACGTTGTGAAATAATCATTTGGTTGTTAAAGAGACTGGGATCGGATATTGTCATACACTCTACCAATACCGAAAACAACTTTAACAACTGTGTACGTGGTGAAGATTCCAGAACGAAGTAGGATGGTTTGGTGACGATGCTATCTGAGGTATTTACGTAGTCCTGACTCCCACGAGTCAGCTTAGATGTGACTAAAATAGGAGCCATGCCGGGCCAAGTGAGGTCATTCCTCATATCAGACACATTTCGTAGATTCCATTATATTACTTTATGATTTGATTGGTTGCACCTTTGGTTTGGGAGTGTGTCTCGAGGTGGGCTGTAGTAGCAGCTATGCATTACCATCAATCTGGATCCACAAACGGTATATCTATCCTGGCTTTGCCTCACGTGTCGTGTTCACATGCCCTATCGCGCCTTCTACGAGTTTGTTTTGTACCATACCTATGGCGTGTCCTCTGGGTAAACCATCGGTTTGGTGGAGCTTACGGCATTGTATAGACTATAGGAATATAAAATGTAATAAGGGGGATAAAGGTAACGCCTTAACGCTATTTTAATACTTTACTTTACTGGTAGACATATTTTAATAGCGTATATTACTACATAGTAGATAGTTCCACGGTTCCTCAAAGGATGGAAATCCTAAACATCCTTTAAGCTACTTGGATTTCAGTTGACATTTCACTTGAGTTGAATAAACCGATATAAGAATGTTAATCTGACTCGAGTGTTTTGTGTTTTTCTTTATGCTCGGGTAAGATGCGTGTCACAGCATTTGAGACTCAGCTTTGAAGACTGGAGCTTTGTTTGAAGATCTATCTATTTAGCTTTTACTTGTATTTCAGTTTATTCCAGTCATTTTTGTTAAGACTTGTCAGTTGCTTATGTATTAGAGATTTATTTGTATTCTGAGATTCTGTTGTATTTTGTTTTAGACTCTAATGTTTTATAGTAGCTTCATGAACTACTATTTATCTATTCCTCTATTTATTGTTATATTACTCTGTATTTGTGATTCTGTGATCGATTTTTTTACTGTATATGCTGAGTTTTGCCAAATATATAAATTAACAATCTGTTGTTTTAAGAAATTGAAGTTCGACATGTGTGGATGATTGTCGATTTGAACGGTTTGAAATACCAGGTCATTACAACTTAGGTGTCCAACTGATAAAACGAGACCAAGGTATACCACTCATGCACTGCCTCACGGGCTTAAGTGAGTGTTGGGAAAGAGCTTAGCGGGTTTACACACCAACGCTAGATGTACTAGCAGTGTTGGATACCCTTGGATTTTTTAGGGAAACAAATGTAAATTTAATTGGTGAATGGAAAGAAATACAATGCAAAGAATTTTTTATGTTAGAAATGGAAACTGAATTGCAAAGGGAAAGAAATAACATGAGATTTTTTTGTATTTTTGTTTAGATTTTAACTATATCATATCTAACATATAGAAATAATATGCTAATTATGACGATCAAAAATGATATTTTTTTTAAAAAGAATAAAATAAAACAAAGGAAATAAAAAGAGAACTAAACTGTAAAGATGAAAAGATTATCTTTAAGAAATATAAAAACTAGATGGGAAATAAATTAACAAAAGTAAATGTGAAGATTTTTTTTTTTAGAATGGAAGAAGGAGAGAAAAAGACAAAATGTGAAAACAAATTAAAAAAAAGTACAGAACCTCCTATTTTTATATACCTTTAGAACAGATTGTATCTCTTATCGATGTAAAGAGATAATATACTAAAGTCAAGAAAACTCTTTTTTCTATTGAAAAGAAAAACAAGAACAACAAAAATAGAAACAAATTAACACGAATCTAGTCTAATAAAAAAACAATAAAATTCAAATTACTCTTTGGCAACGACACCAAAAATTTAATTAACTATTTCTATTGAAGTAGAAACAGCAAATTATAAAATATTCTTCAAGCACACATGTGTGTAGTATGCAGGTCGAAGAAGGAGTTATTAAAAATTCATTTTTTTTCAAGAGAAAACTTAGGTGTGTTAAACGTGATTGAGTGGTGATTTTGAATAAACAAATAAAAACTATTGTATTCGAAATAGGTTCGAACCTAATCGGATCTATATCAGATACAATAATTAACTAAGAACATCAAAAAGTAATTGAACATAAGACAGAGAAAAAGCACATAAAATAATGATTGTGTTCTAGCAAATCTAATTGACCAACAATTAACTATAAGAAAAATTAAAAACAAAATGAGAGAAGACCAAAAACAGAGCTTTATTAATATTGCAAAAAAGAAAATAACAATTTGGCTGGAAAGAAAAAAAAACTTAGTAGTAGTTAAAAATGCTGACAAACCTAATTGACAACCATTGTTAACTAGCTACTATTACAAGAGAAGAGAAATAAAAATAAAAAACAAGAAGAAGACTATTCTCAAACAGGATACTTCAATGGTCTTCACTTGAGAGTACTTATAGGTGTGGAGAGACCTTTACTTCATGTAGAAGTAATGAAGCTAGCCCAAATATCATCCAGCTGAAAAGCAATGTATATGGCCATAAAATCAATTCAATGATGTAGAAAATGGTAGGTTTGATTGATTTGGTAGAAGCATGAGATATTCTCTCCAATAGATACATCCATAATCCGTGAGTATATTTTCCTTCATAAAAATGATATCTCCTCACCAAAAAGTTGGATATGATTGGTTGATGCACTTCCAACAAAAATAATGCATTATCCAGGTCTCAAATTTTTGACCTTCTAGTTTATAATTTGAAGCATAACCACAAGACCACTGATGTTTTTGAATAATAAACCTACAATTGGTGGCTTTTCTTTATGATTCTTCAGTTTTTTGGTCTCGCCTTAAAAATATGTAAAACACAAACAAAATGCAACGCGTAGTACTATTTTCAAGGTAAAACATACATAAAAAAATTGCACAAATTAAGATCCAACGACCATGTCTCAACTTATCTCTATCATTTTTCCATACAAATGTAACTATTTAGTACACATTATCGTTCGGACTATTAAAGATGTATGAATTAATGAATGGATTGTTTTTAGTTGAACTAATCAATAGTAGGTCTTTGATAATGGCATTTGGGAATCAGATGTTCCAATATGACACTGATTCATAGACGATGTAAATTAGACCTGTCAAAATATGACCCAACCCATTAACCCAACCCATTTACCCTACTTTTAAATGGGTTGGGTCAACCCATTTATGAATTTTATTAAATGAGTTATGGGTTGGGTTGACCCATTTTTAAAAGGGTTATAAGTGGGTAACCCATTTACCCATTTATTAAAAATATTAAATTTTAATTTAAATTTGAAAAATGAGAATTTTGAACATACAATGTATTTTTCATGAAGACTGACAGTTGTACGTTGAAAATAATAGACCACCGCATCCTCGTATTTGAACTTCACCTAGTGCAGAAGCCGCTATTTTTTTGTTCAGACTGCAATAACTTCTTCATAGTAACTCGAAATAGGATGAGACTTTGACTGATTAACTCCCACTTAAATTACGGACAGTATGAAACACTTGGATACTTGATCTTATGAACGCATACTGTAGTTCTCTAAGTGGACCGACAGTTGTACGTAGAAAATAGCAGGCTATCACATTATATTTGAACTCCGCCTAGTACTGAAGCCGCTATTTTTTTGGTTCAGACTGCAATAACTTCTTCATATTGATTCGGAATAAGGTGAGACTTCAACCGATTAACTCTCACCCAAATTACGAAAAGTATATTACACTCGGATACTTCATCATGTGAACGCAATCTGTAGTTCTCCAAGAGGACTGACAGTTGTACTTGGAAATAACAGGCTACTACATCTCCATATATGAACTCCGCCTAGTGCAGAAGCCACTATTTTTTTTGTTCAGGCTGCAATAACTTCTTCGTACTGATTTAGAATCAAGCGAGATTTCGACCGATTAACCCCCCCTAAATTACGGATAGTATGTAACACTCGGATACTTCATCGTGTGAACGCACACTATAGTTCTCCAAGGGGACTGGCAGTTGTACTTGGAGAATAACATGCTACTACATATCTATATGTGAACTCCACCTAGTGCAGAAGCTGCTATTTTTTTGTTCAGACTGTAATAACTTCTTCATACTGACTCGAAATCAGGCAAGACTTCAACCGATTAACTCCCACCTAAATTACGGATAGTATGTAACACTCGAAAATTTCATCTTGTGAACGCCCACTGTAGTTCTCCAAGGGGACTGGTAGTTGTACTTAGAAAATAACAAGCTACTACATATCTATATATGAACTTGGCCTAGTGCAGAAGCCGCTATTTTTTTCGGACTGTAATAACTTCTTCATACCGACTCGGAATCAGGCAAGACTTTGACCGATTAACTCCTACCTAAAGTACGGACAGTACGTAATACTCGGATATTTCATCTTGTGAACGCACACAGTAGTTCTCCAAGGGGACTGGCGGTTGTACTTAGAAAATAACAGGCTACTACATATCTATGTATGAACTCCGCCTGGTGCAGAAGCCGCTATTTTTTTGTTCAGACTGTAATAACTTCTTCATACTGACTTGGAATCAGGCGAGACTTTGACCGATTAACTCCCACCTAAATTACGAACAGTACGTAACACTCGGATATTTCATCTTGTGAACGCACACTGTCGTTCTCCAAGGGGACTGGCAGTTGGACTTAGAAAATAACAAGCTACTACATATCTATATATGAACTCCGCCTAGTGCAGAAGCGCTATTTTTTTATTCGGACTGTAATAACTTCTTCATACCGACTCAGAATCAGGTGAGACTTCGACCGATTAACTCCCACCTAAATTACGGACAGTACGTAACACTCGGATAATTCATCTTGTGAACGCAAACTGCAGTTCTCCAAGGGGGCTGGCGGTTGTACTTAGAAAATAACATGCTACTACATATCTATATATGAACTCCGCCTGGTGCAAAAGCCGCTATTTTTTTGTTCAGACCGTAATAACTTCTTCATACTGGCTCGAAATCAGGCGAGACTTCGACGGATTAACTCCCACCTAAATTACAGACAGTATGTAACACTCGGAAATTTTATTTTGTAAACGCACATTGTAGTTCTCCAAGTAGACGGACAGTTGTACTTATAAAATAACAGGCTACTACATCCCATATTTGAATTTTGATAAAAATTAAAATTAAAATTAAAATTAAAATTAAAATTAAAATTTTTATTAAAAATTCAAAAC
Organism: Allium cepa; assembly: GCA_030765085.1. Classification (NCBI taxonomy): domain Eukaryota; kingdom Viridiplantae; phylum Streptophyta; class Magnoliopsida; order Asparagales; family Amaryllidaceae; genus Allium; species Allium cepa. The sequence goes on along the minus strand of CM060935.1, from coordinate 719,813,339 downwards.
ATAAAAATTAGAATTAGAATTATTTTATATTTATTTGTTTTTTATTAGTCAAATCAAATTTAAATCTTTAAATGGGTTAAATGGGTAACCCGCTTATTAAACGGGTTGGGTCATAAACGAGTTGCGTCATCTATTTAATTATTTTCCCAACCTAATTCTTATATACACCTATTTCGTTTGAAAAAATAAAAAACAGTACTAAAATGGCCAAAAAAATAAAATTGACATGTTTGATTATTAATATTCACTCAATGATGGGTCATGATAGGTTAACTTGGTATTTTCGATGATATATGTTCGTGTAATTTGAAAAGTTATCGTTGTTGAAAATCTAACTCGCACGATAATTCGACGCTACTTTTAGTCGATCCGTTATAAAAATTCGATAACGGTGGTTATATATAACACTTTAAAGAATTAAAATAATTTTTTAAACTGTTGGGTAATCAATTATGAATTTTTAAATGTATTTTGTATAATAAAATTATATAAAATAAAATATGCGACGTAAAATGTTTCCAGAATATGGTTTAAAAATAAACGAATCTGGGGTGTCGATCTCGAATTTCAAATTTATGGTCGTTCGTGGACTTTCGGACAAAAAACCCTTCGTTCGAAGGCCGAATGACCTTCAAGCGAGACCAAATTTGAACCAGTAATGCTTCGTAGTGTTTAATTCGAATTCGTACGGTTGGATTCGCAAAAAATCATTGAAAATAAAATTGTCAAAGAAATATGTCATTTTGTAGGAGTTAGCTATAACACTTTAATGTGATGACCCATGAATTTTGGTAGTAATAATTTGATAAATCTTCATCTATAATAATTTGAATAAACAATATAATTTGATAATCTTGTTTTATAACTATTTATATTGGGCAATATTGATTTAATAATCCTTGTTAATAAGCATTTAAATTGGTTTGATAATCATCTTTTATAAATATTTAATTGGTGAATTTATCTTTTAAAGCTAATAAAATGTTTTCTATTTATAATGTATATATATTTGTATATATTGTAAATAGAAAAGCTTTGGTTTGCATTTAACAAATAAAAACATGTTTTCGAATTCTAATATATATTTTGGTAATTTAGAAGTTATGTTTAAATTCAATTTAATATTTTTTAAAGCTATTTAAAAGTGGTATAATTGTTATTTTAAACAATAATAATAATGCGTTGTTTATATATATAGATATAAATAGATTTTAAATAAAATTATCATTTAAAAATTAAATTTGTGTTGTTTAAATGTGTGTATATATATGAGTTGATTTTTAAACTGGGTTTTAAAATTGAATTTGAATTTGAATTTGGATTTAAATTTGAAATTTAAAAGATGATTATTTTGGATTTAAAAATATATGTGTAAGATTTTTATTAGTATATGATTTTCTTTATATTATTTACTTTAAAGTAATTTATATATAAATTTAGATTAGTATTTATTAATTAGTAAATTAAGTTAAAAGCTTTATATCAACATTTAAAATAAATAAAAATTACATAATGACAAGTGTAAATTTATAAAAGCTTGTTAACAACATGAGTAAGTTAATACACAATATTAAATGACAAATGTTAGGTTTTTTTTATTTATTTAAAACTCAACCCATTGCCCTGATGAAATCGAAGGGATAGAAGGAGCCCCCTCCTGTCTGGTCCGACCACAGACAGTTAGGATTTTAGCCAGCCCAGCATAGAGATTTGATGCCCCCAACCCGATTAGGGATTAATGGGGACCCACCTCCGCGCCTTGAAATTGGGAGTAGGGCAGACGGGTATCGAACTCGCGACCTCGTTAACAGGAGGAAAGTATCTCAACCATTGTGCCACTACTTGCAGACAAATGTTAGGTTTTTAACAAGTGTAACTTTTTAATTTTTCTTTTATTTTTAATAAATCACAATTTATCCTTTATAAACACATGTTTCTTCTCTTCATTTCTTTTTCTATCTTCTTCAATTCAAAAGCTAAGAAAACTCAAACCCTGTAACTCAAAATAAATCTGTAATCAAACATTTCTCAAACCAGAAGTAATCAAATTCAATAGCCTGTAAACCATTTTCAAATTCAAGAAAACCAAAAGCCTGAAACATTTCTTCAAACCTGAGATTTAATCAAAGCAAACTCAAGAAAAAAACAAAGCAGGATCATCTCTGTTTTCAAAATTAAATCATCTCTACAACAAGTTTCCAGTAACAAAGCATTTCAGTTTTTAAAAAAGGATCATAGCAATTCAAGTTTTCAAATATTAATAGCAATTCAAGTTTTTTTCAAAATTCAAAGCCGTTTCAAACTTCTCTGTACATCTACAGGTGAGTAACATTCTTTTTTAAAAGCTTAAGTAAATGGAAATATGGTTGCATGTGAATTACTGGAATAAAATATGTTTTGTGTGTATATATAAGTGAATTTTCTGAATATATATGAATGTATAGATGTGTGCATGCCTGTTGTATCTGTGTCTTTCCTGTTCTTAGTTTCAAAGCTTAAGATTTTGATCAAAATTCATTATCTCCTTAACTAATTACTGTTAGGACTTGGGTTTCAAACAAAATCTGTTTGTTTAATAATAGATTAAGGTTTAAAATTATATTTAAGTAAATTAAATTTGTAATTCTCTGGAAAAACCAAGAAGAACAGTGAAGCTTAGAATATGTTAAAATTCAAACATTTTAATTCTTCGATTCAGGTATATAATCTGAATCATTATCTAAAAACATAATTATATTAATCGGATTGATCTCGAAAAAAATTTGTATAGTTTTAAAATTGAAGTAAAATCAAGTTTTTGGTGTTCGGATTTTCGATGGCGTTGGCGAGTTTTTGGGTACCCGGTGGTCAGAGCAGGAAGAACGTGGCAGAAATATGGAGGACTTTCTCATGTGGAGTGGAGAATTTCATTCTTTTAGCAATGAAATTCGAGGGCGCTGATGCCTACAGTTACATGGGTTTTTTTCATGATGGCAACGTAACTTTGGGTGTAGCTGCGATCTGTAGCGGGTTCCGTGGTGTAATCGAGGGGCGCGGAGTGCCTACAGTTATCTATGGATTTTGCAGGGATGATAACGTAACCATCGGGTTAATTGCGACCATGCAGGGGGTGATGATTTCCAGAGCATTCTCACCAAAGATATTTCCTCTATTTTCAAAAATGCTTTCTATATTTTCACAAATTTTTTGAAAATGTTTTCCAAGTATTTTCACTGGGTGTTGAAAATGGGACTGCTAAGTCCGTATAGATTTTCAGTTCTACGCTTGATCAACGTATGACCGAATTTCTGTGAGAACGAGGATTGACTTGTTGAGACATTGAGTTATAAAAAGTATTTTTACAAAAAATATTTTATAATATTATGTGGATTTTAAAAAATGTTTTAAAAATTATAAAAGAATAATTTACCCGGTTTTATGTTAATGAATAAATTCTGGCTTCGTTCCTTTTCGAGGACGAAAAGATTCAAAGGGGGGAGGAATGTGATAACCCAAATTTTTGGACATCTATAATCGATAAAATAACTGGGTTAATTAATAGAAATACTGAATTATAGATTGAACAAATGAATCTGATAATAAATATTTATATCTAGATAAATATTTATTTGATCATATCTTAATATAATCACTTAAAATTGACAAATTGTTCTTTTAAAACAAATAATAATGTTTTTTTATATATATAGATATAAATATATTTTAAATAGAATTATTATTTACAAATTGAACTTGTGTTTGTTTAAATATATATATATACACACACACTAGTGAGCGACGCGTGCTACGCACACGGGCAGTTGCTGAGTCTGTAAGTGTAGATGGTGTTAGTATTCTCTGTGTTCTTGCATGGTTGTGTGTATGAAGTAAAAGTGAATGAATTTGTTCTACAGCTTCATTTTATTTTTTTAGGATGGTGTTTAAATGTGTAAATAAATAGATGTCTAATTATGATTTTTACTTCTTGTCCTCAATGTAATCCAATGATCATGGTTGAAACTTTAAAATTTTCATACAATTATTTATGCATGTGAAAATTTTCACCGGTTAAATTTCCATTTTTGTTTAACTTATTACAATGCATTAGTTGATTGATGTGTGCATATGTAATATTTTGTCAAAATAATCGGTAAATTGTAAACTTAAACATAGCACTCGTCATAGGTTAATTCGTAAAAGTTGTACCGTGAGTTGTCCACCAATAATAATATGAATATTAATATTCAGTTTGAATTTATATGTATGATTCCTTCATATAAGCATAAAGAACACAATTTTGCATTTTGGCAGTTAACAAAATTTTTGCACGCTCATTACTAATTGATATTTAAATAATTTTGCATTTTTCAATTAGGTGAAATTTTATCATGAAAGAGGACAAAGATGGACTCATCCACATATGATATAGGGTGCACGAAGCATGATATTTCTTTTAATATTTGTTTTAACACATTAAAAATGATTGTACATATATGTAATTGTTTGCCTAACTTCTTATATTTCAATAGTAATAACTATTTTGTTGTTCCAAAATTGAAACAGTTTGATGGGCAGTTTGATAAATTCTACATAAATTTCAAGAAAGACATGATTTGTTAAACTAATCGTTATAGACATCAACACTAAAATAAAAATAATAAAAAAAGCAAATGATAAACCTACTAATTTTATTTGCATGCAACCAGTTAAAATTACTTACATATCATTTTTCATTGGTTGTCCCATTATAAGGTCAGAAAAACTTTGACAATAGTGATTATCCCTTAACATGTACATGCTTCAGCTGTAAGGTCACCTTCTATGGTTTACAAAATTCGTTCTCTCATAGGCAGGAACTTATACTGGTTTCGCTAATCCCTGGCCTTTGTCTTCAATATAAACCTGGGGAACATGGTTGTTTTCTCCTACATATCAAATTTCAATTTGGATTACTTCATTTTTGTTTTCTGCTCGAGTTCAAAATAATATTGTCATATATAAAATCAACCATTGAGGTTGTTCGATTTTGTGTTTTTTAAACACATTAAGTTAGACCTACTTTAATACTGATGGTCAAAATACAACATTCACTCTTTGTTCCCAATGAAAAATAAATATAGCTACACGATATAAAAATGGTACACAAAAATATTTATACAGCTGGATCGCTAATGATTTATCAAACATCTCAATTATTTGAAGTACTGAACCTAAATATGTAAACAGAACATGCTAGGATGATTTGGTTTTAGAGAAATATCAAATATGTTAAGTAAATTTTAAAAGTAAATACTACAATAACTTGTAATGGGTAAACATATGCTTAATAATCTATCTTAAATAGTAAAAGAATTAATAATAGATTTCGCTACCTTCATCAACAATCATCGGCATTGACTCCATCGCAGCTGTTTGGTCCATTTGCAGCATCATTGCCCTTGATTCCTGTAGCATTATGCCCATCATTTATGGATAGTTTGTCTAAATACAAACCCAACTCTACATCCACGCCTAGGCCTAGCTCTACGACTGAAATAAAAACTTGCTTTTGATCCACACTATGGTAAAAATGCAATCAAGTGGAAGTGCACTTGTGTCACTATCCAATAACCATGATCTATCACTATCTAAGAGTTTAATAAGGTTATCAATGGTGTATCAATGTAGCAAAGCATCAAAGAGTAGAATACACCGTTCTCCAAATCTTAATTATCAACTTACTGAAGAGGGTATCATGAATTCCAAACTAAACGTGTTTCGTGTTAATCACAAGAGAAGTGGACAAAGTACATATATTAGAATACAGAAAGAACAAAATAGAAGAAAGTTTTCCAAAGTTTAAGGTTATTCACAGACTTAACTCATGTTGATCTGTCCTATAACAAATTTCTTATTGACTCATCATTTATGTTACGAAAAGCGCGCTTAAGCGTTGCGCTAAATGCTTGTATAACGCTTAATTTTTGAAAAAGCAATAGAATTAAGCGATGGGCACTTAAGCGCGTTTAATGGACGCTTATCTGCGCTTCACTTAAATTTAGGCAATGATTAAGCACTACTAAGCTAAAAGATATAATTTTTAAAATAAAAAAGAATTGGATAATACCAAAAAAGCCAAATTTCCTAACAATATTTCCTCATTTTTATACTATGTGCCGATGAATGATGAGTAGTTTTTTGCATTAAGATATGATTGTATTTATTTGTCAAATGTGCACGGTTTATACTCAATTCGAGTACGTTTTCTTTTAATAAATAGTGATAGCCGAATCTAGCTTTTACAACCGATGACTTTATAAGTTAAAATTTACTTCTTTGTGACCAGGTTGTGAATACACAGATAATGCACTTATTATGATCTCTTTACATAAATTTATATTAATACAAATAATTAATGCTAAAAAATTAAGCGGCACTTAGGCGATGCTTAAGCGGCGCTTAAGTGACATTAAGTGAAGCGGTGCTTCTATCGCCTCGCCTCGCTTAGCGCTTAATATAATATAGTTCATCATATTAATCAACTTATATTCACCATTAAGCATATAATATAGCTATGTGTCCGTTTGAATAGATAATATCAAATTAACCATGCACACCTATAGAATTAAGGCATACAACACAACCATTTTTGTCATGGCATAGCTTTGGACTAATATGTGCATGCCCCTAACTATAGTCAAAGAATTGAAATCCAAAAGCCTTTTTAGACCTTTTGTGCCATGACATTAGTAACTCTTTATTAGTGATTAATATTCATTTATTATTTGATACATAGTAAAATTTGTAATTAAAATCAAACTTTTAGTATCGTACGACATTCATTTATTTTATTTCACATAAAAGAATTAGTAACACCCATTCACAATTAGATTTCAGTTATGCATCATTAATTCTAACAAATAAATTACATTTGTATGTAACTTAACGTACAATTCTAGCTTTTGTTTGTAGCGCATTTATTGTATGTGTATTCCTTGCATTATAAATTAGTTACATTATTAATTATAACAGTAACACCCCAATAAGTTACATTATTAATTATAACAAATGTATTCCCTGCATTATAAATTAGTTTCATTTTTTGTATCAGTATTTAGTCAAGATTATACCTATTTATTATCCAACGGAGCAGAAAAATAAAAACAGTGCATCGGATAATGATGCTTTTGTAAGGTCTCAGCAAACTATATATATGCATTACCTGTTAGCCCAGGCAGACCTAACTACGTAGATTAAGGAATTATTTAGGAACTGTTGTTTGTTGGGGTCCCATATATATGTTAACAGGCTGTTATTATTTCGATAAATATGCAATAAGATGTATGAAAACAAAATTAGTCGGCAACAAACAAATCACACAAACCAGTTTAATCGTCTTCTATAATTTACTGCCGAAATTTTTTCCCTGTATAGGTATATTTATAATTACGTCCTTTTGACAATGTGGGCATACTGGTTCAGTTTCCAGTTAACTTGCTACTTTTTTATACACAAAAGTTCAATACCAAGAAATAACACAAGTACATTTTTCCTTCCTTGCACCATAATCAATTTCTTATTTAATCAATTTGATTTTAGCATCTTTGTACCTATTAAAAATTTGAATACCAACCGATTCAAATTGTAAATACATTTTCATCTCTCTGTCTATTTTAAACATTATATATTTAATTCTTTTATTGATACTAGGAAGTTTGGTCAACTTCAAAGCTAATATATAGCTTATACCGGTTTTCATTTCTCCTTTCCAATTAAATAACAGATAATTTGAATAAATCGATAATCATGAATCTGTGATAGTTAATCATTTAATTAGTAATCATTTAGGCAGCTAAATGATAATTTTACCAACCAAATTGTCTCTATTAAAATATGAGAAACCATTAATCTAGATTTCTTTCCCAAGTTGATTTTGTTTATTGGAATGTGGAATCCACCGTTGCCTAATAAATACAGGTGACAATATGCATTATTCATACAGAAAAGATTTCCATAGCAAAAGAAAAGGGTAAAAACAACATTATGGAGTTTTTTCTTTTCCCAAGAGGATTTGGCATATAAATAGGAATATACTTTAGTATAGTGTTATAGTTTGGTCTGACTGTGAGCACTAATTTTATAGCTCAATGAACACACTAATTTTTGATGCAAATATAAATACCTAAGCTAATAGAAGTTTAGGATCCTAAAAAAAGTTTATTCTTACATTTTAATGAATTGACAAAGATAATGATTCCCATAAAAATGAATTGATTTTTGACTGCAGCTCCATATTGATACGTGTATGTTAACTGAATGAAAAATTGCATCTTTATTCTTGAATGAGAATGAAGTTGCAAACGATCACATAGTATAAACATATAATACTTACATCATCATTGTTATTCATAGCTGAAACTTACAAATTAGTTATGAACATAGATAAATTCATAGATAGACATAATTGTCTTCTAGGGTATATGAAAATTATGTATCATTTTGTCTGTAATATTCTTCGAAGAAAAGGCATAAACAGTAAGATTGTAAGTTTGTAACTCAAAAATGAGGAAAAGACTATCATTTGTAGGTGAGGGAAATCCCATGTTCTAACTGGTAACAAAAGTAAAAAATCTTACAGCCTAAAAAAGGACAAATTTTATCATTATTAATCTTTGTTAATGTATTTTGGTAACAAAAGGTTAGTAGTTGCGACCAAAAAAACCATAGAATATAACAGCAAGTACACTGCTAAAACTGAATTAAGACAAGTGAATTAAGATGAAAAGCAGAAAAAATTTCATATAGAAGAATCAGAAAATAAGTTAATTTTCAACAAATTGAAGGATTAAGGAAGTTATGATAAAATAATAACAAAATCATTTATGATAAAATGCCAAATAATAAATTTTCATTCTCGAGTAAAGATCATGAGCTCGAGATTCAAACCTGAAAACCCATTGGCACCAGTTAACCACGTTAAGAAAACTTCTCACTCAAATAAATAAGGGGAAAACAAAACCATGGCTCTATAGCTTAAATTGAATAAAAACAAAGATATAGTGTAATAAATACAGTTTTTGTCATATAGTCTACTGACATAAACAATGTTAATCAAACTAAAATTGATATTTCAACCCTCTGGTAATTTCATGTGCTCTTTAAAATAGAACTTCCACTTTTAATACCATCAAACCTCCAGAACTAAAACTGAATAAAAGATTGGTCAAACTATGCTCATCTCAATATTTTGTATTGAACCTAATACCTCAAGTTGACTGTTTTTTGAACTTTTTCTTGAGCTTACCATATATATTCATGCAAATTGTGTAAATACTTTATGTTACTGTATGTACTATATTTTAAAATAGAGAAATAATCGAAGAAAGCCTCAAGAGCTCTCTAGGATAAAGTTTTCAACATATGATATACCACATTGGACTTTTAGCTTTATTGCTGGTCATAACATCCTTAAACTTGGATAATTTTTACTTTAATTGCCAGTAACAGTAAAAGAATTCACATGTCCATTTAAAGAATAATGGATGCATATTATAATATAGTCTAATGGGTTTTGCAAATAAATATTGCATAATTATACGCATACAGGAATGCCAAGATTAAATATATTTAGCATTATCTATAAGCATTATTCTCTATCCTGTGTTAAGATATTGTATTATATAATTCTGGTTAGCAAATGGGTAGAAAATTTGACAAAATATAACTTGAATCGAGAGTACTTACTATTTTGTACTAATGGCCTTGCAATGAAACCTCAAACAATTCCTATGTCCAAACTATATCCATATTTTCTTAACATGAAAAGAAATCATATGTATGAAGGTTGAACGAAAAACAATATAGAAACTAGAGATACAAAAAGCGAATAAGAATTCGCCGGAGCGATCTGATTCAACATTGTATGCCTAAAAAATAAAACAGTACATGTGAAACCTAAATCAAAACATATGAAATCTTTGAATCACAAATGAAACGGGAAAATTTTCCATACCCGAAAATTTATAAAGTCCGACAGTCAACAAAATTTCAAGAGACCTCATCCCTTGGGTAAATCACTGACGGTGTAGATCGAAGTTTATTTAGTTATGAATGGAATTGGAAGATCAAAGGTTTTCTGAATGAATAATTTAGGTTAATTTTGAGGGTATTGAACAATCGGGAGAGGAATTAATGTTTTGGAGTAATTATTCATGGCTTTGAAAATGATGTGAGAAATTGAAAGAGGAGGATAATAGGATAACAGAGTTGTAAAAATCTAACTGCTCCCACGTTAATTGACAGTTTGTTTGGTGGTATAGTTTTAGGATGGCATTCTAAAGTGACACGTGTTAATATTACATTGTTTGGTTTCTGCTTTCCATTATAAGTAATAGATAGATTTGTGTTGATTTTAAATTGGATTTTAAATTGAATTTGAATTTGAATTTGGATTTAAATGTGAAATCGTAAAGATATATATCTTAAATATATTTTGGATTTTTAAATATATTATATGTAATTTTATTTAGAATATAATTAGTTTTTATTATTTTCTTTAAAGAAATTTAATTATATAAATTTAGAATAGTATTTATTAATTAGGAAATTTAATATAAAAGGTTCTAAACCATTGTAAAAATAATATAAAAAAAAGATACATAATGACAAGTGTTAGACTATTAATCTTGTTAGTAACATGTGTAATCAGATTAAATTATGTAATTGACAAATGTTAAGGAAATTAACAAGTGTCATCTTTTCAATTTTATTTTCTTAATTTTAAAAAAAATCATATATCAAAGCTATAAATATATCTATACTTTACTCTCTCTTATCTTCTTTTATGTCTTCATTTCAAACAAAGAAAAACAAAACCTGTAACACTAAAACCAGTAAACAAATCAAAGGAAGCAAACAACTATCAATCATTTTTACAATTTGAAGACTGAAACTAAGCTAATTCAATTCAAGATTCTACAACATCTTCAACCTGGGATTAAAGCTCCAAAGATCGAAAGCAAGCTAACAATTCAAGATTCAAATTCATCTCAGCAAATTTCCAGACCATTTCAAAATATTTCTAGATTTGAAATCTAAAACCCATTCCTCTGTCTTTACAAAAAGGTGAGTGAACTGCTACTTTTATTTATGCTTAAACCTATTTAAAATTGATGCTGGTGATAAATCATTGAAATAACTCTGTGAAATTTGTTTGCATGATGAAAATATATTTATATATAGATAAATATGCTGTTAACCTGTATGCCTCTTCATATGTATATAAACTCCCGTTCTTAGTTACAGGTTTATAAATCAAGTTTTAAAAATTTAATTTCTCATTATATAGTTAATATTAGGCTAAGATTTTTAAAAAGAAATTAATCATGGCAATGTAATTTCATTTTTAAAATGAATTTTAGGTAGAAATACTAAGTAAATGTGGTGAAAATGAGAAATAAAAGTAAAATTTATTTTTAGACAGAAAATCTCCAGGTCGTTACATTTGGTATCAGAGCCAAATTGTTCAATATCAATTTCATTCAAACCCGTACGATGTACATATATCATCCGTATGCTATATCAATTTGATCGCTCACTCGATCACATAATTTTACTTCCGAACTAGTATCGTCCACCCGACTTCCTTGTGCGAACTCAGATCTGGTTTCTTGATCAGAAACCGTCATTCTCCTTGCATAGCCATAACTATGATAGAGAATATCCATAACTAATCAAAAATCTATATCCAGCCTGTATAATTTCACATATCCGATTTATAAAGAATTTAGTTTACTAATCGAAGTGGTTTCGGGTATTACAGATACCAAATGTAACGACCCGAAATTTTCGATCCCGAAAATTCTAGATTGTTAGGGTAAAGAGAAAGAGATAGAAGAAGATACAGAAAACAAAACTCAGATTCTCACTTTCACAGTGGGTAAAATATAATATCAAATAATAGCATTTATACAAAGAAAGTAGTATCAATTAAATTACATACAATACATCAGAGTTACAACAATGACACAAACACGGGATAGTTAAAATTAACTTGTCCCAGATAAACAACAATATACCTCAGTGGAATACTCCATACGTTCCTGCCATCCAACTTGCCTCCTGAGCTCCAGAACGTCCTTATCTGAAAATCTGTAATACTTGGTCTGACCCAAACATTACATCAAAGTAACACCCGGGTCAGGCTAGAAACCAGCGTGAGTAAACCATATAATATGAATATCAAGCTATATAACTTAACAATTACCAAGGTAACTCATACCTTTTACGCGTTCATACTTATTATAGTCAATCATTTTTCACACATATCAGTTCTTAGGTTAGATGTCCAGGTTACTTAACTTATTCCATTCCAGCCTGATTAATCTCACATATCCAAATTTTAAGGAATTTAGATTACTAATCGAAATGGTTTCGGGTATTGCTGATACCCGACCCCGGTCTCTTCGAATCCAATATTATTCTTTAGGTCAAATTATTTAACTTTGAACAATATAATTTATATTCAGGATTTTATATCCACACAATAATTCATCTCAGATAGATAACCCACAATATCACAGTTCAACCAAGAATCTCATATCACAAAGCATTACAAATCACATATTAAAGATATCGAATAATCTAAGTCATTCAATATATCTTAATCATCTGTAAGCAAGATAAATTAATTGTATCATTCCTAATTAATTTAATTGCTTTTAGAGCCTTCTTACTTAACATTAATTAATGATAACCATTAATTAATCATCCTTTAATTATCTATCTAAATTAATTGTCCATAATTACTTTCATTAAGTAATTATCCCATTGGTTAATTATACTCAATTAATTAACCTTTAATTATTAATTAAATTAATCAACCCTTAACAAAATAATCCTTTAATTAAGTAATTATCATTTAGGAAATTAATCTCTAATTACTTGCATTAATTAATCCTTAATTTTCAATTAAATAATCTCTAATTAATTTATAGCCCTTAATTAATAATTAATAATTAATCATTAATTAATTAATTTCCCTTTAATTACTTCATTAACTTAATTAATCATTAATTATCCAAGACCTTAATTAACTTTAAGATAAAACATTTATTTTAATTAATTACTTAATTTTTCATTAATATGTAAATTTAAAACATTTTATCCTTTTAATTAACACTTAAATACATTTTTAAATTAAGCTTAAAATAACTTAAAAAATTTAAACTTAACAAATTCAAGTTAATAAATCATATAACTTTCTTAAATCAACTACTTAATAACATTTACATTATATAAAGAATAGATTTAAGAAATAGTTCGAACTAGATTCATTTTCAAATTTTTTCAAACTTGCTTATATTTAAATTTTAAAACTGTTATATTTTAAAGCACTCACGTTCGCTCGCAACAAACCCCGAGACCAAGCCCAAAATTCCTGAGTTCCCTCCCGAGCAAACTCCCTATTCAACTCAGGAACACAAAACTGACACACAGCCACCACCGTGCACGTGCGCACGGCGTTGGCTCCCCTACGACCGATGCTACGACCACCCACGCATCACCTACAACACTCTCCCTTGATCTGATCACCCAGAAACCCGATATCACCCAACAAAACGAAATCGACATTCCCACCATACCTGGAACAAACAGTGTTGCTACTAAAACATCATGCTCCGCCAATCTCTGACCATCTGCATCCCTGCCACGTCGTCCCGATCCTCGTCGAAGACCTACGTCGCCAATCTCCTATCTCCGATTTGAGTTCGACACGGTGGCGAGGCTGTATTAACCTCGAATTCGACATCAACCCAAACAGAGTTCAAAACCCTAAAATGTCATCGCCAGATCACTCCGGTGAGGGATAAAATTTCCGGCTATTTTTCCAAGGACCTCCGCCATACAAGCCTCCCTCGGCCTCGCTCACGTCGGCCCACATCCTCAAGATTGCCAGAAATCACCAAAAACCCCAAATCCGTACATCATTCAATTCCTCCCAAAATACCACCTTAAAAAATCTTCATTTTATTTTTAAAAATAATTATTTTCGAAAAGGAATTAGAGTATATATGTGAAAATTGAAACTATATCATTCGAATTTTTGACATGCTTTTGACGTTACTGTATTTCTTATTCCTGTAAAAATTATCTTCTAATTTTACTTAAAAATATTTTTAAAATTAAGATCTAGCAATTACAAACATGTTTCCTTTATACATCTTATCTCAAAAGAGTATGAGGAAGGAGATTTCGGTTTTTAAACATATTCTTAGTCTTTGAATAAACACAAAACAGAGCTATATACACACACAGACCTGCACACTTAAACAAATGCATATTTATATGCATGCTAGCATTGTTTACATTCATGCAAACAACATTATTTCAGACATTATTTACATGCATCAAAATTTAAACTGATTTAATTTATTTTTTAAAAATCTATTCACTCACCTGTTTAAAACAGAGAACAGGACAACAAATTCGAAGTCTGGAAAACTGAAATTTGATCTGATCTGGAACCAGATGTTGATTTTGGGCTTGAATTACTTGCTTAAGCTCAGATTAAAAGTTGAACCTTGAAACTGCTACTTGCATTATCTCAGATTAAATTTTGAAGCAGCTAAAGTTGTTTCAGGTTTTGATTTTTAGAGAAGAAAGAAAAAGTTGAGAAAAGAAGAATGAGAAAAAAATGTTTTGCTAAAAAATCAATTTATTCTCTAAATATTTATCATATATAGTTTAAATTCTCAAAAGAAAATTTATAATGCCACTTGTTACCATGCTACCTTAGATACAAATGTTAATGGTATATATTACAATGCTTAAAAATTTTAATTTGGCATGAGCTAAATTGTTTTTATATGTTTATATATTTATACTAAAATTTCAATTTGTTTTTATTTTTGTTAATGTCTTATTTATTTGTTAATTACTTAAATCTATGTAATACATTTACACATACATGTTTTAAATCTTTATATTACAAACTACATTTAATTGAAGTATAACTTAAAGAAATACATGTACCTTTACCAAATCTTACGTTAAGCTAAAATACTTTTTTTAAATTTATAAGTATATACATAGATACTATTTTAGTGTTTAAAATATAGAACTCAACTTTAAATAAATCTTGAAAATTATTATATTAATTTCAAAAAATAACTTCCAATTCAATATATATACCTATATGTAATATTATGATCTTGAAAGGATAAATTTTGCGATATTAACTATTTATAAAGAAGATTATCAAATTATTATTGCTAAATTAATTATTATATTAATATGTTTTTTTTGTGATTATATATTCACAATGAATTTGTATATGTATACACTTACCATTTCAACATTATAGAGTTTGCATCCATTTATATATATTCAGACATCCTTTATGATTTTATCTGTTCAACTGAATAAAATCAGTATTCCAAAAGTTACAATCAGTTAATTATCAATTAACAGATGTCCAACAATCTTGGTTATCACATTCCTCCCGCCCTTTGAATCTTTTCGTCCTCGAAAAGGAACAAAGCCACTTCGATTAGTAATAAATGTAACGACCTGAAATTTTCGACTCTGAAAATTCCTGATTGTTAAAGAAAAGAAGAAAGAGATAGAATAAGAAACAGAAAAAAACACAGAATCCGATTTGCAACCTAGAAGTGAAGAATAGAACAAAACACCTAAGCACAGACATGCACACAAATATACTCATAATATACATACACATGAAATCATATAAAACAATCAAGCAAACACTTTTTTACAATTTGCTTAAAGTTTACTGCATGCAACAAGGTTTAAAACAGATTTGTTTGCTCACCTACAATTGGAAAACAAAGAACAGAGAAAGCTTCTGATGATGAACTGGAATTTGTCTTGCCACTTGATTTAGATTTTCTTGCTGATCTTGATATAAAACTAAGTTGAATTCACTTGATTTTGTTGAGCTTCAGTTTTGAGAACTTAAAAGAATTTTATTTTTGTTTGATTTTATTTTTCTCAGATTTTTCTGGTTTAGTTACATGCTTTTGTTTTTCTTTTGTTTTGAAAGAAGATAGGAAAAGAGAAATGGAGGGAAGAAATGGATGAATATAAAGGCTAAATTTATGATCATTAAAAATAAAAATAGTGACACTTGTTTATTTATCTAACATTTGTCATTTGTACTTATTAATCAACTTACATTTGTTAAATTCTATTTATTTAACTCACATGTGTAATTATGCATGTTTTATTTATTTTTAAATGTTTTTATAAAGCTCTTATATTTAATTTACTATTTTATAAATACATTACTTAATTTATATAAATACAATCCTTAAAAGAAAATAAGATATAACCCATTATATTCTAAATAAAATCATATATAATATATCTTTAAATCCAAAGACTTTGAGATATCTATCTTTTGAATTTGAATTTAATAAAAGAAAATGATTAAATTAATATTTTCAAACTTAAATAATTATATTAGGAGATTATCAAATAAATATTTATCCAGATTTATTTGTTCAATCTATAAATCAGTATTTTCATTTACTTAAGCTTTTAAAAAAGAATGTTACTCACCTGTAGATGTACAGAGAAGTTTGAAACAGCTTCGAATTTTGAAAAAAAACTTGAATTTCTATTGATCTATGAAAACTTGAATTGCTGTGATCCTTTTTTAAAAACTGAAATGCTTTGTTACTGGAAATTTGTTGTAGAGATGACTTAATTTTGAAAACAGAGATGATCCTGCTTTGTTTTTCTCTTGAGTTTGTTTTGATTAAATCTCAGGTTTGAAGAAATGTTTTAGGCTTTTGGTTTTCTTGAATTTGAAAATGGTTTACAGGCTGTTGAATTTGATTACTTCTGGTTTGTTTTCTGTTTCTTCTTCTATCTCTTTCTTCTTTTCTCTAACAATCTGGAATTTTTGGAGTCAAAAATTCCGGGTCGTTACATTTGGTAAACCCGAACAGGTAACCCAACAAATAGGTAGAAATATATATATATATATATATATATATATATATATATATATGTATATGTATATGTATGTATGTATGTATGTATGTATGTATGTATGTATGTATGTATGTATGTATGTATCAAAATTACAAGTACTCTCTCTCTCAAATATATTACACTTAAAGTGTTATAGCTAACTCCTACAGAATGACATATTTCTTTGAAAATTTTATTTTCGATGATATTTTTGTGAATCCAACTGTACGGATTCAGATAAAACACTATGAAGTATCATTGTGTGACGCCCCACCTCTATACCCATGCTAGCCAAGAACACTATGGAGTAATGCTGTCAACTAGCACGGAGAATAAGGCTGTTGAGGAGCGACCATCCGTGTAATTGCTTCGCGCGAGCATCGATATGTCAGATAGTATAACATGCATTTCTTTATCAAGAGGGAAATCCGACATATTGACACAAACTCAAAGCTACTACACAGTTGCTATATTATCTTCAGAAACAAATATAGAAATAAACATAACATAAATCAGTCACAGACAATTCATATCACGAAGGCGGAAATAGATATGAATATTACACTTGGAAGTGTATATCAGAGTAGCGGTCTAAAAAGATCCACAATATCACAAAAGAATAGTTACACGAACTACACAAAAGAATAAGTATACATCATGGAGTCTGTATCTCAAATGTATACAACAAAAAAAACTACTAAACTAGAGTAGTTAGCCAAAAGTCAAGGAGGTAATCCCGGATGTAAAGTCAAGCAGAAGCGCCTGTAACATCTCGGTCTAACCCGAGTATTATTTAATAAGAAAAATAATAAACGGATCAGTCAAGCTATAAATATCAGATGACATGATAAAGAATTGAAAGATATGACATGCACATATAATATCCATAATGACATACTATAACAAGCATGTAAATGATAATCAATAGGAGATTAATCAATTTCACAAGAATCTTCTCAAAGATAAAAAAAGAATGTCATACTCCATATCTCCTTCACAAAAGCCATAAATATTGACAATTATATCAATGCCAATCACAAAAGTCAATGACACACAAATTCACCAATGCACAAATATTGATAGAACCTACCAATGAAAATCACAAAAATTGGTGAAACACAAATTCTAGAAATCATCAATAGAAATCCAGAAATCACAAAAAGGGGGAAGGCCTATCACAAACGGGAGCATAAAGCTCACCAACACGTGTATCACAAACGGAACGCTAATTCCATGGTTGCTAACCATCACAAATTGAGCCGAAGCTCCACAAACGGCCCGAAGACCATGGGTTGCTACCCCACCAAATTTGAGTCGAAACTCCACAAAATGGGGTTTAGTCTCCCTCGCAGACAAAGAGACATCGCACATTGCTCGTCTAAATCACAAAAATGATCATCATTGATCATCAAGAAGTGTCAATTACACTAAGTTAGTAAATATAAAAGTTTAGCTTCATGTCCCATAACCACTTGCTTAACTCAAATATTTACGAACAAACTGTAGATCTC
This sequence comes from Allium cepa, assembly GCA_030765085.1. Classification (NCBI taxonomy): domain Eukaryota; kingdom Viridiplantae; phylum Streptophyta; class Magnoliopsida; order Asparagales; family Amaryllidaceae; genus Allium; species Allium cepa. Next base: position 719,794,872 of record CM060935.1, on the reverse strand, counting down.
CACTAGAAAATTGTCACAAGAGGTTCAATCGAACAAGTCCAAGAATTAACCAACGAAGTAAACGCAAGCGTTTCATACCACTTGTTTTACTAAGTCGTTTAATTAGATTTCTCATATGAGTGAGGTAAAGGTTTGTATATACTAATAGATTGGAAATCGGTTTAAGAAACGAGCTTTGTAATACAATAGTGTTGAAATCATTTGAAGAAAGAGTTTTGATATTTACTATTAGTATTGAAACCTTTATATTTTTAAAGTGACAAATCACAAACATGATTGTAGAAACAATCAATCACAAAAATTCACATACGAAGACGTGAATAAAATCCAAAGAAATCGATAAAGGATCCATCGAAATGGATATTCAAAAATCCCTAAAACGGAGTCATCAAAGTCATAATAAATGATAACAACAAATAGGATCATCACGAATCGATTTAAATTGGAAATTCAATCCAAAAAGGCAAATTGGACTAAAACAGCAGGTTCAGTCGACTGAACAGAGTTTTCAGTCGACTGACCCTGTACCTGGGAATTTTCCAGGTTCAGGAAACTTTCTGTTTCCAGGTTCAGTCGACTGAACAGAGGATTCAGTCGACTGAATCATGCCTGGAAACATTCGGGTTCCAGGTTCAGTCGACTGAACAGAGTTTTCAGTCGACTGAATCTTGCATGGGCTGTTTTTCAGCCTATCCAAATGAAGAGCAAACTCTTCCAAAATGCAACCGGACGAACATTGGCTCTAAGGGTTTATGCCAATCGGCAACCCGGCCGTATATGCTCCTCGATGCATCATCAAAAGCATGATCAAACATCCATAAAAGGATTTTCACACAAATTTGACATAAAAACCCAAAAATTGGAATATTCACAAAACCAATCCAAATCAAGAGCAAATGCACATGAAGAAGTGTTAGGAATTCATGCCCAACAACCGAAGATAATTATAGTCATAGATGTGAGATAAAAATCTCAGCTTTGAACCCAAACGATTGAAGAAGAAGCTTGAAAGCAAATGGGGAATCAACCACACTTCAAATCCAACTCAAGAAGCTTGATTCTAAGCTTTGAAAGAAGAACATTCCCAAAGTTAGGTTTAGGAATTTCTGAATTTGATAAGAGAATGAGTTGGAGAAGAAGAAGAGAAGCTTACCAATGGGTTCTTCTAATAGTTTGGAGCTAGAGCTTGATTTGCAAAAGAAAACTAGGGTTTTGGAGTTTTAATTTCCCATCTCTCCCACCATTGATGCTTTAGAACAGAAAAGAGGAGAAAGTGAGAGTGAATGGGGAGGAGTGGTTCAATTTTGAGTATAAGTTAAACATAGGGCTGAACCCAAACCCAAACCCAAAGTGAAAATGGTCCAATTTTTGACTAGCTCCAAATATATTAAAGTTTATACTCAAAAAGGTCGCAAACGACATTTTGAACTCAATGGAGGTGGTCTCGAGTCCTAATTCGGCTGTTTGCAAAAAGTAGGTTTTCGGACCAAAATCCGACGAGCGATAAAATATTTAAATAAAATATTTAAATATACAGTTGATAAATATGCGGGTTGTTACAGACTCCCCTCCTTAAAGAAATTGCGTCCTCGCAATACTTAAGAAGAAAATAAGAAGTAACAACCATAGAAGCATATCAACACAAAAGAAAATTTGAAATAGGAAGCTCATCATAAGGAGCATGAAAGAGTAAGCCTGAACGGGATCGCTCGATGAATTCTCTGGATTCCCAAGAGCAATCCCTAGGATTTGAGAACCATTGAACTCTCACAAGAAGAACATCTTTGTTCCGAAGGCGTTCAACCTCCGAAGAAATGATGCGAATGGAATGTTGCTCATAAGTCAAATCTGGTGAAACTTCAATCCCTACTATAACACCAGGCTCAAGAATAAAAATCGGAAATATAAAAGCATTTTCATAGTTCAAAGATGTGGAGAACGTCAAGAATAGCAGAAAATTGAGCCGGTGCAACGGCGTAGTACAAAAACGGTACGCCTGAGAAACGAGAAACGAGAAACTCGAATAATTTCGAACAACGGCATAGTACAATAATGGTATGCCAGATGAACCAAAGCTCAAGTGATTCAGAACATCGACGCAGTACAAAAACGGTACGTCCAATGAACCGAAGCTCAAATAATTCGGAACACCGACGCAGTACAAAAACGGTACGTCCAATGAACCGAAGCTCAAATAATTCGAAACACCGACGTAGTACAAAAACGGTACGTCCAATGAACCGAAGCTCAAATAATTTGGAACACCGACGCAGTACAAAAACGGTACGTCCAATGAATCGAACACAATAAAAGAACATCGGACGCTAGTCCATAAAAGGAATGAGATAAAGCTCAATAAAATAAAGTATATCAAAACGTCTGATGAACTTGATAAAAAGATAATTCCATTCCGACATCATCAAAGAATCAACACCTTGTTGCCTATGACAAAACGTATTGGCAACACGATTTCCCCTTCGGGAATAAAAAGAATATCAAGATCATAAGATGACAGGAACTCGAGTCAACATGAAGTTCCTTATGAGAAAATAAATATTCCAAAGATTTATGATCGAGGTGGAGAACAAATTTCTCCCTCAAAAATGATGATGCCAAACTCTAAAAGCGAAAACAACAGCCGCGAGCACTAGATCATGGGTGGCATACCTAGTCTCGATCGGCTTCAATGATTTAGAAGCACAAGTGATAGCACGTTTTCTTTTGCAAGAGAACGACATCCAAACCAATACGATTAGCATTGGTACAAAAGATAAAGTCTTGGTTCCCTTCGGGAATCACAAGAATAAGAGTATCGAAAAAGAATTCTTTCAAATAATCTTCTTTCCGGAAAAGCTAAAACTTCCAAAAATTATAATTAACTTTATATAATCATCTTTCTAAAAAATTTACATTTTTACAAGTCAATATATCATGTCTGATTGTCACATCGAAGCGTTTAGGAAATTCCTATCGATAACTTTGATCAAGCACATCGACCAAAATTCTTAAAGCACTCAACGGGCAATACAATCACTGAATCGTCTTCTATATGATAAAAATATCTCTTAGAAGTTTTAAGAATATTCTTTGCTCATTGAAGAACAAAATCCAATTATACTTATAAATAAACCTTATGGAAAAGATTTGCAAAATTTTAAATTGCTATTTTCATCCAAAAATAATAAATACAAGAATGGTCTCATCAAAATATTCATAGAATATTCGATTTATAAAATGGATGAAATAAGCTGGATAAACCGAATGACATAATAAGTCATTCATAAGAATCGCAACGAGTGCGGAATGCGGTGAGTGGAATGCTAACTCCCGCAACTCGTAGCCAAATGAAAACCGGTGGCAAGGTCGAACTGAAAAGACTTTAACACCGCACAAAAGATTTCTTAGGTGAGAATCCAAAGACAAACTCAAAAATACCGAAAAATTCTCAAACTACATGAATGAGAGAAATAACACTTTCCTCATCATGCGGGTTTAAAGAATAAAATGATGTCATCAAATTGGAATCCAAAATCACAAAGGAAAAATAGAAATCTTCTTAACAGATTGAAAATGTCGAAGATGAATAGTCCACTCGAAAACATAGGATATGGCTTCATAATAATTAAGCCAATCCTTTCACCCGAAGCCTAAGTAATCAGCACGGAAAGAAATATCACATAAAATAATTTCAACATCAATAAAAAGAAACAAATCAAGTGTTGCGGATCTACCATCCGGATTCGCAATCCTCAAAGAAGTCAACAAGCCCAATGTTTAAAAAGAATCAACAAGTTCTTTTGATACGAATCATTGAGATGGAACCCCTATCAAAAAGAACTCAAATAAGAAGATCACGAAATAAAACAATGCCATTAAGGATTGAGCGAAAAATACCTTGACCAAGAGAAGAGTTGTTAGGGGCTTGTAGCTTTCCCTCTCTCTTGCTTGGAAGCCTAGGACACGAAGATAAAAGATGACCCGAACTTTTGCAATAGCGACAAAAGAGGGGTTTCGGACACTCCCTTGCATAGTGGTCCATGGATCCACAATTGTAGCATTGTCCACGACTAGAGGTAGGAGTCTTTGCTAACGAAGTTTGTTGCTTCCCTTTCTTGTTGGGAGTGGGTCCTTTGAATTTGATAGGCCTCTTCATGTTGTCGTTGAAGTTCTATTTGGCAACCACAACTTCAACATTACTCTCTCTATCGGCCTCTTCTCGATGAAGAGCAATATCAATAAGCTGATCAAATGAAACCTCAAGTTTCAGGAGTAATGGCTTCTTAAGATTCTTATTCAAGCCATAGACAAATCTCCGATTTTTCTTCAATGGGGTAATGTACTCAACCCCGTATTTGGACAGAGATTCAAAAGATGCGACATAGTCTGTCACAGAAGATTCACCTTGAACAAGGTCAATAAAACGCCGGGCCAAAGTTACCTTTTCAGCCTCCGGCACAAATTTCAATTCGAATCTTTCCCGAAATTGCTCCCAAGTGAGATCCGCTTCAACGATTTTAGAAATTAAAAGCTCATACCAATCTAACGCTCTTTCTTGGAGCATGCTAGAAGCCACTTGGACTCGATGAAGGTCAATAAGGTTCATGCGAGAAAAGATGCGATCGCATGATTTGAGCCAAGCTTGAATTTCTATAACACTCTCGGATCCCCTGAATAGCCTTCCACCCAAATCGGTATAGTCTCTACACAAGCGTGCAAAACCGGACCTAGGATGAGTAGGCTCTGGATTGGGACCGGCTGCTTGAGCGTTCTTTACTAGATCAAGAAGCTGCTGGGCAGACCTAAAAAATCGATCTTGGGGAGTAGCACTAGATTGACCTGCACTGGGACGACCAGGTCTAACCATTTCTCTTCCTTAGGAAAGAAAGAAGGAAGAAGAAGAAGGTTATTCTCAAAATGAATATCAAGCAATCTTGATAGATAAAACAAGGAATCATAAAGAAAATAGGATGAATCGGTACGAAGACTCGAATTAAATCCTAAGGCACAACTCCTGAGAAAGACTTAGGACATGATCCTTGCTAGATTATTCTACATTGTTTCGAAGTTTGTCTTCGATACCAAGCTATGACGCCCCACCTCTATACCCACGCTAGCCAAGAACACTACGGAGTAATGCTGTCAACTAGCACGGAGAATAAGGCTGTTGAGGAGTGACCATCCGTGTAATTGCTTCGCGCGAGCATCGATATGTCAGATAGTATAACATGCATTTCTTTATCAAGAGGGAAATCCGACATATCGACACAATCTCAAAGCTACTACACAGTGGCTATAATGTCTTCAGAAACAAATATAGAAATAAACATAACATAAATCAGTCACAGACAATTCATATCACGAAGGCGGAAATAGATATGAATATTACACTTGAAAGTGTATATCAGAGTAGCGGTCTAAAAAGATCCACAATATCAAAAAAGAATAGTTACACGAACTACACAAAAGAATAAGTATACATCATGGAGCCTGTATCTCAAATGTATACAACAAAACTACTAAACTAGAGTAGTTAGCCAAAAGTCAAGGAGGTAATCTCGGATGTAAAGTCAAGCAGAAGCACCTGTAACATCTCGGTCTGACCCGAGTATTATTTAATAAGAAAAATAATAAACGGATCAGTTAAGCTATAAATATCAGATGACATGATAAAGAATTGAAAGATATGACATTCACATATAATATCCATAATGACATACTATAACAAGCATGTAAATGATAATCAATAGGAGATTAATCAATTTCACAAGAATCTTCTCAAAGATAAAAAGAAAGAATGTCATACTCCATATCTCCTTCACAAAAGCCATAAATATTGACAATTATATCAATGCCAATCACAAAAGTCAATGACACAAATTCACCAATGCACAAATATTGATAGAACCTATCAATGAAAATCACAAAAATTGGTGAAACAAAAATTCTAGAAATCATCAATAGAAATCCAGAAATCACAAAAAGGGGGAAGGCCTATCACAAACGGGAGCACAAAGCTCACCAACACGTATATCACAAACGGAACGCTAATTCCATGGTTGCTAACCATCACAAATTGAGCCGAAGCTCCACAAACGGCCCGAAGACCATGGGTTGCTACCCCACCAAATTTGAGTCGAAACTCCACAAAACGGGGTTTAGTCTCCCTCGCAGACAAAGAGACATCGCACATTGCTAGTCTAAATCACAAAAATGATCATCATTGATCATCAAGAAGTGTCAATTACACTAAGTTAGTAAATATAAAAGTTTAGCTTCATGTCCCATAACCACTTGCTTAACTCAAATATTTACGAACAAACTGTAGATCTCCACTAGAAAATTGTCACAAGAGGTTCAATCGAATAAGTCCAAGAATTAACCAACGAAGTAAACGCAAGCGTTTCATACCACTAGTTTTACTAAGTCGTTTAATTAGATTTCTCATACGAGTCTGGTAAAGGTTTGTATATACTAATAGATTGGAAATCGGTTTAAGAAACGAGCTTTGTAATACAATAGTGTTGAAATCATTTGAAGAAAGAGTTTTGGTATTTACTATTAGTATAGAAACCTTTATATTTTTAAAGTGACAAATCACAAACATGATTTTAGAAACAATCAATCACAAAAATTCACATACGAAGACGTGAATAAAATCCAAAGAAATCGATAAAGGATCCATCGAAATGGATGTTCAAAAATCCCTAAAAGGAGTCATCAAAGTCATAATAAATGATAACAACAAATAGGATCATCACGAATCGATTTAAATTGGAAATTCAATCCAAAAAGGCAAATTGGACTAAAACAGCAGGTTCAGTCGACTGAACAGAGTTTTCAGTCGACTGACCCTGTACCTGGGAATTTTCCAGGTTCAGGAAACTTTCTGTTTCCAGGTTCAGTCGACTGAACAGAGGATTAATTCGACTGAATCATGCCTGGAAACATTCGGGTTCCAGGTTCAGTCGACTGAACAGAGTTTTCAGTCGACTGAATCTTGCCTGTGCTGTTTTTCAGCCTGTCCAAATGAAGAGTAAACTCTTCCAAAATGCAACCGGACGAACATTGGCTCTAAGGGTTTATGCCAATCGGCAACCCGGCCGTATATGCTCCTCGATGCATCATCAAAAGCATGATCAAACATCCATAAAAGGATTTTCACACAAATTTGACATAAAAACCCAAAAATTGGAATATTCACAAAACCAATCCAAATCAAGAGCAAATGCACATGAAGAAGTGTTAGGAATTCATACCCAACAACCAAAGATAATTATAGTCATAGATATGAGATAAAATTCTCACCTTTGAACCCAAACGATTGAAGAAGAAGCTTGAAAGCAAAGGGGGAATCAACCACACTTCAAATCCAACTCAAGAAGCTTGATTCTAAGCTTTGAAAGAAGAACATTCGCAAAGTTAGGTTTAGGAATTTCTGAATTTGATAAGAGAATGAGTTGGAGAAGAAGAAGAGAAGCTTACCAATGAGTTCTTCTAATAGTTTGGAGTTAGAGCTTGATTTGCAAAAGAAAACTAGGGTTTTGGAGTTTTAATTTCTCATCTCTCCCACCATTGATGCTTTAGAACTGAAAAGAGGAGAAAGTGAGAGTGAATGGGGAGGAGTGGTTCAGTTTTGAGTATAAGTTAAACATATGGCTGAACCCAAACCCAAACCCAAAGTGAAAATCGTCAAATTTTTGACTAGCTCCAAATATATCAAAGTTTATGCTCAAAAAGGTCGCAAACGGCATTTTGAACTCAATGGAGGTGGTCTCGAGTCCTAATTCGACTGTTTGCAAAAAGTAGGTTTTGGGACCAAAATCCAACGAACGATAAAATATTTAAATAAAATATTTAAATATACAATTGATAAATATGCGGTTTGTTACACATTGGTTCATATTTGGTCTCGTTTGAAGGTCGTTCAGCCTTCGAACGAAGGGTTATTTGTCCAAAAGTCCACGAACGACCATAAATTTGAAATTCAAGATCGACACCCCAAATTCGTTTATTTTTAAACCATATTTTGGAAACATTTTCAATATACCTTAGATCGACATAAGATCCAAAGAATTTATTTTCACGCCGCATATTTTATTTTATATAATTTTATTATACCAAATACATTTAAAAATTCATAATTGATTACCCAACAGTTTAAAAAATTATTTTAATTCTTTAAAATATTACATATAACCACCTTTATCGAATTTTTATAATGGATCGACTAAAAGTAACATTGAATTGCTGTGCGAGTTAAATTTTCAATAACGAAAATTTTCGAATTATACGAACATATATCATCGAAAATACCAATTTAACCTATCAGGACCCATCATAATTGGGATCATAATAATAATAAATGTCAATTTTTGTATTGTAGTAGTGTTTTTTATTTTTTTAAACGAAATCGGTGTAAATAAAGAATTTTTAAAAAATATATATATGGGCCGACCCTAGCCGTCACTAAACGGGTCGATGCTAGTCGACGCTATATCGAGTGTACTGGTTTCAGCCGAGATCTTCTTCCTTACTTCCTTTTCTTATTAAAAAATAACGATTTATTTCTTCCCCATCACCGATTCTAACCCTCTTCGGTCGTCACCCTCCTTGTCGTCGCCGTAGAAGCCTAGAACTCGTCGGAACCCGTCGGAAACTCCTCTTCTTCTTGAATTTGGTCATTTTCTAAACCTTAATTTCGAATTAAAATTTTTAATTAGGTTTAAATGTACATTATTGTGATGATAATTAGGTGTAGGTATTGCTAATTTAGCGTATTAAGTTATTTATAGTATGAAATTGTTGAATTTGAAAGTGTGAATTGAGAATAATTGGGTGTAGGTATTTTGAATTTGAAAGTGTGAAAGTGTGAATTGGGAATTGGAAATTCGAAAGTGTGAAAGTGTGAATTTGAATTTTATTCCCGATCGATCCTTTATATTTTATATTTGGATTGAGTGAGGACGATTTGGTCGTTGAGTTTTGTTTGACTGACATATGTGCCTTGTATTTGGATTGTGTGAGGACGACATGGTCAACGAGTGTTGTTTGACTGACCTGTGCGCCATATGTTTGGGTATTTATACTTGGAAAGTCTCAGTAGCCGGTCCATTCGGGCCGTGCCGATATTATACGAAGGGCGTATCGTGTTGATGCACTACCGTTTATTTTTGGCGCCTAGGTGAAGCGACTATTTAGACGTTTATTGCTTTATATGCAGTAAACATCTTAATATAAATGATTTAAAGGAAATAATTTATAAATGAACTTATTACTTATTTTAGTCTGTCTCTAATTTATATAAAAAAATTAAACGAAAATAGGACAACAACAAAGCCTTTAGTCCTAAAAGGCTTTGGTAGATTAGAAAATACGATAATAATCACATAAAACTTCAGATGCAACTATATGCGTATAGGAATAGAAAAGAAATGCTGAAGAAATTTCTAATATATATGTTTTTAAATTAGAAAAAATGTTCAACTATCTTCTTGATCGCACTTGGATGTATGAAAGTCGAACAGGAATGAAAGGTTCAACGAAAAAATATTTTAAGGATGATGTACATGAATTTGTTAAATTCGCTAAAGCTAATAATGAAGAAGATGGCACACAAATTCGTAGTTCGTGTCGTAAATGTCGACATTTGCATTATCGGGAACCGTATTTAGTTATTGTACATTTGTGTAAATCCGGTTTTGTGCCAAACTATTATTTCTGGGATCGTCATGGGGAAAAAATTGGCGCATCTAATTCTATATTGCCTGAGGCTGAGGTGAATAACAATAATGTTATGACGAATCCAATAATAGTGTAACGACCCAAAATTTTCGAACCAGAAAATTCCACATAGTTATGAAAAAGAAGAAAGAAATAGAAAATAAGAAGAAGAACAGAAACATCAGCAACTCACATTCGCAGCGGATAAAATATAATAATAAATAACAGTTTACAGAAGAATACTATATCTGTTAATTACATTTAATATACATCAGAGTTTCACATATATACAGACACTGGACATATACAATCATGTCTCAGATACACAATAATATACTACAACGGAAATACTCCATACGTTATAGCCAGCCAGCTCGCCTCTTGAGCTCCAGAACGTATCTACCTGAAAATCTGTAATACTCGGTCTGATCCGAGCATTACATCAAAGTAACACCCGGGTCAGGCTGGAAACCAGCGTGAGTAAACCCAACTAACATGGAATACCAAAACAAACAACTTATATACCCGGGTAACTTACATCAATTTGACAAATTCACAATTAACTATAGACAACACTTATTTCACACATTAATTTCTAAGTTCCGAACTTAGAACAAAATAATTCAATGCACTTAAAACATTTCATTTCAACCTATTGATTTCACAAATCAACTTACGAATTTTCGAAGTGGTTTCGGGTATTTCCTAATAACCAACCCCTGTCTCTTCGAAACTCATGCCATCCTAACCAAAGTTATCCAAATGAAATACACAACATTTCATATCAGAGATATCAACTCATTCAAACATCCAATACCATTCAATATTTCCATAAGAAAATTTGATCACTTTCAAATTAATTCAATTTGTTCTAATTGAATTCCTAACCTCAATCACTTGGATTCCTTCATTTATCATTAATTGATTCTAATTAATTCCAAATCAATTAAGTAGTCGACCCTTCATTATTCATTTTAATTAATCACCCTGGATTAATTATTTGTCAATTACATTCAGGTAATCAACTTTAAATTCATTTCACAATATTGATTATTCTTAACCAACATCAATAAGTAATCTTAATTACTTCAAAAATTATTTAACTATATTAATTTCATTGATCTTTAATTAATTAAATTTCTCATAAGTCACTTATTATTGATTAATCAATTTTAATTTACCAATCTTGAACTACATCATCAATTATATAAATTAATGAATTTCAATTACATTTTAATTTATCCTAGAACAAATCTAATTACATTAATTAAACCACATTATTAATCATTTTCGATTAATCCAAACTGAAATTAACTATCTTTCTATTTACTTCATTAAATAGATTAATTACTCTTTAATTATCCATCTTAATTAATCTCTTGATTAATTTCACAAAGTAATTATATTTTATTAATTACTTTAAGTAATTATTTATCACACCATCAAATTATTTTTCTGAATTACTTATACTTAGTTAATTACTTACAACTTAATTTATTATTTATTCAACCCTTTGATTACTAAGTTAAATCATCCAAATCATTCATTAATTGAATTAATTAATTTTTCATTTTAATTACCCTACTAATTTGTTGGATCAAAAATCATTAAGCCCTTAACGACATTAGAATGGAAACATCTCCTTATTTATAACTTTATCTCTAAAATGATTTTTAAACCCGAATACTTCGGGTCATCCACAATTAACTCAAGATTCAACCAAAACAAAGTCACATCATCATCAGTAGAACATCCAATCAATTTATTCATCCAACCAATTATTTAAATTTAACCTTTAAAATTTAAATAAGAATCCAAGGGTGTGAGATTTACTCACCTTCGTCATTTTGCGGCTCATTTCCTTTATGACTTGTTCTTCACAATCATTGACCTTGTAAAACATTAGATGTTTTATTAATATTCGAGTCAATTGAGCAATTTAAATTTCCATTTGATAATTTAATTAGTCACTGATTTCATTTTAAACGATTAAATTATATTTAAACTAATTTCCCTTTTTAACAGATTTTCCTAATCCGAAAACTAATAATAGTCTATTTCTAAATTGCAAGTTTTAGCACTGCGGTAAACGATAAAATAATTTCTCTTCTTTCATGTACATATATCATATAACTCAGGGAAAATTAAAATTAAAATAAAACAAAATTACTCACCAAACTTCTTAAAACAGGCTGCAATCGATTAAACATCGAATTCACCTTCACTCAATTCGATGTCGAGCACAACTCCTTCACCTCCAAGCCACTGCCGGCCCTCACGAACCCCCAGCGCCACCACACAGGTCCCGTTTGACAATGTACATGCGCGCAACACCAACATCAGCACTCGATTTCACCTGACCTCCATCGCACCTCCATCAGACAGGTGACTGCCTCCCACTATTTTGTCTCTACCTCAACCCAAACGAGATATCGTGATTCTCGTCTTCGATCATCTCACTCATGCTCGTGACCCAACCCTAGATTTCGAACCACCCCGCATCGCCTCTGCCTTTGTCGTGCTCGAGTTCGTGAAGAACGAAGAGGCGGTCACGAAAAAAAAAATTCGATTCGAATTAGGGAGAGGGTGCAGCCATTTTTTTTATTTGAGTTCGATTCTCTGCATTTTTAGGAAAGAAAGAGGAAGGGGATAAGATATAGGCTGGAAGGAGGCTTCTCGAGTACACGTTCCTGTTGATACAAATATTTTTGCTTTTTTTTAAAATTTATTATAGTATAAAGCTTCAAAACGTCACATTAATTGCCATATAAAAATTTTGAACTCCTCTTAAGAAATGTCGCTAGGCGATTATAGGGTTTTACCCGCGTTCTGAACACAATGGAACGTGTTTCGGAAGCTAACTTGATTGTATGCGCGAGTTACGGAAGAAAACGATCGATTTTAAATCAAATCGATTAAATAGTTTTCTAAGCGTTTTGAGCTGCCAGGGTCAAACGACAATCTCGATTGCTACGAAAAATGAAATCTGATAATAACTAACTATTACCGATCCAATGGAACCGGTTTCGTCAAATTCCGAGACTGTGCCTCGGAAGGCTATTTTAAAATATCGATTTAAACGATATATTTTCAAAATGGAACAAAACACTTCCAATTTCAATTTTAACACTTTTACTACCTCCAGTATCATTATTATAAATTTTATAAGCCTTTACATTATTTTTAACAGACTTAAAACTCCAGATTCAACAATTTACCCAATTCTGAATCATATAATTCAATAATTCAATTATCAAGAAAATATTAATATTCGGAATTTAAGTTTAAAATTAACTTTTAAATGTTTACAATCAATTATTATTCCAATTTAAATCGTTAAAATTTCCGGGTCGTCACATTCCTCCCCCCTTAAAAGAATTTCGTCTCCGAAATTACTAGCTAGGAAGAATGGACCAATACCCGTTTACCTTTTTATCCCAAAAGCCACAATTCAATATCTTACTTACCATCTTTTATTAAATCCCACTATCATCTCAACCAACTTCCCTAAACCTTCTATAGATTCCAACAACAATATTTACTTCATTTATTCAAATTTAATTTAAATTTCAAATTTAAATTATCACGACTTTCTCAAAAAATTTCTAACTCCCTAAATTTCTGAAAATTTTTGCCAGCGTCTCCTTTGCGCGGCTAGCTCGGTACTACTACAAAAGGCCTCTACGGGCTCCCAAATTCCAAAAAGAAAACAAAAGCCAAGTGGCTACATCAAAAACCCAATCCAATTCCATACGAAAATTTAAATACATACCTTTTTGTCGGGCAATTCACATTTATCTTTTGGAACCAAATCCAATTTCCTTTTTCCTTAATAATACCTGCATATCTTACTTAGCAACAATATCCAATCGTAATCTTTCAAATCATTGTATATATTTTCTTACATAAGCCTTCACATTACTTCTATTCAACTTAGTTTCCACCGTTTCATATGAATTCAATTTGTTTTCGATTTCTAATATTGAGTTATATCTTTCATTTAAACTGATTCATATTAGTTTCATTTACTAGTTTACTTTAAGTTTCCCATTTGAAATTGTTTTGTCGTTAACCAAAATTTTCCAAAAATTTTCTAACTCCCAAAATTTTCTAAAAATTTTGGCAGAGTCTCCTTCGTACGGAGGAGCTTTTGCAATTTGACAATAGATATAAATATGTATACATCGACCCATACGGTCGGAAAAAGCAAAAACAGTTCATATTTACCATTTTTATTGCGTAGGCGTACCTTATTTAGCAATTTAAGCAAGCAGCTTATAAATTTTAGCAATTAGCATACCTCAAATCTAGCCAAACGGCTTCCCTGTACCTGTACTTACTCAATTTAAATATGTAAGTGTCATACATATAAAATCTATTAATATTTCACTTACTTTTAATAGCTAAACACAAGCATTACATAAATAACAAGCACCAACACTTCCAATAAGCAATTTATATGTTTTAAAGCACATCTAATTGCTTCCAACCAAATTTATATGCGTTTTCATTCAATTTTAATGGTTTACACACAATTACTTACATTCAACTCATTTTAAGCGAAACAATCTCATATTCACTTCAATTGATTCAAAAATCAATTATATCTCTTCCACTAATTCATAGCATTTAATTTGATTAAACATCGCTTACGTTAAACGATAATCATTTCTAAGCAATTTGATAATACCCATGTGAATAATTAATTATTTAAGTTTTCTAACCAATTAAAATTGATTCCAACTCAGTTTTATTTAATTCAATTCCATTTTAATTTATTCACAATCATTTTATTTAGCTCGACACATTCCATGCTTGTGTAATACTAACCATTCCCAAATTAATTTAAACCGAGCTTTTATTCAATGGGCTTTTATCCTTATTCGAAGCCAAGCTTTCATAAATTTTGAACTTAGGTTAATTACTTCAATCTATTTCCACCTCAACTTAAGTTCACTTCCATTAAATTTGATTCTCATCAAATCAAATCCCATTAAATTTAGTTAGCCCATCCACTTTAATTTTAAATTTAATTCACCTTCTTAATTCATCAAAGTAATATCCAACACATACTTAACTCATTTATACTTCAAATTGATATGCTACCGAACTCAAGTTCGGTGCGAAAATCCAATTCCAATCACAACTTTGATTTAGTTTTTTTTTTTGTCAATCAGACTTCATCCATTTATTTTATAATCCCAGTAACCCATTTTAAATTTTAAATTTACTTATTTAATTCAATTTTGAATTTATTTTATTAATACAAGGCCATTCTCAATTTATTTTTATTCACTTGGGTTTTGTTTGCAACCCAAACCATTTCTATTATAGTTCGCTTTTATTTCATTCAACAACACTTCCATTTTATCAAATTTACTTGCAAATTACACTATATACTATTCAAATCACTTGAATTTTATTTGCAAGTCAAACCATCACCCTTTCAAGCCAACTTTATTTTATTTTTACAACACCTCTTATTTAATTCATTACCAAATCCAAGTCGAATTCTATTTATAATCTGAATTCATTTCCAAACTCTCTTATCAACTTACAATCCATTTTAGTTAACCGAGTTAAATTTTTATCAACATACTCCATTAAATGATTTATTTAGCTGATTAGCTTACTTCCAACCTTTAATTTAATATTCGATTTTATTACAAAGATCGCTTCTTTTAAATTTTCCCGAGTTCAAATTTTGTTTTATAATTCCAGTTTGGATTCCCTTTTTACTTTAGGATTTAGAAATGCCTTAAATTCGGATAATACAATTAAAATAGCTTTTTATAAAATATTTCTCATAACTCGACGTCTCAACCAGTCCATCCTTGTTCTCACAGAAATTTAATCATACGTTGATCAGGCGTAGGACTGAAAATCTATAAGTACTTGGTAAACCCATTTTCAACACCCAGTGAGAATACTTGGAAAACAATTTTATCGAAAATATCGAAAACATTTTTTGAAATAGAGAAATATCTTTAGGGACAATGCTCTGGAAATCATCACTCCCATTTCATGGTCACAGTTACATACCAGGGTTACGTTGCAGTCGCAACAAAAGTCCATGTAACTGCAGGCTCTCCACGGCACTCTCGGTTACGCCATGGAACCCCCACACAACAGATCACAGTTACATCCAGGGTTACGTTACCATCGCAGCAAAAGTCCATGTAACTGTAGGCTCTCAGCGGCCCTCAGATTTTTTGCTGTCGAAATGAAACTTCTCCACTCCTACATAGGTCGCAGTCTACCGAGATAAACTCAAACGCAGACGGTTGGCTCTCAGCGGCACACACGACTTTCGCTATGTTACCATAGGTCGCAGTTACATCCTGGGTTACGTTGCAGTCACAACAAAAGTCCATGTAACTGTTGGTTCTCCGCGGCACACACGACTTACGCTATGGTAACTCAACTCATAATCCTCAGGAACTAGTTTTGTCCGGACTCCTCACAGGATCAACTTTAGAACCCCCCTTGGGGCTCAAGGCAGCACCACTCGGTGGCACTGCTGAGAAGTCCATTTCAAGGGAGCGCCTTTTTCCCCAGAGCCATCATCAAAACATTTTATACTATACATATATAGTATCTTTCAAATCATACACCTAGTATGATCTCATACAAAGCTCCTTTACACAAAATCGATTATCCCAAAATTGATAATTCTCAAAATATGCTTTTTTTCAAATTTCAATATTGATTTTAACCAAAAATCATAAGCCCTTTCAAATCCAAAGATTTCTAAAACCATTTCCAAAATCCTCATAAGACCCTTTATATATATATACAGATATATATAATTTTTAAAACTTTGGATCATTTCAATCTCGTATAAAACTCCCTTTTATACTCCAAACACTTTCAAAAACCATAGAAATATCCAATTTTCCACCTTTATTCATTGTATAATTCTCAAGATATCCTTTCATTTCAAAGAACCATTTCGCATTCCTTATTCACAAATTTCCGATATCAATTTCATTCAAATCTGCACGATGTACACAATCATCCGTACGCTATACCAATCTGATCGCTCACTCGATCACACAATTCCACTTCCGAACTAGTATCGTCCACCCGACTTCCTAGTGCGGACAAGATCTGGTTTCTTGATTAGAAACCGTCATTCTCCTTGCGTAGACATAACTACGATAGAGAATATCCAGAACCAATCAACAATCCATATCCAGGTTCGCCGTCGAAAATCGAGCGAAAAATCCCAACTCGGATCGATATAACTATCTCGAAATTCTGTGCTCGAATCTGGATCAAATCACTATGCGAATAGAATAATATACGTACATCCTACGTATTTAACTTCATTGATTTTTAGCCAAATCAATTTCTCTTCCTATTCACATTTCCTTTAGTTTCCATTCACTTATTTACACTTGCTTTAATTCCAGTGGGTTATCACTTCAATTCTTGTCTCAGTTGGGAATTTAATCAATAACAGTTTGAACTCCGACCAGTTTATTTTTGGAAAATAGCTTGAAAATTTTAAAAATAGATAACTAGTTGAAAAATAATCAATAGTTTGCAAAATAGCTGTAAAATAGTTGACTAATTGTAAAATAGTTGGAAAATAGTTAAATAGTTATAGAAATCGTAGAGAATTGCAAAATAGTTGTAAAATAGTAATTAATTCGTAACTTGGTTGAAAATTAGTAATTAGTTTATAAAACAGTTGTAAAATAGTTAAATAGTTCCAAAAGTAGTGGCGAAAACAAGTATAAAATAGTTTGGGTTTTTTAAAAAAAAATGTATAGTAAATAGATTTAAAACTATTTATATTGAAACAATTTATATTAAAAATGGTCTAGAGTCAAAACTGTTCACTTTCCTAACAATTCAATTTAAATTTCCACTCCCATTTAAATTGACCTGATTCTTATAACTCCAATTTCCATTGGACTTAATTCATTCACACTCAATTGAATTAATTTCCAATTTCTTTCCAACTTCAAAACAAATTCCATTTGATCTTAAACCAATTCCACTTTAATTACAATTCCAAATTATTCAGATAAATCTGGGCTAATATCAATTGAACTCTCTTCAAGTTCAATACCCTTTTCAAGTTAATCCAATACAAATTTCCCATTTGAATTTTAAACTTGTACAACTTTAATTATAATTAAATTTTACAACTTCTATTTATAATCAATTACATTCACATCTTGGTTTTAACTCGGAATTATACATTTTTTTTAGCCAATGTATTTTTATTATTCCATAAACATTTTAATCAAGATTCCAGAGTTTTAAACAAATTTCCAAAGTTTCAATATCACCTTAGAGTTCAACTATATCCAAAATTCTTTGGCGAATTCAATTATCCCTTTGAATTTCAAAACCAGACCCAGTTCACAAACAATTCCAATTTAAAATAATTTGGTAGCAATTTCTCTTCTAGAAACTCGAAAATGAACATCGATGATGCTGCGGTTATCACCGACGTTATTTTCAGTGACCGAAAGAGTTCAATGCTTTTATCTTTCTAAAAACACTTCCAAATATTTTTAATTTCAAATCTTCCAGATTTCAAATTCAACACAAAAATATTTTTGAAATAATGCTATTATTTCTCCAAAACCTTTGGAAACCACTTTCAAACCCAAAGGAATTTTAAAATTTCCCAATCCATCCAATTCATATGTAGACATTACTCTGGAATTTTCATCTTACTTTATTTTCAAATATTCTTTGGAATTCTATTTCAAATTATAATCTCATTTATTTATGAAGTTTTGTTTCAACTTATAAATTTCATTTACAATCTACATTTCAAATTCTATTTTGTTATATAAGTTTATTCTTCAACTTTGGTTATAAGTTTCAATTTGGTCGTATTTTATATTACATCTTAACTTAATTTCAGTAATGTAACAACCAATCTCCGTAATATTTATTAGAAGGAAATATTGCTTTATATATCAAAATATACTTTTTTACAAAACCATTTAAAATCTTTATATAAGAAAATAACAAGTACGCTCTCATATATATATACTCTCAACTCATTCTAGAGTACTACAGACTCTATTAAATGAGTAATCCCCACCAGAGCCAAGGTTCTCGCTTAACCTTTCAGCTCTGATACCAAATGTAACGACCCGAAAATTTCGAACCAGAAAATTCCAGATAGTTATGAAAAAGAAGAAAGAGATAGAAAAGAAGAAGAAGAACAGAAACATCAACAACTCACATTTGCAGCGGATAAAATATAATAATAAATAACAGTTTACAGAAGAATACTATATCTGTTAATTACCTTTAATATACAACAGAGTTTCACATATATACAGACACTGGACATATACAATCATGTCTCAGATACACAATAATATACTACAACGGAAATACTCCATACGTTATAGCCAGCCAGCTCGCCTCTTGAGCTCCAGAACGTATCTACCTGAAAATCTGTAATACTCGGTCTGACCCGAGCATTACATCAAAGTAACACCCGGGTCAGGTTGGAAACCAGCATGAGTAAACCCAACTAACATGGAATACCAAAACAAACAACTTATATACCCGGGTAACTTACATCAATTTAACAAATTCACAATTAACTATAGACAACACTTATTTCACACATCAATTTCTAAGTTCCGAACTTAGAACAAAATAATTCAATGCACTTAAAACATTTCATTTCAGCCTATTGATTTCACAAATCAACTTACGAATTTTCGAAGTGGTTTCGGGTATTTCCTAATACCCGACCCCGATCTCTTCGAAACTCATGCCATCCTAACCAAAGTTATCCAAATGAAATACACAAAATTTCATATCAGATATATCAACTCATTCAAACATCCAATACCATTCAATATTTCCATAAGCAAATTTGATCACTTTCAAATTAATTCAATTTGTTCTAATTGAATTCCTAACCTCAATCACTTGGATTCCTTCATTTATCATTAATTGATTCTAATAATTCCAAATCAATTAAGTAGTCGACCCTTCATTATTCATTTTAATTAATCACCCTGGATTAATTATTTGTCAATTACATTCAGGTAATCAACTTTAAATTCATTTCACAATATTGATTATTCTTAACCAACATCAATAAGTAATCTTATTTACTTCAAAAATTATTTAACTATATTAATTTCATTAATCTTTAATTAATTAAATTTCTCATAAGTCACTTATTATTGATTAATCAATTTTAATTTACAAATCTTTAACTACATCATCAATTATATAAATTAATGAATTTCAATTACATTTTAATTTATCCTAGAACAAATTTAATTACATTAATTAAACCACATTATTAATTATTTTCGATTAATCCAAACTGAAATTAACTATCTTTCTATTTACTTCATTAAATAGATTAATTACTCCTTAATTATCCATCTTAATTAATCTCTTGATTAATTTCACAAAGTAATTATATTTTATTAATTACATTAAGTAATTATTTATCACACCATCAAATGATTTTTCCGAATTACTTATACTTAGTTAATTACTTACAACTTAATTTATTATTTATTCAACCCTTTGATTACTAAGTTAAATAATCCAAATCATTCATTAATTGAATTAATTAATTTTTCATTTTATTTACCCTACTAATTTGTTGGATCAAAAATCATTAAGCCCTTAACGACATTAGAATGGAAACATCTCCTTATTTATAACTTTATCTCTAAAATGATTTTTAAACCCGAATACTTCGGGTCATCCACAATTAACTCAAGATTCAACCAAAACAAAGTCACATTATCATCAGTAGAACATCCAATCAATTTATTCATCCAACCAATTATTTAAATTTAACCATTAAAATTTAAATAAAAATCCATGGGTGTGAGATTTACTCACCTTCGTCATTTTGCGGCTCATTTCCTTTATGACTTATTCTTCACAATCATTGACCTTGTAAAACATTAGATGTTTTATTAATATTCGAGTCAATTGAGCAATTTAAATTTCCATTTGATAATTTAATTAATCACTGATTTCATTTTAAACGATTAAATTATATTTAAACTAATTTCCCTTTTTAACAGATTTTCCCAATCCGAAAACTAATAATAGTCCATTTCTAAATTGCAAATTTCAGCACTACAGTAAACGATAAAATAATTTCTCTTCTTTCATGTACATATATCATATAACTCAGGGAAAATTAAAATTAAAATAAAACAAAATTACTCACCAAACTTCTTAAAACAGGCTGCAACCGATTAAACATCCAATTCACCTTCACTCAATTCGATGTCGAGCACAACTCCTTCACCTCCAAGCCACCGCCGGCCCTCACGAACCCCCAGCGCCACCACGCGAGTCGCGTTCGACAATGTACACGCGCGCAACACTAACATCAACACTCGATTTCACCTGAACTCCATCGCACCTCCATCAGACAAGTGACTGCCTCCCACTATTTCGTCTCTACCTCAACCCACACGAGATATCGCAATTCTCGTCTCCGATCATCTCACTCACGCTCGCGACCCAACCCTAGATTTCGAACCACCCCGCATCGCCTCTGCCTTTGTAGTACTCGAATTCGTGAAGAACGAAGAGGCGGTCACGAAAAAAAAAAATTCGATTCGAATTAGGGAGAGGGTGCGATCATTTTTTTTATTTGAGTTCGATTCTCTGCATTTTGAGGAAAGAAAGAGGAAGGGTATAAGATATAGGTTGGAAGGAGGCTTCTCGAGTACGCATTCCTGTTGATACAAGTATCTTTGCTTTTTTTTTTTTAAATTTATTATAGTATAAAGCTTCAAAACATCACATTAATTGCCATATAAAAATTTTGAACTCCTCTTAAGAAATGTCGCTAGGCGATTATAGGGTTTTACCCGCGTTCTGAACATAATGGAACATGTTTCGGAAGCTAACTCGATTGTATGCGCGAGTTACGGAAGAAAACGATCGATTTTAAATCAAATCGATTAAATAGTTTTCTAAGCGTTTTGAGCTGCCAGGGTCAAACGACGATCTCGATTGCTACGAAAAATGAAATATGATAATAACTAACTATTACGAATCTAATGGAACCGGTTTCGTCAAATTCCGAGACTGTGCCTCGGATGGCTTTTTTAAAATACGATTTAAACGATATATTTTCAAAACGGAACAAAAAACTTCCAATTTCAATTTTAACACTTTTACTACCTCCAGTATCATTATTATAAATTTTATAAGCCTTCACATTATTTTTAACAGGCTTAAAACTCCAGATTCAACAATTTACCCAATTTCGAATCATATAATTCAATAATTCAATTATCAAGAAAATATTAATATTCGGAATTTAAGTTTAAAATTAACTTTTAAATGTTTACAATCAATTATTATTCCAATTTAAATCGTTAAAATTTCCGGGTCGTCACAAATAGACATGGTGGAAGATGCAGCACGGTCAATGTTCCCTACTGTTCAAGTTAATGATGTAAATGTCGAAGAAGAACCGATCGAGGGGGTGAAAAGAATTTATGATTTACTGGATTCTACGAAAAGACCATTGTGGGAAGGTTGCAGTAGCGGAACAGAATTGTCAGTTACTGTCGAATACATTACTATGAAATCAAAATTCGATTTTACAGAAGCTGGATTTATAGTAGTTGTACAAGCTACAAAACGACATATGCCACCCAATAATCTGATGTGCGATAGTCATTATAAAGTGAAAAAACTAATGTCTGCTTTCGGTTTACCCTACCAGAAGATAGATACATGTATAAAAGGTTGTATGTTGTATTGGAAAGATGACATAATCTTAAGAAATGCTGAATATGTAATGAGGAAAGATACAAACCAAGAAAAAAAGGAAACGAAGTTCCATACAAGAGAATGCATTATTTACCCATCACTCTCAGACTTCAAAGGTTATATACGTCATCTGCGACAGCATCACATATGAGATGGCATGGTGTGAGAACGCAGAAAGAGGGGACTTTGATACATCCATCAGACGGAGAAGCATGGAAACTTTTCGATAAGACTTATCTTGCGTTTGCCGCAGAGAGTCGTATGTGAGACTTGGTTTATGTAAAAATAGATTTTCACCATTCTCTCAATTCGATAGTAAATATTCGTCTTGACCTATTACCGTTACACCTTATAATTTACCTTCGTGGATGTGTATGAAAACTCTATATATGTTTCTTACGATTGTCGTCCCTGGTCCTGATGATCCGACACAAGGAATCAATGTTTATCTACAGTCATTGATTGAAGAGTTGAAAACATTATGGTATGAAGGGGTGGATAACTACAACGTGTCCAAAAAAAGAATTTTCATATGTTTACATCTTTGTTATGGACTATTGGTGATTTTCCGGCTTACGCAATACTTTCAGACTGGAGTATGACCTGTCGTCTGGCTTGTCCTTATTGCATGGAAGATACATGGGCATTTTCATTACCGCATGGAAGGAAAATTTCATGGTTTAATTGCCATCGATGTTTTCTCCATGTTAATCATACTTATAGAAGAGATAAGAAAAACTTGGTAGTAAATAGAGCAGAGAACAGACAACGATCAACGACTTTATCAGGTAAAGAATTATATGAACTAGTTAAAGAATATCCGAAGATACATGAAGCTGGAGTACAGACTGAAATTCCAGGTAAATCGAACTGGCATAATTGGTGCAAACAAAGTATATTTTGGGAGTTACCTTATTGGAAGCATCTCTTACTACGACATAA
The DNA here is from genome assembly GCA_030765085.1 of Allium cepa. NCBI lineage: Eukaryota > Viridiplantae > Streptophyta > Magnoliopsida > Asparagales > Amaryllidaceae > Allium > Allium cepa. Next base: position 719,771,448 of record CM060935.1, on the reverse strand, counting down.
TATTGATGTGATGCACAATGAAAAAAACGTGTTTGATAATGTGTTTAATACAGTTTTGAATGTCAAGGGTAAAACTAAGGACGATCCCAATTCAAGACATGATATAGAACAATATTGTAAACGTCCCGAACTTCATACAAACCCTAATGACAGTAAAAAATCCAAAGCATGCTATGAGATAGACAGCAATCAAGTAAAACTTGTATTGAAGTGGATTGAAGAGCTGAGATGTCCTGATGGGATTTCTTCAAATCTCCATAGATGTGTCGACTTAAAAAACAATAAATTGAGTGGGATGAAAAGTCACGATTGCCATGTCATGATGGAAAATTTCTTACCTGTCATTTTCAAAAAACTATTGCCCATAAATGTGTGGAGTGCTATAACAGAATTAAGTGTGTTTTATAAAGAGCTTTGTTCAACCACGTTAAAATTTGAGCGTATTCATAAACTTGAAAATGACTTCCCTATACTGCTCTGCAAACTTGAGAAAATATTTCCTCCAGGATTATTTAATGTAATGGAGCATTTACCTATTCATCTTCCATATGAAGCACTTCTTCGAGGTCCTATGCAATATGGATGGGTGTATCCATTTGAGAGGTAATTTTAAATATTTGAAATAATAATTTAAATTTGAATTTGATGTAAGTAAATTTTAATTGAATAAAGTTTGTAATAGGTATTTGAATCGTCTCAAGAAAAAAGTTAGACAAAAAGCACGAGTTTAAGATTCGATTTGCAAATCAAATATCAAAGAAGAAGCTTCATTTTTTTCTCTCACTATTTTAGTGACCATGTGAACTTATCATTTGCAAGTGTTTCGCGTAATGATGAAGCCGTTGAACAAGATTGTTCTGAATCAATGTTTACTATTTTTAGACAGAATGGCGGAGCTGTTGGAAAATGTGTGGAAATATGGTTAGACGATAGAGATTAACATATAGCACACACAAGCGTTCTTCTTAATTGTGCTGAAGTTGCACCATTTATTAGGTAAATATTGAATGATAATTCTCGATAATAATACATATTTGCATTATTTACGAGTTGCCAATTTAAATTGATTTTGCACTTAATATACGTATACATATATTTCCAGTATTTACGAATCAGAACATCCACTTGGCAATCTCAGCAAAGAATTTGCTAATTGGTTTACGAAATACGTTTATGATCAAAGAAATTGTGTCGGTGATGAAGGATTGAAACGTCTTGTAATAGGACCAAAAAGAAATGTCAACACTTGTCCAATATTCATCGTGAATGGATTTAAATTCAACACCAAGGAATATGGTGCTGAAAAAATGACTTATAACAGCGGTGTATTTGTCAAAGGGACTGATGATCCAGATGAACACATAAAAGATTTTTACGGCGTCTTAACACAGGTTTTGGAATTGACATATTCTGTCCAATCGGCAGAAAAAGTATTTTTATTCAGATGCAGTTGGTTTAACAATGTTCTGGGCTTTGGTATCAACGTGCACAAAGACTATAAACTTATTGAAATAAACCATAAATCACGTTACTCAAAGTATGATCTATGAGAAATGCAGATTACAGAACTTAAGGCTAGAATAAACACTAGAGGGGGTTAATAGTGTTTTAAGGAATTACTTAATTTTTTGAGTTTATATTAATTTGAACACAAATGTACGCAATATTCAGATACAGAGATGATCATAGAAACAAACACGGATGCAGAAATAAAGTAAAAGCAGTAAAGGAAAGAACACACCAGATTTTATACTGGTTCAGAGTTACCCTACATCCAGTCCCGCACACAAGTACGGATTTCCTTTCAAAAGCAATTTTACAATTACACCCTCGATTTCAAGGCCACGAGGTACACCCTCCAGATTCACAATTCTTTGTGTAGAGATAATTGATTTCACGGGCAACAAGTTCACCCAATTGATTTCCAAGGCTAAAATCACACCTTTTCTCGCTTGATTGATTTCCAATGCTACAATCACACCTTTTCTCGCTAAATTGATTATAAAGAAGTCTATAACTCTAAATAGCACTAAGGTCTTGTTGTGATAGTGATAGAGAATCAAACCAGAAATGATCTAGTTAGATTCAATGTTGATTTCGGCAGAGTAATGGTAAGAATATATATAAAGAAATGTGGAAGAAGAAGAAGAGTGAAAACCATAAAAATATGAATAGATATTCATTGAAAACAGCCCCTATTTATAGAAGAACAACAGCCATGTCCAGTCGTAAAAGGTTATGATGAATAGACACTTCTTTTGAAACTCAAACTTTTGAAATTAACTTCCACTATGTCGACATGGGTAACTTGAGTATGTCAACATCCAAAATGAAATTTTGGTGATTTTTTTTCTTTGAAAATAACCTCTATCTTATACTAAAAGTATTTTAAACTTTATAAATATACTTGACTATAGTTAAAATACATAACTAAATATAGAGGAAAATATATATATATATAATTTAACTATAATTTTATATTTAAATTTAAGTATAAATATTAAAAGTTAAATATATTATTATTAAAGATTGTTTTAAAACTAAGGAGAATTTGATTTTGAAATTAAAGATTATTTTGAGGCAAAAAGTATTTAAAATCAGGATAGATGTTTTCGATTCTTTTAAAAGGAAGGTTTTGAAATCATTTTGAAAACAAGATAATTTTGTAAAATCATTTGAATAAAAGTTAGCGGACATAAAACAATGTTTCACTAGATTTTTCGTTGGTTCCATCCTACGTAGGGTTCCATCCTTTTAACGGGCTCGAAGTGGATTCCATTTCACGAATAAATTGGATTTTAAGATGTCGGTGCTTTTCTAGGAGTTTTAACAAAATTCCTAATTAAATTACTTATTCTTGAAATCTTGAACTCTTGATAATCTTGATATTCTTGATACTCATGAGTCTTCAATCTTGATATCTTGAATCTCTATATTGTACAGTCTTCATTCTTGGTACCTGCATGGTTAAATCCTGCATATACATATATATCTAAACTATAATGATAGTATTTATATTTTATAATCTTATTCTAAGGTTGCTGTCATCAAAACCATCATCTCAAAGACTAACAATCTCCCCCTTTTGGATGATTACAACCTTAGTTTATAAAATATTACTTCTATCCTAATAACTCCCCCTAAAACTAATAACTCCCACTTAATCCAAGCATAACTATCCTATTTTATACTTCTCCCCCTTATCATCGGCAAAAACTAACTCCAAAATATATAACTTTCCCTTAATCTAATACTCTATGACATGTGATTATAATGATAGTGTTATCATAGATAATCAACACTTAATTCTAAAACTAAGACATAGTCCTAACCTACTAACTTTCCTAACTAAAAATCTATATATAATAATATACATATAAGAACACAAATTATTTATTAATTAATAGTTACATTTACATTTTCATAGAGAACGTAAGAAAGAACATATAACAAATAGGAAAGAGAGAAAAGAAACTAAATAGGATATCTATGAACCGAACAATTTGGGTAGTGGAAATAGAAATTTCCACGTTGTTCGACAAGATTTCCATTCTTATCAAAGCACACTTCACCAATGCAAACGACTTTGTCGTCATCTTCCGCGTGCTCTTCTTCCATGGGGGCTTCTTCTTCTTCCTCGCTGTACTCTTGTACTTGATTTCCTGAAGAGTCATCATCAATCAAGATCGGGTTAGCGTGATTGTCCATTAGAAATTTTTACAAATTCCTAAGGATTTTGCCTTGCCTCTCATGTTCTTTTGCCATTCTAAGTTGCATCACTTGGATTTCAGTCATTAATTGAAGTGCATCCTTCAGAGAATCCTCCATTTTCGTTACTCGTGCGAGCGTAGTACGTTGAAACGGACCAGAAGTAGGAGAAAGGAACGAAAAGGTTGAATTTTTGTTTGATTTGGAAGAGGAGGCCATAGTTTAATCTATTTCAGAAGTTAGAATAGAGAGAGGACAGAGAGAATGATTAAAATTTCGTAAATAAGAAGAATATATAACAAATTATTTGAATTTTGGTGGGAAGAATTTCAAAAATAGAAACTCGTTGTATGTCGACATGGGGTACTTGGGGATATCGACATAGTGCTTGATTTTTTGATTTTTAATTTATTTTGATTTAATTTTTAACTATACTTTGTTATTTATATTTTATATTTTAGTTATTAAACAAATACCTAATTCTCTTCTTAATTTAGTAAATATAGATTCATTTAAGGGTTCTATTAAGATATCAGCAATTTGATTCTCAGAATTGATATAATCGAGTGTAATTACTTCCATATTTATATTATCTCTGAGAAAATGATGTCTGATATCAATATGTTTAGTTCGAGCATGTTGAGTAGTATTTTTGGAGAAATTTATTGCACTAGTATTATCACAATAAATTGGTGATTTTGAAATATTTAAACCATAATCTGTTAAAGTTTGTTGCATATATATTATTAGAGAACATGTCAAAGCAGCAGAAATATACTCTGCTTCAGTTGTTGATAAAGAAACTGTGTATTTCTTTGTACTAAACCAGGAAATTAGAGAATGTCCCAAAAAGTGATAAGTTCCACTTGTACTTTTTCGGTCTGATTTACAACCAACATAATCAGCATCACAGTAAGATATTAAGTTAAAAGAATCATTTTTAGGATAAAATAAGCCATAATCAAAGGTGTGTTTAACATATCTTATGATACGTTTTACGGCTTTTAAGTGGGTCTCTTTAGGTTGGGATTGATATCTTGCACAGAAACAAACACTATGCATGATATCAGGTCTACTAGGAGTGATATAGAGTAGTGATCCAATCATTCATCTATATAATTTTTGATCTACATCTTTCGAGAGATCATCTTTACTAAGGTACTCATTGGTTGCCATGGGAGTGAGTTTTCCACTCACAGTAGTCAAACCAAATTTTCTAATTAGGTCTTTAGCACATTTTTCTTGACCAATAAAGATACCATTATCTAATTGTTTTATTTGTAATCCTAAAAAGAAGTTTAATTCACCCATATGACTCATCTCAAACTCTTTTTTCATTATTTCAGAAAATTCTTTATTCATTTCAAAATTAGTTGATCCAAAAATGATATCATCTACGTAGACTTGTACTAGTTAAATATCATTTTTATTTCTTTTAATAAAAAGAGTATTATCTACTTTTACCAGTTTCAAAATTTGATTGTAATAAGTAAGATCTTAGTCTTTCATACCAGGCTCTAGGAGCTTGCTTTAGACCATATAGAGCTTTTTTAAGTTTGTAAACATGATTAGGTAATTTATCAATTTCAAAAAGTGGTGGTTGTTCAACATCCTCTTTTACAAATCCATTTAAAAAGGCACTTTTAACATCCATTTGAAATAATTTGAAATTATTATGATTTGTGAAAGCAAGTAGAATCCTAATGGCTTCTAATCTTGCTACGGGAGCAAATGTCTCATCAAAATCTATTCCTTCTTCTTGACAATAACCTTGAGCGACTAATCGAGCTTTATTTCTAACAACCTCTTCTTGTTCATTCATTTTATTTTTATAAACCCATTTAGTTTCAATTATAGTTTTATTTTCAGGTCTAGGAACAAGTTTCCAAACATCATTTCTAGCGAATTGATTTAATTCTTCTTGCATAGCCAAAATTCATGAATCATCAGTTGATGCTTCTATTGGATTTTTGAGTTCAATAGTTGATATAAAAGCTACATTTCTCATTTTACTTAGTTGATTTCTAGTTTTAGCAACAGATTGCAAAACTCCAATTACATTTTCTATAGGATGATCTTTTAAAAGTTTAATCCTTTTATTAGGATGATTAACTTCATTATAAGTTTCAGTTGACTCTTGATTTTGAGTGATTAAATCCTGTTCATCATTTGTATCTTTAAAATTTTTGAGATTTTCATCAAATAAAACAAGCATTGTTTCTTCGATGGTGTTAATTCTTAAATTAAACACTCTGTACGCTTTACTTCTATTAGAATACCCGATAAAGATACCTTTGTCGGATTTAGGATCAAATTTATCTAAGTTATCTTTTGTATTTAAATAAAAAATTTACTTCCGAAAATTCTAAAATAAGACACCACAGGTTTCTTTGAACGAAGAAGTTCATAAGATCTCTTATCAGTTAAAGGTCTAATTAAAATTCTACTTAAAATATAACAGGCGGTAACAACTGCTTTTGCCCAAAAATACTTTGGTAATTTACTATTTGAAAGCATAGTTCTCGCACATTCTTGAATAGTCCTATTTTTACGTTCTACTACTCTTTTTTGTTGTGGAGTACTTGGAAATGAAAAATTGTGAGTTATCCCCTTTTTATTACAGAATTCCTCAAACTTTTCATTTTCAAATTCACCACCGTGATCACTACGAATAGTTATAATTTTTAGAGAAAGTTGATTTTGAATCCTTTTTGTAAAGTTCTAAAAACATTCAAAAGTATCACTTTTATGTTTCAAAAATATTGTCCATGTAAATCTAGAATAATCATCTACAATTACAAAAACATATTTACTATGATTTATTGACAGAATTTGAGATGGACCAAATAAATCAAGATGAAGTAATTCAAGAGGTTTTGAAGTTGAAATCATATCTTTTAATTTAAAAGAACTTTTTCTAAGTTTTCCTAATGGACATGCATCACATAGACTATCTACCTTAAAATTCATTTTAGGGAGACCTCTTACTAGATCATGTTTTGACAGTCTAGATAAGAGTTTGGAATTCAAATGCCCAAATCTCTTATGCCAAATCCAAGGGTCACTTGTATTTGTCAACAGACACAGGTTATCATTTGAAATTTTCATACTAAGAATATAAATATTCTTTTTCCTAATTCCCTCAAATATTATGGTTGAATTATTATCTTCAATGTGACACTTATCTTTTGCAAATTTAATTTTATATCGTTTATCGTAGAGTTGACTTATACTTAGCAGATTATGTTTCAGATTCCTAACTAGCAAAACATTAGTAATAATAGGAGTTTCAGAATTACCGACTTTGCCGATGCTAATCACATATCCTTTTGAATTGTCTCCAAAGTTAACCAGTCCTCCGTCTTTGTATATTATATCATTCAGCATATCATGATTGCTAGTCATGTGTCTAGAACATCCACTATCGAGTATCCATTTATTCGTTTTGATCTGCACAATTTTTCCATTGTGGATTGATTCCTCAACACCCATAAAGCATGTTTCCTGCACATCAAACAATTTTGGTAGAAAACTTGAATTTGTATATTGATTATATGCAGACTCATGAGACAATGATGATCTGAATATTTCAAAACTAGTATTAACAAAATTTGTAAACATAGCTAATTTAAAAACTTTTTCAAAAATCAGATTATGAAACTTTGAAAAGCCTTGCTCTGATACCTAATGTGAGAAATGCGGATTACAGATCTTAAGACTAGAATAAACACTAGAGGGGGGTGAATAGTGTTTTAAGGAATTACTTAATCTTTTTGAGTTTATATTAATTTGAACACAACTGTATGCAATATTCAGACACAGATATGATCACAGAAACAAACACATATGCAGAAATAAAGTAAAAGCAGTAAAGGAAAGAGCACATCGGATTTTATACCGGTTCAGAGTTACCCTACATCCAACCTGGCACACAAGTACGGATTTCCTTTCAAAAGCAATTTTACAATTACACCCTCTATTTCATGGCCACGAGTTACACCCTCCAGATTCACAATCCTCTTGGTAGAGATACTTGATTTCACGGGCAACAAGTTCACCCAATTGATTTCCAAGGCTACAATCACACATTTTCTCGCTTGATTGATTTTCAAACCTACAATCACACCTTTTCTCGCTAAATTGATTACAAAGAAGTCTATAACTCTGAATAGCACTGAGGTCTTGTTGAGATAGTGATAGAGAATCAAACCAAAGATGATCTAGTTAGATTCAATGTTGATTTCGGTAGAGTAATGGTAAGAATATATATAAATAAATGTGGAAGAAGAAGAGAAGTGAAAACCAGAAAAATATGAATAGAAATTCATTGAAAACAGCCCCTATTTATAGAAGAACAACAGCCATGTCCATTCGCGAAAGGTTATGATGAATAAACGCTTCATTTGAAATTCAAACTTTCGAAATTAACTTCCACTATGTCGACATGGGTAACTTGAGTATGTCGACATCCCATTAGAAATTTTGGTGATTTGTTTTTCTTTGAAAATAACCTCTATCTTATATTAAAAGTATTTTAAACTTTATAAATATATTTGACTAAAGTTAAAATACATAAGTAAATATAGAGGATAATATATATATAAAAAATTACTATAATTTTATATTTAAATCTAAGTATAAATATTAAAAGTTAAATATATTATTATTAAAGATAGTTTTAAAACTAAGGAGAATTTGATTTTAAAATTAAAGATTATTTTGAGGCTAAAAGTATTTAAAATCAGGATAGATGTTTTTGATTCTTTTAAAAGGAAGGTTTTGAAATCATTTGAAAATAAGATAATTTTGTAAAATCATTTGAATAAAAATTAGCGGATACAAAATAATGTTCCGCTAGATTTTTCGTAGGTTCAATCCTACTTAGGGTTCCATCCCTTTAATGGGCTCGAAGTGGATTCCATTCCACGAATTAATTGGATTTTATGATGCTAGTGCTTTTCTAGGAGTTTTAACAAAATTCCTAATTAAATTGCTTATTCTTGAAATCTTGAACACTTGATACTCATGAGTCTTCAATCTTGAAATCTTGAATCTCTATATTGTACAGCCTTCATTCTTGGTACCTGCATGGTTAAATCCTGCATATACATATATATCTAAACTATAATGATAGTATTTATATTTTATAATTTTATTCTAAGGTTGTTGTCATCAATACCATCATCTCAAGGACTAAGATGATCCTTTCGTGTTATCCAAACAAGCATTACAGGTTTATTTTGCTCCGTATCCATCACTAAAACGAGATAAAGAGACTGGTCGTCCGTTTTTAAAACAAAGACAAGATTTACACTTGACGGAAATAATATTCCAGATGAAGCAGCTTATCAAGAAGATCTTGAGCCAAATAATGAATTAATAATAACTGATGATCATGCTGATATAGGGCCTTTGAACGATGAATCAAATATTCTAATAGAAGCATTTGAGACTTTAGAGGGAAATGACGATATAGAGTGCGATACCGAGTTAGAATCAAAAAACGACGAAGATTGATTAATAATTAGTGATGATGTAATTTATATAAGATGGAAATTTGTATCGTTTGTTGCATTATGTTAATTATAAAACCTATGTTAATGTAATGGAAATTCTTATTGTTTGTTGTATTATTCTTTTATTATTTTGCTGTAAGCTATATGTATGTGATTATTAATTAGGCATGTTTTCTAATTATGAAATGATATTTTTTTCATTATATGAAATGATGTGTATATATATATATATGCATGTTTCTAGCAGATATTATGTCACACAACAGGCGGTCCCAAGGTTCACGAGGACCTGCTCTTGGCGAGGGTAGTAGTGGTACGGCCGATAATCGCCAGAGAGCATACTTAGTGTCGAAGACCGATGGAGGGTAAGTATTTAATTTAATGCAACTTTATTATATTATTTAGTGCATGCTACTAGTATATTTATGATTTATTAACTAACAATATCAAAATGTATTCAGAGGTTTCGATTTACGGCCGTCCGAGCACATTCTAACTGTGTCTCGCAACAGCTACCATAGTAGGATGACGGACTTCTGGGAGCATTGGGATAGGATCTCACTTTATATCAGAGATGCCATATGGGCTGACCTCCAGGTAAGTATAAAATTCTAATTAATTTGAGATTGGCATATTTGATCTTTGAAAATTAATATACAATTTATATAATTCATTCAAATTTCAACGTGCAGGCGTTCTTTATTGTGGATCCCGAAGATTTTGGGGCGTTCAGGACACACTGGGAGAGGAAGATGATAAAAAACTATGGAGGTACGCTCTCCAAGATGAAAGAGGCCGGTAAAAAGCTAAAATGGATGAGCAAAAATTTGTATGCGCGGTTTGTGCAATATTAGGAAAGCGAAGACGCGAAGGTAAATTTTCTGCTTTCATATGTTTGTAATTATAATTCGTTTAAATGTTTATATAATAGTTAAATTATACATGAGGTAGCATCAAGGAACTCCGCAAACAGGCTTAGGAATCCTGCTACACACCACGGTGGATCCAACTCTTTTCAGCAATATAGAGAAGAAATGGTAAATATAAAAATTGTTATTTGTAATTTACTTATATCATTGTTTAGTTATATATATGTATATATGTGTATATATACATACATTCTTTAATCAGATCTAATTTCAGACGAAGGAGAGGGGTGTTGTTTCACCGTCTCATTTGGATGTCTTCATCCAAACACACGCCGTCGAGCATACAGATGAAGATGGCATGGTAACATATGAATGGTCAAACGCCAAATCAGCGAATATCCGGGTATAAAGACTACAAAATTTTTCTCTTATTTAACAATACATTAAACTGAATATTCATCTTCTCAAAATTCTATTTCTAAACACAGAAGAGATGCGATCAGGAGATTGCTCGTGTGCTTGTAGAGTCTGGCAGGGAGCAGTTGACCGTTGAGGGGACGGACAGGATATTCGCTCGTATTACCGATCCGTTGACCAGAAATAGACAGTATGGATATGAAAATCAAGCAATAATATTTATTGAATTTAATTAAATCATTAACCAGTTTATAAATTTTATTGAATATTACATATACACTATAGCTATGAATTTATTAATACACAGGCCGTGACGCAAGCCGCTTACAATAAACAACAGACTGAAGAAACAATAGCGGCCCTATAAACATAAGTCGCCAAGTTGAACGATTGGAGGAAGACTGGATTGAAGAAGCAACTAGACAAGGCGATTGCTGCTTATTTGGCAAAGCACGGGACAAATATACCGCATCACAGGATCACAGGGATTTGGAGTTGCTGATGATTGGGGCGAGTGGTAGTAAGTTTTTATATATCACTACAACAAAAAGACTCTATTACAAGTATATTTTTACAACTGTCACGATTTGTCAGTTGTAATAGAGGTTTTTTCACAACTATCACGATTTGTCAGTTGTAATAGAGGTTTTTTACAACTCTTTTTTTAGAAAGTTGTAATAAACTTACTTTCAACAACTTTTCTTTTTTGCCAGATGTAATAGGTACCTATTACAACCTTTCTTTTTTACCAGTTGTAATAGATGTCTATTTTTAACAACTCTTCATTTTTGTCAGTTGTAATAGATCCTTGTTGCAACCTTTTTTTGCTAGTTATAATAGATGCCTATTTTTTACAACTCTTCTTTTTTGTCAGTTGCAATAGAAGCTTGCTACAACATTTTTGTAAAAATTAATGATTGATATTAATAATAGATAATTAACATTAATAATTAATAATTAACATTAATAATTAATAATTAATAATTAATAATTAACATTAATAATTAATAATTAATAATTAATAATTAATAATTAATTAACATTTAACAATAATAATTAATAATCAATATTAATATTATTAATAATTAATAATTTATATTACAATAATTAATAATTATATTAATATTACAATAATTAATAATTAACATTAATAATTAATAATTAAGAAATAAAAATTAATATTAATCATTAATATTTAATAATTGATATTTAAAATATAATAATCAATAATAAATATTGATTACTACTAAATTATAATAATTAATTTAAAATATGAAATATTTAGTATTAATAATTAATGTTCAATATAATTAATAATTAATATAACAATTAAAATTTAGTAAATAAGAATAATTTTTTAATAATTAATATTTAACACTAATAATTAATAGTTAAGAAATAAAAAATAACATTAATAAGTAATAATTAATAATTGATATTAAAAATATAATAATCAATAATAGTAATTAATAATTAATAAGAAAATTAATAATAAAAATAAATATTATTAAGTAAAAATAATTAATTCGAAATATGAAGTAATTATAACTTGGGGATTTTAGGCTCAAGGAAAAAGTTGAAGAAAAATTTAGTTCTAAGGACAAGAAGTTTGCTTCTTAGGCTGAATGACACTTTTTAGTGTAAATCACAGAATGATAGTTGTAACTATCATTTTCTGCTTACACTAACAAATGTCCTTCAGACTAAAAACCAAACTTGCTGTCCCTAAGACTACATTTTTTTGCAACTTCTTCCTTACGCCTATTTTCCTGTTATAACTAATAATTATATACTAACTATTTAATTGATAATTTATAAATAATAATTACTATCGAATAATAGTAACTAATTATTAATAAAAAACTTTTTGTAATAAGAATAATTAACTAAATAAAAATTAAATAGTAATAATAAAAGTTAAAAATCAATGTTAAATGATAATAATAATAATAATAATTAATAGTTAAATTAAATAATAATAATAATTAAAATGAAATAGTATTAATTTAATAGATGTCTATTACAACCTTTCTTTTTTGCAAGTTGTAATAAATTTCTATTTTTAACAACTCTTCTTTTCTGTCAGTTGTAATAAATCTCCGTCACAACACTTTTTTACTAGTTATAATAGATGTCTATTTTTACAACTTTTTTGGGGCTCCAAAACCAAATTTTCCATTGGCTCCAAAACCAAATTTTTGGGCTCCAATGCTAAATTTTCGCGATAAATCACCGCTCCTTCTCTCTTCTCCCGTAATAACCTAAATTTTTGTTTTCCTCCATCTCGTCATTAATTTTCTTTATTTCGTTTCCTTTCAAATAGAAAAAAATCATTCGATTATACTCCAAGTCGAATCGCCGTTGCCGTTATCGAAGAGCCTCTAGCCGAACTCCTTTGCTTCGTTCTTTGAAAATGGGCTACTCGTTCTTTTCTTCTTTGCTCTAAAATTAGGGATTTGTAAATTGAGGCGCCACTTCAATTGATCAATCGAGTGTGTAATCTTCCGTTTGCTTGCTTCGTCGATTGATCGTCTCTTGGATTATACACACGGCTGCTTCAATCAAGTCGAGCTTGTCTGTTAAATTGGTATGCAGTTTTTTCCTTTTTCGATATTTATAATACTCGACTTTGATTCGAGTTTAATGATTTATTGGTCTCTGTTTGCTTGAAATCGAATGATTTATTTGCCGATGATGTTCATCGTTTATATAGGGTTTGAACCCCTATATTTTCGTTCTTATATTTTGTACGAATTCGTCAAATAATTTATCTCGGCCATTGATTTTCGTATGTATGCTAGCGATGAATCTGCTTTGTTGTTCCATGGTTTCGGCATTGTTTGAGTTCATCATGGTTTGCACTTTGATGCTGCCTGGATTGTGTCACTGTTATCTTGTTGTATTTGATTCAATTGAGTCAGGTACCTTTTGTAGCATTGTTTTGTGATCCGGTTTCATCTTGAATTGTGCAGTCTTGAGTCTTGTACATGTCTTCACTGTGCAGTCTGCACATATTGATTCAGTTGAGCTTGCACCAGTCTTTGATGATGTTGTGTTCATTAGCTTGGTAGCAATCCTCATAGTATTTGTGAAATGCTGTGACTGTTCTTCGTTTCACTGTGCACTGCTTGACTCGAAGTCTAGTTGCCTTTTGTGATGATCACTTCTGCGTTGTGTATGTTGTCATTACTTTGTGTATTCGCATAATCTGGTGGAATGGTCATCTCTGTTTTATCGATATTTCTTTGTATTTATTTCCCTATCGGATATCATCATGTAGTCTTCATTGTGACTGTGCACTGAATCTTGAAGTCTACATGCATCTATGTTGAGTTGAGCCACTTGGTTGAACATGTACACTTAGTTTGTTCATTGGTGTTTGATCATTCATGTTGTTCATGCTGTCTAGATTAGTGCAGTGTGCATTTTAGCTGGGCATGTGTTTGTGAGTATTTAGGTTTGTTTGCTTACTTGAGTCATGTGCATGTTGCCACCATTGTTGTATGTGTCGTGTTCAGTCTTCATTGAGTCAGACTTGGAGTATTTTGTTGCCAGTCTTGTGTTCTTCATGGTTCACCTAAATTTTGCTTCAGATCTGATTCGTTACCTTAATACTTCATTACTTTAGTATTTGCTTGACATAATTGGGAATTAAACAATATTCGTTATTCTAATAGATTGGTTTAAAAAAATATGCATCACTGTTATTAGAATTTTTAATTACTTGAGTGTATACCTGAAGCATGGCGGATGTTTTGAGTTTATCTGAATATCTGTACTATGACCTCATTTCAGCAAAATGATAAAAGAAATTATTTTCTTCTCTTTGTACTTGCTTGTTTCGGTTATTGAATTTTTTTCATCTAAACTGTAATTTCTCTTTTGCATACTGTAGGCTCTTGTTTTGTCTCCACTGTTTTATATTTTCGTTTCTTTTTGTTCCTTAATATAATGATTGCATTATTCCATCATACCCTGCATCATTATTCTGGCATGAGCTAACATTATAAATTTGATGTTAGTTAAACATTAATTCCCAAATGAAAAAGGATATAAGGAATTATTGTGATTTATTTCAGGTTTTTAATAACTCATATTGATTATTGTTTACAGGATGATGCAAATTATTGGTAGTTGAAGAAGCATAGCACTCTGTTACAAAGTTAGTTTTAACTTTACCATATAAGAAGGATTTTTTCCAACACACGATGAAGTTAGTACATGACTATCTTTCTTTGTTTGCTATAGTCAGTCTTAGCTATTATGGACCTCATCTCTTTATATTTTTAGATTAGCTTCGAAAGCTTTGGTCTGGATACAACTGCCCGTAAGGTTCGCTACTATGTACACAAGTGTGTATGTTGTGTTAATAGGAGTATATTTCACATAAAGTTTGAACATTTTCTTAGTTTTTTTTTTCTACATCTTCAAGTAACAGTTCAATTCCTCTCCTGAATGTACCTTCCTCAGGAAATACATGATTCACAATGGAATTAACCATAGCATACTCAATTCTAAAATTTATTGCAGAAGCATCTTTGATTCCCTTCAAATCAAATGATCCAGTTATACTCAGACGATCAAGTAACTTACTTTAATTTTTGCATGTTATCTGGTTCCTTTCTTGTAGATTCATATATGTAATAATCATTTTAACCAAATATTCTTAGTGACTAGTGAGTGGCCCGTGCTTCGCACACGGACGTCGATATACCATGGGGTCCGTAATATAAACAGCGGAAAATGGAATGGTACATCGTAGTGTTGAGCATATTTTGCAAATACACATTAGTGGACATTGTTATTCAAATTCATGCGTCATGGCAAACAATATGTGCGTATCTGGAAGGGTAACGTACAGAACAACGGCTGTCATATGTAGTAAGCTAAAACGGAGCAGGTTGTTATTTAAAATACAAACATTTAGTACATATGAAAGCAAATAAAGTCAATGTCATACATAACGATGCGTGTAGGAAAAAAAAAGGTGTGGTAAAAAAGAAGAAAAAAGTGTTAATGAGTACAGTGAATGGAGAAGTATTAGGTACAAACGGATACAAAGTGAATGCACCATAGCTATGATATCATAAAACGGCACAAATTAATATCGTTGCTTCTTCTCTCGAATCCTAGGTGTGGTAGACATTGCATTCTGCTGTTCTGTATCCACATCCTGTACAGAAGAAAAAAAATAATGCTTAAGTTTAGAAGCGTTAAAAATGTATCGGTAGATGGAGGCGATGACATTAACTGGATATGAAGTGTTATAGTAATGTTTTGAATGGTGAAACAAATACAGGAAAAAGTGTCCATGGATACAGCAGTCGAGCATAGTTGCGTATGGACAAATATATGCGTTGTGATATATTTCAAGAACGTACTGTGGGAGGACCAATTAAGCGTTGTGTGTGAGATATTACATTTGTTGGTAGACAGAGTATTTTGCAGAAGGAAAGAAAATATTGATAGAAGTACCGTCAATGGAAAGTGGCGGAAAAAGGGTAAAAAAACTGCACCTGAATAACAATTCCTTTCCGTATTGTCTTTCTAGTGAACGGCGCATCAGAAGCACGCATGAGTGGATGATTGGTATTGTCGTCCTCCTATCAAAACAAATGAATGTCCTTTCTAGATACCAGTTGGACAGACAAAGAAATGTAATAATTGCATATCATACCTGGTCAATACGTTTTTCCCTTTGATATCTACATCCGATGGTGGCTTATGCCTAACCGTTTGCGAAGGAGAAAGTAAGTTAGAACTTTGATCACTGGGTGGAGTGAGCTGTAATTTTCAAATGTTACAAAGCATAGCAAAACGTCAATAAGACAGAAAATAAGTATGTATACTGCAGGTTAATATTTAACCATGGTCGAGAACAAACCGTCTCAGACACAGACACGTTTTTCGTGATTTTTCTGGCAGTATGGTAAGCGTCTGCATTATTCATTTCATAGTTACTTGGTCTGAATTCAAACATTGCTTCGGTTCCCGAGAGGTTGCGGAAAATGTTCTCAATTTTATGGACCCCGTTTTCCTGCAGCAATAAACAATATTTTGGATCACAGTGTGTATAGAATGCCGTTAATAACTTTAAGTCGACAGGGTTCAATGCATATCACTGTAGACGCAGTTGACACGACTTTGTATACGACATTGAATACCAAGCAGAACAACGTACTGTAAGTTTGGATGAAGCAATGCGTAACTGAGCATTAATGAATAGAGCCAAAAAAGCAATATAAATAAGCCAGTACAACTAAAAAAAGGTAGGAGCGGAAGATGCATTAAAAATGTCTAAACAATTCGAACTTTTGTATCCTTTTTCTAAATGTTTTACACGAGTTGGTCACTATTTCGGTCATGGTAATCTGATAAATATGCACATGTAATTTATACATTGACATGAAATGGGAAGATTTTGCATTCAAAGACGCCACTTATCTAATTAACAACCACCATATTGAATAAAAATCAACACATAAAATTGGTGAACGTCAAGCTAGCTGTAACATAAAGCATTTTATATCTGATTATTTACCACGTACAGGTTCCGAAAGGAGCAACTATGGTAGAGGTTGATCACTGGCACGGTCTAACACAGGATGAACAAAGTAACTATGACGTGCCGAACACGTCATATCGAAAAACAGTTGACGGTGGATAAGTTAATGTGATAGTACAGTTCATCCATTACGCAGTAAATAACGGTCACATATTAAACCAAATTGGATCTGTGCACAGTGTAAGCAAAGGCTTGAAACCCATAGGGATCTAACACTACAGCTGTTGTCTACTGTTTCAACTGCTAAATTAAATGCGTAACTATGTTAGTTTACCGAGTTAAGTACGGCAAGCATGTCGTCAACTTTATGTCCCATTAGACATTCCGCCTCCTTATCAAAAGTGGTGACAGTAGCAGATGTAGAGGAGTCCAATATGTCCACATTTAAACAGTACCTAACAAATATTTTTTCTTTAGTAATCGTATTTTTTTTTCCACGAAAAGAAAGAAACATGCAAAACAAAGAATTTGACAAACGGTACCTGTTTACCGGTTGGGCTACCATTCGATGGCATCCGGAGCAGAAATATTTAGTGCCCTTAAAGTGAGCCGTGGACTTGCAGACCGCACATGAAAGATAACTTCACGAAGAACTTTTCAGCTGCACAATGGTTGCCGCGACGACATATATTTTACCCTGAACAAAAGTGTTGTCATTATATATTTAGAGTTGTAGGTGGATATATATATATATAGCTATGTTGTGGTAGTTCAAAATAGTACGTACGTTATTAGATCCCAGCACTAATGCAATTTCGCTTGCCAGAAAAAAGGGGCGAATGGAATGTCGTCTAATTATTTAACAGGTCAAAAAGTGCATCGCACGGTGGACAAACAAAAAAATTAGTATGTATGGAAAGTTTCTTTTTCGCAGCACAGGTAGAAAAAATGTATGCGTTTATGAGTATATCGTTTCCAACCAAAGGGATAGCATGTGCCAAAAAATTGGTATGCATATAATACTGTAAAAAGTGAAAGCAAAAAATGCAGTACGGACAACCATACAAATGAAGGGAAATAGCGTGTAAAAGAATTGCAAAAAACAATATTACTTCCTTACGACAAAACAGTTGGATAGAGAAGATAATCATCAATATTTGGATGCAAACATATGTTATGTGCATTGATAGGCAATCCAAGTCTCAGACAGTTGAATATTAGTTGTGAGGCAGTCGTTACTAATTAGCATGGTGACGACCTGTGTTGGTGATATTGCAGTGCACAAGAGAAATAATAGTAAAGCATTAAGATGTACACAGGGCAACCTGCAGCAAGACCTCATTTATTATTTTTGTGCGTTTGTAAACTGATGTATGCCCAAAATTGAAACAGAGCATAATTGGTAGTGGTAAAATAATTATGTACAGTCAATGAAAACGGATGGATGGTGGTGGTCAAATTTTGTGATTATGCGTGCATTATGTGTAAAACAATATACCCGACAGTCAGCAGTCCTGACGTCAGCCAACAGCTGGGCAAGCGTTGCGTTTTTTTCTTTCTAGTACAGAAGAACGGTCACCGCAGGAGTGGTCTATGTGCTCAATCTTTTTTCCAGCATGTTGGTTTGATCTAAGCAGGTGAATTAACATTGGCAAATGAAACGAAACGGTCAAACAAATGCACAACGTGTTAAAAAATCATACCTGCATTTAACGACGTCTAGTTCAGGCAAGTCAATGTCCACATATATTCTTGTTGCTTTAGTAGAACTGAATGTAAACGCACCTGACAAAGATAAACGTAAGTTAGGGGACAATTGTTTTGTGGCGGAAATAGATAAGTACAGTGATCAGCAGTGTACGGCCATATGTAGCGACTGTAAGGGAAGTGACAACAATGGTAGGCGAACTCTCAAACTTGTCTATCACGGATTGGTCAAGTAGATCCCTCTGCTTTCCCAAAGCGATACAACACTTGTACTCCCACTGGGCGGTAAATAAGATTATTATTAGGATTGGTTGACTGCAGTTTAAAAAAAATGAAATTCCACCACCTGCTACTTTCCACATGCAACTCTCTTTTTAGTGTTTGTGTCCCGCTTTTAGAAGTTATAGCAAACACATTAGACACAGCTCGTAACATACCGCCAAAATCTGTAATAAGCCAAAAAATGAACAACACAGTTGTGCATAGATTCAGCAATAAAGACGGGTGTCGTACACGATGGAGAGAAAGAGTACCTGTAAGATTATCCACACGGCACAGTCGGGTTATAAGTGTGTTTTCGTCAGCAAAGGCAAATTCATATCGTGGTATTGTGTTCGTTGCATCTTCCACCTTCACCGCTCGAGTATCAGTACGTAGAACTATTATCCAATTGTCATGTACAGTCCTGTACTTGCTTCGGTATTTTGGACGTTGAACCGTGTCACGTCGTACATCGAAGGTTCTTCGAACATATGTTCAAACTGACGCAGTATATGCTTTCGAACCGTGCCAACTTTCTCATTTCCCTGTCAGAGTATCGACAGCAAACTTAATATATGGGCCCAAACATACCCAAAAATAAATGTTTCGCACCTACGTGTCAAGTGTACAGTACGAACAGTCCAAGTGGAAACGTGAGCGTGGGGAAGAAAATGTATGTACGTGGATGAATATGAATTAGTGCCGGTGCATGAATATGTAGTGGGTGTAGCAGTAGCGTGGGTGAAACTGAAGTACAGTCGATAGTTAAAACCACTCACAGTGCACGGACAGCCGAAAACGCATTCACTCAGTCGGACAGACATTATCTGAGGGAGATGGATCGTTAAAAAAATGAATAGAAAGAAGCACGCTAACCAAATGAGCGACAGTAGTAGCTACTAACATACCTCATTGTCGATAAGCTGCATGTTTGACGCGTAAACCTCGTTCGTTCCCTGACTGATCAATTTCCATAGCCGGGCCACCCGAACACGAACGGTATTCCAGTTTGTACCAAATACCACTTCTGACAGCAGCATGCTGTTCGTGGACATTGTAGAAAGCTAGTTGAGAAGAAAATAGAATTTTTTTTTTTGGAATTTTATGCCATACAGGAAGAAGAGCTCACACTATATCGACAATTACCCACGTTCCAAAGGAAGTTTTTGAACTGCTGATATAATGGTCCACGTCAACATAACGTCCCCCTTTATGCGGCAACTGCTAATTAGTTGACATTAATTTCGTGTTGATGCTGGGTTTGGTCCACAACTTCAATATACACAAAGCACGGATGTAAGTGCTGTCCCTTCGAAGACTGAAATGCAAATGCTCACAGATTATTGGTTGCACGTAAGTACAAATGTACCCCAAATCAGGACAACCGTATGTGTATGCGCAGTTAATGTAGTTCGGTATATAAACGTTTGATTCTACCATATGGTTTGCGTTGCGTTGTTCATCAGTTGAATTGAGGAAATATGAGCTAAGAAGCACTGTTCAAAAAAAAAAAGGAATCGGTTTATGTTTTACACTTTTACAGGAAAAAGATTGGGTGCTAACATACAATGGGGTTAAATTTGACGTTAAACATGTGCGTTCATCATTAGTACAACCCGAGTGCGTTAGTCATTTGGTGTAGCAAAAAATATCGGCACAGCGATCGTGTATGAAAGTAATGTGAGTCAGTTTCTAACGGTTATATATCACAGGACATGCACCATTCCATTCGTCGGTAATAAGAACGAAGAGCTACAATTCCAAGTATCTTCGCAGATTTGCTAGAAGTTATCGTGTACTTCCGTTATTCAGTTTTGCTAGAAGTTAACTACGTACTTCTGTTACTCAGCTGTTAACATTATACACATGCACTTATAGTACGTAAAAGCTAGAAGTTTCCTGACGTATATACTTAAAAGCTAAACTAAAGATATCGTAAATACTTACATTATATACAGGTGACATGTACCAATTATGCTCTGTTTCTAGTTTGGGCTTACATCAGTTTACAAACAAACGAAAATAATAAATTAAAGGGGAGTTTGGTACAGTTTCCACCTATAGTAGTTAAAGGTTAAACTAAATGCGTAACATTATGTACATGCACTTTAGGTGGCGATATTTTTTATTTAAATTTTTGTGTAAAAAAAATTACATATTATTATGTAAGTATCTACGATTTGCATAGATATTTTTTCATGTATATTGTAGCATAGCACAAGCTAATCTGCAGTGTGTGTAAGAGAGTATTAACAAAGAAAATACATGTATGTAAACTTCTTTCTACTAAATTTCATATAACAACGGCTATGCTGTGTTAATTTTTTGTATTTCAAATGTTGATCTTTAAAAGAGTGGAGATATTGGACATGGTGAGTAAGTTGTCAAGATTCTGGTAAATGGTTGTACTACAACGTGGAGTGGAATAAGTTATATTTTTCTACGTTTGAAGTTTTAATAATATGAAATTAGGAGTATTATTTGTACCTGAATATATAACGTTCAATTATGCAATGCAATTACAGTGTAAAATTATGTTAATATGTTCTATATATCATATATGATAGAAATTTTTGTTGGATTATACCCTAAACAAATGAAACGGTTTTTTTAGTTGCATGGTTGACGAATCAAACATTTCACAACTTTCTTGCTTAATTTAATTATGTTATTCGACTGCTAATAAGTTAAACCTTTTAAGTTTCTATTAGTATGACCAATTCTAGATTTTTTATACACACACACACATACACACATATATGGAGAGTCATTAGATCGAAGCACACAAAAACGGTACACTATAATATGTAAAAAAAATGAATTGTGATAAAGTTAGAAAACTATACATAAGAAGTCTTCGTAACAATATCGTATCAGTATAGATAAAGATGGTTAAGTCAACCATTAATAGAGATTAAGTTATATAATTATAGTTTGCTTAGTGTAAATTATGGCTATTATGCTATTATGAAAGATACAGTTATCCATTTAAAACATCAAAACTTGTGGTGCAATCACATGCCAAACAAAGAACACGGTTGCAAACAATTCAAGGAACTTGATGTCCAAGCACATACTATACAAAGAAAGTAATAATAGCTAGAAAAAGAAACACTGTTCAGTGTTATCGAATTAACGTACAAAGTCCATTTTACTCCAGTTACATCACCAATTGAAACAGCGGAAAACACGGGCTGTCTGTTAATCGAGTATTGTGTAACAGTAATTGCAGAATTAATAAAGAGAGCAGAGGAAAAGAGACGGAAAAAAATTCAGTGAAGTACTTCAGATCAGTCCAGTAACAGTTCGTCATCAAAGTACTGTTGGACGAACGTAAAAGAGACGAACGAAGCTTACGCAATAAAAGCAGCAGTGGTCGACATTGGGAGGACACGAAGTGTCTTGATACTCGTCGGATACACAGTTGATTGAAACATGCTATTTGCTGCAGGATTAGAGTTCAAACCACCAATGCGGAAGGTGTGCTTGCATTCGTCTGCCTCAACCATCTTCAGATTAAGTTTGCTAAGAAACCATAATCAAATCAACAAATCAAACCTAACACAGCACAAGGTTACAGTAATAGTTTAAAATGTAGTTGAACAGTAGGGTTAAAACTGCACAAATTGTTCACAGTGTATTTTATTCAAATCCATCAACGTGTTTGCATCCTATCATTCTATCCAAGGCTATGCGTAGAGGAAAACGTGTGTATGCATCTATTAATTGTGTGGCACGGTGGCACATCGCCCAAAAATATCATGTGCAGTTCTACCAGTTGTACAAAGCATGCCAGAACCGTAACATATTTTAGTACGATCGTGATATGAGCAACGCAGTATTGCACGTTTTGTTATTAGGACGGTGTTTCTGTGGTAAAAATGAAAGTTAAAAAATGAATCTATCAATACATTGCACACCTATGTGCACAGTTACAACAGTTACGTGTCCTGCGTCTGAAAACTACAAACAGTTTGAACAGTACATAGAATTCAAAACAGGGAATAAACTATTATACACAAATTACCTTATACGGTTGTCAGAACCCTGAAGTGTCGGTTATAAATCATCATTGGGTTCGTCTGCACCTTCCATACCTATTACATTTGATACATTTTGAACATCAGCCAACAGTAGGTGTATGTGATGTATAAAACCAGTAATTTAAAACCATGAATGACAAATAAACAAAAAGAGCCATACCAGAAATGTTGCTGAAGACTTCCCTATGTACAACGTTTTGCGTGTAATTTTGAAAACCCGGTTTAGAAGTCCCAAGCAATATCTTCAGCCCGTTCATAGAAGTTGTTCTAGACAGCGCTACATAAAGCTGTCCATGTGTAAAAACCGGCCTTAGCAAATAAATTCCAATCTGTTCCAAAGTTTGACCCTGACTTTTGTTAATCGTCATTGCAAAACAAACTTTAACGGGGAATTGACGTCGACGCACGACAAATGGCCATTTTGTGTCATCGGATGTCAAAACTATTCTTGTAATCAATACTTTCCTACCCATATTTTTCCCAGTTACAATCTCACCTTCAATAACCTTCTTCGACAGCTGCACAACAATTAATCTCGTTCCATTGCATAAACCTAGACTCTGGTTAAGATTCCTCATCAACATTATCGACACACCTACCTTTAAGCGTAACTCATGATTCGGTAGGCCTGAAAGCTTCAATGTGTTTAAAAATTCAGGAGGATATAGAAGATGATGTTCTTCAGTTGCATCAGACATAGGGCTGATTGAATCTGCACTATAATAAGTTTGCATATCACCACTTATAAGATCTATTGCATATGAATTAATTTCTTCAACACAATCGTTTGTTGGAGTTAGAATACACCGTTCTTGCAAATACGATTTTCTCAATATATTCATATCCAAATCAGGATACGTCATTTGCACAATTGTATGGATGGCATTATCTGCATTCGGTATAAGATATTCATCAGGTATTTGTATCCATGTAGGTTCTTCATCCACATCCAACGACATGGACCTGACCTTCCCTTCGCCCATATTTAGTATCCAGTTAGAGAACGACGACAGTTTCGACTTTTCATCAGCCGATAAGTTGTTATTTTTCAGTCTCATGTTTATTGTAGGAGTAAAAACTTTGCACTGTTGCCACAGTCATGAAAAACTTATAGTAGAGCGTACAATCATTTCTCTGGTGCCTTTACGAACAACAGGTAGTGTCTGCCTGAAATCTCCGCCTAGTACGACCATCTTTCCTCCAAAAATTTGACCACCATCATTTTTTGAGCCGAAAGAGGCTATATCGGATAACGACTTCTCAAACGCCTCAAGTGCATTTCGATGAACCATAGGAGCCTCATCCCAAATGATCAAATCCGTACGTCTAAGTAAATCAGCCAAACACGACTGCTTGGAGATATTGCAAGTTGACAGGTCGTCGAGGCTCATAGGAATTTTGAACTTTGAATGTGCAGTTCGTCCTCCGGGAAGCAAAAGCGATGCAATGCCAGAAGATGCCATCGCCAGTACAATTCTACTTTCCGCTCTCATAGTGCAGGCTAAAGTATTCCATAAAAATGCCTTCCCAGTCCCTCCACTTCCGTAGACAAAGTAAAAACCTCCTTTACGGTTATGAACAGGGTAAACTACAGTGTCAAAAACTATTCTCTGCTCTGAATTTAGTAGTGGCACTGACTGTTGCGATTCCATGCGTAACAAATCACAATCATAGTCCACCTCGTCGTGCAGAAGACTGTTATCCACTGAATGAAAATTTCCAAGGTCGACTTCCGTTACGGACCAAAACTCGGCTACGGATCTATTGACTCTGAGCATAATCTTTTCTAAAGCAATTAAGGCTTCCGATTTGAACTTATTCGAGGACATCTGTTGAGACTCACAATCATTCCTGCGTACGTATCTCCATTCCATATCTTCGCTACACTTCTGCCAATGTTTATCCCACAGTTGCTTGGTGTTTGAAACCTCACAAAAACACAACAATGTTGCAAACATTTCTCGCATACAGTTTGGAGAAGCCCACGAGGTAGCTTCGGTCAATGTCTCATCCCACTCGTTGTCATCATCTAACAAACCCCGCGCAAGGCATGCGTCTTTGAAGGTGTTGAAAACAGTACCACTCACGATTCTAATGTCTTCATAACAAGTAGGGCCTTGAACAATATTTAGAAGCATACGCATATAAAACCTCTCCTCTGACGTAGGATGTGCATAATATATCCGACCTATACACTCTCCTTTTTGCCTCATCCTCCACTCTTTAACAGACCTATCCCATACCCACTTAGTAGGAAAATTGACATAAGTAAGTTGGCGAGCTGCGGGACACATTCTGTTAGTCTACAACCACTGAGTGAACATAGTTTTGCATACATTATGCCTGCCTTGTACATCATTCAATTGTTCCGTCTCATCAAAGTATACAGTTTGCTCTCCCGGCAAATGAAACATTAACCTCTCCACCGCTGGAGTGCGATACTGAACATCAAACTCAAAAATTCGCCACGATGCTTCTGAAGCTGAAATATATCTGCAGTCCAAATAATTTTTTACTTCATCAACCTCCCGAACAAACGTGCATTCTCTGTTTACACTGTCTTCAATAACAACAGTTGCTCTATCATGCCCCTTGTTGATGTACTTAACAGTTATTTGACAGATTATGCTCTATTGCATATCTCTACATTGATATGAGCTTGATATTTGACAACTAAATCAACATTATGAGGTATAACCCAACCGTTGTCCTGCACAAATCCATTTGACGTCTCGGTGGACAACCCATTGTTGCGTCGTTTGTACATAGGAAATACAAAATTTTCAAAACTGGTCTCACTCCTGTACTGTTTAGGATAATGCTTGGAACAACAACCATCGACCATGCAAGCACATCCAGGATTTTCGTAACCGCACGGACCGTGAATCATGTACTGACACACTGACTGATAAGCAAACGGATCAACATGTCTATCTGGTATCTCAGCACTAATCACTGCGTCAACTTGATCAACAGTCGTTGGCTTCTGATTGCCAAACAGAAAGATAAGAATGTGAGCATGCGGTAGTCCCCTTTTTTGAAACTCAATTGTGTAAACAACTGGGGAAGAAAAGAAACAAAATATAAGATGAGTCGGCAAAAGCTCACGTTAAAAACATGTGAAAGTAGTAAGAACTTGTGAAACTTACGTGCTTTGACTTTACCAAAATGACATTCTATCCTTATGTCGCGTAGTAGCTCTATAAGCTTCATATGGAAAACACGGGAAACAATATCCGGTCTATCATCAGCTCTCTGACCGGGAATGTCCAGTAAAGCCATTTCAATCTCAGGCCACTTTGGGTTGCACGTAAAAGTTACAAAATAATCTGGTGATCCTGCCCAACGACAGATGGCCATAGCATCTTGATAGTTTTGCACCATGTACCTAGGACCTCCTGTGAAAGAGGAGGACAGAACAATTTTTCTTCCTATCGTGCGTGCGCTTGTGTCACCAGCCGTAATAGCATCTTGCTGACCCTTGTACAGTTCACAGCGTAATGTACTTTGGTTACTCTTCACCCACGACAATCTGTCTTCTTCGATACACGTGTAACTGTCAACAATGAACTGGTGGAAAAGCCTACCACCCCACAACAGAACGGAGCCATCGTCTAATCTCCGTTGAATGAGATAGGTGTAATATTCCCGCATGGTTACGGTTGTTCTTTTAGTTTCTGGAAGTACATCGAATTCTCTATATTGTATATCACACCTGAAACCATCCTCACCATATGAAAACAAAAGCGGATATTGCATAGACATAAAAGAAGGGTGCTTCTCACTAATCCTTTTTAGTACCCTATTCCTATCTTCAATCACAATATCACGATAGCCACACGAATCAGCATTTGAGTTGTCAACCAATGCTGCAATCTCGGACGAAGTGGGTAAATTGTACTGACGTCCATCCCTACAGCGCCTCTCCAACAGTCTGAGAGTGATAAGCCGGTATTCCAATGCATGAAACCTTTCTCTAGCCATTCTAAACACTTTGGACAGCTCACTACACTGGTTGAACATGCATATTAGGTTGTTGACAATATCCACATCTAAATTTTGCGCCACACTTTGACCACACGACGAAACTCGATTATTGACTTCATTACTTGTGTCATAGAAATATAATTGAGCAAATTTTGGTTTTCCCGTCGTCGGTAGAAGCGAGCCAATTCGATGGTGGTTTTGACCGTTTAATCTGAAAACATACGGACCACGACTGGTATTGATGAAGTTATCAACATTCTTACCCATCGAGGTGAAAGCAAAAATAGAATTATAAAGCCGTATATGTCGCCGAAATTCTTTACAGACAGATCCTCCATTATAGTCCAGAAGGTCCATTAAATAATCGGGGACTGGTTGGTAGGACGGAAGCTGAACCTTTCCCTTCCGACAACATATTGAAAATTTTGGATTTAAATTTGTACTCCCCTTTTTTACCCTTTCTTCAAACCATAGCAAGGCTCCACAGTATGAACATGTACAGGACGGGGGGCCAAAACTGTGTGCGGAAAATAATCTGCCTGCATATTCAGCAAAAAAACGTTGTAACTGTTTGAACAGTCAATGCAATTCATAATAACTAAGTTACTGTAAGTCACGTACGCTGCCCGTAACTCACAACTGCGGAAAGACAGGAAGACCGCGATGTAGCAGACACAGGCATGTCATTCCCATGCTCAGGTAAGTCAAATGAGGCCGGGAATGAGTCGGCGGGACACCCTGTTGGGCGGCGGTTGCCTGCAATAACATATACCAATGCTTAGAACATCGAAAACACAAAAAAAACTACAACGGACACATTGTACATGAGACGTTCGGTGTTATGTCAATGTCCCATAGCAGATTAAGAGTAAAATCAGTCTTACCCACATATGTTGTCCACAATTTTTTGTGCCTAAGATGTTGAAGTCTGTAATAGCGATGTAGCCGACAAACTGCAAACATAACACAACAATTATTAAATGGTCGTGTACAGCATGCACAGTCTGACGGACAAAAAAGAAAGGTAGTAAAAGGATACTAACGTTGTCGCTGTATGATCGGTTGATTGAAATGAATTTGATAGCTTCCTCCTCATGTCGGCGACAAAGAAAGTCGGAGAAGTTATGCAGAGACACGTCTATGAAATCACGACAACAATGTCGGCAACTCATCCATCTGGTTGTATGACGTTTTTTTCCCGTTTCCATCTCAGCAGCATCCTGCACCTTGCTCTAGCATACTTGCATATCTGGGCATGTAAATGAACGAAGGATGAGGATAGACAGAGCAACATGAATAAGGCAGCATGCATATCGCGCAGAAACAATAATCTAGCCGCAAGCGCCAGATCATTGTGCACAAAGATGGTATGAAAAGCATGCGTACCGTCTGATGACACGAACGCGTGTGCAACATCCTAATGTATCACAGCAAAATCAAACGTCCAGTCTTCCTTTGTTGTGCAGTAAACAAACAACAGCTTATGCAACACTCATCCAGTTTGCATCAACACCATAAAGTAGACGGAGTTTAGAAGGACTGTAAGAAGCATAGAACAAAACTGTCATGAATGCAGTCGGTAATCATAGGCATGAGTAAAGATTAAGTTAAATCACATACAATGGAAGCTCCGAAACCATACATTCATACTAACACTGGTTTTTGTTCATACCATAGAGCTTTGTGCATTTAAGTAAATCTATCAATTCGAACGGTTTCTATTACGAAGACAGAAGCATTGCAGTACTATAGTCATAATCACCAACCGTTAGTACAATTTATGCATTGAGTGGAAAAACACTGTATGATTGCTGTTAATTAAAACCCACATACAGTCAGTAAGGGTGTTTAAGCCATACTTAACAAAATGATGGAAAAAAAATATCCAACTAAAATAATAAAATCTGAAGTTGAAGAGCAGTAAATCATATTACTATTTACTGAAACCGTGTTTCACAGACAGTGTTGTAAATAAAACATTGTTAAAATCCCTGTGTTCCACTATTTAAAAATACTAAGCTATGCAAACCTTTATTGTTATGTAACCACTTATCAAAACCAACTTCCCCTCCCACCTTAAATGCTAATCCATTCTCAAATTTCTTCATCCCACATGTTTGCTCATACATATACGCTAAAAAGACCACAGCTATAAACAAATTATACGACCAGGTATAAGCGTTCAGTAAATTTATTTTGCGCCTGTACTTATCAATGAATGTAAGAGCAAAGTATAACTTTATCGTGTACACACCTGAGTGGGTGAAGTCTTATTGAATACGTAAAAAACGGTTCAACGAATTGGTTGGGCAAAGAGCAAGAGGGTGTAATGTTTATCAGTCCTATCAGATCATGGAAGATACATGGACCTGAAACACGGATCGAACTCAAATTATTATAATACGAATAAGTATGTGTGTATTAGCTAGAGAAGCATGTTGATGAATAGGCCTGCAGAAAAATCTGTTTACTTCGTCAGGTAAATTTTTTTTCTTAAACGGAGAATCAATGTATATCCCAGTTAAGTGTGATGAAGAACTCCTGATCCGATCAAAAATCTAAGTACACGGAGTAAACTAAAACAAAATCCCGGTTAACATATCAACTCAGATTTTAACGTAATTGCACGGCGTATAAAAATTAATGGATAAAATGAATATGTATGAATACTGTAAATTGGATGGAAATAGACACAACTAAAATAATAAAATCTCAAGTTGAAGAGCAGTAAACCAAATATGACAGATCGTCAATTAACTATTTGTTGAAATCGCGTTTCATAGACAGTGTTGTAAATAAAACATTGTTAAAATCCCTGTGTTCCGCTATTTCAAAATACTACTCTGTGCGAACTATAATTTTTTGTAACCACTTATCAAAGCCAACTTCCCCTCCCTCCCCAAATGCCAAACCATTCTCAAATTTCATCACCCTACATATTCGCTCATACATATATGCTAAAAAAACCATAGCTACAAAGAAACTATTTGAGCAGGTATAAGCATTCAGTAAATTTGTTTTGCGCTTGTAGTTATCTACGAATGCAAGAACAAAATATAACATTATTATGTACATACCTGAGTGGGTGAAGTTCTATTGAATATGTAAAAAATGGACCCACAAAGTGCTTGGGCAAAGAGTAGGAGGGTGTAATCTTCTTCAGTCCTGTCAGATCATGGAAGATATGTGCACCTCAAACACGAATCAAACTCAAATTATTAAACAGAAATATGTACGTGTGTATTAGTTAGAGAAACACGTTGATGAATAGGCCTGCAAACAATCAGTTCACTGCATGCGGTAAAAGCTAAAATGTCATACATTTAATTCATTTTTGTAGAGATCACATACGAGAATGTCTCACATTCTTTGTAATTTTTTTGCAAACCATGAGTAGTTGAGAACAAAATTAAACTGTATGATACAACGATAAACTAAAAAAAATGCATGTAAAAGTTAAAGAACCACACCTAGTTTAACAGCTAGGTAATTGGATTATAGATGCACATATGTAATAACCATGGTAAAACAATTGGAATTGGTACGTAAAATATGGGCTGTATAGTTCTGAACCATTCAATGCCCATTACAAATGTTTATTGTTGACCATCTGTCACAATAGATAAATAGTAATTTATCTATAGTTTTATAGTTTCATAAAGTTTTAAGCAATGTTAACCATAATAAGGATGGATAAAAGGTTAACAGTTGGTAATAAAAATTCCTCAGATCAAATTGCAACTTGCAAGTGGCAGACACAAATGGCTAAACAACAATTACTACCGAACTATTTGGATACCTTCGTGTTCTGTCGCAGGACCTGCAGACTGAGAATTCAGAAACTTTATGAGCTATGAAACTACCCCACTATACGGAGAGTCGCTGCCTGCATAACCAAAATCGGCGTTTAACTAGTGCAGTCACCCTGTAACATAACTAAATCTGATGATCCTTGGTGGCATGTACCAAAACCGGTACCCGTAACAGTACACTAAAAATACAACATATGCATATAAATGAAGAAAGCATGAGTAAGGCATTTGTAGGTAAGAAGTTGTACAAAAATCTACAATTAAGATGTTTAGCTCGATGCACGAATTTTGACCAATACAATAGTCCTGCAATTGCATTGCGTTTGTCAAAGTAATTAATTATGTATGATTCTTATCTACCGTCCTGGTACTATTAAAATGGTGCAAAATAGAACCTCTGTTGATTGTTTTCCTTTTTATTTAATTTTTACGTTGATATGATTGAAATCCATCACAAGAGGCGACGGTGGCTTTCAAATTTTCTTTTAAAAAGTCTTCTTCTACTGACCGTATTTTGGATATTATAAAGTTGATTTCAGATATTTTAATTCTTCCATTTTACAACTTTTTTCTCTAAAATAAGATAGGAAGTTTGATTTTCCGAGTAGTTGGAAAATCTATTGCTGTCTTTTCAAATTTCCTTTGGTGCGGTCTTTTGAGATGCATATGTATCTTGCTACATGAAAATATTACCAATTAGTTTTACTGCAATAACTTATGATTTTACTTGAAAGATATGCAGTAGTTTTAAAAAACTTAAAACTCAATTGTGATATTTTATTTTTTCCCATTATAATTTTAAAGTTTTTCTAATGATTTACATACATGTAACTCGTTAACTGACGTACAAAAATCAGTGTCATTCATGGCACACAAAATGTTTGCTTTCGATTTTTAAGCCGCCGTTAAAAACTTTCTAGCGCTATATGATTCATGTACTATAAAAAGGTATGCTTCCTGTTCAATTTCATGGTATCTTTTTTGTAACATTGAACTGAGATTGCATGCATTGATTTTACGCAGATGATAAATCAATTAACCGAATTCAATCATAGGTGGATGTATTTATTTATTAACGCGATTCATCATATTCACTCTATTATATAAAGCAATAGCTATAAGTTAATGTTTAGCACTTTTAAACGTGTCTACTCAATTCCAGTTATCAATTGTATCTTGAATCATGAAACAAAACCTTCGGTGAATTGGGTTAAGTTATGCTCTTTTTTTTCCAGATACCTTACATGCCAGATATAGGAATCTCAAATTTTTTATACAACCTCTGTTTTAGGTACTTTTAAACTCTTTGTCACTGTGTTTTAATGAGTTTCAAATCTATTTCATGTGTTTCACCAATTTTATGTTAAACTGTCTGAAAATATTATTATGTATTTTTTTTGTTTTTTTGTTTTTTTTTTTGTTTTTTGTTTTTTTTTTACTTCTTTGACTAAATTTGACAAAGCTTACAAAATAAAAAAGCAGTTAATTTACATGGAAACTTTAGGAAGCAAAATATATTGTTGCCTAACATACATGAGCAATTTATTCCACTATTATTTGACTAAAAATACAAAATAACAAAGCAGTCAGTACACCAAATTTTCTTATCAATAGCAGTAAAAAATATGGTTAAATAGTGCTCGACAATTACGTGCATCTCATTCCCTCTTATTTTGTTCCAACGCTTACCAACTACAACCATTTTTTTACCACACCTAACTTTACTTATCTTATGCTGCATGCACGTTACTGAGCCTATGTAGTTGATATCTATCCATCTATAATTGCTTACTGCATTCCATATTTTTTGACATCATGCCAAAGGCAAACTATTTTTTAAATGTAACCAGATCTGCAAGTGAGCAATGTGCCCATCTACAGCAGCAACGGAGCAGCGTTGTCTTTTGCAAATTGAATTAGACGCTGATCAATTGCATTTGCAATAGAGCCCAGCGCTCAATTGCATGTTCCACTGTGCATTATGCTCGGTTGCAAAATGCAGCTGAGCATTGTACTTCAGTTGCAAGCTACAACAGATTTTGAACAAGGAAAAAAGAGGCCAACACGCATTATTCATTTATGCAAGCAGGAAACAAAACAGTAGTAAGCTCATATGAATAAGTCATTTATGCGAACATGTTGCATACGTTGTACAATTCGAAACTGAAATTTAAGCCAACAAAATCATGGGATTGTAAGTGTCAATCATAATTCAAAACGAATGGCTTTTCGTTTAGGGTGGAATGAGTCGGTAAACAGTACGCAGTAATGGAAATGAAAAAGACTATTTTAAACCAAACGAAGATATACAGTAAGTCAACAGAAATGGAAACAACTTGTCAAAGTCGACAACTTTATGATAGCGAAAAGGAAGCAATTACCTGTACAGACGACGCAGTGGTAAGGAGGTGGTGGGGGTGGGCCGTAGTTGCTTGGGCAATCGTCAGGAAGATCTGCAGAATGACAACTTTATCTGGGGAAAAGACAGTTTTTGAGGAAATGACAGGTTGTGGTCCGGGGGGAGAAATGGAAATGAAGTTGGATAACGCGGAGGTGCGAGAGGAGGAGATGAGTCGGTCTGCGCGGAGGATACAAATTGGATTCAATGTTAGTGGAAGGCAGTTAGTGGAGCGGTTGGATACAAATCGGTGAAAAATAAATGGGGAAGCACGTGAGAGGAAGGAAAAAAACACGAAGTTGAACAAGGAAGTATTATTTTGAAATGAGGAAAGCGAAGTAATCCACGTCAGCGTTAGGGAAGTTCCTGCTTTATTATAAAGTAATAGATAGATGCTGCAATTCACAAAGAGTAAGTTACTATAATATTAGCTAGGCATCCAATCTACAATATAAATATCTATATAAAGATCCCAATCACTTACTACTTCACTCATCCATATCTCATCGACTGCACTCAAACAATGAATCTCAGCATTTTCTTCTTCTCTGTACTCAAGTAGTGCATGACATGGGAATAAAAACTACTACCCATTTAGTAACGGCCTTATTTTTGCGGAAAGACATAGACATATAAATATTGTAATCCTATAGACATAGGCGCAGTAGTTGTATTTGTTTTCAAAAATTAAATATACCTTTTATTTGTCTTCAAAAATTAAATATACCCATTGCAGGTTATAAAAATTGATAAATATGTCATGTACTGTGTAAATATAAGTTGGATTACTTGCTTGGCATCTGAAAAACTTCAATTTGTATAATTTTGTCAGATTGTCTTGCGTTTACACATATACGCAGTTGAAAGATTATTAGAATTTAAAATCATGTTATTTTATGCAATTTTGAAAAATTGATGTTTTATGTAGATAAATAACATAATCAAAGTTCGTTTTTTTAAAACCTAATTTGACTTTGTGTTTCATTATCCACAGAGCAAGACGTTGGCTGATTTATTCCTTTTCGTTTTTTTATCACAATAAATAAAATTTTGATATAGGCAAGCTGATTCTATTATTTCACTTGCAACTTGCATTTTCTATAATGCCGGTCATTTGATGATTTTGATTTTTTTCTTTTGTTAGAATATTTTGCATGTTACTATGAAACTAAATTAAGCATTTCCTCTGTCCTTTTTTGCATCCAGAGCTCGAATGGGATTTCCGTCTGCCGCTTGTCAAGAGTATAAATGTAAGTGGACATAAGTACGGATTGGTTTATACAGGTATTGGGTGGATGATTTTGAGAAGCAAAGAGGATTTTCTTGAAGAACTCATTTTTCATATCCACTATCTTGGTGCAGACCAACCTACTTTCACTCTCAATTTTTCCAAAGGTAAATTACACAATTCTATTTCATATAATATGTATATCTATAATAATACGTATCCAACACGCCCTTGCAATAAATAACTTACTTATAATCGTACAGACCATGTGTTTGTATGGATGCATGCAAATTATTTCCACAAGCAGCTTTTAACTTATCATCCCTCGTTATTTTACAGACGTGGTGCTTGCAGTCAATCATGCATATTCATGCTACTAACCACCATATACAAGTATAATTGTACATGCAGACAAATGATACCGAGTCGTTGTCACATCGCAGTCGATAGAAACAGGTTTCTCTCAAAATAATATCTATCCTCGGAAACAATCAGATCTTTCGTCATGTTTGCATTGTTGATTTTATATTGCTGTGCTTTTGTGCTAGTGTTTTCTACTGAAAGTGATCTTTGCTATATTATTATGCAAGTAGATCATTATATTTATCTTTATGATGGTACATTAGCAAAAATCAGTACATTATTATGTAGGTAGCTTCGAGAAACAAAGCCTTTGGTCCGTCATCATTGATTAATTAGGAGAATGTGGAGCGATGAGAGCATTGGAAAAACATGGTTGGGCTTCATCAGACAAACGTTTGCATTATCTCAAATACATTTGCTGCTGATGTGAAAAGTGATATACCATATATTTATGAAGAATCGATTATATTTTGTAATAAAATTATGAATTCAAAAATGGTGTAAAATTGTAACAAGCAGGTATTTTCAACCATTCGCATCCGCACATGTCGGACTTGAATTGCTCAAAATACCGCGATGTAAGTAAAATTTGGCAAATCTCAGAATATACAGTAAATAATAATCACAGATCATAGACACAGAGTAATAATAGTGCAGCGGAAGTAAAAGAAATAGTAGTTCATGAAGCTACTATATAAATATATCAGAGTTAAATAAGATACAACAGAAGAAATAAAGTACAACAGAAGTCTAAGTATGATAACCAAGTACAAGCTGAATACAATACTGGAATCAACACGATAACTGGGAGTGAAATAGATAAACAAGACAAGCAGATAATCTCCAGCGATTCCAAT
This sequence comes from Allium cepa, assembly GCA_030765085.1. NCBI lineage: Eukaryota > Viridiplantae > Streptophyta > Magnoliopsida > Asparagales > Amaryllidaceae > Allium > Allium cepa. Next base: position 719,735,777 of record CM060935.1, on the reverse strand, counting down.
CTCCAGAAAGTGAAAATCCAAATCTGCGAATACTCAGGCTGACTCGAGCGTAAATAAAAATACAAACACTCGAGTCAGGACATACATACTTATACAATGTAAACCAACTCAAGTGAACTTTAGTAAAATTACAAGTAACTTAAAGGATAATTGGAGCCGCCCATCCTCTAAGGATCCGTTAAACTATTTACTATATAGTATATTGCGCTATTATAATAATGTCTAGCAGTAAAATAAACATACTTTTAAATAGCGCTAAGGCTTTACATTTTCCACCTTAACAAAAATAATGCCAATAGTCTATACAATACCTGCATATCTCCTGATCGGGAGACTATGAGAAGATACTGCATAGGTACGACACAAATAGAAACTCGTAGTAAAGGCTCGATATGGTAGATGACACGGAACACAAGGCAATGCCAGGGTAGATATACCAATTACGCACACGGGCTGGTGGTAACGCAGCAGCCACATACGCCTACCTCGGAATACATTCCCAAAATCGGAGGGCCGCCCAAACAATCAAAAGTAACAGTATGGTATCGAAGAAATGTGTTCGATAAGAGGTGCTACCTCAGCTGGCCCGAGATCGCTCCTGTTTTAGCCACCTTATGCCAACTCACGGGAGTTGGGTCCACGTAACATACCACAAGGACGTCGCCACCATCCTACTTCATTCTGGGATCTCCACCGCGTACACGGTTAGTCAAAGTGGTTTTCGGTATCGACGGAGATTATGCCCATATCCGATCCCGGTCTCTTTGCCAACCAATCGTTATTATAATCCGTGGTTATAACTTTAAAATAATATTTTATACTTAAAATATAGATATCATTTCAATCCAAATCTTTATCAAAATAAAGATTAAATCATTTCCAAACCATTTCAACATATCAACATACCATATCTTCAAATTTAAATATTTATCAAAATAAATATCAAGTCATTTCCAACCATTTCAATATATTACATTATTATATCCTTTCAAAACTTCCTTTCAAATCATTTTAATACATTAAAATATCACATCCTTTCAAAGCTTCATTTCCAAATCATTTTAATATCAAAATATCATATCTTTCAGAACTTTATTTCCAAATCATTTTAATATCAAAATATCATATCTTTCAAAACTTTATTTTCAAATCATTTTAATATCAAAATATCATATCTTTCAGAACTTCATTTCCAAATTATTTTAATATCAAAATATCATATCTTTCAAAACTTTATTTCCAAATCATTTTAATATCAAAATATCATATCTTCCAAAACTTTATTTTCAAATCATTTTTATAAGTTCAAATCCAAATATTCAACTTTAAATATCTTTTAAATTCAAAGATATCATTCGTTCATTATCATTCCAAATCACCATTTAAAATGATTTATTTTCCAAATTAAATTTGTTCATTTAAACCATTTAAAAGTGAAGTTCATGTACTTTCAAATCAAGTATTCAATTTCCAAAGTTTTAAACCATTCTGAGTTCATTTACTAAGTTAAAACCACAAACATTGAAAATTTCAACCTTTCACAACATTCAGAAAAAGCTTCTGAAAGTTATACTTGAAAACATTTCAATTTAAACCATTTAAACATTATAAAAATAATATTTTAACATTCAAAGATGTTCATTAAAAATAATCTTTTAATTAATGACTTTTATAAAGCAACATTTATAATTAAATCAAGTTTCACAAATCCACTTAATAAATTCAAGTGTAAACTTTCCCATTTTTACATTTAACCCTTTATTAACATTTACATTTTCAAATTATCATTTCACGAATTAAACTAAATTTCCAATTTATTTAATTAACTTAAACCCTTAATTAAAACCAAATTCACATTTCCAGGTCGAGTTCATTTTAAAATTACACTTTTAAGCATTTATTCATTTAACCATTTTAATACATAGAAAAATCAATAACACTTTATTAATTCATTTAAACTCATATTTAATCAAATCATCATATTTACCATTTTCCAAATATAATTAAATTTCCATTTTACTTATATAACTTAAAATTCCCATTTTTAACCAAAACCCAAATTTCCAGACTTTAAGTTATATTTCAATAATTCAACTTAACCGTTTATTTATTTAACATTTTCCACTTATGCAAAAATCATAAATCCTTTATTTAAGACACTTTAAAATCTATTTAAATCAAATTAACATAAATTTACATTTAAACCACTTAAAATTTTATTTATATAACCTTAATATCATTTAAAAACCAAAGTCCAAATTTCCAAATTTAAGTTATATTTCAAAAATTCACTTTTCCATTCATTTGAATTACATTTTTAGCTTCCAGAAAAATCCAAAATTTAAAAACTAAAAATCTAATTTAAATCAAATTTCATAAATTTCATATAAAAAAATATTTAAAATAATCAAAATACTTTATATAATATAACCACAGGCCTGTATATTGTTTTCTAACCTAGGTCATGTGATACAGATATATATCATTTCAATCGGCAGTTTAAAAAGAAAAATCTGGGTACTATCATTTCAAACCCGCAATCCCAAGTTAAAATAAAATAAATAAAAACTATTCAGGCCTATAATTTCAGCCCATAACGATTTTTTCCTATTCTAAATTCCGTTCGGGAATGTATCATTTTAACCCATAGTGATTCTAATCTAAAGGGAACTTGCTGTGATAAACTGATAAAAGAGCAAAATAGCATAATATAACAATAATAGATGTTACGACAGGTGTTTAAGCATGGGTGAACATCATATAATCATAACATAGCAGATGTAATATGGTTATGCATTTTTACAGATTCAAAAGGGGTCAATTTACTAGTTATATATGTACATATTGTCTGGTGAGAATAACTCACTGGTTTAAGCTGGAGACACAACAACGAATGCACGAGTGAGATCCAAACAAGCACGATAACACAACACAGAAATGAGTGGGAGAGCCAAAGTATCAATTCCCTTGAATACAAGTCACACAAAACAATATAATATACATAAGTTTTTAAATTCAAATACGATAAACAATGTGAGAACTGAATGCACAAATCAAAGCAAAACTGCTTTGCACTTGCTTCCAACTTCCATAGGGTTCGGCCATAAGTGAAAATCAAGGCTAAGGAAAGGTTTTTGGGTCAGGTTTTGGTTGCTAAGGGTCAGCCGAACGTGCTAGAAGGTGGTGCAAAAGTGGTGGTAATGGAAACTACACTAACAATCAACATGCAAGCAACTACACATGAATTCAAGGCCATATAAGGGTCGGCAAAGGGCATAAAGGTCACGACCCTCACTGTAGAAGCCGAGGGGATGGTGTGGCTGAGAGTCCAGGTGGTTCTGGAGGTGGTGGAGGTGGTGTTAGTGGTGGTCATGGGTGGTGGAAGTGGTGGATGTGGATTATTGCTTGCCCATGGACAAAAAAAGTGGAGTTTAGGTTGGAATTTTTTTTTGGAGGATCATCCACAAGGGCTCGGCCTTAGGGTTTTGGCCAGAGAGGAGGCGGGGATGGTGGCGTTCTCAGGTGGTGGTGGAGGCGGCAGGGAAGGTGGTGGAGGTGGCCGAACCTATGAGAGAAGAGAACAAGTGCAAATCAAATCAAAGAAGAATAAAAGTAAACAAAGAAAAGAGAAAAAAGATTTTACCCAACATTTCTCAAAGAGAAAGGCCGAATTTTTTTTCAAGAGATGAGAAAAAGGAATGTACGTGAATACTAAAGAAAGTACGTGGATGAAAGGATTGAAAAGTAATGGCAAATTGATGAAATGTTAAGTTACAAATATGAAAAGGTGGAAGATAAAGAGCCATAAGAAAACTAAAAGTCATAAACCTTTCAAATTACTTTTAATTTATTTATATAACTTTAAATTACTGAAAATAATAATGAACTAATTCATAATTTCTAAAATATAACAAAATATAAAATATAAATAAATAATTCATAATTATATAAGGTAAAAATAAGAAAATAGCTCAGAAAATGCAAACAAGTCAAGAAAATTTGAAAATAAACAGAATAAATTTTGGAAAAATGATTTGAACTTGGAAAATATTTAAAACTAAAGATAAGAACACAAAATAAACATTCCTTCACAAAAATAAATAAATTAATTTTAATTAAGTATAATTTAAATGAAGAAAGTAGAAACTAGGCTTTAAAATAGAAAATAAATTCAATAAGCTTTGGAAAACTTCAAACATCACTTTAAAAATATTTAAAAGTCAAAATATACATAATATAACATTTATACACAAATTAGAATAATATATATCAAGTAAAAATATCATTTATATAAATTAAAACAAAGAATATTGTTAAATAACCCTATATACACACAATATTGTAAAGGGTGTAATTTTCACAATTTAAATCCAATTTCAGCGAAACGAAAAGCAGTATTCATGATATTAAATATATTTTCATAATAAAAGATAAAATTCAAGAATATAAATATTTAAATTTAAATTTAAAAGTCAAAGTTTGACCAGTTTTGACCACAATTCCATTTTTCCGAAAAATATTCAATTTATACCAGTTTGAAATTATAATTCATATAATAATCAAAATTTATATTTAAAAATGAAATGTTTTAAATGAAACAAGTTTAAAATAATTTCAAAACAAAATAAAGTCAAATTTAAACTATATGCAAAAAATCTAGGGTTGTTACACTCTCCCCCACTCAAAACTTTTCGTCCCCGATAAGGAATGAGGTGCGAGAAAGCACAGAACAAGATAAAGTGAAATAAGATTAAGACAAGATGATAAGGAGATTGAAATTATACCTAATAACTATTGTTATAGGTAAGTTTAACAAGGTGGAGATTATCAAAGATTATAGAAAGATTTCTAAATAGAAAAATTATAGAAAAATGCCTACACCAGCCTGAAGCAAGATAAGGAAAATAAGGACAACCAAACGATAGTTTGAAAAACAAAATAAGATAATAGGTTAGAAACCATGGAAATTTCAGCTTACATAGATAATTAATTTTTTACATAAGTTAAATAAATCTTAACTATCTCAAATTTTATTATCTTATCTTCTAATCATCTTAAATTACCAATTTCTAAGATCATGGATTTGAAAAATAATCATTCATTATACTCATAATGTATTTAATTTAATTCATCTTTATTCCTACTTTATAGTTAAATTTATTCCTCTCAATATATTTTATCATCAATGCCCATTATACTTACTCTTATTATAACTGCTTTAATTTATTGTTAGTTCCATTAATCATCATTTTATATTGTAAATTATTCAATTAACCTTTTATTCTATTTACTCCTGCTAATCATTTTATAACTGAAATTTAAGTGTATAACATTTATTTTAACCATTCAAATTTTATTTATAAAGTCTTTTTATATTGTATATTATCCAATTACATTGTTAACTTCTGTATAATTTAGGTAAGTTCTATTTAAATGCAATTGAGTATTATACAATTAAAACTTTCTAATTCCCTCATCTCAAGTTTGAATCATTTATCTAAAATTTTGATTTTCTTTTTATAATTGAAATGATTTTTTTATGATAAAGTTTAAGAATAAAATTTCTGATTCCTTCAAACAATTTAGAGATAAATAAATATATATACATAATATGTCAAATCATAGTTTAATCATATATCTATATATATTATAAATCCAGTATTATTTTAGAAATTCAAACCAATTAAATTTACTAAAACAAAACTGTAGCAAGACTACAGAACGGTCTCTTCACTTCGAAACTCGAAAATGAACGTCGACGATGCCGCGGTCATCACCGAAGTTATTTTCCAGCGACAAAGAGAAGAGTACTAATTTTAAACTTTAAAATTTCTTGGAAACAAATTTCTATTAGAAAATACTTTAAATAATGTACCCCTTTTAAAACTTTAAACACAAGGTTTGAAACCATCGGAAATTAAATTCTCAAATTTCTTGTTTTAAACTCATTTCAGTTCCCAAATCAATTTATAAATAGCTATTTATAAATTCATTTTTAGAACAATAAATGTTAAATCAAGTATTATCATTTCAAATAATCAATTTAATTCAATTTATTAAGTTCCATAAATTTACTTATATCAAAATTTATTTCATTAACCAAATTTTTAAAATAATATTGTGACAGTTTGTTCTGTCAAAGTGTTTTAGAAATCCTATCGATAGCGTTGATCAGACGAATCAATCGGAAACCCAAATCAACATCAACAACTTAAACAACACCATATATAAAACAAAATATAGATTTATAAGTACAATTCAAAATGTCTAGAAGAATAGATTGGAAACAAAAGACAAGATGATTAAATAACAGAGTAGGGAGATGGGTAAGTTTAACTGAATCGCGGGCAACCTTAACCGAGTCAACCGTGACTTAAAGAATAAGATCAATGTGGATTTTCTAGGGTAAATCTACATTCGATCTCAATAGATAGAGTTTGGAATAACAAAAGATATTAGCATCTAAACCAAGGATAGATATAAATCTCTAGTGAATCGATGCTAACTGTAAAGGAGTTACCCCCTTTACAAATGAATTTTCGATTGGCGGGACTGCCGACTCACTGAAAAGATCATTCGAAGCGGAGTTATGGGATACTCCAGAATCAAAAGAAGATGAATAGTGAGGGATACGAATGGATTTCAGAATCGTAGGGAATGTTCCAAAATTCAAAGGAAATTCGAATCAAAGAGGAAAGGTTCAAACTCAAACGAAAGTGATTCTGTAAATAATTTACCTTATGTTCTAAATTTTGCCTCAAAGCCAAAGCTCTGATACCAAATGTAACAACCAGGTATTTTCAAGCATTCACATCCGCACATGTCGGACTTGAATTGCTCAAAATACCGCGTTGTAAATAAAATTTGGCAAATCTCAGAATGTACAGTAAATAATAATCATAGATCACAAACATAGAGTAATAATAGTGCAGCGGAAGTAAAAGAAATAGTAGTTCATGAAGCTACTATATAAATATATCAGAGATAAATAAGATACAACAGAAGAAATAAAGTACAACAGAAGTCTAAGTATGATAACCAAGTACAAGCTGAATACAATACTAGAATCAACAGGAAAACTGGGAGTGAAATAGATAAACAAGAAGAGCAGATAATCTCCAACGATTCCAATCTCCAGAAAGTGGAAATCCAAATCTGTGAATACTCAGGCTGACCCGAGCGTAAATAAAAATACAAACACTCGAGTTAGGACATACATACTTATACGATGTAAACCAACTCAAGTGAACTGTAGTAAAAGTACAAGTAACTTAAAGGATGCTTGGGACCGCCCATCCTCTAAGGATCAGTTAAACTATTTATTATATAGTATATTGCGCTATTATAATAATGTCTAGCAGTAAAATAAACATACTTTTAAATAGCGTTAAGGCTTTACATTTTCCACCTTAACATAAATAATGCCAATAGTCTATACAGTACCTACATATCTCCTGATCGGAAGACTATGAGAAGATACTGCATAGGTACGACACAAATAGAAACTCATAGTAAAGGCTCGATATGGTAGGTGACACGGCACACAAGGCAATGCCAGGGTAGATATACCAATTACGCACACGGGCGGATGGTAAGACAGCAGCCACATATGTCCACCTTGGAACACATTCCCAAAATCGAAGGGGAGCCCAAACAATCACAAGTAATAGTATGGTATCGAAGAAATGCATCCGATAAGAGGTGCTATCTCAGCTGGCCCGAGATCGCTCCTGTTTTAGCCACCTTATGCCAACTCATGGGAGTTGGGTCCACGTAACATATCACAAGGACGTTGCCACCATCCTACTTCATTCTGGGATCTCCACCGCGTACATGGTTAGTCAAAGTGGTTTTCGGTATCGACAGACAGTATGCCCATATCCGATCCCGGTCTCTTTGACAACCAATCGTTATTATAACCCGTGGTTATAACTTTAAAATAATATTTTATACTTAAAATATAGATATCATTTCAATCCAAATCTTTATCAAAATAAATATTAAATCATTTCCAAACCATTTCAATATTTCAACATACCATATCTTTCAAATTCAAATATTTATAAAAATAAATATCAAGTCATTTCCAACCATTTCAATATATTAAATTATTATATCCTTTCAAAACTTCCTTTCAAGTCGTTTTAATACATTAAAATATCACATCCTTTCAAAGCATCATTTCCAAATCATTTTAATATCAACATATCATATCTTTCAGAACTTCATTTCCAAATCATTTTAATATCAAAATATCATATCTCTCAAGACTTTATTTTCAAATCATTTTAATATCAAAATATCATATCTTTCAGGACTTCATTTCCAAATCATTTTAATATCAAAATATCATATCTTTCAAAACATTATTTTCAAATCATTTTAATATCAAAATATCATATCTTCCACAAATTTATTTTCAAATCATTTTTATAAGTTCAAATCCAAATATTCAACTTTAAATACCTTTTAAATTCAAAGATATCATTCTTTCATTATCATTCCAAATCACCCTTTAAAATGATTTATTTTCCAAATTAAATTTATTCATTTAAACCATTTAAAAGTGAAGTTTATATACTTTCAAATCAAGTATTCAATTTCCAAAGTTTTAAACCATTCTGAGTTCATTTACTAAGTTAAAACCACAAACATTGAAAATTTCAACCTTTCACAGCATTCAGAAAAAGCTGCTGAAAGTTATACTTGAAAACATTTCAATTTAAACCATTTAAACATTATAAAAATCATGTTTTAACATTCAACGATGTTCATTAAAAATACTCTTTTAATTAATGATTTTTATAAAGCAACATTTATAATTAAATCAAATTACACAAATCCACTTAATAAATTCAAGTGTAAACTTTTCCATTTTTACATTTAACCCTTTATTAACATTTACATTTTCAAATTATCATTTCACAAATTAAACTAAATTTCCAATTTATTTAATTAACTTAAAGCCTTAATTAAAACCAAATTCACATTTCCAGGTCAAGTTCATTTTAAAATTACACTTTTAAGCATTTATTCATTTAACCATTTTAATACATAGAAAAATCAATAATACTTCATTAACTCATTTAAACTCAAATTTAATCAAATCATCATATTTACCATTTTCCAAATATAATTAAATTTCCATTTTACTTATATAACTTAAAATTCCCTTTTTAAACAAAAACCCAAATTTCCAGACTTTAAGTTATATTTCAATAATTCAACTTAACCATTTATTTATTTAACATTTTCCACTTATGCAAAAATGATAAATCCTTTATTTAAGACACTTTAAAATCTATTTAAATCAAATTATCATAAATTTACATTTAAAACACTTAAAATTTTATTTATATAACCTAAATTTCATTTTAAAAACCAAAGTTCAAATTTCCAAATTTAAGTTATATTTCAAAAATTCACTTTTACCATTCATTTGAATTGCAATTTTATCTTCTAGAAAAATCCAAAATTTCTTCATTTAAACATTAAAAATCCAATTTAAATCAAATTTCGTAAATTTCACTTAAAAAATATTTAAAATATTCAAAATACTTTATAAAATATAACCATAGCCCTGTATATAGTTTTCTAACATAGGTCAAGTGATTCGGATATATATCATTTCAATCCCCGGTTTAAAAAGAAAAATCCATGTTCTATCATTTCAAACCCGCAATCCCAAGTTAAAATAAAATAATAAAAACCGTTCAGGCCTATCATTTCAGCCCATAACGATTTTTCCCTATTCTAAAGTCCGTTCGGGTATGTATCATTTCAACCCATAGTGATTCTAATCTAAAGGGAACTTGCAGTGATAAACTGATAAAATAACAGAATAGCATAATATAACAGTAACATATGTTACAATATGTGTTTAACCATGGGTGAACATCATATAATCATAACATAGCAGATGTGATATGGTTATGCATTTTTACAGATTCAAAAGGGGTCAATTTACTAGTTATATATGTACATATTGTCTTGTGAGAATAACTCACTGGTTTGAGCTGGAGACACAACAACGAATGCACGAATGAGATCCATACAAGCATGATAACACAACACATAGATAAGAGGGAGAGCTAAAATGTCAATTCCCTTGAATACAAGTCACACAAAACAATATAAAATACATAAGTTTTCAAATTCAAATACGATAAACAATGTGAGAATTGAATGCACAAATCAAAGCAAAAATGCTTTGCACTTGCTTCCAACTTCCATAGGGTTCGGCCTTAAGTGAAAATCAAGGCTAAGGCAAGGTTTTTGGATCAGGTTTGGGTTGCTAAGGGTCGGCCTAACATGCTAGAAGGTGGTGCAAAAGTGGTGGTGATGGAAACTACACTAACAATCAACATGCAAGCAACTACACATGAATTCAAGGCCATATAAGGCTCGGCCAAGGGCATAAAGGTCATGGCCCTCACTGTAATAGCCTAGGGGATGGTGTGGCCGAGAGTCCAGGTGGTGCTAGAGGTGGTGTTAGTGGCGGCCCTGGGTGGTGGATGTGGATGATTGTTTGGCTATGGACAAAAAAAGTGGAGTTTAGGTTGGAAATTTTTTTTGGATGATCATCCACTAGGGCTTGGCTTTGGGGTTTTGGCCAGAGAGGAGGTGGGGTTGATGGCGTTCTTAGATGGTGGTAGAGGCGGCAGGGAAACTGGTGGAGGTGGCCGAACCTATGAGAGAAGAGTACAAGTGCAAATCAAATCATAGAAGAATAAAAGTAAACAAAGAAAAGAAAAAAAAGATTTTACCCAACATTTCTCAAATAGAAAGGCCGATTTTTTTTCAAGAGATGATAAATAGGAATGTACATGAATGCTAAAGAAAGTATGTGGCTGAAAGGATTGAAAAGTAATGGCAAATTGCTGAAATGTTAAGTTACAAATATGAAAAGGTGGAAGATAAAGAGCCATAAGAAAACTAAAAGTCATAAACCTTTCAAATTACTTTTAATTCATTTATATTACTTTAAATTACTAAAAATAATAATGAATTCAGTCATAATTTCGAAAATATAACAAAATATAAAATATAAATAAATAATTAATAATTATACAAGGTAAAAATAAGAAAATAGCTCAGAAAATGCAAACAAGTCAAGAAAATTTGAAAATAAACAGAATAAATTATGAAAAAATTATATGAACTTAGAAAATATTTAAAAATAAAGATAAGAACACAAAATAAACATGCCTTCACAAAAATAAATAAATTAAATATAATTAAATATAATTTAAATGAAGAAAATAGCAAAGAAAGTAGAAACTGGGCTTTAAAATAGAAAATAAATTTAATAAGCTTTGAAAAAATTCAAACATCACTTTAAAAATATTTAAACGTCAAAATATACATAATATAACATTTATATAAAAATTAGAATAAGATATATCAAGTAAAAATATCATTTATATAAATTAAAACAAAGAATGTTATTAAATAACCTTATATGCACACAATATTGTAATGGGTATAATTTTCACAATTTAAATCCAATTTCAACGAAACGAAAAGTAGTATTCATGATATTAAATCTATTTTCATAATAAAATATAAAATTCAAGAATTAAAATATGTAAATTTAAAATTTAAAAGTCAAAGTTTGACAAGTTTTGACCGCAAATCCATTTTTCAGGAAAATATTCAATTTGTACCATAATTATCAAAATTTATATTTAAAAATGAAATGTTTGAAATAAAACAAGTTTAAAATAATTTCAAAATAAAATAAAGTCAAATTTAAATTATGTGCAAAAAATCTATGGTTGTTACAAAAATTGAATTGTTTTAGCTTTTATTAAATGTGAATGGTTCATGTTGTTTCAAGTAATGTTAACGATTGTAGTTATTATTAGTGAAATATCGGTTTTAATTATAATATTGTGAAATTTATGGTTAATGGCAGTTGTCAGAAGGTGAACTATAGTTGTTGGTAGCAGTTATAAAAAGATTTATTACAACTATCAATAACAGTTGTAAATGAATCTATTACAACTGCCAAAAGAAGTTGCAAAATTTATTGTTGCAACTGCTACTAGCAGTTGCAAAAGAGACCTATTACAACTGTCAATGCAACAGTTACGATAGACTTAACTACAACTTTCAAAAGCAGCTGTAAAAAGCTTTTTTACAACTTCTCCTGCAACTGTCGGCAACAGTTGTAAAAATATTCAACTCTATTACAACTCCGGATATTAAGATTGGCGGCCGCCCGTTGTAATAGACCTATTACAACTGTTTCTGGCAGTTGCGAAAAGGTATTTTTGTTGTAGTGTATATGTTTTTTGATGAACTTTGAATGTCTTGTATATTTGATGAACTTTTGGTCGAATTTTGTAAATATTATGGATATCTGTGATGATGGATGTTTGGAGATGTATATTGATGTTTTATGGTTCTTAGTTTGGCATATATGTGATGTAAATTTTATTATTCTTAGTTGGTTCTTAGAAAAGGGTAAGTTTTGATTGATTTGGTATATGCATGAGATATTCTCTCCAATAGATACATCCATAATCCGTGAGTATATTTCCTTCATAAAAATGATATCTCCTCACCAAAAAGTTGGAATTGTTTGGTTGATGAGCTTCCAACAAAAATAATGCATTGTCCAGGTCTCAAACTTTTGACCTTCTAGTGTATAATTTGAAGCATAGCCACCAGACCACTGATGTTTTTGAATAATAAATCTACAATTGGTGGCTTTTCTTTAATATTCTTCAGTTTCTTGGTCTCGCCTTAAAAATATGTAAAACACATACAAAATGCAATGTGTAGTACTATTTTTAATGTAAAACATACATAAAGAAATTGCACAAATTAAGGTCCAACGACCATGTCTCAACTTATCTCTATCATTTTTCCATACAAATGTAATTATTCAGTACACATTATCGTTCGGACTATTAAAGATGTATGAATTAATGAATGGATTGTTTTTAGTTGAACTAATCAATAACAGGTCTTTGATAATGGCATTCGAGAATCAGATGTTCCAATATGACCTGATTCATAGACGATGTAAATGGTGGATCTTTACATCAAGTATTTCATAGTTGAGTGATTGGACAAGTGGCGATTAGAATGTTGAGGGAACATACATTTATTTTACCATTAGCTACTATATCACATATGTATGCATACACACACCACATATTACTTTCTCCCAATAGTTGATCCCAGCCACACATCGCCAAACTTGAATAGACAATGTGCATATAAAACAACTCTAAGTGTGAGTGCTATGAATGAAACTAAAATTCCAGCACAATTCTGACTATTTGTGTAAATTTATTTTCGAACAAATTTGCCTCTCTTAATTAGTTAAAAGTTATTCATTATATTCATAACAAAATTACTAAGTGCCAAAACTTTGAAAAGTTGTACAAGCAATAGTATATTTTATAACTCTATACAACTACTAATATGTTAGCAATATTTTAACGTGACAAGTATTTGAAACGTTCGCATAAGGTGTAAGATGACATCGTTACTCCATATATAATTCTGTGTCTACTATACATCTATATGGTTGTGCATACATATTATAGAAGAATGGAGCCATTTGAAAAAAAATGGATTTTAATTTCTTAATAAGCAATTTAGATTTAGTCATTAACTACCAAAATACAAATTTAAACATAACCCTTGTTACATTATTAACATAGAATGGGAACATGAATTAGTGGAAGTGTATAATCAAATGATCAACTTGAGATTATGCCAAACACACACACACCTATGTTTTGACTACGTGCATAACTTTATCTAGAGCATGGATCTTATAGTGGATACCAATAATGAGTTTTTTTAACCTTAATTGATTCCAAATATATTTATTTAAGTCCTCATTTGAGGTATACATCAAAGAAAATAATTATTTTATAAATGGAAGAGTCTATGCACAATGGGAGATTATACATGATAGATTTTTTTTGAATTAAATTTCTCATGCATAGACAATACTTAAATAAAGTTCGTATTCTATTAATCCTTAATGTTCGTACATTTTACAAACATATAATATAAGTTAGTTTGATATTTTCTTGGAGTAAATGATTTCAGTTTATGATGCATAAATGTTTTATCAAACCTTTATTCATTTATTATGCATAACTTCAAAACAATTAAGTAAAAAAACTTCTAAATAATTTATTACAACTTTTAAACTAATAGTGAAGCCAAAATCATCCTTCCAAACTAGTATATAAATATACTTTGAGTCAAAAATTATAGTAACACAAACAAATATAAATCTGAACTACATTATAAAAGAAATATATGAAGAAAGTTCATACCCTTTTGGTCTTCTTGTGCTTTGCCATCATGAATTTTGGTAATGTAGTCTAAAACTGATAACATTTTACTTTATTTCTACTGTAGTCATCATATCAGATATTTTAATTTCCATAATTATATATTGCTACAGTTATTGATTGAAATTTTTGTTAATTAATTCTACCAGGTGTCCAGAGCATAACTCTAAAGTGTCAAACATTAGCAGCTGGTTGCGCATGCAATGTAAATGTCACACTAAGCCACTGTACCAATCAGAGTTGTGACAAGTTTTGCCTATCTCATATCCCTCTTACAAGGGGAGTGTGCTTTGGCCCTTCAAAATGCAACTGTTTCCGCTTTTGTGATGAAAATTTGAATTCAATTTTTCAACTCTCTAATAAAATTGTCTAGATCACTGGAGAGATGTTTAAAAGCTAGAATTTTATTCTGATTATATCAAATAATCATGCAATAAATATTTTTTTATTAACTTGTTATTCCTACATAGTCCTTATCATGACATTTCCATTTTTTTGTAGTTGAGTTGTGAAAAACCTGATAAAGGATGAATAATTTGTGGGAGCATTGCCCAAGATTTTATATCAGCTAAGTTATAAAGAAAAGATTTTTGACCAAAACAACATTCGAATGAATGGTTGTGAAAATTCAAAACACTTAAACTAATCAATCAAAAGTAAACAAAAAACAAAATATAATCAATATTCTAATTCAAAAAGGAATGTTAGTTGCTTTGATGACAAAATCTTAGTGTTAAATGCTATAAGGAAATAAGTCTTTTGTAATATTCAATGCAAAATATAAATGTAGAATATCAATGTTATGCATACATTGTCATTGTATCCATAGTAGTGAATAGTTAAACCAAATGCTTTATATGCTTTCTAATCATATACGAAATAATCGTTATCATATGTCTTAATAAATACATATTTATACTGAGTTTATACTTCTATATCTGATTTCATTACAATTCAATCCCACCATATCAACCTTTCCCACAATTATACACACACAAAAGCACATAGGTCTTTAACATTGCTCCTTTGCATATATCTTCAAGTTACTTATTGTTGCATAGCTCATCCATTCTTAAAATAGTTTTGTATGTATTTACTTGATAAAAATATACTAATTTACATAATTTAAAATATACTTATTGAATATCTTATTATTTTTTGTTTAAATCAACTGCAAATAAAAAAAATTCACTCTTTTATTTTCTTGAAAAATCACTCAAAACTATTTTTTCCAATTCCAAACTTATAAAAGATTTTCTCCAAACAATCAACCATATATGTTAGTTGACATACTCAAAATACTTATCACATATTCTTATAAAAATACTCATTGATCTATAAACTTCCATTTATCATGTCAACATTTTAATACATTGCGTTTTGAAATTATCAATTTTCAATTCCTTAAGGTACTAGATAAATAGACACAGTATATCATCCATCACATGATAACCAGATCAACCTCGTGCCTTGGTAGAATCTACGTTTGTAAAGGCCCGTATCTTTGTACCCTTTTAAGTCGACCATAATTCATATTAGTTCAACTTAAATTGAACAGAAATACGAATCTTTAGGGGTGAAGAAGAAGAAAGATAGAAGAAAATAGAATAACAACACAGAATCTCACAATCGCAACGGAACAAAATGTAATATATAATAACAGGTTTTAAATACAAGAACTATACTATTAATATACATACCATTATCAGGGTACGATAGACAACAATCAATCTGGATAGTTGAATAACTTCTCCACACACAGCTGAAATACCAAATAAGTACGGAAATACATCTTGTCATCCAGCTCGTCTCCTGAGCTCCATATCATTTTATCCTGAATCTATAATACTCAATCTGACCCGAGCATTATAATAAAATAACACCCGAGTCAGTCTGGAAAACCAACGTGAGTAAACACGGTCAATTTGATTTATTAACTTTTATCAAAATCCTTTGAAAACAAAGGTATCTCGTAAGACCACATCACACATTAACACGACGGGTTTTCCCTTACAACAGCCAAAATATTTTTATCAAAATCGTCTGATATTATAATAGTGTCAAAACAAAGTAAATAGAAAATAGTTGAAATGCTTGCATCTCACGTTTCGGCATAGTTGGGCACAATCAAAACCGTACGACGCATACTGGAGAATGGATTCCATACAATGACTAGGCGCTGGGGTACCGCCTATCATAGTACACGTCTAGAAACATGTACCGAGGAGCTCGTCGGGATCCCCTATAACACAAGACCGGCCTTATCCCTAACCTGGATAGAACCGAATATGTTATCACCCCGGGTGTTCCCACCCTTAAAAATCAAGCGCTCGCTTTTTAGTGCACACCATATCCATAATTTATATATATATATATATATATATATATATATATATATATATATTCAAGTGTATTTAGAAAGGTGATAATATACCATAATTGGGTGCGACCCACTTAGCCTTGCTGCATCTCTCCTGATTTTCTGTCATTCCGGTCGATGAGGGTTGAGGCTACGATTACCTTTCAGGAACAATTTCACTTAGAATGCTCATCGTCCTCCAATGTTGATGTTCTGATAGCAATCATCCAAATAAGTTGTCCTAGGTCTGGACAAACCGAATCCGCATTTTCACTATCTTCACGATATCCATTTGTAACGTTCAAACCAGATCGAAGTGGTTTTCGGATAATTAAATCTGATCTTGGTCTCTTTGAAACGATTAACGAAATTGGCCAATATTGATCGGTTATTTAACTATCAAATAACATCCGTAAGCAGTCACTAGGCCATTGTTTATAATATTTTAAAACATTCATTTCAAAACATTTTTACAAATATATATATATATATATATATATATTCAAATCTCTTTCCAGTTTATCAATATTTGAAAATGAATTCAATACTTATCTGTATCAGGATATTCCAATCCGTATCTCACTTCTACACTTAGTGGAATATTTCCAACATCGATTTATTATCCCTTAGAAAAATATCACGATATAAATCTTTCTTTGCCAATATTTCTATAAAAACCTTCCATTTTCACACTCAGGAAAATATATTAAGCGCCCTTTTCCAAAATCATTCCACATAACAATACTTACGAATTCCTTATCTTATCTCCTATATTTTCCAGGATTTATATTAAATTCTTTTACACCTTCCAGAATCATTATACTCACTTATAATCTCGTTTATTCATTGGCAACTTCTAAAATCACATCGTTTTTCACATCTCGAGAAAGTCTATAAATAAATTAAATCATTTTCAAAACTCTATATCAAAGAATTGTAATTTATTTCAAAACATGTTTAGATAATTTATTTGAAAATTTAAAAAACATTTTAAACAAAACACCAAAACTCATTTCCAACTCATTTTAATATAAACTAATCGGTTTACAAAACTGATTATAAAATTTTTGATTTTATTTAAATTAATATCCGGTATTTGAAAAATGCACTTCTGAAATATTCCAATAATAACTAACTTTTAATTATATAGTTTAATAAATAAAATTTCCTTTTAAAACAAAACTTAGTTTTCTTATTAAAAATATATTTTCTCTTCAAAAATCCCAATACCCAATTTAACTGACAAATCCATCATGATTTACAACACATCGATCCCATTCCGAGTCCTAACCGTTTAGCTTTTCATAATAGAGTCCACTATTTATCCCAAACCCTATTTTCATATCTCGATATAAATTCACGTTGTGGAATTTTATTCCAATTTATCAATAATTATCATTTCCCTTGTTTATAAATATCTTTGATAAATTTTATAACTCCTTTGGGTTTTACTTGTTTATAAAACTAATTCCGTTTATAAAATCTTATTTTTTTATGAATCTATTCCTTAATAATTTCCATATATTTCGCCAATCTATTTAAATTATCGATTTCAACTCCTTTTTTCCAGAATATCACTTAAAAATTCCACTGTTAAAATCCTTTATATAATTTATATTTTTTTTAAATTCTAATTAAAACATTCTACGAATAGTTAAGTCCAATTCCAAATCAAAATTTTATTTTATCTAATCAATCTCTTATAAAATAACCTAATTTCTATATAGTATTTTTATATTCAAAATCTGCTTTTAGTTACTTCAAAATTTTGAAAATAATATATATGCTATTTAAAATACCAAAATTAAGGTCAATGCTACTATGGCATCCAATAATTCATATCACAACAATAATTTATCACAGATTATTCTAACACATCATATATTTCTATATACGAAAAACAATCAATATAATTTCTTTGAGGAATCCAGTTGGATCCCTCCAACCTGTTTCCCTACATCCATAGATGTTAATACAATATAAAAGGACCAATTCCACTTCGATGGGGATATCATTGTATATAAGGTCATCCGCTATTATGCGGGGCGCATAGGGTCTCTTCCGCTAAAATATGCGGGAATATCAATCCAACTACTAATATATATACTACTATATATATAATATAACATCATTCAATAGAAAATAATTTTATAAATTCAACAAAGCATCCAATAATGAATTTTAATTATTTAAAATTAATCTGACAATCTAAATGAGTGAGAATTTCTCACCTTGATTTTCAAATTGCAATCCATCCCAGATTATATTTTTCTGAACAGATTCCGTTCGGTTTAAACCTCATGTGAAATTTTTATATGGATTAATGAACTTCAAAATAATTTAACTTATAATTAACTTAAATTTCAAATTTTATTTTTAAATAAAATTACCTTACTAACAAGATTACCCTTCTCCTCAATTGAACTCCTGCTTCTGTGCATACCTTGCACGCAGACATCAAACCGTGACTTGCCTCCATCCCTCACCCTCAACATCAACTACGACTGCTCTCCCCACTACAAATCGCAGCACTCTCCCTTCGACCAACTCGCACGCGACACCCAGCAGAAAACCCCAAGCAATTAGAGTCGTTGATCACTCAACCTCCAATCAAGGCCATTCGCTTCCACTTCTCCCTCGCATGAAATCCCTTCATCACGAACGACCTCTCCCTCGCTCGATCGCCTTTATGCTCAACATCCAATACTAGAGCCATCACCTACACCAAAACTCCATAATGTTGTGATGCCTGCTCGAGCGTCGCGACTGCGCCCATAATCTTACACGCCGCTCTAACTTTCGTTCGCCACCTTCCTTAGCTTCGCCTTCAACGCCTTCACGTTACCACTTTGTCGTCGTAGCAGCCTCGCACACCACCACTTCTCCCACAAGATCCACACGCACTTCCCTCCAATATCGATCGTGATCCTACCCCTATCAATCGGCTATGAGTTGCTCGAGATCAGAGATGAATGTGACTCGATTGCGATTCATTCTTTTTTTTTATACGATTGACGTTGAACGAGATTTTCGTGGAGATGACCTGATTTGAATTTGGTTTCCTTTTTTATTTTTATTTTTATCTTCGATTTTGATTTTGATTTTTAGTTATCTTATTTGAATTCGTGAAAAAAGGAAGAAAGGATAAGATACGTGATTTAAACTGGAGCAAGCGTCTCGAGCACGTTTCTAGGTCGGCTGATGGAGATTGACCTTTGGTTTGATTTAATATATTTTAGTATTGAAAATATCTTGTATTATCTACTGTGAAATCTCGGTCTCCTATTGAGGCATGCCGCTTGACGTTTCTAATGTTATACTGCTATTTCAAACCCATTGGAACAAGTTTCAAAGCTTAATTCAATCATATGGAGAAGATAGCTTTTTGGACCCAATTGTTATATTAAATTTCGATCTTAATCTCAATGTGTTTCTATGGCGTACAATCAAATGATATTCCAAATAATACGAAATTCGAAACCCGGCAATAATACACTTTTACGGCTCTAATAGACATAGTTACGTCGAATTCTGAGACTGTGTCCCAGATCGCTATTTTAACGCATCGATTAAATCAACGATTTCCGATATTTGCGAAATCGCTCAAAATTTCAGTTTTAAAAATCTTACTAACTAATTTCTAATTCAAATAGAATTTATACCAACATTAGAAATCTTTTCAATTCATAAACAAATCCAATTATTTAACTATTTTCAATTATAAATTCAACAATTAAATTTATTCAGTAAGTCGCTATATTTGAATTTAAATTCATTTTAAAATTTTCAACCAACATCTTCATATTCAAAAATAAAATTATATCCCAAATCCATATTTAAAACTACTTAAATATTCAAAATCAAATGGTGAAAAATCTGAGTCATTACCTTCCTCCCCCCTTAAAAGGATTTCATCCTCGAAATTCCTAAGGCAGGAAAAATGCTCCAAACCCATTAATTTATCAAAGCCCACTTAGTTGAAACTTGATATTTCACTTTTCTTCTAGCAACCCATTATTCCATACCCTTTGAGTAGATAATAATTCACTCATGTTCAACCCACATGGTACGAAAGAGCGAATAACTTGGCTAAAGAGAAAGAAAGAGGTAGAAGAAAATAGAACAACATCATAGAATCTCACAAACGTAGCGGAACAAAATATAATATATAATAACAGATTTTCATACAAAAGAATCTGTAACTGTTTATTTCTTACAATCATCAGAGTACAATAGACAACAATCAATCAGGATAGTTTAATAACTTGTCCTTACACAGCGGAAATACAAAGCAAGTACGGAAATACGTTTTGTCATCTAGCTCATCTCTTGAGCTTCATTGTATCTTATCTTGAAACTGTAATACTCTGTTTGACCCGAGCATTATAATAAAATAACATCCGAGTTGGTCTGGAAAACCAACGTGATAAACACACTCAATTTGAATTATTAACTTTTATCATAATCCTTTGAAAACAAAGGTATCTCGTAAGACCACGTCACACATAAACATGATAGGTTTTTACCTTACGATAACCAAAACAATTATTTGTCAAATCATCTGATACTATAATAGTGTCTATAGGAAGTAAATAGAAAATAGCTGAAATGTTTGCATCTCACATTTCAGCATAGTTAGGCACAATCAAAACCGTACGGTGCTTATTGGAGAATGGATTCCATACAATGACTAGGCATTGGGGTACCACCTTTCACGATACACTTCTAGAAAAAATATACCGAGGGCCTCGCCGGGATCTCGTAAAACACAAGACCGGTCCTATCCCTAACCTGGATAGAAACGAATATGTTATCACCCCAGGTATTCCCGCCCTTAAAATTCAAGCGCTCACTTTTCCATTCACAACCATATCCATAATTTATATACATATTTTTGAGGATATCTAGAAAGGTGATAACATACTCTAATTGGGTGCGACTCACTTAGCTTTGCTGCATCTTCCCTGATTTTCAGTCATTCCGATTGATGAGGCTTGAAGCTACGATTACCTTTCAAGAACAATTTCACTTAGAATTCTCATCGTCCTCCAGTGATGACGTTTTGACAGCATTCATTTGTACAAGTTGTCTTGGGTCTGGACAAACCGAATCACCGTCTTCATCATCTTCATGGTATTCATTCGTAACTTTCAAACTGGATCAAAGTGGTTTTCGAATAATTAAATCCAATCCCGGTCTCTTCGAAATGATTAACGAAATTGACCAATATTGATAGTCGGTTATTTAACTATCAATAAAGCATCATAAGTAGACATCAGGCCTTATCATACATTTTCTAAAAATATTCTTTTCAAAATAACTTTACAAGCTATATATTCCAATTCCTTCCCATATTCCAATATTTGAAAAGAATTTTCAAATACTTAAATCCATAACAGGATATTCCCAAAACATTTCAACACCTAGAATATTTCCAAATTTCCATTTTAATACTTAGGAAAATATTATAGTCTTATTTTCCAAAAACATTTCAACTATCAACGCTTTAGAGAATATTTCGTAACTTATCATATAAGTCTCTGGAATCATTTAACAAATCCCCTTTTACAATTTCCAAAATCTAGTTTACTTATAACCCCAATCAACAATTTATAACTTCTTTTATGAATTCAGATTTTATTTTTGAAGTTCCCATATTCAACGATTTGAAATCCATTTCCTCCAATTTCCTTATAAAATTCCTCTCCCCAAAATCATATCCTTTTATAAGCCCCATTTACGAATCTCGGGAGAATTTGTAAATAAAATTTTCGATCGCTTCAAAACTCTATCTATATATACAATAAGTATTTAAAAGAATAATAAAACATGTTCAAATAATTATTTAAAATATCGAAAACACTTTTATAAACATCAATGGCTCATTTTTAGATAAACAAATCAATTTTCAAAGCTCATTTTAAAAATTAGAATTTACTAAAACAAATACTTAATATTTGAAATCTACATGCTGAAGTATTTCAATCCTAGCTAGTTTAAAATTTCATAGTTTTATATAATAAAATTTTCCCTTTTAAAAAAACAAACTTAACTTCTTAGAATTTAAAAACATACAAATATATATTTTTTAAACCTCCATAACCAATTCAATTTACAAATTCCTCTCAAATCTCATCACATCCATTCCGATCTCCTTAACCATTTTCACTTTTCAAAAATAGTATCCACTATTTTTCACACCCTATTTCCATATTCTAATATAAATTCTCCTTGTAAATTTATATTCCTAATCTATCATCTGATATTGATTTCCCTTATTTATAAATACCGTTTATAAATTATATAACTCCTTTGAGTTTCACCTTTCATAAAACTAATCTCGTTAATAAAATTCCATTTTTATAAAACCATTCCTTTATAAGTTACATTTATTTTTTGAATCTATTTTTATTTTCGACTTCAACTCCTTTTCATATTTTCAGAATATCCTTTATAATTTTTTTAATATAATTCATTTTTAAAAGTCTCTGTCTTAAATAGTTTACGAATAGCTAAGTACAACTAAAACAAATATTTATTATTGTTTTTCCCCAACTCAATTTCCTTTAAAATAACCCAAATTCCAATATAAATATTTTTATATCGAAAATTCCTTTTTACTCCTTCAAATTTCAAAAAAAAATTATGTTATTTAAAATACCAAAATTCAGGCTAGTGCTACAATAGCATCCAATAATTCCAATCACCACAATAATCTATAATAAATTATTCTACAAAAATGATATATCACGATATACGAAATTAAATTCATCATTTTGAGGATCCAGTTGGATCCCCCCAACCTGTTTTCCTGCATCCACAAATGTTAATACAACATAAAAATAACAATCCCACTTTGAGGGGGATATCGTGATATATATAGTCATCCGCTATTATGAGGGGCGCATAAGGTCTCATCCGCTATAATGTGTGGGAATATCATTCCAACTACTAATATATTTACTACTATATATATATTATATGTAACAACCCTGGTATTGGAGATTACCGATGATATTAAATTATAACGATAGTTATAATTTAATAAGGTAAATAGAATGTAATGGAGAAATAAATTTGGTTTAAATTGTTTATTTTTAATAAACAATGTGTTTGAGAATAAACATTGGGCTTGAAATTTGATTGTTTGGAGTTTTGGTTAAATAAAATGGAAAATATTAGAATTTAGGTAAATTTGAGTTAATAAATTTACCAAGTAACGTAATTCAACATTTAATTGTTGAAATATATCCAAGTTGATTAAAATAAAGTTTTAAAAACTTTATTTTGAGGTTTTGGAGTGAAATTAATCATTTATTGTATTTTGATAAGTTAATGTGATAATATTGGTAATTATTGCCAATATTATCCTTTTATTGAATATAAGAGGAAAAATATGAAGAAAACTTGTCTTTTATTAAAATAAAAGATGAAATATTATGTGAAAATATTATTTTGATGTTTTAAAAGTGTTAGAATGATTTATTGCAATTTATTTGACTAAGAGAATAATTTTTGATCAAGTTATACTTTAAAAATAGTGTTTTTACACTAAAATTTGTGTGGATTGTAAAATGTTGTTAAAAAAATAGCTTTTATTGTCAAATTTAAGTTTATTTTGTTCTAATAACAAGTTCATTTTCATAACAAATAACTGTATACATTTTATTTAACTTAAAAATGTTGAAAATGTGTGTATATAATGTTAAAATAAGAGAAAACATGTATATAGTTTCATATTTCTCTAAGTAATTATGCTGTTGGGCTTATTTGGGTAAGATTGGATCCATTAGCCTATCCTAAAAGCTTCTGGCTTGTGAGAAAGTGTCTGTACGTAGCTTTCTTTTCTC
The DNA here is from genome assembly GCA_030765085.1 of Allium cepa. Taxonomy (NCBI): domain Eukaryota; kingdom Viridiplantae; phylum Streptophyta; class Magnoliopsida; order Asparagales; family Amaryllidaceae; genus Allium; species Allium cepa. The sequence continues at coordinate 719,711,241 of CM060935.1, read as the reverse complement.
ATCTTCCTTCTCAAACAAGAGTTTACAGAAGAAGAAAAAAGAAAAAAAAGTCATGGCTTTCTCCAATTAAAACCAAAATTCACCAAGTCTGCTGCAAATTGAAGAAGATAATCGATAAAAAAAAGAATCTACAAGGTAATCTCTATCCAATACTATGTAAATTTCATCAAAAAGATTTTAACTTATGATATGAATTTTTTGTAACCAATTCTTTGTCAATGCATGTTCTTGTTTCAACTTTTTCAGCTGCTGAAGCTAACAAAGGAGCCTCAAAATCATCAAATTGATCCAAACCGGTGAAGTTTTCAACCCAAACTTTACTGCATATCTAAGGTCAGGGTTCCCTCACATTTTCTAGTTTGAATTCATGTGTTTAATGATGATTTACAGTGGTGAACTTGCTGGAAAAAAAGATCATTACAGTAATATTTGTTTTGTGCTTGAAGGTGAAATGAAATTTGACATAGCTTCTTCGTTTCTCAACTGATTTTGATAATTTTGGATGTTCCGAAAATCGTAAATCATGTACCACAACTTTCATGTATTAAGTTTTATGCAATTTTGAGGTTAGCTATGTCAAAATCAAAATTTTCTACTGCTATCCTAAGAGCTAAACCAATATTTTCTCTATGCTTGAAGCTGAAACAAAATTTGACATAACTTCTTCGTTTCGTAACCGATTTTGATAACTTTGGATTTTCCAAAAAGAATACATCATGTACTACAACTTTCATACATTGAGTTTTCTGTAATTTTAAGGTTAGCTATGTCAAAATAAAAAATTTCTACTGCTATCCCAAGAGCAAAACCAATATTTTCTCTGTGCATGAAGCTGAAACGAAATTTGATATAACTTCTTCGTTTTTAACCGATTTTGATAATTTTGGATGTTCCAAAAAGCTTAAATCGTGTACTACAACTTTCATGTATTAATTTTTCTGTAATTTGGGGGTTAGCCATGTCAAAATCAAAATTTTCTATTGCGATCCCAAGAGCAAAACCAATATTTGCGCTGTGCTTGAAGCTGAAACGAAATTTGACATAACTTCTTCGTTTCTTAACCGATTTTGATAATTTTGGATACTCCAGAAAGTTTAAATCATGTACTACAACTTTCATGCATTAAGTTTTCTGAAATTTTGAGGTTTGCTATGTTACAATCAAAGTTTTCTACTGCTATCCCGAGAGCAGAACCAATATTTGCTCAATGCTTGAAGCTGAAATGAAATTTGACATAGCTCATTCATTTCCTAGCCAAATTTCATAATTTTGGATATGATCGAAATCTTAGTCAAAAAGCTATAAATTTCATGTTTTGACTTTTCTAAAATTTTGATGTTTGCTTGATCAAAATCGTGCTCGTTTGTTGTTGTCCCGAGAGCAAATGACAGCAACAACAATCACAAGTCTGAGACTTTTTTTGGCCATAACTCATTCATTTCTTAACCATATTTTATAATTTTGGATGTTCTGAAAAGAATAGAAAAAAAGCTACAAATTTTATGTTTTGAGTTTTCTAAAATTTTGATGTTTGCTTGATCAAAATCGTGCTTGTTTGTTGCTGTCCCGAGAGCAAATGACAGCAACAATAATCACAAGTCTAAGAATTTGTTTTGGCCATAACTCATTCATTTCTTAACCAAATTTCATAATTTTGGATGTTCTAGAAAGCATAGACAAAAGGCTACAAGTTTTATATTTGTAGTTTTCTGTAATTTTGAAGTTTACTTGATCAAAATTGAGGCGAATTTAGAGCTAGAAATTCCTATCTGGAATTAGGGTTATAAATAATTATCTAGATGTTATTTTTACTTGCCGATGAGATTAGGTAAGCTACTTTATGATAATTTTACGATTTTGATATGTATTATGATGGATTGTACTTATCGATGAGATGAGACAAGTCATGACGCCACTAGTACTCGTCAATGAGACGAGACAAGTAGGGTATTGTATTTACTCGCCGATGAGATGAGGCAGAGTATATATTATTATGATGTTTTATCAGTGTGGCACCAACTAGCAGCTAGTAAACCGTTAGGCCCGAACGTATGGTATGGGACATACGTTAATGCTTATTGGGTTCCTATTCGAGAAGTTGAGACATATTCACGATGTTTACTGGTACTATAGACCACGAGTACTTAATTGGAGTCATCACGATGTAGTTGCGACTCTGATCATCACGATGTTATTAACTCTAGTCTTTGTGACTGGGAGTCGTTATGATATTATAGACTATAGTCATCACGATGTTCACGATGTTATGATGTTACTTGACTCTGGTCATCATGATGTTTATGGTACCAAATATTAGTACTAGCCACGATGTAAGCACGTGGAGTTTTACATGAAGTTTTAGATGTTTTGATTTCACCTCTTTATGAGGATGTTATTATAGCCTTGAGTAAGATGAAGGCTTGCATGTATTGATGGTTTTATGGTGATTTCTAATATGATGTTTTGAACCCTCGTTGAGTTCTACTATGATGGATTTATGAGGTTTTAGACTGTTTTATGATGATTATTTATATGATTGAAATCCTTGCCTATTTTACTTATATAACTATAGAAGATGAATCATTGTTAGATAACCAATTGAATTCCCTTATGAAATCACGATGAACCCATAGATGTCTCACCTTAGAGATGTTTTTGATGGTACTTATATCGTTCCGTTGGCAACAAAGGAATGGTTCTCTCTTTTCTCTTATTACTGTTATCTTTACTAATGATAAGTTCTAGCCTACCTGACCTATGTATTTATTACTCGGGTCAGACCGAGTTGCAGGTTAGGTATGGATTTAGCTCACTCCATGGATTGGTTAGCTTGCTTTTGTTTGGACCGCTTTGTTCGGACTTGGACATTGTACCTATTATTTTGTAGGATGGTTGTGTATGTATACTTTGTAATTCATGCTACTTATGTATGTTGTATTATGTATGATGTATGAAGATGTACGTATACTCTGATCTGGGTTTGCTATTCTGTGACTGTTTATATTTTTTGTATATTGCATTTATTCTAAAACGGTCCTAAACCACCATGGTATCGTATTATTTAGGGACTAGGTGTGTCGATCATATATGAGGTAATGGAAAAAAATCGACGTACTTAGCTCTTAGCTAATGCATTATCATGAGGGTCACCCTTAACCAGCCCTATTCTCTGCATTAGTAGATATGATTACTTAGTAATTCTCTTTACTAATGTGGGTCTCAGGGTGGGAAGTTACAGCTTGGTATCAGAGTAGGATTTCAGAATGTAATGTGATATATGCATAATAGTACACAAGATTACCCTACATCAAATATAATACATTTGTACACATCATCCCTTATCGTGATCCATCTTACCTTTTCCTTGTTTTGATTCGTGTCCCTTTTCGATTCCTTTGGGGTAGCTAGAAAGGATGTCTAGGAATGTTAATTTAATTCGTAGTATTCCTTAGTTTCTGCATTTGAATTGCTAATATATCTATCTACCCTGTGAATAGTCCTATCTTATCTTATCTTTCAGCTATGTTTAGTAGAGGTAGAGGACGCTCTTCGACGGCGGGAACTTCCAGTGGTTCTCGTCCTGAAGTTGTATAATGTCTACCGATCAGATTCTCGAGCTTATTAGGAGCACTCAGCCTCCCATTTTAGCTCGATCTTCTCCTCCGTGCAAATCCGCATTTGCGCGCATGTGTAGCGACTTACTCATCTTGGTGGCAAGATCTTTAGAGGCACTGAGACCGTCTTAGAGGTCAAGGCATGGCTCAGTTCTGGTGAGCGCATATTTAACCATATGCAGATATCTAGCCATCATCGCGCTCTTGTTGCATCGAGTGTGTTGCAAGAACGTGCATTGAATTGGTATGACTTGATTGTGGTAGAAGTTGATGAGTCTACCTTAGAGTGGGATCAGTTCCGTGAGAGATTTGAGCTTAAGTTTGTTCCTGAATCTGAAAATACTATTCTAGCTCGACATTTCCTTTATTTCAAACAAGGGAAGTCGATAGTTTCTGAGTATGTTGCATCTTTTAAAGCCTTATCTAAGTATGGTCTTGAGTACGTTTCTACTCCGTACAAGAAGAATCTTAAGTTCGTCTCTGGACTTATGAAATACTTGAAGAAATCTCTTATGCTTCATCTTGAGCTTTCTTTTGAGAAACTTGTGGATACGGCCCTTCAGCTTAAAGCGGTCAAGAAATAGAAGGATAGTGATATTGAGGGTGAGGTTCGGGGAAATCCGAACAAGAAAAAGTTTTTCCGCAAGTCTAGGCCTTTCCACCCTAATAATAAGAAGAAGCAAGGTGGATCCTCTTCTCAGTATCTAGCTACCCCTTCAGCTAAGCCTTTTGCTTGTTTCAATTGTGGTTCGCCTGACCATCCTGTGAGAGAGTGTCCTAAGCCTAAGAGATGCCTTTATTGTAAGAAGGAGGGATATTTGATTTCAGCTTGTCCTAAGAGGAGGAAGTGTTCTCGTCAGGGTCATCTTAATGTAGCTACCACTTCTGGAGATGCTTCTCAGTCTCGAGGTATATTCTCTTCCATTTTAGAGGGTTCTATTTTATGTCATGATCATTCTATTCGAGTGCTCTTCGATACGGGTGCTTCTCCTTCATTCATATCGAAGAAACTCGTCGATGCTTTATAGTTAAATGCTTCTTGCATGCTTACTTCTTTATCGATTGCGAATCCTATCGGGGGATCGGCAACCCTTAGTCTTCTTTGTAATGATGTTGAGATTGTGATTTGTGGTTTTTCTTTTCATGCTAATCTGTACGTGATTTCTTTTCTTGGATTTGATATGATTCTTGGTATGGACTGGCTAGTTAAATACGATGCCAGGATTCTTTGTTTGAAGAGAGTTTTATATCTTCGTCATCCCGATTCTCCTACTCAGTTATCTCTTTTGCTTCAAGAGTCTGATCATGATTCTATGGCTTCTTTATTTGCTCTTGATTCTCGAGATGATGATGATAATGTGTCTCGGATTCCTATTGTTCGTGACTTTCCAGACTTATTTGAGTCTGCTTCGGGATTACCACCCAAGCGGGCTATTGAGTTCCGCATCGACCTTATTTCAGGCGCATAGCCAATCAGTCGTCTTCCCATGAGGATGTTTACTAAAGAGAATGAGGAACTTAAGAAGAACCTCCTATAGCTTGAAGCCAAGCATTTCATTCGATCTAGTTCTTCACCATGGGGAGCCACGGTGGTATTCGTGGGGAAGTCCGATGGGACTCTTAGGCTATGCATCGATTATCGCAAGCTTAATGAGTTGACCATCAAGAACCGCTATCGATTGCCTAGGATTGACGATATGTTCGATCAACTGAGTGGCGCTAAGGTCTTCTCGCAGCTTGACCTTGCCATGGGATTTCACCAGCTCCGTGTTGCGGAAGACAGCATTCCACTTACAGCTTTCTGCACTCGCTATGGTTCATATGAGTGGCTCGTCATGCCGTTCGGTTTGACGAACGCCTCTGCTTATTTCGTCGACCTTATGAATCTAGTATTCTAATAATATCTCGATAAGTTTGCTCTTGTTTTCATCGACGACATTCTTGTATATTCTAAGTCTGAATCAAACCATACTCAACGTCTTAAAATTGTGTTGAGTACTCTTCGACGGCATCAACTCAAAGCAAAGCTTCTAAGTATCATTTTTGGGAAAAGCAAGTTAAGTTCTTAGGCCACGTTGTTTCTTCCGAAGGCATTTCGGTCGATCCTTCTAAGATCGAAGCCATCCAGAATTGGAAGAGGCCTGAGACTGTTCATGAGATTCGTAGCTTTCTGGGTTTGGCGGGTTATTACCGTCGATTCATCAAAGACTTTTCCTGTATTGTGCTTTCCCTTACTTGCCTTATGAAGAAAGGCGTTCGCTATATATGGTCGGATAAGTATGAGGCTTCCTTTCAGAGATTGAAGGAGCTTCTCACTAATGCTCCTGTTCTTGTGGTGCTCGAAGGAAATCGAGATCTTATTGTCTATACCGATGCCAGTCATAGTGGCTTCAGTGTTGTTCTTATGCAGAAGTATAGGGTAGTTTCCTACGCTTCAAGGCAATTACGTCGAACGAAGTTCGGTACGCTACCCATAATTTAGAGCTTGCTGCCATTGTCTTTGCTTTAAAGATGTGGCGTCATTATTTGTTGGGAGAGCACTTCGATCACAAGTCTCTCAAGCACTTGTTCACCCAGAAGGAGCTCAATATGCGATAGCAGCATTGGCTTGAATTTCTAGCTTCATATGATTTCGATATTCTGTATACCCCTGGCAAGTGGAATCGAGTGGCTGGTGCTTTGAGTCGCAAGCATTCTGCTATTGTTTCCATGATGATTGTAGAAAGGAAAGCTCTTGAGACACTTTCCCTGTGTGATATTCGTGATCGTGCTTCCACATCCAACTCTCCTATTCTATTATATAACATGGAAGCTTGTCCTGCTCTTCTAGATCAGATTATCGAGGCTCAGCCGCAAGACGCCGGTATATCTACTCTTACTCAGAAGTATAAGTCTGAATCCCACGATGACATCGAGATAAGAAATTTCAGGATCGATGTTCACGGGTGTCTTCGAAAGAAGAACCGTCTAGTCGTGCCTTCTATTCCAAAACTTAGGCCGGACATTCTAGCTAAGTGTCACCGTTCTAAGTATACTATTCATCCTGGCAGTAGCAAAATGTATGCTGATATGCGTCGTCTCTATTACTGGAAAGGCATGAAGTGAGATATAGCAAGTTATGTAAGAAATTGCATGACTTGTTAGCTTATTAAGGCCGAGCATCAGCGACCCAGTGGTCTTCTTCAGCCTTTAGAGGTTCCATTATGGAAATGGGACCAAGTTTCTATGGATTTCATCGACGGCTTACCCCGTTCGAGGTCAGGCCATAGCAGTATTTGGGTTGTTGTGGACCGTTTCACCAAGTCCACACATTTCATTCCTACTAAGTCTAACAGGATGACATCTCTCTTATCGAAGCTATATATTAAGGAGATCGTGCGATTACATGGTGTTCCTTCATCCATTGTGTGTAATCGTGATCCTCTTTTCATGAGTCACTTCTGGCAAAGTCCCCAGCAAGCTTTGGGCACAAAGCTTAATCTTAGCACAGCTTTTCACCCACAGTCTGATGGACAGACTGAACGGGTGAATCGTATCTTGGAAGATCTGCTTCTTTGGTTGTATCTTGGATTTTGGTGGTAGTTGGGAGGATAATCTTCCTCTAGTTAAGTTTGCTTATAATAATAGCTACCAATCTTCTATCGGCATGGCTCCTTTCGATGACTTTAATGGAAGGTCGTGTCGTTCTCCATCATGTTGGCTTGAGTCGGGGGAAAAGCTCATTCTTGGCCCCGAGTCTATTCGAGAATCATATGAGAAGATCCATCTTATCCGAGAGAGAATGAAAGAGGCTCAGAGTTGACAGAAATCCTATGCGGACAACCGTACGAGGCCTCTTGAGTTCTCAGTGGGCGATCTTGTTTATATTCCAGCTTCTCCTCTGAAAGAAGTGATACGCTTCAGCCAGACAAGGAAATTGGCACCACGCTATATGGGACATTTCCTATTACAGAGCGTATTGGTCCTGTTGCATATCGCATAACACTTCCTGATCAATTTTCTGGAGTTCACGACGTATTCCACGTCTCTCAGTTGCGGAAGTGTCTACGAGATTCAGATTCTTTGTTCGATTCTCATGCTTTAGAGAAGATAGAAGTCTCTCCTAATCTATCATTCGTGCAACATCTTATGAGGGCTCTTGCTTCAGAGGTTAGACTCCTTCGCAAAAAGAGTATTCCGCTCATGAAGATTCAATGGTCTGATGATCCCAATGACTGCACTTGGGAAACCAGAGAATTCATCGAGCGATCGTATCCTGGATTCTTATCTTCTCATGACAGAGGTAAGAATTGTCCATTTTAATCTATTCAAATTTCCTTTGTTTGATGAAATAAAGTGTGTTGAATACATATTTCCTCTAGAAATTACGAGGACACAATTTTCATAAAAGGGGGATTCTGTAACAACCCTGGTATAGGAGATTACTGATGATATTAAATTATAAAGATGGTTATAATTTAATATGGTAAATAGAAAGTAATGGAGGAATAAATTTGGTTTAAATTGTATATTTGTAATAAACAATGTGTTTGAGAATAAATATTTGGCTTGAAATTTGATGTTTGGAGTTTTGGTTAAATAAAATGGAAAATATTGGAATTTTGGTAAATTTGAGTTAATAAAATTACCAAGTAATGTAATTCAACGTTTAATTGTTGAAATAAATCCAAATTGATGGAAATAAAGTTTAAAAAAAAATTATTTTGAGGTTTTAGAGTGAAATTAATCATTTATTGTATTTTAGTAAAGTAAATGTGATAATATTTGTTATTATTGCCAGTATTATCCTTTTATTGAATATAAGAGGAAAAATATGAAGAAAACTTGTCTTTTATTAAAACAAAAGATGAAATATTGTGGAAAATTATTTGTTGTTTTAAAAGTTTTAGAATGATTTATTACAACTTATTTGACTAAGAGAATAATTTTTTATCAAGTTATACTTTAAAAATAGTGTTTTTACACTAAAATTTGTGTAGGTTGTAAACTATTGTTTTAAAAAATAGCTTTTATTGCTAAAATTAAGTTTATTTTGTTCTAATAACATGTTCATTTTCATAACAAATCATTGTATACATTTTATTTAACTTAAAAATGTTGAAAATGTGTGTATATAATGTCGAAATAAGTGAAAACATGTATATAGTTTCATATTTCTCTAAGTAATTATGCTATTGGGCTTATTTAGGTAAGATTGGATTCATTAACCTATCCTAGAAGCTTCTGGTTTGTGAGAAAGTGTCTGTACATAGCTTTCTTTTCTCATCTTCCTTCTCAAACAAGAGTTTACAGAAGAAGAAAAGAAAGAAAAAAAAGTCATGGCTTTATCCAATTAAAACCAAAATTCACCAAATCTGTTGCAAATTAAAGGAGATAATCAATAAAAACAAGAATCTACAAGGTAATCTCTAGCCAATATTAAGTAAATTTCATCACAAAACTTTGAACTTATGATATGAATTGTTTGTAACCAATTCGTTGTCAATGCATGCTCTTGTTTCAACTTTTTCAGCCGCTGAAGCTAACAAAGGAGCTTCAAAATCATCAAATTGATCCAAATCGGTGAAGTTTTCAACCCAATATTTGTTGGATATATAAGGTGAGGGTTACCTCATGTTTTCTAGTTTGAATTCATGGGTTTAATGATGATTTACAGTGGTGAACTTGCTGGAAAAAAAAAGATAATTACAGTAATATTTGTTTTATGCTTGAAGCTGAAATGAAATTTGACATAACTTCTTCGTTTCTTAACCGATTATGATAATTTTGGATGTTTCGAAAAGCATAAATCATGTACTACAACTTTCATGTATTAATTGCATTGTAATTTTGAGGTTAACAATGTCAAAATCAAAATTTTCTACTGCTATCCCGAGAGCAAAACCAATATTTGCCCTGTGCTTGAAGCTGAAACGAAATTTGACATAACTTCTTCATTTCTTAACCGATTTTGATAATTTTTCGAAAAGCTGAAATCATGTACTACAACTTTCATGTAATAATTTTATACAATTTTGAGGTTAGCTATGTTAAAATCAAAATTTTCTACTGCTATCCCGAGAGCGAAACCAATATTTGCTTTGTGCTTGAAGCTGTAACGAAGTTTGACATAACTTCTTCTTTTTTAACCGATTTTGATAATTTTAAATTTTTAGGAAAGCTTAAATCATGTACTACAACTTTTGTGTATTAAGTTTCTATAATTTTGAGGTTAGCTATGTCAAAATGAAAATTTTCTACTGCTATCCTGAGAGCAAAACCAATATTTGCTCTGTGCTTGAAGCTGAAACAAAATTTAACATAGCTTCTTCGTTTCTTAACCGATTTTGATAATTTTGGATGTTCCAGAAAGCTTAAATCACGTACTACAACTTTCATGTATTAAGTTTTCTGAAATTTTGAGGTTCTCTATATCAAAATCAAAATTTTCTACTGCTACCATGAGAGGAAAACCAATATTTGCTCTGTGCTTGATGCTGAAACAAAATTCGACATAACTCGTTCATTTCTTATCCAAATTTCATAATTTTGATTGTTTTGAAAATCTTAGACAAAAAGTTACAAATTTCATGTTCTGACTGTTCTAAAATTTTGATGTTTGCTTGATCAAAATCGTGCTTGTTTATTGCTGTCCCGAGAGCAAATGACAGCAACAACAATCACAAGTCTGAGATTTTGTTTTGGCCATAACTGATTCATTTCTTAACCAAATTTTATAATATTGGATTTTATGAAAAACCTAGGCATAAAGCTACAAATTTCATGTTTTGAGTTTTCTAAAATTTTGATGTTTGCTTGATCAAAATCGTGCTTGTTTGTTGCTGTCCCGAGAGCAAATGACAGCAGCAATAATCACAAGTCTGAGAATTTGTTTTGGCCATAACTCATTCATTTCTTAACCAAATTTCATAATTTTGGATGTTATGGAAAGCTTAGACAAAAAGCTACAAGTTACGTATTTGTAGTTTTCTGTAATTTTGAAGTTTTCTTGATGAAAATTGAGCGAATTAAGAGCTAGAAATTCCTATTTGGAATTAGGGTTATAAATAACTATCTAGATGTTATTTTTACTTGCCGATGAGATTAGGTAAGCTACTTTATGATGGTTTTACGATGTTGATCGGTATTATGATGGCTTTTATTTGTCGTTGAGATGAGACAAGTCATGATGTCATTAGTACTTGTCAATGAGACGAGATGAGTAGGGTATTGTATTTACTCGCCGATGTGATGAGGCAGAGTATATATTTTTATGATGTTTTATTAGTGTGTTACCAACTAGAAGCTAGTAAACCATTAGGTGCAAACGTATGGTATAGGACGTAGTTTAACGCCTATTGGGTTACTATCCGAGAATTTGAGACACGTTCACGATCTTTATTAGTAATGTAGACCACGAGTACTCAATTGGAGTCATCACGATGTAGTTGCGACTTCGATCATCACGATGTTATTAACTCTGGTCTTTGTGACTGGAAGTCATTATGATATTATAGACTATAATCATCACGATGTTCATGATGTTATGATGTTACTTGACTTCGGTCATCACGATGTTTATGGTACCAAATATTAGTACTAGCCACGATGTAAGCACGTGCAGTTTTCCATGAAGTTTTAGATGTTTTGATTTCAGCTCTTTATGAGGATGTTATTATAGCCTTGAGTAAGATGAAGGCTTCCATGTATTGATGGTTTTATGGTGATTTCCAATATGATGTTTTGTACCCTCATTGAGTTCTACTATGATGGATTTATGAGGTTTTAGACTGTTTTATGATGATTATTTATATGATTCAAATCCTTGCCTATTTCACTTATATAACTATAGAAGATGAATCACAGTTAGATAACCAATTGAAATCTCTTATGAAATCATGATAAACCCATAGATGTCTCACCTTAGAGATGATTTTGATGATACTTATATCCTTTTGTTGGCCACAACGGAATGGTTCTCTCTTTTCTCATGTTACTGTTATCTTTACTAATGATAAGTTCTAGCCTACCTAACCCGTTTATTTATTACTCGGGTTGGACCGAGTTGTAGGTTAGGTATGGATTTAGCTCACTTCTTGGGTCAGTTAGCTTGCTTTTGTTTGGACTTATTTGTTCGGACTTGGACGTTATACCTATTATTTTGTGGGATGGTTGTGTATGTATACTTTGTAGTTCATGCTATTTATGTATGCTGTATTATGTATGATATATGGAGATGTATGTATACACTGATCTGGGTTTGCTGTTCTGTGGCTTTTTATATTTTTTTGTATATTGCATTTATTCTGAAACGGTCCTAAACCACCATGGTATCTTATTAGTTAAAGACTAGGTGTGTCGATCATGTATGAGGTAATGGAAAAAAATCGACATACTTAGCTCTAAGCTAATGCATTATCATAAGGGTCCCCCTTAACCAGCCCTATTCTCTGCATTAGTAGACAGGATTACTTAGTAATTCTCTTTACTAATGTGGGTCTCATGGTGGGGCGTCACATTACATAACATTCAAGGGGTAATAATAATTACCCATGCATCCAATAAATAAATATATGATTTCAACAATTTTAAATTAAACCAATAATCCCAGTCGAGTGAGATTTACTCACCTTGATTTTTAAATTGCAATCCATTTCGATTTTAAATTAAATCATACTACATTCGATTTAAATCTAAAATTCCAGCTTGTAGCCTACGTCCTTATGGATCCAACACTGTCAATTTCTTGCAATTTCGACCTCGAATACAAAGTTATTGAATCTTTTTAGTTATTGATTTCGAACTAAAATAAATTTAATTAATTACTTAATTTGTAAATAAATTACCATATAACCTTAAATTGCAAAATCTGAATTACCTCCTTCCAACTATAGTAGCCTTCACCATTTGTGTTCCGCTCTTCCCCTCCTCTCTCGTTCCCAAGCATCTGTCTTAACTTCTAGTCCTCGTCTACCCTAGCCAAAGCCAGTATTCACCTTCACCGAGTCGCATGGCTCCACCATCGACAATCCCCAAAGACTTAGCTCGATCAACTAGCATCGTCGCTCTTTCCCCTACCACAGCCACGCACCCCAGCGTCGGCCTCTGCCTCCATTTCACCTCCATCGAACTAAGAGAACCCAACAAACCCGATTCCATTCAATTTGATCAATGTGGCCACCCCTGATGTCATGGACCCACCTAACTCTGCCTGCACGTCGTCCCAATACCGCTCAACCTTCGTTGTGGTCGTCCTATGCGCCCACGCGATCCTTTGGCCCTCATCCCTTACACGTTTGGTCGCGATGATGTTTTTAATATTATTTTTTTCGATTTGCTCTCTTATTCTTTTTTTTTTATCTTCCTGAAATCAACTGAAGAGGAAGGAAAAGGATAGCGTGATTTTAACCTTTGAGAGGAGAGAAGAATATTCTTACGCGCTTCAATATATAATAGAGAATCAGAGTATACTAACCTATTCAACATGGATAGTTATAACGATCTGTCCTCACAATTGTTGAATAATATACAACAATGTAAGCAACGGAAATATAATCATTTACGTGAATATGTCTCTGGCCTCCAGCTCCTCTCCTGAAGCTCCAAAATATCCATCTAATCCTAGAAATGTGTGGATCTAACCCGAGCATTATAGGAATTATGTAACGTCCCGCCTTTTCGCACGCTTTAAATCGACACATGTGCCAATTCAAACCATACGGAAGGGCGGATTGTTATGGGGCAAATAAGAAAAACAAGAAAGAAATAAAAAGAAACAGAATCTCACAGCGGAAGGATAAAATATAATAATAAAATATACAGTTCATGAAACAGTTTACAAAACATTTGATTCTTCTTTATACAATTAAATATCAGAGTTCACATACCAATAATATCAATGCAGCGGAATACAGTGTAGTGGAATAAAATAGTAGATAGTAATACTACAAATCTTCGTCTTCGTCCTCCAGAGCTAAAAATTCAAATCCTGAAACGCTCGGACTGACCCGAGCGAATTTGAAAAGACAAAAACACTCGAGTCAGAACTAAAATATCTTATGTGAGTTAAATCAACAGGAATAAATATGAGTGCAGTAACTCAAGAGATGCTCGGGATTTACATCTCCTAAGGATCCGTTAAACTATTTACTATGTAGTATATTGTGCTATTATAATAGTGTCTATTTATAAAATAAACTTACTTTTAAATAGCGTTAACGCTTTACATTTTCCACCTTAACACATTTATATATTCCCATAGTCTATATAGTACTGTAATCTCCCCGGTACTGGGCGTCGTCAGAGGGCACTCCATAGGTATGGTACAAAACCAAAATCGTATAAGGCGCGCTAGGGTAGGTGACATGGCACAACTAGGCAATGCCAGGGTAGATATACCAATTACGCATCCGGGCTGGTGGTAACGCGTAGCTGCTACTACCGCCCACCTTGAACAACACCCCCAAATCAAAAATAAAGGTGGCCACCGAAACAAATCCAAAAGTCGGAGTACAATATCGAAGGAGTGCGTTCGATCAGAGGAATGACCTCATTGGCCCGAGAATCGCTCCTATCTTAGCCACCTTATGCGAACTAACGGGAGTTGTGTCCACGTATTTACCTTATAGGAAACGCCGTCACCAACCTACTTCATTCTGAATCTCCACCGCGTACATGGTTGTTAAAGTGGTTTTCGGAGTTGGCAGAGAGTATGACAACTTCCGATCCCAGTCTCTTCAACAACCAAACGTTATTATAACACCGCGGTCTTTAAAAATAGTTTATACTTTAAAACCAGAATATAATTATCCATCTCAAACCCATAAATACGATATCATTTCCATTTCCAAAACAAACTTATTTTGATATTATTTTATAAAACCCAAATCAATAATATCATTTTTATTTCAAATATATTTCTTTTCCAAAATCATACTGCTTTAAAATTTATAATATCTGGAAACCAAACATTTGAATTATAACTTTCAAAACATAATACTTTGAAATTCATAGCTTTAAAACCATAACTTCTAAAACTTGAATGGTTTGGATATTCAAACTGTAACGTCCCGAAAATTTTCGACTTTCAAAAATTCAACATCGATACTCACTTTATCGACTGCCGAGCAATCGAAGGCCAAAAACCCGAAATGTTATGGTTTAAGAAAAATTTAAGAAAAGAAAAGGAGAGAAGAAGAGGGAAAAGATAGAAGATGGAGAGGAAAGAAAATAGAAAATTAGAAAATAAAACAGAAAGAAAATAGAACAACAGAATCTCACAATTCGCAGCGGAACAACATATAATAATAAATGAATAATCTTTAAACAAAGAACTATATCAGTCATTACATTTCATTTCATTACATCAGAGTGTACAACAACATTCAACAACATCAACCAGTGCAGCGGAAAAGAAATACTATATAAGTAATACGCCATGCCATCCAGCTTGCCTCCAGCAACTCCAGAATATCCAGAATATCCTGATAAACCTTAACTCTTGACTGCCCGTGTGGAAATTGGTGGGCACCCAGAGTTTAGGAAGGAAAACAATAAACTCCGAGTCAGTCATAAGACTGGTGTGAGAACTCAAAACAGTTTATTTATCTTTGAAATCAAAATAGAGGAATATTTTTAAAGTCAATTCGCAATGCTTTTAAAAATGAGACTACCATAAGGCCTCCCGCACACACACACAATGCAAACGCAGAATCGGAGGAGATTTCTCCTTATGATAGTCAAAGATGCTTGATACGCATTTAAAATAACATTTGATATTATTACTAGTGTATAGTGTAGGAAAAATTCATTTCGAAAGTAGAATATAAATCTTAGCCAACATACGACCATTATCGTATGCCTACTATAGCTAACTATGTTCAATAGCAGGTTACCGCCACATTCCATAACAGGTTATACAACTAAAACCGTACAAGTCTCGTATTTGAAGAATGGATTTTCCAACAAATGGTCAGGCCAAGGAACTTCCCATTGCCACATGGAAACGCCTCTGGATGGACTACCCGAGAACCACCGTTCTCTGCTAAACAAAGCCGGGAATCCCTTTTCCCAAGGAATATTACAAACCCTCAGATATGCCACCCCCGGTCCTTTGGGACCTTTAAACGAGAGCGCTCTCTAACCAACATCACACCATAATAATAAGTGTTTCAACATGAGTAAGTATCTGGGCTCCATACCATGATACTACCCTTTTCCAGAAGGAATGGTCATACCCTAGGAAAGTTATCCCTGAAAACCTTGCCGCACAATTCCTGTTTCGACCATTACCGGTTTGTGAGGCTCGACGAAGTCACGTCCACAAAAACACACTTTATACAAAAGCCGTGCTTTGGGTCAACAAATGATCATAGAAATGATCACCAAGATAGACGATCAAATAAATGATCCTATCACAAATAATCAACACAATGATCATTTACAGCAACACTCAGCATGTCACATTACCAAATTGGGAATATATCGCTGATAACATTCAACTACATAACCTCTGAGCTCGTACATCTCAGAGAAGGGTGTTAAGCTAAAAGAATAAATTCTCCGCCACCAACAGAAATATATTTGAATGGAATCGGTTTTACATCTCAATTTGTAATGTCAGACACACAATCCATACAAGTCTGTTCCGGGCTCGAACAAAACCGAAGGCACTTACAAAGAAGTCCTTGCAATCCGGATATTCACAATCCTGATCGGATTCACCATCACATATGGAGAACTCAATACCGTAGCTACTCGGTGCAGAGTCAATCGATAGGTCATCCTATCGCTTTCGCAAATACCGGGTCTTCAACACCGATCTTCAAATGCAATTCACAACGACGTATCACATATTCGGAATGGGTTATACGACCCCATGGTCCTTTCCCGGTTAACCCGAATAGTGAGCGCTTATTCCAAAATAAGTGTGGCATTCAATTTCAAACAAATCACATCAAATACCCATTCAAAGGGAAATACTGATAGTCGTTTATTGAACTATCAATGGATATGCACACATCACCAGTTTCCAAATAATTTTCCAAATTATTTCTTTTCCAAAATATCTTTACAAGACATATAATTTTCACACTTCAAAAATAAATCAATATTTATTTTTAGACAAATTCCCTTTTCCTTTGTAAATTCCTTAGTGAATTTATAATCCAACATATCTATGAATATTTGATTTCAATTATTCATTTCAATTTATCTTCAAAAAGATAAATTCTCCAATATTCACTTTATATTGGAAAAACATTTCCATACTTATTTATTCATAAGTAATTCACAAATTTTATTTATTTTCAACACTTGGAAAATATTCAATATACTTAAATCGAGATTAAGTATATATTTCATTCTTTAAGGAAATCATTCTCTTAAACATATTTATTTGGGCCAAAACGAATGTTGCGTAAAACATCGTTACAACAACCCAAAATCACTAGTATAGGGATTCGAAATTAAAATAGATATATAAATCCCAATACTATACAAAACATTTCCTTTCGGAAATCATTTACTATAACAACAGTGTTATAGTCCACTATTTCCTTTTATTTCTCGAAAACGTCTATTTCAACAATGAATGTTGAAATCTATGATTTCGAATCTTAACATATTTTAAAACATCGTTAGATCGTTTTAATTCAATTTAAAATATCACATTCTAAACATTTTCTTTAACATATTATTCACTATTCAAAAACGTGAATATACTTTGTTAACAAATTTCATCCTTTTATTCATTTCATTTTAAAGGATTATTCACAGTCAAAAAATGTGAATATAACTCCATTAATAAGTTTCAACAATTTATTTATCAACATAAGTCATTTGCGAATTTATAAAACAACGTTTATAAATCCCATTTCTAATTATTCTATAACAACTTCCTTTTATAAATTTTCTTTATTGACCTATTCGATTTATAACTCAATTATAAACTAAAGGTTCATATTATAAGTTAAATACTTATAATTTATTCGTTCACAAAAATCGTTCCTTTGAACTTCATAATTATAAATCTTATAACTTATAAGATTCAATTATTTATCCAAAACCATTCTTTTAATAACTTTATAAAATTTATAACTTCACCGTTTATAATTCTATAAATTTCATTTAATTATGAAATTCATTTTCACTTCATTCAAACACTTATAAAAACTCGTTTTATAATGTCCATATTTCAATTTATAAATATCCATTTATAAATCTCTTAATATAAACAATTTATATTATTCTTTTAAAACTTCTTTAATCTCCTTTATTATTTCACCATTTTGATTCATAAAATAATTAAATTTTATAAATCCTATATTTAAACTTTTCACAATAAATTCTAAAATCCCGATTAAACTATTTTATAAAATCACTAGCCTCATATTTTCAAAAATCAGCCTTTTACTATATTTCTCAAAAATCATAATTTTTATAACATTAAAATTATAACGTTTATTTATTTAAAATGAATCAATTCAAAAAAATATTTTATAAACGTATACTTTCAAAAATCAGTTTGAAATCATTTTAAAATTCCAAATTTGGTCCAATGATGCTACACACAAAATAGTAAATCACGACAACAACGATATCATATATCGATATGATAATCAACGAATATCAAAATATTCAAAATCAAATAAATACTGTTGAGGAATCCAGTTGGATCCCTCCAACCTGTTTTCCTGCATCCACAAACATTAGCACAATACCAATTTCGCTCCAGTACGAAATTATCGCGGTATATGTTTTTAATAAATAACATCCGCTTACTAACGGCGTATAATGTCTATTTTAACAATCAATAGATATTAATCATCATTCAAACATGCATTCAAATATTTTAAATCTAACTATTTAAAATAAAATCGAAACCGATTCGATTGAGTGAGAAGTTCTCACCTTGATTTTAATTTCCGTTTTAGCGATTTATTTCGAATAAAATTAAACGGACGTTTAATTTTACCCAAAATTCTCACTAACTCCAAACGACTCCAATCCAATTTCATCGCGTAGTGCTCGTCCATACGATTCCAACGCAACTGGTTTCGCGCGTTTTCGACCTCATATGAAAAAGTTACAAATATTTGAAGTTACACGAGTTTTTATATAAAAATTTACAACTTAATTTATAAATTTTTTTACTAACAACATTTCTGGCCGTTGATTTCTCCACCCTGAATCATGGCCGCTTGTTCCTTTTCTCCTTCCCTCTCACGCAAACTACAGACAAGGCCGAACCCAACTCAATCAATTAGGGTTAAATTTAGCAACTCCATCGCTCGACTAAACTTCATCACGTCGCCACCACGTCGAAGCTCATCACGAGCTCTTTCTTCGGCCATAAGCCTGGCACACTCGGCCCCCACATCTGCACGCAAATCGAAGACAAACGGCCTTCATCTCGGCCTCAATTCTGGCCACCACATCGACTCAAACACGATCTCAACCGTTGATCTTATGGATCTCATCACGCTCTACAATTCTCTAGTTGTAAGTTCCTTGAATCGTTGAGTGGATGAAGAGAAAAGAGGAGGAGAAGTTGATGATTTTCTGGCCGTTGAAAAGGAGGGGGCGGCGGCTGGTCAATAAGCTAGGGTTTTCTTTTTTTTCTTTTTTTTTTTGAGAATTTATGGTGTATTTATAGAGAAAAATCGAACACTATTCATCCGGAAATTCCGAACTCCGATTTACGCGCCGTAACCAGCGTTTCTAGGGTTTATCCCGCGTTC
Source organism: Allium cepa (assembly GCA_030765085.1). Classification (NCBI taxonomy): domain Eukaryota; kingdom Viridiplantae; phylum Streptophyta; class Magnoliopsida; order Asparagales; family Amaryllidaceae; genus Allium; species Allium cepa. The sequence goes on along the minus strand of CM060935.1, from coordinate 719,691,908 downwards.
CGGACACAATGGAACAGGTTTCGAAAGCTAATTCGGACATCTGTGTGAGTTATGGCTACAAACGTTCAATTTAAATTAAACCGATTTAAATCGATTTCTAGGCGTTTTAATTTGTACCGGACAAACCGTAAATCCAATTGACCTGAAATTTGAAACCTTACAATAATATCACATTACGGATCCGATGAAACTGGTCGTCGAAATCCGAGACTTTTTGAAAAATGGCTATTTTAACTCGCCAAATTAAAATTAAAAATAATTCGGTGCGTTTCGAGCTGCCACGATCAAACGATAGCTCCGATTGACACGAAATTTGAAATCCGGTAATAACTAACTATTACGGATCCAATGGAACTGGTTTCGTCCAATTCTGAGACTGTTCAAAAATTGACTATTTTCACTAGTCGATTTTAATATTAAAATATTCAATTTTCACAAATTAGCTTTTAATTCGATTTTAAAAGTTCTAAAATATCGTTCTAACTTCCATATGATAAAATAAAATTTTACAAATCATTTTCAATCATATTTAACCCAATTTTCAATTATTTCCATAATTTAACATATTAAATTATCGATTTAATTATCCAATTAAATCCAATAATTCAAATAAAAATTTATTCGACTTATAAATTCCACTTATTAATATTTAAAATTAATTAAATATTCAAATTTTAATTTCTAAAATTCCTGGGTCGTTACAATCTTCCCCACTTAAAAGAATTTCGTCCTCGAAATTATCAAGTAAGAAAAGTTATAGAATTTATTACAATACTTTACTAAATTTTCAAATCATACTTAGTTATCTTTTCAAAAACAACTACTATTGTTTAACTTTCAATTCCAATCAAAGTTAATAGTTTTCAAAAATTTTCAATTTTCTCAAATTTTTTCTAACGCCTTAAATTTTCGGAAAAATTCGCCATAGTCTCCTTTGCGCGGCTCGATCCGAAAAAAAAATGAGAGTATATATATCACAAATATACATCTCATCAAGTAATGAGGCATCCCGAAGGGAAAAATTTGTAAAAGTACGGTATGTAATCCGAGATATGTACCTTATTTTTTATTAGCAAGCATATACGGCTAATATAGCGCGAAAGCGAGCTCCAAATACGAAGCAAACGCGATCCGCACCTACTAATCACTCAACAAACAACATGAGAACATGCATGTATGAAAATAGTATCGATATACAACATATAGCAACATAATAACTATATATGTCAACATAGCAAATGCAATAAACAACAAATGCAAACATCAACCAACTATCATCCAACAAATTCATATTCTCATTACTATTTCATGAATTGGTTTTAAATTTAATCACATTTGATTCATTAACAGTGGATGTTTCTAACATTTATTTTCAATTAGTTCATATTCACTAATTCATATTCAAGTTGGTTCACTTCTAAATCAAATTCACTTCTATTCAAAATTTACTTAACTTCCAATTGAATTTCAATTACTTTAGCTTCCAATTTCATTAATTTACTTTCATTAACACTTAATGAACTATATACAATCAACTAACAATCATATAACAACCAATGTTTATTAATTTCAACCAAATTTCCTTTGCTTATATTCAATTGGTTTAATTAAATTGATTTTCATTTAACTATTCAACTTCTAATAACATTAGATTTTAATGAACTTACACTTTCACTCATTATTTCATATCAACTTAATTCACATTCAGTTGATTAACATTCAATTCATTAATTCAATTCAATTTACCAAAGTTGAATTTTATTTATATAACTTAAGTTCATATCCATCACTTCACTTTGATACTAATATCAACTTCATTCAACATCACTTAAGTTATATTCCATTTAACTTTAAATTCATTTTTATTCACAACTCATATTTATAAATATATTCATATAGTTTCACTTCTTATATATATAAGTTTATTTCACAATTGTAAATCACTTTGATTATAATTCAATTCTTATAATTCTTTTGCTTATACAATTATTCTTTTACTTAGATTATTCAAACATCTAAACAATCCACTTATATACACTTTAATAATTCTGAAAAATTATTCTTTATATATAAAATATAATCAAGGTAAAATTATTTCATTTACCCAATTTAAAAACAATATTGTGTCGAATTGTTCTATTCAAGTGTATAGAAACCCCTTCGGCATAGTCTTGCGGACCACGCTGACGAAAGTTCATATGCCACTCAATAAACCAACCATCACAATATAAAACAATTTTATATTCACTAACAAATGCGCTCTCATAGCTATTATTACACTCAAATTCATTCTAGAGTACTGCTGACTCTATCTCTAATGAATACTACCCAACAGAACCATGGTTGTCGCTTAACCATAAGCTTTGATACCAAATGTAACGACTCGGAGGTAGCGGTCACAACCGGTAGGCTTTTCAACCATCCCAGCCCCACCGTGGCTTACACTGGTACCCCAGACCTTGCTTTTACGGCCAGCCTCTCGACTGTCTCAGGTTACACCTAACCAACCCCCTAAAAGAGGACGTGTGGGAGTAAGAGTCTCCCGTTCGCCACCAAACCGCGAAGCGAGAACCCCCCATCACATAGCCCAAAGCTTAACAAGACTGGTGTGAGAACTCAAAACAGTTTATTTATCTTTGAAATCAAAATAGAGGAATATTTTTAAAGTCAATTCGCAATGCTTTTAAAAATGAGACTACCATAAGGCCTCCCGCACACACACACAAGGCAAACGCAGAATCGGAGGAGATTTCTCCTTATGATAGTCAAAGATGCTTGATACGCATTTAAAGTAACATTTGATATTATTACTAGTGTATAGTGTAGGAAAAATTCATTTCGAAAGTAGAATATAAATCTTAGCCAACATACGACCATTATCGTATGCCTACTATAGCTAACTATGTTCAATAGCAGGTTACCGCCACATTCCATAGCAGGTTATACAACTAAAACCGTACAAGTCTCGTATTTGAAGAATGGATTTTCCAACAAATGGTCAGGCCAAGGAACTTCCCATTGCCACATGGAAACGCCTCTGGATGGACGCCCCGAGAACCACCGTTTTCTGCTAAACAAAGCCGGGAATCCCTTTTCCCAAGGAATATTACAAACCCTCAGATATGCCACCCCCGGTCCTTTGGGACCTTTAAACGAGAGCGCTCTCTAACCAACATCACACCATAATAATAAGTGTTTCAACATGAGTAAGTATCTGGGCTCCATACCATGATACTACCCTTTTCCAGAAGGAATGGTCATACCCTAGGGAAGTTATCCCTGAAAACCTTGCTGCACAATTCCTGTTTCGACCATTACCGGTTTGTGAGGCTCGACGAAGTCACGTCCACAAAAACACACTTTATACAAAAGCCGTGCTTTGGGTCAACAAATGATCATAGAAATGATCACCAAGATAGACGATCAAATAAATGATCCTATCACAAATAATCAACACAATGATCATTTACAGCAACACTCTGCATGTCACATTACCAAATTGGGAATATATCGCTGATAACATTCAACTACATAACCTCTGAGCTCATACGTCTCAGAGAAGGGTGTTAAGCTAAAAGAATAAATTCTTCGCCACCAACAGAAATATATTTGAATGGAATCGGCTTTACATCTCAATTTGTAATGTCAGACACACAATCCATACAAGTCTGTTCCGGGCTCGAACAAAACCGAAGGCACTTACAAAGAAGTCCTTGCAATCCGGATATTCACAATCCTGATCGGATTCACCATCACATATGGAGAACTCAATACCGTAGCTACTCGGTGCAGAGTCAATCGACAGGTCATCCTATCGCTTTCGCAAATACCGGGTCTTCAACACCGATCTTCAAATGCAATTCACAACGACGTATCACATATTCGGAATGGGTTATACGACCCCATGGTCCTTTCCCGGTTAACCCGAATAGTGAGCGCTTATTCAAAAATAAGTGTGGCATTCAATTTCAAACAAATCACATCAAATACCCATTCAAAGGGAAATACTGATAGTCGTTTATTGAACTATCAATGGATATGCACACATCACCAGTTTTCAAATAATTTTCCAAATTATTTCTTTTCCAAAATATCTTTACAAGACATATAATTTTCACACTTCAAAAATAAATCAATATTTATTTTTAGACAAATTCCCTTTTCCTTTATAAATTCCTTAGTGAATTTATAATCCAAAATATCTATGAATATTTGATTTCAATTATTCATTTCAATTTATCTTCAAAAAGATAAATTCTTCAATATTCACTTTATATTGGAAAAACATTTCCATACTTATTTATTCATAAGTAATTCACAAATTTTATTTATTTTCAACACTTGGAAAATATTCAATATACTTAAATCGAGATTAAGTATATATTTCATTCTTTAAGGAAATCATTCTCTTAAACATATTTATTTGGGCCAAAACGAATATTGCGTAAAACATCGTTACAACAACCCAAAATCACTAGTATAGGGATTCGAAATTAAAATAGATATATAAATCCCAATACTATACAAAACATTTCCTTTCGGAAATCATTTACTATAACAACAGTGTTATATTCCACTATTTCCTTTTATTTCTCGAAAACGTCTATTTCAACAATGAATGTTGAAATCTATGATTTCGAATCTTAACATATTTTAAAACATCGTTAGATCGTTTTAATTCAATTTAAAATATCACATTCTAAACATTTTCTTTAACATATTATTCACTATTCAAAAACATGAATATACTTTGTTAAAAAATTTCATCCTTTTATTCATTTCATTTTAAAGGATTATTCACAGTCAAAAAATGTGAATATAACTCCATTAATAAGTTTCAACAATTTATTTATCAACATAAGTCATTTGCGAATTTATAAAACAACGTTTATAAATCCCATTTCTAATTATTCTATAACAACTTCCTTTTATAAATTTTCTTTATTGACCTATTCGATTTATAACTCAATTATAAACTAAAGGTTCATATTATAAGTTAAATACTTATAATTTATTCTTTCACAAAAATCGTTCCTTTGAACTTCATAATTATAAATCTTATAACTTATAAGATTCAATTATTTATCCAAAACCATTCTTTTAATAACTTTATAAAATTTATAACTTCACCGTTTATAATTCTATAAATTTCATTTAATTATGAAATTCATTTTCACTTCATTCAAACACTTATAAAAACTCGTTTTATAATGTCCATATTTCAATTTATAAATATCCATTTATAAATCTCTTAATATAAATCAATTTATATTATTCTTTTAAAACTTCTTTAATCTCCTTTATTATTTCACCATTTTGATTCATAAAATAATTAAATTTTATAAATCCTATATTTAAACTTTTCACAATAAATTCTAAAATTCCGATTAAACTATTTTATAAAATCACTAGCCTCATATTTTCAAAAATCAGCCTTTTACTATATTTCTCAAAAATCATAATTTTTATAACATTAAAATTATAACGTTTATTTATTTAAAATGAATCAATTCAAAAAAATATTTTATAAACGTATACTTTCAAAAATCACTTTGAAATCATTTTAAAATTCCAAATTTGGTCCAATGATGCTACACACCAAATAGTAAATCACGACAACAACGATATCATATATCGATATGATAATCAACGAATATCAAAATATTCAAAATCAAATAAATACTGTTGAGGAATCCAGTTGGATCCCTCCAACCTGTTTTCCTGCATCCACAAACATTAGCACAATACCAATTTCGCTCCAGTACGAAATTATCGCGGTATATGTTTTTAATAAATAACATCCGCTTACTAACGGCGTATAATGTCTATTTTAACAATCAATAGATATTAATCATCATTCAAACATGCATTCAAATATTTTAAATCTAACTATTTAAAATAAAATCGAAACCGATTCGATTGAGTGAGAAGTTCTCACCTTGATTTTAATTTCCGTTTTAGCGATTTATTTCGAATAAAATTAAACGGACGTTTAATTTTACCTAAAATTCTCACTAACTCCAAACGACTCCAATTCAATTTCATCGCGTAGTGCTCGTCCATACGATTCCAATGCAACTGGTTTCGCGCGTTTTCGACCTCGTATGAAAAAGTTACAAATATTTGAAGTTACACGAGTTTTTATATAAAAATTTACAACTTAATTTATAAATTTTTTTACTAACAACATTTCTGGCCGTTGATTTCTCCACCCTGAATCCTGGCCGCTTGTTCCTTTTCTCCTTCCCTCTCACGCAAACTACAGACAAGGCCGAACCCAACTCAATCAATTAGGGTTAAATTTAGCAACTCCATCGCTCGACTAAACTTCATCACGTCGCCACCACGTCGAAGCTCATCACGAGCTCTTTCTTCGGCAATAAGCCTGGCACACTCGGCCCCCACATCTGGACGCAAATCGAAGACAAACGGCCTTCATCTCGGCCTTAATTCTGGCCACCACATCGACTCAAACACGATCTCAACCATTGATCTTATGGATCTCATCACGCTCTACAATTCTCTAGTTGTAAGTTCCTTGAATCGTTGAGTGGATGAAGAGAAAAGAGGAGGAGAAGTTGATGATTTTCTGGCCGTTGAAAAGGAGGGGGCGGCGGCTGGTCAATGAGCTAGGGTTTTTTTTTTTTTTTTTTTTTGAGAATTTATGGTGTATTTATAGAGAAAAATCGAACACTATTCATCCGGAAATTCCGAACTCCGATTTACGCGCCGTAACCAGCGTTTCTAGGGTTTATCCCGCGTTCCGGACACAATGGAACAGGTTTCGAAAGCTAATTCGGACATCTGTGCGAGTTATGGCTACAAACGTTCAATTTAAATTAAACCGATTTAAATCGATTTCTAGGCGTTTTAATTTGTACCGGACAAACCGTAAATCCAATTGACTTGAAATTTGAAACCTTACAATAATATCACATTACGGATCCGATGAAACTGGTTTCGTCGAAATCCGAGACTTTTTGAAAAATGGCTATTTTAACTCGCCAAATTAAAATTAAAAATAATTCGATGCGTTTCGAGCTGCCACGATCAAATGATAGCTCCGATTGACACGAAATTTGAAATCCGGTAATAACTAACTATTACGGATCCAATGGAACTGGTTTCGTCCAATTCTGAGACTGTTCAAAAATTGACTATTTTCACTAGTCGATTTTAATATTAAAATATTCAATTTTCACAAATTAGCTTTTAATTCGATTTTAAAAGTTCTAAAATATCGTTCTAACTTCCATATGATAAAATAAAATTTTACAAATCATTTTCAATCATATTTAACCCAATTTTCAATTATTTCCATAATTTAACATATTAAATTATCGATTTAATTATCCAATTAAATCCAATAATTCAAATAAAAATTTATTCGACTTATAAATTCCACTTATTAATATTTAAAATTAATTAAATATTCAAATTTTAATTTCTAAAATTCCTGGGTCGTTACACAAACAGTATATAGAATAAAATAGTTTGAGTTAAAAATTACTTTATAAAATAGAATAATTTCTGCGACTTTACAATTTTATTCATTTAAAAAAATTAGTCTAAACCCATAAATTTAGATTCACTTTCAGTTTCAATAAAACACTTCGATTTCAATATATTTCAAACTTTGAGTATTTAACAATTTCAAAACTAAGGTTGGAAATTTCTATTCAACAATTTATTGTCCTATTATTTAGTTTTGAAATATTCACATAATAAATCCATAAATAAAACTCAAATTACTAATAACTAAATATTTCCTTCAATTTATTTATACTGGAAATATTCATTTAATTTATCTTGAATAAAAATCCAGTTATTAATATCATACCCTTAAAATTTCCAAGTTTAAATAAGTTTACATCAACTTATGGAGTTCAATTTTTAAATAAGCTCAATTCCAAATAAATTTTCAATTTATCTTCCAATCTTAATTGATTTGAATCATTTAAAAATCTCTCTCTATATATATATATATATATATATATATATATATATATATACAGCATCTTAAACCTGTACTTAATCATATAATATAAATTATCAAACTCCATTTTTCAACTTATTCATTTTTATTTAACAGATTTATACATAGCTTAAATTCAAAAATTTAACTATATATGTATATATAAAATAATATTTATAAAATATCAAAATTTAATATTTATTAAACCGTATCCTATCCAAACCATAGAAATCACTTTTAAAATATTTTTATATATAGACCGCGGTGCCTGTATATAATTTTCTATCCTATGGTCAAGTGATACGGATATTTATCATTTCAATCCGTAATTAAAATAAAAATTACGGTTATATATCATTTCAAACCGCAATCCCGAATGAAATGAAATGCATAACAATTTGCAGTTAATATAAATAAACATCCATTCATCCATCAAAATCATACATCCATTTATCACAATCATCATCCAAATTCAACAATGCATCATATATAACAGGTGATAAATATTGGTATCAACTATCAGTTTATATTCAAAAATAAATTATAACTATTTAACTGGTAGTTTATATGAAATAAAAATAAATATAAATTTAACTGGCAGTTAATATGCAATAAATGATAAATAACAATTTAATTAAATAAATGAAATTAACTGGGATGATGATTAAAAATAGGCCAAACAAACATAAATAAATTTTAAATCACATCATATATCAATTTAACAAACATAAGAAATTTTAGAAGTTGTGACTAGGTTAAAACATTCACCTTTTGAATATAAATTGAATTTAAATCCAATTTAAACCCAAAAATTTGACCGTCTCAGAATTCGTCCAAACCAGTGTTATCAAGTCCGGAATTTCAATACGATCCTAACAACCAAAACTGTGCGTGAATTGGTGTTCTTATGTGAAAGATATAGTGAAAATTGTGATGAAATTTCAATTTAAAAAAAACAAAAAAGAGAACAAATTTTATATTATAATAATCAATTTACTTACTGATTTGCAAATCACGTACAGCCCACGCAATACAGCCTACGCAAGAGCAAACGCTTGCAAATTTTGACTGCACGTTACTCAAAGCCTAGACCGTCTGAAGCCGCGCAACCACTTGTAATCAGAAGATCATCATCTCCTCCACTAACGTCAACCAACGACGCCGCCTAATTCGATGACGGTCGCCGGAATTTGTGCCCCAAAGTTGACGCAGCCGTGACCTTTCGGGGCCAATTCCCACTGCATCGTAGCTCCGATCGTCAAATCGAAACTAGATCTGAAATCCACTCATCGAGCTCTACAATACCCAGAAGTTGATTTCGCCAATTGATGCTCCGATCAAAAACCCCCAAATCACCCCCTTGACTTCGCCGTCGGCGCCTTTGACCACGACTTTTGGTTGATACAAGCGTTATTTCCAAAATCGAACACCATACGCTGACTCCATTCGTCGAGAGCTTCGTAGCGGTATATTATATGATATGATTTGAAGAGTTTGAATTTTAACCACTTTGTTTGATTTGCTAATTGCCATTAGAATGCAATTAGGGTTGATTTCGGGATTAGGAATGAGAAAATGAAGTGGAGGTTGCTGCTAGGGTTTATAACGACATATAAATAGGCAAAACAGAATAGAAAGAATGAGCTAGATTGGAATTGGGTTTTGAACGATAATTGACCCGAAAAGCCCGTTTCTATTCTAGAACGGAAATGGGTCAACCTATATATCAAAATATATGTTTTAAAATATTTTAAACGCAATGGAAAAGGTTTCAAGTCCAAATTGCATCGTATAAAGAAGTTATGCTAAAAACAATATTTTCCAAATTGATTTCAATTGCATAAATTTCAAAGCGTTTCGAGTCCGTACGATCAAATGACAACTCCGATCGCTACGAAACTTGAAACACTATTATAATTCACCGTTACGGATCCGATGAAACAGGTTTCGTCGAAATCCGAGTCAGTGGCCAAAATGGCTATTTATATATTAATTAAATAAATCAAAAATTCATTAATAAAATCCAATTTTTTTTAAATCTTAAATTTGACAAATTTTATCACATTTATATTTATAAATCAATTACAATGTTTTAAACAAGGTAAGTAATTACAATGTTGTTGAAATTAATAAACGTTTCTTTAATGATAATTAATAACATAACGGAAATGTGAATGTAAATTAATTTATATATTTGGAGATTAAATCAAATCAATCTATAGAAATCAATTTTAAATTAATTGGAAGGAAATATGTAATAATTGCATTTATTTGTAAGTGGATGAAATTTATTTCTATATCACTTGAATACTGGAATAAGATGATAATTGTTAATGTAAAAAGAGTAGGCCAATAATAACTCTCCCATAAATTGATAATCGATTCAATAATGTAATACTATCCATAATAGGGCAATTAGATTGATGATAGAATGGAAAGTCTATTAAATGAGAATACTGAAAATAAAATTTGTAATTTCTAAATTTTGGAAATTTGAAGCAAGGGTAGTAATTATTGTAATAATTAAATGGGAGTCAATTAGAGCTTAATAAACCTTAGTGTATATTAATGAAATTGTGGCAATAGTGCAAAACTTTAATCATTTACCCATTCATTAATACATTGAATTAGGTCTTAATCAAATAGCAACATTTGGCTGGTTATTAATAGCTTTTAAGTGAAAATAAAACGTTAATAAAAACAAGTATTTTAAGATTAACCATATATTTAGTATATTAAATTATAACTGACAAAATCAATTGCAATAAATAAAAATAATTAGTACAATTAACGTTAATTGAAGTAATATTTGAAATTTATGTCAATTCCATTTATAAAATAACTATTGGTTGATGTAGCATTGTAAATCAAGATTTATTTATTTATTTGAATGTAAATTTTAGTGATTGGGTTTATTTCAAATAAATGAAATTTAATAATTAGATATTATGTAAATATAAATTTAGATGAATTTTGGAGATATTTACGAAATAGAGTATGAATCCAATGGTAGTCTCATCTATTGGATACTAATAGATTTAATAATTGAATGAAAAGTCAATTAAAAGGAATTACTGCACATTTAATTTAAAATTTGTGAATATAATGAAATTAAAAATTCAACACTGCGATGGATAGATTTATCAACTTTAAATTGACTTCTACATTGATTGTATACATTTTCCATTATTATCATTCACTAGAATTCTATTCTGCTTTCCATTTCTTGAAATAACTCATTTATTATACTTTTTCATATAAATAAACAAGGTTCCAATAAATAGGATTTATTGAATTCAATCTTTTTAATTAAGTCCATTACAATCAATATAAAATTTCATAGGTTAATTATTTACATTTACTTCGTTACCAATCATAACAATTATATTTATTAAAAATTTAATTTCAAATATCTTACTAATATGACAAATTTATTTATCGAAATTTACGGGTCGTTACAAAAAACCACGCCGGGGTTAGTCTGGTAAAACCATCGTGAGAACACAATCAAATGGATTCTTAAAGTTTAAATAAATTTTCAAACAAAGGTATCTCGTAAGACCAAGTTGCACATAAACACAGATGGGTTTTTACCATATAATAACCAAAACTTTAGTACAGAAAATCCAATGATATTATAATAATGTCTAAGGACGAAAACAATAATAATCAAATAGATGCGATGATCGTGAGTGTACATCACAATAATACTAGGTATAAAATCAAAAACTCGATAAGGCAAGCTCATTAATTGTGTAAGATTTCCATGGAGCTGCCCTCGGTACTTCGAGAATGGTCCTCCTGCATAAGGATCGAAGTTATCCTTCAGAAGCATTGTACCCGTCCAGTTGGGGTATTATAGGAAAAAACATAACTAGTCATGCTAAGATTGAGTGCATCGCTCTGGCATGCTAAAACAACTGAAGGTATCGATATTGCTACGTTAAGGATCTGAATACACCCAATGGTTTTGCCAACCCTACTGGCCATGCCTCCTATCTCTGGTTTTGGTAATTCCCACTGATGATGCTACGTCTGGTATTCCAGCTTACGCACCGCCAACAAATAGATCACGAAATCTCACATGGATTCCAATACCACAACGAATCTCGGAATCGCATATAGATTCCCACATCACAATTATATCTTGAAATCACACCCAGATTCACATACCCCAATGGGTTTCAGAATCACACATGGATCTCAACATCTCAAAATATAATGAATCTCCTCCATAAAACCGTATACGCTTTTCGGGGTGGTCACAGGTTTGAATCATCTCCTACGAGTACAGTCTTCCATTAACTGGGTGCTCCATTGTCAGGAACCGATTCTTCGACTTTCGAAAATCGACATCAATACGTCCACAGTATCAATTGCCGAGCAATTGAATGCCGGAAAATCGAACCATGAGGGTTTAAGAAGAAGAAAAAGGTAGAAGAAGAAGAAGACATAAGAGAAATAATAACAGAGTCTCACAGTCGCAGTGGAACTACATATAATACATAAATGAATAATCTTTAAATCAAAGAACTGTACATTTTATACATTACATCATCAGAGTCAATATACAGCACAACATAATAATGGACAGTTATACAAACTTGTCCTTACAAGTGAATTCTGCGGCGGAAAAGATAATATCATATACAAGTGGTACGTCTCGCCATCCAACTCGCCTCCTGATCTCCATAGCACTCCTAAATCCAGAATAACATGATAACCTGTTTCTAGGCTGCCCGTATGGAAAATTTTGGGCACCCAGAGTTTAGGAAGGGAACAATAAACTCCAGGGCAGTCATGGGACTAGTGTGGGAACTAAAGCAGTTATTTATCTTTAAAACAACAACAAGAACAACAAGGGAAGTGAATATTATCCGCAATGTTTTTGGAAAATGAAACTACCATAAGGCCTCCCGCCACACACACAATGCAAACGCAGAATTGGAGGAGATTTCTCCTTATGATAGTCAAACCTGCTTGATACACGATTTCTTTTATATTATTACTATAAGTGCAAAGCGTAGGAAAACATTTCGAAAGTATAATATAAATCTTAGCCAGCATAGGCATTCCGCACTTATGCCTACTATAGCTACCATGTTCAATAGCAGGTTACCGCTACATTCCATGGCAGGTAATACAACTAAAACCGTACAAGGCTCGTATTGTTTTGTTTGGATTTCCAACAAATGGTCGGACAAAGGAACTTCCCAAGTAAAATGGAACGCCTCTAGAAGGACGTCCTCGGATCCTAACCGGATCTCTGCTACACAAGGTCGAGTTACCTCTTTGACTAGGTAATAACTGACACGAGTATGCCACTTTCTGGTCATTACCAACCTTTATTCGAAGCGCTTCTCAACCAACAACCACAAAGTAATAAGTTTGCAGCAACCACAAAGTAAGTATCTGCGCTCCATACCATGATACCACTCATAATCCAGATGAAAATGGGCATACCCTCAGGGGAAGCTATCCCCAAATAACATTGCTGCCACGATTCCTGTTTCGACCATTTCCGGGGTGTGAGGTCTGACGAAGTCTCGTCCACAAAGCTAGGCACAAAGCCATGCTTTGATCAACAAATGATCAATAAATAATCATCTACCAAATTGGGAATATATCACTGATATCCTTTAACTACATAACCTCTGAGCTCGTACGTCTCAGAGAAGGGTGTTAAGCTAAGAGAATAAATCCTCTGCACCAACAGAAATGTATTCGAAAGAAATCTGCTTTATATCTCAAATGTGATGTCAGACATGTAACCATACAAGTCTATTCCGGGTTCGAACAGAATCGAAGGCACTTCTAAAGAAGCCCTTGCAATCCGGGTATTCACAATCCCAATCGAATTTCCCATCACAAAGGAAATCTCCATACCGTAGATAATGGTGCAGAGACAATCGATAGATCATCCTATCGTTTTCACAAATACCGATCTTCAACACCGGTCTTCAATGCTATCCATTACATCGTATCACTATTCGGAACGGGTAATCCGAATAACGAGCGCAATAATTTAAAAATAAGTGTAGCATTCAATTTTTCCAAACAAATCACAACAAATAGCCATTTAAGGGTCGATATTGATAGTCGGTTATTTAACTATCAATCAATATTCACAACATAACCAGATTCCAAATAATCTTCCCAAATTATTTATTTTTCAAAATATCTTTACAAGATATATTTTCCACACTTCAACCATTTGAAAACAAATTTCAAATCATTTTTCACCTTTCAATCTTTGAAAACAAATTTCAAATCATTTCCCAACATGGGATATATTCACAAATATTTATTCATTTTCCTTCCAGAATGGTTCATTTAAATCAATCAAATAAATCTTTACCGATTTATTTTAAACTCACGTTCCCAATCTGTAAATTTATTTCCACACTTCAAAAATAAATCAATGTTTATTTTTTTAAACAAATTTCCCTTTCCTTTATAAATTCCATGGTGAATTTAAATTTCCAAATATCTACTGATATACGATTTTTAAATTGATTTCAAATATGCACTTTCAATTTATCTTTAAAAGATATAATCTCAAAACATTCACTTCATATTGGAAAACATTTCCATACTTATTTAATAATAAGTAATTCACCAATCTATCTATTTTAACATTTGGAAAATATTTAATATACTTAAATCACAATTAAGTATATATATTTCATTCTTTAAGGAAAACATTCTCTTAAATGCTTTTATTTGAGTCAAAACGAATGTTGCGTAAAACATCGTTACGACAACTCAAAATCATTAGTATAGGGATTCGAATTTAAGATAGAGATATAAATCCCAATACTACATAAAACATTTCCTTTCGGAAATCATTTACTATAACAACAGTGTTATAGTCCAACATTTCCATCTATTTCTCGAAAACGTCTATTTCAACAATGAATGTTGAAATCTATGGTTTCGATACTTTGTACATTTTAAAACATCTTTAAATCGTTGTAATTCTATTTAAAATATCACTTTCCCAAAGCATTTCTTTAATATATTATTCACTGTTCAAAATCGTGAATATATTTCCTTAACCAAATTCAACATTTCTACATATTTTATTTAAAGGATTATTCACTGTCCAAAATCGTGAATATATTTCCTTAACCAAATTCAACATTTCTACATATTATATTTAAAGGATTATTCACTATCCAAAATGGTGAAGATATTTCCTTAAATAAGCTATAATAATTAACTTATCAAAATAAGTTGATTTCGGATTTATAAAACAACGTTTATAAATTCCATTTATACTTTATAACAACTTCGACTTATAAAATCACTTTATTAACAAATTCTATCTATATCTCATTTAAATGCAAAAATCCAATTTATAAGTTAATTACTTATAAATCTTTTATTTTACAAAAATCTATTCATTTTATAACTTGACAATTTATAAATCTATAGATTTCATCCACTTATGAAATCCATTTATACTTCATTTTAACACTTATAAAAAATCGTTTTATAATTCCAATATTTTAATTTATAAATATCAATTTTATAAATCTTTAATATAAATCATTTATAATAATTCAAAAATACCAATTTAAACCATTTTATAAATTAATCAGCTACTTATTTCAAAAATCACATTTCGGTTATATTTCACACAAATCATAATTTTATAACATAAAAATTACAACGTTTATTTATTTAAAACGAATCAATTCCAAAATTAAATTTTATTATGAATTCTCAACTTAAATTTTCAAAAATCCAATTTTATTTATTTTCGACATCTAACGATACCAAAAATATATTCGGCTAAATTTTAGCCTTTAACGATTTCAATCACAAAGATAATCACGCAGATTATAAATAGATCAACACACAACATTGAATCAAATTCAATCATTTGAGGAATCCAGTTGGATCCCTCCAACCTGTTTTCCTTCATCCACAGATGTTAGCACAATACCAGTTCCACTTCGAGGTGAAATGTCGCGGTTTATGGGATTTATAAATATTATTCGCTATTATGCAACGCAATAGGGTCTCATCCGCTATATAACGCGGGAAATCAACTCCAAGTACATATATAATACCAATTCCACTTCGAGGTGGAATATCGCGGTATATGTGTTTAATAAATAACCTCCGCTTAATATGCTGCGTATATAGTCTATTTCAATACAACAGATAGCAATTTATCATCCAAGCATATAATCAACACAATCAACCAATTTTAAATTTAACTATTTAAAATTTAAATTGAAACACATTTCGATTGAGTGAGAAGTTCTCACCTTGAATTTCCGATAACAGTTGTAGCGTTTTATTTCGAATAAAATTAAACGCGCGTTTAATTTTACCCGAAATTATCACTAGCTCCAATCAACTCCAATCCAGCTCCATCGCGTAGTGTTCGACAAAACGAAGCCAAAGCAATTTGTTTCGTCAGTTTTCGACCTCGTATGAACAAGTTATGGCTTTTTAAACATTATACGAATTATAATATAATTAAATTTACAAATTTCTTTTAATTTTTAAACCTAATTCATCTTGGCCGTTCGATTTTGGTTTGACCAGATCTTGGCCGCACTTGCTCCATCTCCCTCACGTTCGTTCTCCCCAGTGAAAAAAAATGACATCAAACCCATTAGCCGCCCCTCCAGTTCAAATTTTCGCCACCAACACGAACACCTTCACGTTGATCAGCCACCGTAGTTTGAAAGCCCCTCACCCATTCCATCAACGCCCAGAAGAGCACGAAGCTTGGTCGCCCCCTCAGCTCGAAACATGAGCTTGAACGGGGTGCATTCAAACGTGGATTGCCGTTGATTCACTTCGAATATTCCAATCATGACTGTTGAATACGAAGATCACTCGATGCTCTACATTTTTCATGTTGAAAGTTTCTTGAATTGATGCTTAGATTAGAAGAAATCGAGGGAAGAAGAAGAGTGCTTTTTGGCCATTAAAACTATAGGTGGCGGCTAGCTTTAGGGTTAGGGTTGTGAGCAAATTGTGAGAGTGGAGGTCCTTTTATAGAAATTTCGCCAAAACACTATTCATCTCCAATTTTTCGAACTCCTAATCTCACGCGGTGACTGGCGTTTCTAGGGTTTACCCCGCGTTCCGGACACAATGAAACATGTTTCGAAGGCTAATTCAATCATATATGCGAGTTACGGAAATAAACGATCAAATTTAAATTAAACCGATTAAACTAATTTCTATGCGTTTTGGCTTACCCCGGACAAACTGTAAATCCGATTGACACGAAATTAGAAATCTTACTATAATAAAACATTATAGATCCAATGAAACTGGTTTCGTCGAAATCTGAGACTTTTTGAAAAATGACTATTTTCACTAGTCGATTAAATATTAAAATATTCAATTTTCACAAATTTACTTTTAATTCAATTTTAAAAGTTCCATAACATCACTCTAAATCCAATATGATTTAATATAACTTTATAAATCATTTTTAATCACATTAAACCCAATTTCCAATTATTTCTGTAATTTGAAATATTAAATTATTGATATAATTATCTAATTAAATCCAGATATTCGAATTTAAATTCATTCGACTTATAAATTTCACTTATAAATATTTAAAATTAATTAAATATGTGAATTTCAAATGACAGAAATTCTGGGTCGTTACAAACTTCCCCCATTAAAAGAATTTCGTCCTCGAAATTACCAAGTAAGAAAAAGTTACATAATCCATTAACTTTTAAAAATCCATTTAGTGAAAATTTTATGTTCACCTTTTCCAAAACCTTTCATAGTTTCCAAACAATATTGTTTACTTCCCAATTAAAATTTAGATTTGAATTCAAATTTCAAACTTTCAAAATTTCTCAAAAATTTTCTAACTCTCGAAATTTTCGAAAAATTTCGCCAGCGTCTCCTTTGCGCAGCTAGCTCGGTACGACTACAAAAATTGCACCACGGCCCCCAGATTTCAAAAAGAAAAGAAAACGCCAATTGGCTGGAGAAGAAAATCATCAAATTTCATACTGAAATTCAAATACATACCTTTTTGTTGAGCAATTCAATTTTTATCTTCAAAATCAAAATCCCAATTCCATTTCCTTTAATACGCCTGTATATCCAGCTAGCCATAATATCCAATTACAACTTTCAAAAATCATTTTGCACAATTCAAATTGGTTTCCCATTTATGCATGTTTGCTTTGTTAACATTAAATTTTACTAACATTCATTCATTCGATTTCAGTTAGTTTACATTCACTAATTTACATTCACATTAGTTCACTTTCAATTCAAATCAAATCCAGTTCATATTCATTTACTTCCAATTTGGATTCAATTACTTTAGCTTTCATTTTCATCAACACTTAATGAATTTATATACAATCAACTAACGATCAAATAACAATCAATGTATATTCAACACAACCGAATTTATTCACTTTACATTCAACATTCATATTCACTTTGTTTTCCTTCAATTGGGTTTAACACATTTAATTAGCTTTAATGAATTAACACTTACATCCATTATTTCATATCAATTTATTTACATTCAATTTATTCATTAATTCAATTGCTAATTCATTTTACCATATAGAGTTGAATTTCATTACTTAACTCAAGTTCATATTCATCACTTCACTTTATTAATATACTTTGATGCCAAAATCAACTTCATTCAACATTACTTAAGTTATGTTCCATTTCAACATTCAATTTCAATTACATTTACTTGCAATTGTAAATTTATTTATCCATTCACAATTTTATTTTCATAATTCAAACTCACTTCCAATTCCTTTGTTACTACTCCAAATTTATTTTTAACTTAATAAATTTTCTTTAAGTAATCATTTCACATAACCTCCTTGGACCTTTCTTTAAATTCACTTTATTTAATTGATTCACTTATACTTACTTTCATTTAACTCCATCCTTTAAGTTAAATTTATTCTATCGAAATTCAAATTGTATAAGTTATCAACTCATTTATTATTGCCATAAATTATTTTAAATAGGATTCCAGAGTCTTTTCAACCTTTCAAAACCATTATTGAAAACAATTCAAATTATCCTTTGAATTTCAAAACCAAACCCAAATTTTCCAAACAACTTTAATTTAAAACAATTCGGTAGCAATTCCTCTTTTGGGAACCCGAAAATGAACACCGATGATGTCGCGATCATCATCAGAATTATTTTCCAGTGACCGAAAAGAGTTTATAGATTTTATCCCTTTAAAACATTTTTCCAAAATCTTTGAAATTCATTTTCAAAATCAAAAGGGATTTAAACTTTCCAAATCCTCAAAATTTTCAAATTCTTTTCAAAACATTTCCAAACACTTCTCTGGAATTTTACTTCAAATTACAAATCACATTTACAATTTATTATTTACAAATCCCATTTGTATATGGATTTAATTTCTAAACTTTTGATTATTATTCCAATTTCTTATTCAATTTCAATGATAATAATTTAATATTATCAGTTCCTAACAAACAAGCAGCCATATACTATAATAATTTACAAAAATTATTTCCTTTTATATACAAAATAGTTTTGGGTAAAATTATTTCATTTACCCTATTTTAAACCAATATCGTGCCGAATTGTTCTAAACAAGTGTTTAGAGATCCCTATCGATAGAGTTGTACAGACTATACCGACCAGAATCCATATACCACTAACCAAACCAAACATCACAACATAAAACAATTTTATTTTTCACTAACAAATACATGCTCATATCTATTATTACACTCAAACTCATTCTAGTGTACTACTGACTCTATCTCTAATGAGTAACACCCAACAGAACCAAGGTTGTCGCTTAACCAAATGCTCTGATACCACGATGTCAGGACTCAATTCTTCGAATTTCGAAAATCGACATCAATACGTCCACTGTATCAATTGCCGAGCAATCGAATGCCAGAAAATCGAATCATAAGGGTTTAAGAAGAAGAAAAAGGTAGAAGAAGAAGAAGACATAACAGAAATAATAACAGAGTCTCACAGTCGCAGTGGAACAACATATAATAGATAAATGAATAATCTTTAAATCAAAGAACTGTACATTTTATACATTACATCATCAGAGTCAATATACAGCACAACATAATAATGGACAGTTATACAAACTTGTCCTTACAAGTGAATTCTACAGCGAAAAAGATAATATCATATACAAGTGGTACGTCTCGCCATCCAGCTCGCCTCCTGATCTCCATAGCACTCCTAAATCCAGAATAACCTGATAACCTGTTTCTAGGCTGCCCGTGTGGAAAATTTTGGGCACCCAGAGTTTAGGAAGGGAACAATAAACTCCAGGTTAGTCATTGGACTAGTGTGAGAACTAAAGCAGTTATTTATCTTTAAAACAACACCAACAAGGGAAGTGAAAAATATCTGCAATGCTTTTGAAAAATGAAACCACCATAAGGCCTCCTGCCACACACACAATGCAAACGCAGAATTGGAAGAGATTTCTCCTTATGATAGTCAAACATGCTTGATACGCGAATTTCTTTTATATTATTACTATAAGTGCAAAGTGCAGGAAAACATTTGGAAAGTATAATATAAATCTTAGCCAGCATAGGCATTCCGCACTTATGCCTACTACAGCTACCATGTTCAATAGCAAGTTACCGCCATATTCCATGGCAGGTAATACAACTAAAACCGTACAAGGCTCGTATTGTTTTGTTTGGATTTCCAACAAATGGTCGGGCAAAGAAACTTCCCAAGTAAAATGGAACGCCTCTGGAAGGACGTCCCTGCATCCTAACCGGATCTCTGCTACACAAGGCCGGGTTACCTCTGTGACTAGGTAACAACTGACACGAGTATGCCACTTCCCGGTCGTTACCAACCTTTATCCAAAGCGATTCTCAACCAACAACCACAAAGTAATAAGTTTGCAGCAACCACAAAGTAAGTATCTGGGCTCCATACCATGATACCATACATAATCCAGAAGAAAATGGACATACCCTCAGGGGAAGCTATTCCCAAATAACCTTGCTGCCACGATTCCTGTTTCGACCATTTCCGGGGTGTGAGGTCTGACGAAGTCTCGTCCACAAAGCTAGGCACAAAGCCATGCTTTGATCAACAAATGATCAATAAATAATCATCACACAGCAACACTCAGCATGCCACATTACCAAATTGGGAATATATCACTGATATCCTTCAACTACATAACATCTGAGCTCGTACGTCTCAGAGAAGGGTGTTAAGCTGAGAGAATAAATCCTCTGCACCGGCAGAAATGTATTTGAAAGAAATCTGCTTTATATCTCAAAATGTTATGTCAGACATGTAACCATACAAGTCTGTTCCGGGTTCGAACAGAACCGAAGGCACTTCAAAAGAAACCCTTGCAATCCGGGTATTCACAATCCGATCGAATTTCCCATCACAAAGGAAATCTCCATACCGTAGATAATGGTGCAGAGACAATCGATAGGTCATCCTATCGTTTTCACAAATACCGGTCTTCAACACCGGTCTTCAATGTTATCCATTACGTCGTATCACTATTCGGAATGGGTAATCCGAATAACGAGCGCAATAATTTAAAAATAAGTGTAGCATTTAATTTTTCCAAACAAATCACAACAAATAGCCATTTAAGGGTCGATATTGATAGTCGGTTATTTAACTATCAATCAATATTCACAACATAACCAGATTCCAAATAATCTTCCCAAATTATTTATCTTTCAAAATATCTTTACAAGATATATTTCCACACTTCAACCATTTGAAAACAAATTTCAAATCATTTTTCACCTTTCAATCTTTGAAAACAAATTTCAAATCATTTCCCAACACGGGACATATTCACAAATATTTATTCATTTTCCTTCCAGAACGGTTCATTTAAATCAATCAAATAAATCTTTACCGATTTATTTTAAACTCACGTTCCCAATCCGTAAATTTATTCCCACACTTCAAAAATAAATCAATGTTTATTTTTTAAAACAAATTTCCCTTTCCTTTATAAATTCCATGGTGAATTTAAATTTCCAAATATCCACTGATATACGATTTTTAAATCGATTTCAAATATGCACTTTCAATTTATCTTTAAAAGATATAATCTCAAAACATTCACTTCATATTGGAAAACATTTCCATACTTATTTAATAATAAGTAATTACCAATCTATTTATTTTAACATTCGGAAAATATTCAATATACTTAAATCACAATTAAGTATGTATTTCGTTCTTAAAGGAAAACATTCTCTTAAACGCTTTTATTTGAGTCAAAACGAATGTTGCATAAAACATCGTTATGAAAACTCAAAATCATTAGTATAGGGATTCGAATTTAAGATAGAGATATAAATCCAAATACTACATAAAACATTTCCTTTCGGAAATCATTTACTATAACAACAGTGTTATAGTCCACCATTTCCTTCTATTTCTCAAAAACGTCTATTTCAACAATGAATGTTGAAATCTATGGTTTCGATACTTTATACATTTTAAAACATCTTCAAATCATTTTAATTCTATTTAAAATATCACTTTCCCAAAGCATTTCTTTAATATATTATTTACTGTCCAAAATCGTGAATATATTTCCTTAACCAAATTCAACATTTCTACATATTTTATTTAAAGGATTATTCACTGTCCAAAATCGTGAATATATTTCCTTAACCAAATTCAACATTTCTACATATTTTATTTAAAGGATTATTCACTGTCCAAAATCGTGAATATATTTCCTTAAATAAGCTATAATAATTAACTTATCAAAATAAGTTGATTTCGGTTTATAAAACAACGTTTATAAATTCCATTAATACTTTATAACAACTTCAACTTATAAAATCACTTTATTAACAAATTCTATCCATATCTCATTTAAATGCAAAAAATCCAATTTATAAGTTAATTACTTATAAATCTTTTATTTTACAAAAATATATTCATTTTATAACTTCACAATTTATAAATCTATAGATTTCATCCACTTATGAAATCAATTTATACTTCATTTTAACACTTATAAAAACTTGTTTTTCCAATATTTTAATTTATAAATATCAATTTTATAAATCTTTTATATAAATCATTTATAATAATTCAAAAATCCCAATTTAAACCATTTTATAAATTAATCAGCTACTTATTTCAAAAATCACATTTCGGTTATATTTCACACAAATCATAATTTTTATAACATAAAAATTACAACGTTTATTTATTTAAAATGAATCAATTCCAAAATTAAATTTTATTATGAATTCTCAACTTAAATTTTCAAAAATCCAATTTTATTTATTTTCGGCATCTAACGATACCAAAAATATATTCGGCTAAATTTTAGCCTTTAATGATTTCAACCACAAAGATAATCATGCAGATTATAAATAGATCAACACACAACATTGAATCAAATTCAATCATTTGAGGAATCCAGTTGGATCCCTCCAACATGTTTTCCTGCATCCACAGATGTTAGCACAATACCAATTCCACTTCGAGGTGAAATATCGCGGTATATGGAATTTATAAAATATTATCCGCTTTTATGCAACGCAATAGGGTCTCATCCGCTATATAATGCGGGAAATCAACTCCAAGTACATATATAATACCAATTCCACTTCGAGGTGGAATATCGCGGTATATGTGTTTAATAAATAACCTCCGCTTAATATGCGACGTATAGGGTCTATTTCAATACAACATATAGCAATTTATCATCCAAGCATATAATCAACACAATCAAGCAATTTTAAATTTAACTATTTAAAACGTACATCGAAACACATTTCGATTGAGTGAGAAGTTCTCACCTTGAGTTTCTGATAATAGTTGTAGCGTTTTATTTCGAATAAAATTAAACGCGCGTCTAATTTTACCTGAAATTATCACCTAGCTCCAATCAACTCCAATCCAGCTCCATCGCGTAGTGTTCGACAAAACGAAGCCAATGTAATTTGTTTCGTCAGTTTTTGACCTCGTATGAACAAGTTATGGCTTTTTAAACATTATACGAATTATAATATAATTAAATTTACAAATTTATTTTAATTTTTAAACCTAAATTCATCTTGGCCGTTCGATTTTGCTTTGACCAAATCTGGGCCGCACTTGCTCCATCTCCCTCACGTTCGTCCTCCCCAGTGAAAAAAAACGACATCAAACCCACTAGCCGCCCCTCCACTTCAAATTTTCACCACCAACACGAACACCTTCACGTTGATCAGCCACCGTAGTTTGAAAGCCCCTCACCCATTCCATCAATGCCCAGAAGAGATGAAGCTCGGTTGCCCCCTCATCTCGAAACACGAGCTTGAATGGAGCGCGTTCAAACGTGAATTGCCGTTGATTCACTTCAAATATTCCGATCACGACCGTTGAATACGATGATCACTCGATGCTCTACATTTTTCATGTTGAAAGTTTCTTGAATTGATGCTTAGATTAGAAGAAATCGAGGGAAGAAGAAGAGTGTTTTCTGGCCATTAAAACTGTAGGTGGCGGCTAGCTTTAGGGTTAGGGTTATGAGCAAATTGTGAGAGTGGAGGTCATTTTATAGAAATTTCGCCAAAACACTATTCATCTCCAATTTTTCGAACTCCAAATCTCACGCGGTGACCAGCGTTTCTAGGGTTTACCTCGCGTTCCGAACACAATGGAATGTGTTTTGGAGGCTAATTCAATAATATGTGCGAGTTACGGAAATAAATGATCAAATTTAAATTAAATCGATTAAACTAATTTCTATGCGTTTTGGCTTGCCCCGGACAAACCGTAAATCCGATTGACACGAAATTTGAAATATTACTATAATACAACATTACTGATCTGATGAAACTAGTTTCGTCGAAAATCCGAGACTGTTTGAAAAATGACTATTTTCACTAGTCGATTAAATATTAAAATATTCAATTTTCACAAATTAACTTTTAATTCAATTTTAAAAGTTCCATAACATCACTCTAACTCCAATATGATTTAATATAACTTTATAAATCATTTTTAATCACATTAAACCCAACTTCCAATTATTTCTGTAATTTGAAATATTAAATTATCGATTTAACTATCCAATTAAATCTAGATATTCAAATTTAAATTCATTCGACTTATTAATTTCACTTATAAATATTTAAAATTAATTAAATATGTGAATTTCAAATGACAGAAATTCTGGGTCGTTACATCCATAAACTAAACGTCGATTTTCGGAATGCTCAATACCGGTCCTTTAGGAAATAATCAGACAATATATAAGATTGGGGATCACCCCCTAACCATTTAAGAGGATGGATCTCCTTGTCATTTATCCTAGAAGAACGGAACGAGTTTATATGTATAGTATAGCACCACTGATGGTAACTGTACCATACAATCCCTATGTTTCTCCTAGATATTTCTAGAGTTATAATCCTTCGGTGTTTAGTAGGGAATATTTCTGTACCACCAAAATTAAGAAGGATTGCATATTTAGGCCAAGATCTGATAGTCGGTTATGTAACTATCAAATAAACAAACATTCAACCAAAAATTACATTTCCCACTGAAACCACTAAGCCTTATTTAATTCAATTTTGATTAATTTAATCTCTTTATCAAAACAATCATATACTTATCTTACCTGCATAAGTATATTCACAAATCATTTCTTTCAAAAATATTTGAAAACTTTTTCAAAAAAATACGGAAAGCTCCATGCGGTATCGACCATGAATCGCATCTCAGTGATTATATCTCTATCCTAGAGAAATCCACACATAACTACAAATATTTTCTGCCTCTCGAATTACGCCATGAAATCAATCATAGATCGTAGTTTGTACAATGGTTACATCACTATCCCAGCAAAAACATAACAACTGTAGGAAATCTCTGCCCCTTCGAATTGTGCTATGAAAATCAACCATTTCCTTCCGAAAATCACTTTATTTTAGAATTATTCCAAATCTATTTATAAAACTTCTTCATAAATTTCAAAGTTAATTTTAGAAAAATATTTTTAGAAGTCTCAAACTATTTATAAAACTTCACTTTCAAGTCATTAAACCATTTATAACCCTCTTTCTAAAATCATTTAAAACTAAACTACTTTTAACAATATCCAAATCATTTATAACTCTTTCAATTTCCAAGTTCTCATTCCAATTTATAAAACTTCTTTTATAAATTCTTTTTATATAACATCCCTTTCTTAAATAAACTTTATTTAATAAAGTTACTTTAATAAACCATCATTTATTTAGAACACTTTTAAATAACCAAGTTATTACATTAAACCTTCTTCATTTAGTTAACTTTAAACCTTATTCAAACAACAATTTAAATATCTTTAATAAAACAATTAATTAATTTAACCCCATGAAATAACTTAAATAAAAAAATATAATTTAAAAAAATTTAAATAAAGAATTAAATAACTTTAAAGAATTGTATTAATAAATCATTAAATTTAAAATCATTAATAAAACAATTATTAATTATCTTTTAGAATAAATAATAATTATCTTTAACAACCTTGCTAGCAAATAAAAATTATTCTTCAATAACTTGGATTCAAAAATAAACTTCGGAAATAGGCTTAACAACTTCAGTGGGACTTAATCGAGTCACCATAAATTCCATTAATTATCCAAGTTATAATCCAGGCATTACATAACATTATATATGTAAATTAAATCCATAATTAATAAGCAATTGTTAATAAAACACTTATACAATACTATTCCATTGGAATGTAATTAAGTGTCCACACTAATGTAATAGTAGAACGGGATTTATTTCTGCTAATAAATGTCCAAATTCAACCTATCCAATTAATAATAGCAGGACGGTGATTTATTCTACTAAATAGGAATCCAATTAATTTAATTAGTGGAAAAGTATATTATTCCACTAAATAGATGTCCAATTTCCACTAAATAAATGTCATGTCAACACCGCGTGCACTTCCCTCTCTTACACGCAAGTATCCCTTCATGTGCCTATAGCCATACATGCACTATAGCATACAAACCCACCTCAAACAATAGCTTCCCCATTAGATCCAATATTCCCCCTACCTGCACGCAACAGCCATGCACATGCACACACCTTCTCACCTATGCAACCAAGTAACACTCACACACAACACATATACACACACGCCTGTACATGCTTCCACTCTCATAGAGTTTTAGTACTTAGAATAGTGACCAAGCATACCTTGAGATCAGCACAGTGCTTCGAACATCGTCACCTAATCAGGCTAGTCACGGTCTTCAGCAAGAACACAAAGCAAGGCGGCATGATTTTCAAACGCCTTGGCTGCTTCATGGAGGCTGTGCGCCAGCCATTAGAGTCTATCTCGCCACCAAATATCTGATCCAATTTTTAACAAAATTAAATGCTTGAATGTTAAGCACTACCGACTTTAACAAAATGAAAAGGGTGATGCCTCAAATTAGTTGGAATCAAATTCATCCAAGGTTTGTATGGACGAATATTGAAGCGGTTTAGAGGTAAGGGGAGTATTACTGGGGTAAATTTTTAAAGGAAAGTAGGAAGTAACTATAGGAGAGTGGTGATGGAGGAGATTGTAAATGTGATTCCTAGTACAACGAGGATGTACGCACATATACATACATACACACACACACATATATATACATATATATGCATATATAAATATACATATACACACACACATATATATACACACATATATTATACACACATATATACATATATATACATATATTAGCGACTCCTTCATGCCTAAGGAAAGAAAAAATACTAACATTAATGTAAGCTCCCCTAAAGGACATCAGTTGGATACGATTTGAAAGATGCATGAAGACATTTTGGTAGCATAATATCTGATTCGTACGTGATATCTTTTTTTATATAGTTTCAAAAGTTATAGGGTACCCTGCCATACTATATTCCATTCGCATACGAGCCACGGGGACAGAAATAAACATTCAATCTCGCTCAACAATGTGAGACCATCATAAAATATCAAAAAATAGATAAGTTAATTTATTTTGTGAAGTTTCAAAAGTACTAACGTTTGCTACAAAACGCGTCAAATGAAAATATTTTTATTTTCCAAATTAAAAATTATGGAAAAATTCTAAAAATTTAAATTAAAAATACGTTCCTAGAAATTAAGCCCAAATTTGAAACATAGATTTTATTTATATTTTAATTCAAATCTGAATATTTAAGTAATTTAAATATTCAAATTTGAAGTCCCAAAATACGGGTTGTTACACCCTCCCCCTTAAAATGAATTTCATCCTCGAAATTCCAGTACAAGAACATTCAATACTGTTCATAAGTCCACATGACGTCCATAGATCATTCATATACAGAACCTGATTCGATCACTACTCGAATACATGACTCCATTTCCAAACTTTTATCGTTCACCTAATTTACTAGTGCAGATCCTGATCAGGCTCCTTGATTAGGAACCTCTGCCCTCCTTACACAGTTGTAGCTCTGATAGAAAAGCTTGGTTTCATATCAAGAACCCTCATCTAGTGCTCGCCTTCAAAAATCGAGTAATAAATCCTTATTTGGAATGGTGTGAAACACCCTCAAGCCTTGTACTCTAATATTAGATCAAAATTATATGAAAAGAGAAATAATCTATATCCATTCTACGTACTTATTTGATTGGTTATTTCTAATACCAATTCTTTTCTCATTAAATATTCATGAAAAGCGTTTCATATAATTCTATTGGATTTTGCAAAACTGATAAAACACTCTACCGTATTATAAAGGTATACCCAACTATTAAATTTAAACTTCCATTTTTGACTTACTTAATAATTTTAAATATCCGGTTTTCATTCAAAACACTTTTTGAAACCATACCATATATTTGGAAACTTAAGGATCAACACTTGGGTATTTACTTCAACAACTTTTTGAAACAATATTATATATATATATATCAACCCATAAAAAATATATATATAGCCCGAGTAACCCCAATAGTATACAAAGGAACGAGGTACTACCAGACAGTATCATACATTTCCTTACTAGAAAGATAATACTCAAGGGAAACGTTTACCATCCGAATGTATCTCCTTCCCATTTTTAGTTATTTTCTAACCACTCGAACTAGTTAACTTAAGAACAATATTTCCAATGTTCAAAATCCCTCCTTTGAAATATATTTCCAAATAAATAGTTTTATCAATTATCAGTTTCCAATTTACTTTGGATTTGTTTGGATTCGAACATGTCCCAACTATACAATGACAAAAAGAGTAATTTACTAAGTACACAATACCATTTGCCTAAGCAAACATCCGATCGTCACTTAGAAAATTATTTTGATCACCATAAAATAAATCGGGACTTATTCGTCGAACAAAACCCCAAGAAATACACATTTCCACAAAATTCCTTTTCAGAGATGTTTATTCTCAAATATATTTCTAGCAGTTATTTCCAAAATATTGATTCACTGAATACACCCTTTAGAAAACTTTTATTACCCTTTTCCAAAATCATTCATACTCCAAAACTATCTCAATTAAAATCATTATTTCCTTTTTCCCACAAATCATTTAAAATGATTATATACATATTTACCTTATGATGTGTTAACGCTAAAAAATGTATGCTAACACCCCGGTGTAAGTTATGAGATAGCGAAAGCACCACCCGTTGGTACGGGAACTGAAAATAAGCAGAGAAATAGTAAAGAGACAACAGTTTTTATAGTGGTTCGACTTAAGTCAAGCCTACTTCCACTTAATCTCTTTTATTGCTGATTTGATTACAACTTTTTCAATGATTCTTCAATTACAACACGATTAAGATGAGTAGCTAGAACTTCGATGTAGAAAAGCTCTTTGAATTCATGTTGAATGAGTTAGATCTTTCCCAAAGTTCGTTGAAGCGTCTTCGGTGTTTGAAGTGTTGAAGGATTCGAGAAAACAACAAAGTATTGGCATTCCAGAAATGATCCAAAAATCCTTTTCCAGGTAGAGTAGGCGGGGTATTTATAGTGAAAATCTGGAAGTAGGTCGTAGTTCGTGGGCGACATAAGGTTAAGTCGTAGGTCGTGAGCGACCTAAGGGACACAGGCTATGGCTTAAAATGGTTGTGCTTGATCAACTACTTCTGCTGGTAGGTTGTAGCGATCTAATGTTGGTTCGACCTATAACCAAGCGACATAAGGATATGAGGCTCGTGACTCGCTAGGTCGCTAGGTCGTTAACTCGCTAGGTCGCTAGGTCGTTAATCGCTGGGTCGCTAGGTCGCTGTAGTGTTCATTCCACTGTTATGTTATGCCGTTGATCTGCTTAGATCGTTAGGTCGTTAAATCGCTAAGTTTCTCTCATGCTAGCTCGTTGAATGCTTAGATCATTAGGTCGCTTGCTTCTTAACTCGTTAGGTCGCTTGCTTCCCTTGAGTAGTTGAGACGCCATTCAGAAAGGGATTAACACTTGCCCCTCGAAGTACATGCCTAGGTTATAGGTCGTGTGCTTCGATCTAACTCTGCTAGGTCATGAGCGACTCAAGTAGCTCGTTAACTCGCGCGCCTATTCTTCTTCTCCTCTTTCTCCTATGTAAGCTATTAAACCGCTTCGTCCTCTTCACTTTATTGCTTACACTTTGCCGCCATTGCCGTACTTGAGATCAAGAACTTCAAAGCAAAATTCCCTTCCTTGTTGCTTTCGATCATCGTTCCAAACAGCAAACTTAGGTAAATCGATCATATGTCCGTCCTATCTTCCATCGATCCTCCCATGATTGGTTTTACACAATTTCTGTTACCTTATTGT
Organism: Allium cepa; assembly: GCA_030765085.1. Taxonomy (NCBI): domain Eukaryota; kingdom Viridiplantae; phylum Streptophyta; class Magnoliopsida; order Asparagales; family Amaryllidaceae; genus Allium; species Allium cepa. The sequence continues at coordinate 719,661,137 of CM060935.1, read as the reverse complement.
AAGATTATTCTCCGATTTGCCCTCCGTTTACCGTCGAACCGGTGGCAATTGCCTTAACAATGAATCGGCTTAGGATCTCATGGAGTTATTTGGCGAGTGTTTTGAATTTTTGGAGTTTAACGATGTTTTCTGGAAATTTGGAAGAGACGATGAGGCTTTAGGTGCTTGGAAGAGACGAAGGGATATTTGGTTAATGGGTTAGTGGATTTTAGGTTAAGCCGTGGTGCTACTGGTGATGCAAGGGTGGTGGACGCGTGGCAATGTGTGAGTGGAGAGCAGGCCTTAGGGTTTTTTGATGGGCGAAAGTTTGGTATTTCCGAGCTACTTCAAGAGTGACCTAATGAATCGAACGACCTAAGAGCCTTGCGACTTAAGGGAAGCTGAACGACTTTCGAACTTGCGACTTAACGTGCATAGCATACTTCTTCGGACGTGATAACCCTCTTAACGACCTATCATTGGGTCGCACTGCGATCTGGGCGACTTAACTTCTTGCGTCATAACCTTTAGGTCACTGGTGTATTTGAACGAGCTAATACTTAAACAAATATGCTTTGTCTTGACTTAAAGCCTTATGCCATAACCCACAGCATAACTTTAACTCGCAGAAGCATGAATAATAAACTCCATAACTCGCACGGAGCGACTTAAGGAAGCTTCGACCTATGTTAAGTCGTTTGAACTTGATCACTTGTAAGATCTGACAGCACTTAATTGAATTTCCAACTTGAACAGCTAGAAGAAACTGCTTGAACTTGTTGCACTTTTTCATAGATCATAATAACTTTTAAGCTAACAACCTATTAAATACAACATTTGCAGATAACTAGGGCGAATATACTGCCACTGACTGCCCACATCGAATGACAGATTAGTCGATAAAGAATAATCAACTTAAAGGAATTATACGAACGAAGTGCTGTGAATTAACAAGTTCAAGTGAAGTGTTAAAGCAAAGCAAAATTAATCAACTAAAGCTGATCTGTTTGCATCAGCACTGTACTTGTACTTGGACCTAGAATAACAAGCCCTGAAACTTTATAATCGACAAATGCCAATTAATTTAATTCCAGTTATATTTGCTTGTCATTTTATTAGTTTTGCACAACACTTCACACATTTAGGAAACGTGCACCTTCATATTTAAATATCCAGTTCCTTGTGTAGAATGACTTCTCAACAAATGCAAGAAGAGATGGTAGAGCGAACTTAAGGAGTCTTTCCGATAGCTGATCCTTTAGAGAACCCTTCGGAAAGAGTTACAACTTCATTGAGCCAACGGACTTTCAACCAGTTATGTACTCAATTCGGCATTGCCGAAGCGGATGCTCTGCTTCTAGGGGTGAATGACACTACCGATAGGCCGCTTCCTGGCTTTGTTGCAATCAATCGACAAATGTGCCTGAACGGAGCTATTCCCCCTTTCAACGATTTTCTTCGAACACTTCTCCTCCGATTGACTATTTCTCCATTCCAGCTGCACCCCAATGGTTATGCCATTTTGATGGGGTTATGTGTACTATTTAGGAGAACGCTTGACCGTCTTCCAAGCTTTGAATAAATTTACTATTTGTGTTCGTTCGGGAGGAATAAAGATCACCCATCCATTACACTTGTGAGGAGCGCGAGAAACCGCAAATTGATTACGGATTTGCCCGAGAGTGCTCATGGGTTTTTAAATCAGTTCTTCTTTGTCCGCTGCCCCCCGGGATTCTACGGCATCTGGAGAGTAGGAAGTAAGACTACTTATCTCTGTTTACTTGATTTGTGAGCCTTTCAAAATTCAAGTCATCAAGTGTTAACTTCATTCTCTACTTTTGCAGCAATTCCTTCTCCCTCAAAAGATTCTAGCCATAAACCAATTTTCGAGAGATTCAATGCCATAGTTGTTGATGAGAGAAGTATCAAGTTTCTGCTGAAGGATGAGTTTTTGCACTAATTCGGACTTTTGCACCCTTCTCGATCTATTCAGCCCCATGATGCCCCCAGTTCTCAGGCAGAAGTGTCAGATGCCCCAGCCTCCATGAAGGAATCCGCATCGAAAGAATCTATTGTGGAGGTTTCGTTAGTGAAATGCTCAAGTTCCATTGACGATGCGGGATTATCTGGCAAATCTGAACTTCTCCCAGTTATTGAAGAAGATGAACTTCCTCATCGTTCTAGGGAGGCCACTGGAGAAGTCGGTGAGGGAGCTGAGAAAGAAAGTCTCGTTATAAAGAGTGCAAAGTGTGCGAAGAGGGCATGACCCATTCCATCGGGCATGATGGTGATGATGTCTTCGGGGGACTGAGTGACCTTATAGTGACTTCCCAAGAGCTTTTTAAGATGACACCATCACCTCAAGCTCTTTTCTCCATCAATTGAAGCGATGTCTGTTTTGCGGTCAACTCTATCAATCCAAGAATTGACTCCTAAGCCGAAGAGTGGTTTGTAGCTTGACGTGCGTAGTTCACACGCCACACACACTTAGGATTTTTGGCAATTATGTGCACTTAGCTTCTTTATTTCAAGGATTTCTAAATTTTGTCTCTCCTTCATTCTTAGGTTCTCCTATGGGACGCAACGGTTCGTACTACGACGACTTTCAACGCTATGGGAGGCGCGATTCTTACGACCCCAGGCGTTATTTTCTTGCCCCTAGGGAAACCGATGAAGAAAGAGCTGCCAGGAAAGCTCGCGAGAGGCAGGCTTGTGAGGAGCGGTATGGAAGAAGAGATGACCGCCATGATTCTCACCAAAGGGATGATGACTTTCATAAAAGAAAGTCTCACGATGACAAGGGGAAGAGTTTTGAAGCTGAAGGGTCCAGCAAGTGGGCCAAGCCTAGCGAAAAACCTTCATCTGAAATTTCCAAAGTGCCTGCCACTTCTATTTCTCTGGACATCCCTTCTAGTTCCCCTGCCCTCAAAAGAGCTGAGATTCAATCAATTATTAATAGGCCTACGTATCAAGTTGAGAACGCTCCACCTGCACTCCAAAGTCGGTTTCCAAACTGGTGTTTAAAAGGAGTACGCTTTGATTTGGACTTGGTTCCTATTGACAAACAGGCTATGCTTAGAAATCTTGATGCTGTTAAGCTTGACATTGAAAGGATGTCCGGGTGGCAAAAGCTAGTAGATGAGCTCCAAAGGGTAAATCACTTAAATCTCGAGGCTATGTTAACCATGGAAAGCGATAAATCTGAATGGCAAAAAGTTCTTCACCAGCACAACACGGAGATGAAAAACATCACCGCATATAATGAGAAACTCGAGGCTGAAATCAAGCAACTTAAAGATGACCTTGCTACCTCTTCCACTTCTTATACTCAAAAGGAAGAGGTGCTTCAAAAGCAAGTAAGAGATGCCCATGCTAGTCAATGAGATGCTGAGGCTAGACTTGAGGCATAGCATAAAATTATGGAAAGCTACCGCACTAATGTTGCTTAATTGCGGAAAAGACGAGCTCCCAAGACATGGAGATTGAAATGTTAAAAGCTCAGCTTTCTAAAGTTGAAAAGGAGCGTGATGAGGCCATTGCTGGAAAAGCAGCGGCCGAATAATCTCATGAGGAGATGAAGGCCAACGTCAGCTCCACTTTATTCGAGTTTTACATTCACAGCGTCTTGGGGCATGACAGTCTCTCATTTTTGGGGCCAAAGTATGAAATTACCTTGGCGGAAGTGTGGAAGGCAGCGATTGAAATGCTTAAAGGTGCCGGCTATGCTGAGGAGGGTCTTGATGCTCATTTTTTGGACGATGAAGGTCAAGCCTCCCTTGCCAGAGGAAGGGAACAACTCGCCAAAGAACGCGTCGAAGTGGCGGAAGGAGAGCATTTAGGGAAGGCATCTTTGACCGACCCGACTTGCCCTTCGGCTTCGGTTGACATCGACATTATTGGCTCTAGTTCTCCCTCTCCGCCTCCAACCAAAGCCGAAACCGGAATTACAACTGCTCACACCGAGTCCCAGGAAGACATTGAAGCCCACGGTTTTGAAATCGACGTGATAAAGCCAACTTATCCAGGTAACTTCAACACTGATTTAGCTCAAGTGGATTGCTTGTTTGCTTTGCATGAGCTTGATGAACTTCTTGATTATTACTTAAACCTTGATGTGCCACTATCTCCCCTCTTTGCAAGAAATACTGATATTTAATTCTTCTTCTGTAGTGCAAACAACAAGTGCTGTACAACCTTCGCCTCTTCCAGCTATTGCTCCTCCATCTCTTCAAGTTACTCCTACTTCTCAACCAGGGTCACAAGAATAACAAATAGAAGCTCTTCAAGGTTTAGATGACTCGGCTGCTTCACAAGAACAGAAAGCGAAAGAACTTGAGGAGGGCGAGAGGACCCCGGAGGAATTCACTGCCAATGATACAAAGCTGATTGATCTAATGGCTCTGGGCAGCGAATCTTCTTCAAAGAAGAGGGGAAAGCGTGGAGTTTCAAAGAAAAGGAAGGAGACTTCTCCTGGTGTTGAGAAAGCAGAAGAGGACCCAATTGCACCTCTTTCTCCTCTTTCCCCGACTCGTTCAAGCCGAAAGAAGTTAACCATTAGGCCGGGCGAGGGCTCCAAAGGCGGGGGGAAGAAGAAGTAACGGATCCGGCTTTATCCTTCTTGTTTTGCTTTTGTGCTTGTATTCAAAGATTTGTATTGACCGAAGATTGTGCGGGCACCGGCCCCCGCTTTTTGAAACCTGCACATGTATACAAATCTTTTATAGTATGGAATAGAATGATTCTTTTTACTTGTACAATCCTTTGACTGTATTTGTGAATGCATTTATTCCTTATTTTCACACAAGTTTCTTTATTTTCTTTGTGTGATATTGCAGTGAGCTCATGGTATGTTGTTTGAGCGTTGCTTTTATTAATATAGTTGTATTGTATTGCCCACATACCATGGCTTATTGCAATCTTTTTCATCTTGGGAAGACTTGTACTTTTTACTTTGAAGAACAATTCTTCCGCTTTGAGAAGACTTATACTCTTATTTTGGAGAATAAGTCTTCCATCTTGAGGAAATATTACTCTGCTCTAGTAGAAGTCTTCTCTCTCTTTTTCTTTTTTAGAAAGAGTTTTTACACTTCAACTTTCGGAGATGGTCACTTTTTGGAGAAGTGAATTCTCTTACACGATGAAGCGGGCTTCCAAAGAAGGCTTTGATTTGGCACTTCAACTTTTGGAGAAGAATGTTCTCATTATGGAGAAATTGATCTTCCCTTGAGAGTAGAAGTGTGCCTCCGAAGAGGGCTTTTGCTTTTTTTTGTGCCTCCGAGGAGGGCTTTCTTCTTTTTCCCTTTACGTGGAGTAGCAGGCCTCCGAAGAGGGCTTTGTTTTTTCCCTTTACGTGGGGTAGCGGGCCTCCGAAGAGGGCTTTGGCACTTCAACTTTGGTGAAGTGGGCCTCCGAAGATGGCTTTTTTGCTCCATTCGCCAGGAAAGTTGAATCTCATAGTTAAGTGGGTCCACGGGGCAGACACAAGCTACCTAACTGGATGTTCGTTTGCACAAACGATCACAATTAACTAGCAAGGGCCTGGAACCTTCACTTTGGGAAGGTGCCTCTCCGGTGGTTCCACCAACTTGGTTAAGAGACAAGATTCCATTTTGGCTGTTTCTTTGTCTGCTTGCCCATGCCTTTCCACCATCTGCCTCTCAGCGATTCCTCATTGTTATTTCCAAGCACATTTCTCTTCCTTTGCAAGTTATTTGATTTTTTCCAAAGAAGTGCATTTCATTGTTAAGTGATTCCACGGGGCAGACGCAAGCTATTTAATCGGATGTCCGTTTGCACAAACGATCGCAATCAGTTAGCAAGGGCCTGGAACCTTCACTTCGAGAAGGTGCCCCTCCGGTGGAGTCACCAACTATTTGTGAGAAGCACTTCTTATGTAGGAATTGAATTTGGAATTTTTGTGGCTTGACATTCAATTGTTGAGTGATTTGTAGGAATCGCTGAGCCTTGTGATGTGTTGAATAAGTAAGCTTTGCTTTGATAGCCTGCAATATTAAATCAACATTTTAGCAATATATTTAAGATATTTGGATATCAAAATGAAACGGGCATTTTATAGTAGTAGAGAACACAATATTTATAGTGGTTCGGCCAAGAACTGGGCCTGCATCCACTTTATGGTTCTTATTATTCATTTGCACTGATTTTACAATGGATTACAATATAAGAATCATACATCCATAATCATTTTACAAATTTAAGCAAAGCTTCTAAGTAAAATATGGACGCAAGTGATTGTTGTTCCATGCTCTTGGAATTGGAGCTCCTTCGACAATTGTGAGTTTGAAAGTGCCATCAAGAAGTTTTTTGCCTATGACGTACGGCCCTTCCTAGTTTGGCCCAAACACTCATGTTGCTATCATGATCCTTTTCAGGACTAGATCCCCAATTTCAAAGCTACGTTGGCAAACTTTGGAATTGAAGTGCCTGGCTATGCTTTGCTGATAGGCTGCAATTCTGAGCTTAGCCTCTTCCCTTCTTTCATCGAGGAAGTCAAGTGCTTCAAGTTGCAGCTCTTCATTTTCAGCGTGGTTGAAATGGATTCTTCTGTGTGAGGGGACCTCTATTTCCACCGGAATCATTGCTTCTGATCCATATGTTAATGAGAATGGAGTGTGCCCAGTCCCAGTTTTATGGGTAGTTCTGTATGCCCATAGTGCTAGTGGCAGCTTATCAACCCAACCACCTTTCGCTTTTTTCAGCTGCTTTTTGATGGTTGATTTGATAATTTTGTTCACTGCTTCCACTTGCCCGTTTTTCTGCGGATGAGCCATTGCTGAGAAGCTTTTTTGGATCTTGAATCGCTTGCAAAAATCTTGAAATTCTTCGCTTTCGAATTGGGTACCATTGTCTGTGATTATCTTCTGAGGCACACCATACCTGCAAATGATATTTTTAGTCACAAAATTTATCATCTTTTTAGAGGTAATAGTAGCCAATGGTTCAGCTTCAGCCCATTTTGTGAAATAATCAACAACAACAATAACATATTTGATTCCGGACTTGGCAGTTGGCAAAGGTCCAATGAGATCTATCCCCCAAATGGCAAACGGCCATGGACTGACCATCTGTGTTAGCTCGGTGGAAGGTGCTCTTGGGATTTTTGCAAATCTCTGGCATCTGTCACACTTTCGAGAATAGCTAGCAGCGTCTCGATTAATATCTGGCCAAAAATACCCATAGCGGAGAATTTTCTTTGCTAAAGTTTAGCCACCTGAATGATCCCCACACTCTCCTCCGTGCACTTCAGCTAAAATTGTCTTAGCCTCTTCCTTGGTTGCACATCGGAGTAATGGCATCGAGAATCCCCGTCTGTACAACCGGCCGTCTTGAATTACATATCTCGGGGCTTTTCTTAACAGATTCTGGCGTTCTTTTGAGTTTTCTGGCAGGGAGCCATTGAGTAGATATTCCTTGATCGGAGTCATCCACGACTCCTGCTCTTGAGATACAGCCATGATCCAGTCAATATCATCTCATCAGTACTTGGAGCTGACAAGACTTCCACAGGGACCAATCCCAATAATTGAGCTTCGCTAGAGCTTGAATACTTTGCGAGAGAATCTGCCTTCATGTTCTCTTCCCGGGGTATATGGCTTATTGTGTAATGGTCAAAATCATCAAGAAGCTCCCAGGCCTTTGACAAGTAAGCAGGCGGATTTCCTCCCTTAGCTTGAAACTCTTTCTTGACTTGGCATACAATAAGCTGAGAATCACTGAAGATCTGTAGTACTCTGACGTTCAGTTCTTTAGCAATCTTCAAGCAGGCAATAAGAGCTTCATATTCTGCTTCATTATTTGTTGAAGGAAATTCTAATCTCAATGCATAGCACAATGAGCGCCCTTCGGGGGTTTCAAGCACAACCCCAGCTCCGGAACAGTAATCATTTCTTGCACCATCAACATATAATTTCCACCGGATTGGGGTTTCATCAGTCACTTCTTCCTCACTGTCACCTTTATCTGTGTATTTTGCGTTGAAATCTGCTAAAGCTTGTCCATTGATTGCTCTTCGTGGATGATAGGTCATATCGTATTGGCTGTGTTCAATATTCCATTTCAGAAGACGACCCGAGGTTTCAGGGCGAAACAGGACTTGCTTTAGAGGTTGATCAGTGAGGACTTTGATAGGATGAGCCTGGAAATATGGCCTCAACTTTCGGGACGCAATCAACAGACAATAGGCAAGCTTTTCCAGTTTTGAATAATTCATCTCTGCCCCAGTGAATCTTTTGCTGGTGTAATAAATCGGACGCTGAACTTTTGCGTCTTCACGTACCAATGCTGCACTGATAGCATGAGATGAAACTGCTAAATATATGAAAAGATCTTCATCATTGGTGGGCTCAGAAAGTACTGGAGGCGTTTCCATGTGACAGAGCAATTCATCAAAAGCTTTCTGGCATTCAGGAGTTCGTTCAAAGTTTTTCTTTCCTTTCTTCAGAGCATCAAAGAAGGGAATGCATTTATCAGTAGCCCTGGAAATAAACCGACTCAAAGCAGCGACTTTTCCGTTGAGGCTTTGCAATTCCTTCTTTGTCCTAGGGGCTTTGACTTCTCTTAGAGCAGTAATCTGAGTAGGATTAGCTTCGATGCCCCTAGCACTCACAATGAAACCCAAGAATTTTTCGGACTCCACCACGAATGAACATTTCAGAGGGTTTAGCTTCATCCCGTACTTTCGGAGGATCGCGAACATTTCTGCCAAATGATCCATATGATCTACTTCCTTCTTCGATTTTACCAACATATCATCCACATATACTTCCAGTCTTGCCAATCTGGGGCTTGAACATGGCATTAACAAGTCTTTGATAAGTTGCCCCCGCGTTCTTTAGTCCGAAGGGCATGACTTTATAGCAGTAAAGACCAACATCAGTGATAAAGCTCGTGTCCTTCTGATCTGGCTCAAGCATCATGATTTGATTATATCCTGAGTAAGTATCCATAAAAGGAAATTACTCATGCTCGGCTGTTCCATCCACCAACTGATCGATCCTGGGTAACAGGAAACAGTCTTTTGGGCATGCTTTGTTCAAGTCTAAAAAGTCGATGCATACTCTCCACTTTCCGTTTGCTTTTTTAACCAATACCGGATTAGAAACCCAATTTGGATAAGTGGATTCTCTGATAAAGCCATTTTTCCTGCGCCAATCTACTTCTTCTTTTAATGCTGCCGACCTTTCAGGACCTTGGGTTCTTCTTTTCTTCTTGACGGGTGTGAATTTCGGATCAATATTCAAAGCATGCACTGCGATTTCTGAAGACATTCCACACATGTCGGCATGGCTCCAAGCGAATACATCCAAGTTTGCTTTTAAGAATGATATCAACATATTCTGAACCGTCACATCGAGTTGTGAAACCACATTCAGCACCTTGTTTGGATCTTTTGGGTCAACATGTATTGACACCGCCAATTCCACCGGCACCACTCTACTCCCCCCAACACTGGTTTTTCTGGGATCAATTTCTTTTCATGCACCACTACGCTTACCAGTTCAGGGTACACCCTGTAATTGCTACAAGGTGGGTTCTTTGATGCGGAGCAGAGCTGCCGCACCCTTTCCCATTTCTCTCTTCTTCGCCTCCCGTAACTCTGTAAGATAGCATTCTCGCCCGGCATTCTGGTCCCCTTTCACAACATTGATGCCATTATCAGTGGGGAACTTCATAGTCAAGCACCATGGGGCGAGAATGGCCTTGAATGCAGCAAGAGTTGGTCGACCCAAGAAGGCGTTGTAAGCAGAGAATTCGTCAACAATCACAAAAGTTTGCTTTCGGACCACCTTCTTTTCCTCTTCTCCAAGTTCCACAAATAGATCAATAGTCCCAACAGGTTGTTTTGGTTCTCCAGTGAACCCAACAATTTTCTGAGAGGAAGCTTGGACATCAGCCATGGGAATTTTCATTTGATCAAATGTCTTTTTGAATAGGACATTGCAAGAGGCGCCGCAGTCAACAAGCATCCTTCTTACAATGGCTGGTCCAATGCCAGCAGATATCACCAAAGGATCGATGGTGGGGGCCTCTACACCAACAGAGTCTCGTGCCCGGAATATGATGTCATCATTGAAAGTTCTTTCATGTTTTAGAGGTGTGGCATCTTCCAAAACAAAATCACTTTCTTCAGCTGGAATATATCTCAAAGCAGGAGCGTATCTTTCCATCTCACCCCAACTTCTTCCTGCTGGGTGAGGACCCCCTGTAATCACATTAATGACTGGCCTTTCAGATTCGTGTGCTGTTGTCCTCTCACCTGAGCCGGGTTGGTGAGCAGGAACTTGTTGCCTCTGAGTAGATGAAGCTGGGTCATTCCTGTTTCTCTTCACATATTGCTGAAGTTCATTCTCTCTCAACAGCTCCTCAATCAAACTCTTCAAATGGCGATATTCATTAGTGTCATGGCCGGGTTGATTGTGGAACCGACAGAATCTTCCATTTTACGCAGCATTTTTCCCAAGCCTCAACTTAGGTGGTTTGGGGTATTTAATAGTATCCTTGGTTGCAAAGAAGATATTATCCGGAGTATCAGTCAAGGGAGTGAAATTTGAAGGTCTAAAATGACGAGTTTTCTTCGCATTTCCCTGCTTCTTCCCACTGTCATTCTCCCTCTTCTGTGCACCAGATTCCTTTTTGTTTGAAGCAGCATTATTATTCCCAACCTCAGTCACGACTGCTTTCGCCGGCACATGAAGGCTTTCTAGGCACATAAATTCATCGGCCTTCTTGTAGAATTTCTCAAGCGAATTTGGCTCTTTCATCTTTAGCCATTTTCCAAATTCACTAGATTTGTCAATAGCTCGCACCAAGTAAGTCAGAATCATTCTAGGCTCTGCATTGTGAATTTCAGCCAGGGCTATGTTGAAGCGGTTTAAGAAAGACTTGAGAGGCTCACCAGGGTTTTGTTCAAGGCTGGACAGTGACATTATATCCTTGGCCTTTGAAGCACATAACCTGAAATGTTCTTTGAATTTCCGAGTGAGGTCGGAGAATTGACCCACAAAATGAACTGGCAGCTTTGTGAACCAAAGCAGGGCCACTCCTTCCAAATACACCGGGAAGTATCTGCACTTGATCTCATCTGATTCCCTGGCACTAGTCATATGCTAGTCATACTTGTACAAGAAGTGGTTAGGGTCGCTTGTTCCCCAATAAGCTGGAATAGTAGGAGGAACAAACTTCTTTGGAAATTCAGCTTTCAGGATTCTTTCAGTAAAAGGAGTCTTGCTTGGAGCAAACCCCCAGACATTCTCATCTTCTTCCCTTTGCATGCTTTCTTTCATAATTTGGAGAATCATCCCCGCGAGGTATTCCTCATCGTTTAGAGGCCCCGCGGGACAGACGTCAGCTACTTTCTCGAAAGTTTGCCTGGACAAACATTCGCGAAGAGTTGGCTGCGGCCTTGAACCTCCGGTTTGGGGAGGTGCCCCTTCGGCGGTGCCAGCTGCCCTTTGAGGAATACTCTTTCCTCGAGAATCATGAACATCTTCGAAAAAGGTTTCTTCATTGTTTTCTGGCTGGCGGTTAACTCTAAAAAAAGCATTTAACCAGTCCAACATCAAAGTGTTCTGGGCTTCCATTTGTTGATATAGCCCAGACACTACGGCATCCAACTCCGCCCTTGTGACTCCAACACTAGGAGCCGCTTCATTTGACACGGGAGAGGTGGCGATGTTATCACAAGTTTCTCCAGATCTAGCAGATCTACGCTTTTTTCCAGGAGCCATAATTTCAGATAAACTTCTGGTGCGTAGAGAGAGTCGTTCCATAAATCTTTGCGAAGCAATGGTTAGAGCACTCCTGAGTTCGGATTTTCAGTGGAAGCACCAAAATGTTAACGCTAAAAATGTACGCTAACACCCCGGTGTAAGTTATGAGATAGCGAAAGCACCACCCGTTGGTACGAGAACTGAAAATAAGCAGAAAATAGTAGAGAAATAGTAAAGAGACAACAGTTTTTATAGTGGTTCGGCTTAAATCAAGCCTACGCCCACTTAATCTCTTTTATTGCTGATTTGATTACAACTTTTTCAATGATTCTTCAATTACAACATGATTAAGATGAGTAGCTAGAACTTCGATGTAGAAAAGCTCTTTGAATTCATGTTGAATGAGTTAGATCTTTCCCAAAGTTCATTGAAGCGTCTTCGGTGTTTGAAGTGTTGAAGGAGTCAAGAAAACAACAAAGTATTGGCATTCCAGAAATGATCCAAAAGTCCTTTTCCAGGTAGAGTAGGCGGGTTATTTATAGTGAAAATCTGGAAGTAGGTCGTAGTTCGTGGGCGACATAAGGTTAAGTCGTAGGTCGTGAGTGACCTAAGGGACACAGGCTATGGCTTAAAATGGTTGTGCTTGATCAACTGCTTTTGCTGGTAGGTTGTAGCGATCTAATGTTGGTTCGACCTATAACCAAGCGACATAAGGATATGAGGCTCGTGACTCGCTAGGTCGCTAGGTCGTTAACTTGCTAGGTCGCTAGGTCGTTAACTCGCTAGGTCGCTTGGTCATTAAATCGCTAGGTCGCTGCAGTGTTCATTCCACGGTTATGTTATGTCGTTGATCTGCTTAGATCGTTAGGCCGTTAAATCGCTAAGTTGCTCTTATGCTAGCTCGCTGAATGCTTAGATCATTAGGTCGCTTGCTTCTTAACTCGTTAGGTCACTTGCTTCTTAACACGTTAGGTCGCTTGCTTCCCTTGCGTAGTTGAGTCGCCATTCAGAAAGGGATTAACATGATGAATCAAATCATACTCTTGAAATCAAATCAAAATTTACTTTATCTAACAATTATATAGAAAGGTCTTAATGCTAGCAATTACCTACTTAGAAACTCGAAAATATCTTTTAAATACCACTTATTAACCCCTTAAACATTAAAAACCATTTTCCAAAATCATTGGGATTTAAACTCTCGAGTTCCTTTTATTTATAAGGCACATTTTAATAAATCAAATTTACAAAATTTATTCTCTTCCAAAGGAAATCATCCTTAAATACTTACTTAAAACATCTCCTATAATTCATTTTCTAAGTATTTATTTAAAAAATGTAACAGCCCGGAAATTTCATCCCGAAAATTCCAGATAGTTAGAGAAAGAAGAAGAAGAGATAGAAGAAGAACAGAAAAGAAACACACAAATCTCACATTCGCAGCGGATAAAATATAATATCAATAATAACAGTTATACCAAAGAAAACTGTATTTATCAATATACATCGATATATCAGAGTTACAACAATTTTTATACAACATTGGATTGATACAATTTAACATGTCTTAAATATATACAATATTATAGTGGAACTCTGCATTCGTCCCTGCCATCCAGCTCGCCTCCTAAACTCCAGAACGTCCTTACCTGAAAATCTGTAATACTCGGTCTGACCCGAGCATTACATCAAAGTAACACCCGGGTCAGGCTGGAAACCTGCGTGAGTAAACTCATCTAACATGGAGTACAAGAGCATACAACATATATAAACCCGGGTAACCTATATCAATTTACAACTTCATAAGTTGTTATAGACATCATTTATCTCACACATCAATTTCTAAGTGTCAATAACTTAGATTTAAATGGTCCAATTCTCTTAAGTCATTCCACTTCAGACTATTAGTTTCACATTTCAAATTATAAGAATCGAAGTGGTTTCGGGTATTTACTAATACCCGACTCCGGTCTCTTCGAAACCATTGTAAACTTAACTTAGATTGTTCAAGTGAAATACAATTCTACTTTTAATACAGGATGTCATAGTAATTCATCATCAATAATTAACCTCATCTTCACAGTTTAAATCAAACATATCCTATCATATAGCATCACAAACTACATATTAGGAATAGCAATTAATCAAAGGCTTCCAACATCATTCTATTCATCCTTTAGTTACATTTAAGTAATTAACCCTTGATTTATTTCACACATTAATTATCCTTAACTCAATACGGTAATTAACCTTTAATTAATTATTAATTAATTACTAACCATAATTATTAATCACTCTTGATTAATAACAACAGTAATTAACTTCCCTTAATTACTTCATTAATAAATTACTCCTTAATTTATTATCTCAATTAATCCCTTGATTAATTACATTCAGTAATTAACTACCCTTAATTACTCATTAACAAATTAATTATTCCATAATTAATTATCTTCATTAATTAATCCCTTTCTTAATTATAAAAGTAATTACCCAAATTACTTCATTAAAAATCATCTCTCGCTAATTACATTCCAGCAATTATCATTTATTACTTCTCAAGTGTCATGCTCTATTAATTACATTAAGTAATTACTCTTATTAACCATCAAATGATTTACTTAAATTAATTAAACTAAATTAATTAACTTAATTAATCTCATTATCATAATTAATTACACTAAGTAATTAATCTCTTAATTACTTTTATCAAGTAATTATACTTAACAAATTACAATTGATTATCTTCAATTAATTAACCTAGTTAATTGTCAAAATTAATCATATTAATTAATTACTTAATTATCCTTCGATAATTATCTTTATTAATTAACAACATTTTCTTTAATTACTTATGAAATTTATCTTAGATTAATTATCATTAATCAACTTTAATTAAAAATCAATCTAAATCATTATTTAAAAACAATTAAATAAGTGAATTCCCTAATTATCTTAATTATTTCCAAAATAATTCATTTACTTATTAATGACTTCATTAACATTCAAATGTATTTAAAACAATACATTTCTAAACTAAATTTAAATTCCATTTTGAATTTTAAGATTTCAAATGTTTAACCATTTAAACATTTATCCAAATTTTAAATAAACTTATAATTCTTAAATAGAAATAAATGTTAGAGAACATTCATTACTTAAATATATAAGAAAAGTTTAAAAACCAAATTACTTAATTTAAGAAGTCAAGCCTCTAAAATAAATTGATCATTTTGCTTTTCAAAATAAAGTTAAACACACTTCATATCTTTTTATTCAAATATTTTAGAAAAGAATTTTTATCCAGTTTAAAACTTATTTGAAAAAAAATTCATTTTTAAATTCTACTTAAAAACATATGAACCTGTCCATTTTTTTAAATTTGCAAAAACTGTTTTGAATTCAAATCTGGTTTTCAAAGTAAACCTGAAAACCATATTTAACTTGATTTCAAAACTCAATTTAAATCTTGCTTAAATTTTAAAATTTCATTTTTTTTAAAACTTTGAATTCAAAATTTCATTTGAATTCAGACTCAACTTACACTTGAATCAAATTCCTGCTCTACAATTTGAATTCATTCAAATTTAAAAAAAAACTGCATATAAACAGTTTTAATGACCTGGAACCAAACTAACCGAGACCTCCCTATCTTGTAACGACCCGTAAATTTTAACGGTTTTAGTAACGTATTTAATTGAAATTTTATGGGATTTAAATGATAAAATTTTGAAATATAAATTTGATATTTGGAATGCGTCTAGTTAAACATAGCAACCGGTAAATTTTCGTCCGAAAATATAAAAGTTTATTTCGTGAGTAAAATTACTACAATTTAATCAGTTAAAAAGCGATGAAAATAAAACGTTTTCAAAACCAAAATATTTTTACATAGAAAAATTCTAAACCATCTTTTGAGAAAGTTGTCAGTTTTTCGTTTTTTCAAATTCGGACATCTTTGGCTCCGTCGATCTTAATTTTCTGCGATTTATACGCATTTTCCGCTGGTAGAAATTTCGAGTTTTTATAATTCGATCGTGCCACTGGTATTTATATACCGTTTTGATCGTCTCTTCGTACTGATCGTAACAGTATATTCAATTCTGTGTTTCGACGTCCGATGCACGGCGAAATCCGTAAAAAGACTTGCCGAACCGTTACCCTATTTTAACCTTTTAGCTTCCCGTGCCTTTCAAATTCCACCGTTTTAACAAGCAGCTGTTTCCTTTTAAATTTCACCGAATAGCTATTGCCTGTTTTCATTCCTTAACTTTAATTTATTATTTGTCGGTTCTTTTCCAATGTCTCTTTGTTTTTTTTTTCTTGAGATGTGCACACTTTACAGCCACATTATTTACTATAATCAAATTCCAACATCTTACTTCTTCTTTTGCCTGTGCGTCCCTTACCCTCACTCTCTTTTTTCTTTCACTTCTTCGGCCATGTCTGATGAAAAAAAAATTCAAAGCTTATATATTTTGGGTTTCTACTACAAAGGTCTGCCCTTCTTTCCTCGCCCTCACCTCCACGCTAGCCTCACCCTCTCCACCACCGAGACCGCATCCATGGTCACTTTAGCTCAGTCCAACATCGGCCTACACCGCCACTCACGCCTTCACCCACAACACCCGCATCCACTCAAAAACCGAACTTCTCCATGACATCAAGACCCCCACCATGCAGCTGTCACCATCATCCTCGCCCACCTCCCTGACGCAGCGTGCATACGTGGACGCAACCAACCAAAGCCAACCTAGGCCTTGCCGTCCATCCCCGATCTCCGTGCCCTCCACACTTCCACATGCTCGACCGCCATGCCTTCAACCAGAACCTACGCGCTGATCTCCAACATGCGACGTGTGATTCCCAAGCTTCGGCCTCTCATTCCTTCTCCGCGCCAAGCTAGCAAGGGTCGCAGCCTAGCGCCACCATCTCATGGCCGAGCCGACCCTTACCTCCAATGCCTCGTACACCGCATCACTTCCCACAAAAACCCTGTCGAACCACGATAGCTTGTCTCAGCCTCCTCCTTCTTGTTTGGTATGCAAGTTTTGATTATATATACTACAAATTGTATTATTAAAATACAGTTACTTGTAAGTTATATACAGTGGTTATAAAGTCTTTGAATATGAGTCAGGTCTGTTCTATAAATTCAAAGTGTTAGTACTATATATTAGAGTACAAAGATGATAAAGTTATATAGATGATATTTTTTTTTATCTATATTAGTGAATAGAGTTTGTCTGCATTACATGTACTATGCACATATAGTTTATATGTATATTATTTATATATATAATAAGTATGCATCTGTTTATGTACAATGTTATGCAGTACTCTGGTTTTTAAATGAAGTAGAGTACGTTGATTTTTAAATAGTATGTTCATGGGTATAGCTTCTGAGATGTTTGTATGCTTATATAAATTACATGTATGTAGAAAATTTTATATAGCAGTAATATATTTAGTATACATATAGTTTCGTGTATTGGTCTTATGTTTAAAAAAATGAATTTGTTTTAAGATTTTGACGGTCAATTCAAAGTATGTTAGTTATATAAGTATGTCTTCGTCACATATATACTGCACAGAGTATTGATTTTGGATAGTTCATATGTAAGTGTATATAATAAGTAATTATAGGTTGGTTCACATATTAGTTATGTAAGTTTGGTTACATCTTATACTAGTGGCAGAGTTATGTAAGTGTATTGAGTCTGCATGTAAATTATGAGTGGGCTGTGTATATATATAGTTTAAAAGTAAGAGTTTGCAGTTACATAATGTCAGTTTTCATGGTTATTGAAATGTATATTTTTATTTCAATTTGTGTTTAAAATTTATTTTGATTTGAAAATAAGTATAACATATGTATATACCACTTATTTGAATATATGTTTTAAAAGAAAATTTGTTTTAGAGAAAATTTATAACATATATTTTGTTCGGAAAATTTTGATTCGTTTCCATAAATCTCTATCTTTCAGCTTTGTCCGTCAAAAATCCGCTTTCAGCTTACTTTGCTTTGAGTTGTTGTTTGGTTTGTTCGACGGTCTTGATCGTGATCCAATTCGTATCTTGCCGAGTCATCAAATTATTCTAGTCTCGAAAGGTGAGCAATCATTCACGATTAATATTCTTTTATTTATTAAATTCGATTGCAATTGAAACGACAAATTGAAATACCTGTTGTTAGTTATTTACACTGTTATTAATGTTATTACCTGTATCAGTTTACCTATGACATCTGACACCATTATCTGTTATTTATGCGATGGTAATACAGTTTGGCTGATAACTGATTGATTGGTTGATGTTCATATTGGACGTTAATTTGTTAATGTTAAGTGATAGATAGTATACAAAAATTTAAACTGATATAGGATAGTTAAGAATTTTAAAACTGATTTATACGTTAAATTTGATTAGTTAAATATGACCTCTTTTTAATTGTTAAGTTAATTGACACGTAGAATTTGATAAATTATACTTTGAACCTTTGAACGTATATTGGATTAATTGTTGTAGTATTAAATTTGAAATTAAAATTGAACGACAAGTGGAAAAACCGAAATGTAATAATCTTTAGTCTACATGAAATGATAGTGTAGATTCTAGAGATAATTATATTAATTCGCACAAACAACAATGCGAATTAATACGATTATTTCGGGATTATTTGAATTATTATTGGATTGTTATTGATTGTTGTTATTGCTTGTTTATTTACTTTGACACCATCCCAGTTATCACACTGCAAGTTCCCTTTATTATGTTTGATCTTGAATTGAATTTGGAATCGGGTTGAAATGATATATACCCAAATGAATCTGACCTAGGATAGAGAATTAAATTAAATCCGATTGGCCAATAATTTGAAATAATGATTTTATTCGAGCAAAGAATAAGTTTTGAAATGAAATTGGAATTTGAATTTTATAAAAGAAAAATGTAAAGATTGAAATCTGAAACAAATATTAACGTAGTAATCGATGAAAGAACGTTGTTTGAAATTTAATTATTTAATAATTAAATTTGGAATTGTTAATAAATAATTTGAAATTAGTAATAATTGAGTTTTGAAATTATTAAGTTTGGAATCATTTAATAATTAAATTTGAAATTATAATTAAGTTGAAATTATTAAGTTGAATTTATAATTAAGTTGAAATTATTAAGTTAAATTTATAATTAAGTTGAAATGATTTGATGATTAAGTTTGAATTCATAATTAAGTGAAATGATTTAATAATTAAGTTTGAATTTATAATCAAGATGTAATTATTAAGTTTTGAAATTATTAATAATTAAGATTGAAATTATTTAATAATTTAATAAGATTTAAATTATTTGATAGTTGAAAAAATTTGAATTCTTTGATAAGAGAAAATGGAACTTTTGAATAAGTGGATTTGAACTTCGTTAATAAATGAAATCGAGTTTCTTATTTATTAAAGTTTTGGAAAAATTATTTAAATAAGTTAATAAGTGAAATTGAAACTTCTCGATTATGTGAAATTTAGATCTTTATTACTTGAGTTTGAAATTTGTAACGATGTCAATAAATAAGTGAAAATTGAACTTCTTTAACAAGAAATAAAATGTGATTTATTGAAACGAATGGGATTTATTGAAATTAATGTAAGAATTGTAATTTAAAGAATTGATTTGACGAATTTAATTTATTTCAATTTGGAGTGTTGATATAATGAAGTTGAACGTACGTAATTGATTTAAATGAATTGGAATTTAAATAGAAGTTGTTTGAAGGATAAATTTACTTAGCAAATATTGAATGAAATCGATAAATGAATTAAATTGATTTGAATGAAAATTAAACCATTTTAAATGATTTCAGAATGAAACTTATATACGAACTTGAATCAATATGTAAATTGTTTGAATAGAAGTGGAAATTGAATTGTAAGATTTTGAAATGGATATTTGGAAGTTTGTAATGAGAATTTTGGAAATTGATAGTGAAAGACAATTGAAATGTTGATTTATAAATTCTGATTGAAATTGATTTGGTTTGAAATTTATTAAACGGCCAATCGGTGTAATAATTACGGAAGTTATTAAAGAAACCGGAATCGGTTATGGATATACTCTCTATCTAAACCGAAAACCACTTTAATAACTATACGCGGAGTGATGATCCAGAATGAAGTGGTTGGAATGATGTACGTAATGACTGAAGAAAGAGAACGATAATGGATAGCCTTGACACCTGTGTCAAATTGGAAATGACTAAAATCAGGAGCCGTGCCGGGCCAAATGGGGTTAGCCACCTCGACCGAACACACTTCTTCGTAACTATTACTCATTACTTGTTGTTGATTGGTGCACCCTCGGAATTTCAGGAGTGTTGTTTCGCGGTGTTGCGATCGCTGCGGCAATGCGTTCTCACCAGTTCGGATCAGGCGAACGGTAGTTTCACTACCTTGGGTATTGCCTCATGTGCCTTGTCATACTTGTATCCCTATATACGCGACCACTACGAATTTGTTTTGTGTTATACCTATGGAGTACTCCCTGATATCCTACTAGTTTACGGTGGAGTTTACGGTGCTGTATAGACTATGATGCTTATATAAACGTGTTAAGGGGGATAATGGTAACGCCTTAACACTATTTTGATATTTATATTACCGATAGACATTATCTATTTAGCGTATATTACTACATAGTAGATAGTTTAACGGATCCTTAGAGGATGGTTATTCCAACGTTCTCTGAGTTATTATATTTCAATTGTTATTTCACTTGAGTTGGATTTATTGATATAAGAATATTAATCCTGACTCGAGTGTTTTGTGTTTGCTTTACGCTCGGGTCAGACTGAGTGGTTCAGCTTTCGAGACTCACCCTTGGAGTTGGAGCTTTGCTTGAAGATCCAGCCATCTATTCTGCTTCCAGTATTCGATGATTCCAGTGATGTATTTTGATTTATATTTGATGTATCGTGCTACTCTTCTGCTGTAAACTCTGATGTATCTTATATATTTATATAGTAGCTTCATGAACTACTATCTCTTTTACTTCCGCTGCATATTATTACTCTGTGTCTGTGATGCTGTAATTATTATTTACTGTATATCTGAGTTTTGCCAAATTTAAATTAACAATTCGGTATTTTGAATTATCCAAGTCCGACATGTGCGGATGCGAATAGTCCAAAATAGCGGGTCGTTAAAGTTGGTATCAGAGCTTTTGGTAGCTCTAGGAAAAACTTAGCATATAGGGTAAATGTATTTACAGAATCACTCTCATTCGAGTTTCAATCTCTTCCTTTTAACTCAATTCCTTGAATTTTGGGATGTTCCCTCAGTTCCGAAATTCATTCTTGTCTCTCACTATTCGTCTTCTTTTAATTCTGGAGGATCCCATAACTCCACTTCGAATGATCTTTATTATGAATCGGCGGTCTCGCCAATCTTTAAATTATTCGTAAATAGGTGAAACTCTTTTACAATGGATATCGATTTACCAGAGATTTCTGTATCCTCGGTTTACGATGCCATCTATCTCCTGTTATACCTGAATTTTATTTCTTGAGATCGAATGTTGATTTACCTCGGAATTCTGCATCGATCTTATTTTTGAAGTTACGGTCGACCGGTTAAGGTTTCCCGTGAATTAAATAACCTTATCCATCTCCCGATTCTATTAATTGAATTATCTTATCTTCTGTTTCGAACGTATTATCGAATCAAAATCTTCTTTCATTTGATTTCATCAAATTTGAATTTCTATACTTGTTTTGATATCTATTTTTGTATCGTCAAACGAAGAAGTGTATTTGTAAATTTATATTTAAAATGTTTTATATATTGTGTGTTTGAGTTGTTGATGTTGATTTGGATTTTCGATCGATTCGTCTGATCAACGCTATCGATAGAATTTCCAAAACACTTGAACAAAGCAAACTGACACAATAGTATTTTTGAATTTGGATAATAAAATAATTTTGAATGATTATATTATTTATAAGTATAAATTTTTTAAAATTAAAATGTTAATGAATTTGTTGTCCGAAATGATAATATTTAATTTTCATTTATTGTTTTATAAATCGTTGACTATTTCATAATATAAATAAATGAATTTGTAAAACTTAGTTATAATTTGATTTGGAATTTGAAGTAAATTTAAACTAGAATTTGAGAATTTAATTTCCGATAATTTCGAACTATGGTTTTAAAAGTTTAAAATGTATATTATTTAAATTATTTTCATATAGAAATAGTTTTCAAAGAATTTTAAACGATTAAAATCAGTGCTCTTTTCTTTTGTCGCTGGAAAATAATTTCGGTGATGGCGGCCGCATCATCGACATTCATTTTCGAGTTTCGAAATGAAGAGACAAATTCGTAGCTTTGCTACAGCTTTGATTTGGAAATTTAATTGATTTAAATTTCTTAAGTATGATTTGATTTATATGTATATAGGTATATTATTTTAAATTTAGTTGATCTAATATATATAGTATATACATAATTTTCTCTAAATTGGTGAAGTTAATCGGGAATTTAATTCTTAAAAAATTTGGGTAAAAGATGATTTCAATTATAAATGAAACCAAATTTTGAATTAATATTTAAACTTGAGAGAATTGAATTAGAAATTTTATTTGGATAATACTCAATTGCATTATATATTACTTACCTAAATTTTTAAAAGTAATTATGTAATTGAATATTATACAGCAGAAAATGATATCGAAAGAATTTTCAAATAAATTTGAGTAGTTATAATAAATGTAAATATACTTAATATATATGTGATATGATATATTAAGTAGAATAAATTTAATAATAATTTGGAATAAAGAAAATTAGATTTGTTGAATAAAATATGATTATTAATTATTAATAGGGTATAATTGGATAATAAAACAATGAATAAATGAGATAAATAAATAAAATTTTATTCTGAAGGAATCTTTTGTTATCAAATATTAGTAAATGGAAATGAAATCAACTTAATAAATTATCTTGGATTTAAAGTAAATTGTTGAATATGAATTAATTTAAATTGAAGGTTATATGGTTTAGACTAATTGTCTATTTTGTTTCTCAAGTCTATTTTCTTTTGGTTGTTTCTATTCTCCTACCTTCTTCCTTTTCGACGATGAAAAGTTTTGAGTGGGGGAGAATGTAACGACCCGTAAATTTTAACGGTTTTAGTAACGTATTTAATTGAAATTTTATGGGATTTAAATGATAAAATTTTGAAATATAAATTTGATATTTGGAATGCGTCTAGTTAAACATAGCAACCGGTAAATTTTCGTCCGAAAATATAAAAGTTTATTTCGTGTGTAAAATTACTTCAATTTAATCGGTTAAAAAGCGATGAAAATAAAACGTTTTCAAAACCAAAATATTTTTACATAGAAAAATTCTAAACCATCTTTTGAACAAGTTGTCAGTTTGTCGTTTTTCCAAATTCGGACATCTTTGGCTCCGTCGATCTTAATTTTCTACGATTTATACACATTTTCCGCTGGTAGAAATTTCGAGTTTTTATAATTCGATCGTGCCACTGGTATTTATATACCGTTTTGATCGTCTCTTCGTACTGATCGTAACAGTATATTCAATTCTGTGTTTCGACGTCTGATGCACAGCGAAATCCGTAAAAAGACTTGCCGAACCGTTACCCTATTTTAACCTTTTAGCTTTCCGTGCCTTTCAAATTCCACCGTTTTAACAAGCAGCTGTTTCCTTTTAAATTTCACCGAATAGCTATTGCCTGTTTTCATTCCTTAACTTTAATTTATTATTTGTCGGTTCTTTTCCAATGTCTCTTTGTTTTTTTTTCTTGAGATGTGCACACTTTACAGCCACATTATTTACTATAATCAAATTCCAACATCTTACTTCTTCTTTTGCCTGTGCGTCCCTTACCCTCACTCTCTTTTTTCTTTCACTTCTTCGGCCATGTCTGATGAAAAAAAAATTCAAAGCTTATATATTTTGGGTTTCTACTACAAAGGTCTGCCCTTCTTTCCTCGCCCTCACCTCCACGCTAGCCTCACCCTCTCCACCACCGAGACCACATCCATGGTCACTTTAGCTCAGTCCAACATCGGCCTACACCGCCACTCACGCCTTCACCCACAACACCCGCAACCACTCAAAAACCGAACTTCCCCATGACATCAAGACCCCCACCATGCAGCCGTCACCATCATCCTCGCTCACCTCCCTGACGCAGCGTGCATACGTGAACGCAACCAACCAAAGCCAACCTAGGCCTTGCCGTCCATCCCCGATCTCCGTGCCCTCCACACTTCCACATGCTCGACTGCCATGCCTTCAACCAGAACCTACGCGCTGATCTCCAACATGCGACGTGTGATTTCTAAGCTTCGGCCTCTCATTCCTTCTCCGCGCCAAGCTAGCAAGGGTCGCAGCCCAGCGCCACCATCTCATGGCCGAGCCGACCCTCACCTCCAATGCCTCGTACACCGCATCACTTCCCACAAAAACCCTGTCGAACCACGATAGCTTGTCTCGGCCTCCTTCTTCTTGTTTGGTATGCAAGTTTTGATTATATATACTATAAATTGTATTATTAAAATACAGTTACTTGTAAGTTATATACAGTGGTTATAAAGTCTTTGAATATGAGTCAGGTCTGTTCTATAAATTCAAAGTGTTAGTACTATATATTAGAGTACAAAGATGATAAAGTTATATAGATGATATTTTTTTTATCTATATTAGTGAATAGAGTTTGTCTGCATTACATGTACTCTACACATATAGTTTATATGTATATTATTTATATATATAATAAGTCTGCATCTGTTTATGTACAATGTTATGTAGTACTCTGGTTTTTAAATGAAGTAGAGTACGTTGATTTTTAAATAGTATGTTCATGGGTATAGCTTCTGAGATGTTTGTACGCTTATATAAATTACATGTATGTAGAAAATTTTATATAACAGTAATATATTTAGTATACATATAGTTTCGTGTATTGGTCTTATGTTTAAAAAAATGATTTTTTTTAAGATTTTGACGGTCAATTCAAAGTATGTTAGTTATATAAGTATGTCTTCGTCACATATATACTGCACAGAGTATTGATTTTGGATAGTTCATATGTAAGTGTATATAATAAGTAATTATAGGTTGGTTCACATATTAGTTATGTAAGTTTGGTTACATCTTATACTAGTGGCAGAGTTATGTAAGTGTATTGAGTCTGCATGTAAATTATGAGTGGGCTGTGTATATATATAGTTTAAAAGTAAGAGTTTGCAGTTACATAATGTCAGTTTTCATGGTTATTGAAATGTATATTTTTATTTCAATTTGTGTTTAAAATTTATTTTGATTTGAAAATAAGTATAACATATGTATATACCACTTATTTGAATATATGTTTTAAAAGAAAATTTGTTTTAGAGAAAATTTATAACATATATTTTGTTCGGAAAATTTTGATTCGTTTCCATAAATCTCTATCTTTCAGCTTTGTCCGTCAAAAATCCGCTTTCAGCTTACTTTGCTTTGAGTTGTTGTTTGGTTTGTTCGACGGTCTTGATCGTGATCCAATTCGTATCTTGCCGAGTCATCAAATTATTCTAGCCTCGAAAGGTGAGCAATCATTCACGATTAATATTCTTTTATTTATTAAATTCGATTGCAATTGAAACGACAAATTGAAATACCTGTTGTTAGTTATTTACACTGTTATTAATGTTATTACCTGTATCAGTTTACCTATGACATCTGACACCATTATCTGTTATTTATGCGATGGTAATACAGTTTGGCTGATAACAGATTGATTGGTTGATGTTTATATTGGACGTTAATTTGTTAATGTTAAGTGATAGATAGTATACAAAAATTTAAACTGATATAGGATAGTTAACAATTTTAAAACTGATTTATACGTTAAATTTGATTAGTTAAATATGACCTCTTTTTAATTGTTAAGTTAATTGACACGTAGAATTTGATAAATTATACTTTGAACCTTTGAACGTATATTGGATTAATTGTTTTAGTATTAAATTTGAAATTGAAATTGAACGACAAGTGGGAAAACCGAAATGTAATAATCTTTAGTCTACATGAAATGATAGTGTAGATTCTAGAGATAATTATATTAATTCGCACAAACAACAATGCGAATTAATACGATTATTTTGGGATTATTTGAATTAATTATTGGATTGTTATTGATTGTTGTTATTGCTTGTTTATTTACTTTGACACCATCTCAGTTATCACACTCCAAGTTCCCTTTATTATGTTTGATCTTGAATTGAATTTGGAATCGGGTTGAAATGATATATACCCAAATGAATCTGACCTAGGATAGAGAATTAAATTAAATCTGATTGGTCAATAATTTGAAATAATGATTTTATTCGAGCAAAGAATAAGTTTTGAAATGAAGTTGGCATTTGAATTTTATAAAAGAAAAATGTAAAGATTGAAATCTGAAACAAATATTAACGTAGTAATCGATGAAAGAACGTTGTTTGAAATTTAATTATTTAATAATTAAATTTGGAATTGTTAATAAATAATTTGAAATTAGTAATAATTGAGTTTTGAAATTATTAAGTTTGGAATCATTTAATAATTAAATTTGAAATTATAATTAAGTTGAAATTATTAAGTTGAATTTATAATTAAGTTGAAATTATTAAGTTAAATTTATAATTAAGTTGAAATGATTTGATGATTAAGTTTGAATTCATAATTAAGTGAAATGATTTAATAATTAAGTTTGAATTTATAATCAAGATGTAATTATTAAGTTTTGAAATTATTAATAATTAAGATTGAAATTATTTAATAATTTAATAAGATTTAAATTATTTGATAGTTGAAAATTTTTGAATTCTTTGATAAGAGAAAATAGAACTTTTGAATAAGTGGATTTGAACTTCGTTAATAAATGAAACTGAATTTCTTATTTATTAAAGTTTTAGAAAAATTATTTAAGTAAGTTAATAAGTGAAATTGAAACTTCTCGATTATGTGAAATTTAGATCTTTATTACTTGAGTTTGAAATTTGTAACGATGTCAATAAATAAGTGAAAATTGAACTTCTTTAACAATAAATAAAATGTGATTTATTGAAACGAATGAGATTTATTGAAATTAACGTAAGAATTGTAATTTAAAGAATTGATTTGACGAATTTAATTTATTTCAATTTGGAGTGTTGATATAATGAAGTTGAACGTAAGTAATTGATTTAAATGAATTGGAATTTAAATAGAAGTTGTTTGAAGGATAAATTTACTTAGCAAATATTGAATGAAATCGATAAATGAATTAAATTGATTTGAATGAAAATTAAACCATTTTAAATGATTTCAGAATGAAACTTATATACGAACTTGAATCAATATTTAAATTGTTTAAATAGAAGTGGAAATTGAATTGTAAGATATTGAAATGGATATTTGAAAGTTTGTAATGAGAATTTTGGAAATTGATAGTGAAAGACAATTGAAATGTTGATTTATAAATTCTAATTGAAATTGAAATTGATTTGGTTTGAAATTTATTAAACGACCAATCGGTGTAATAATTACGGAAGTTATTAAAGAAACCGGAATCGGTTATGGATATACTCTCTATCTAAACCGAAAACCACTTTAATAACTATACGCGGAGTGATGATCCAGAATGAAGTGGTTGGAATGATGTACGTAGTGACTGAAGAAAGAGAACGATAATGGATAGTCTTGACACCTGTGTCAAATTGGAAATGACTAAAATCAGGAGCCGTGCCGGGCCAAATGGGGTTAGCCACCTCGACCGAACACATTTCTTCGTAACTATTACTCATTACTTGCTGTTGATTGGTGCACCCTCGGAATTTCAGGAGTGTTGTTTCGCGGTGTTGCGATCGTTGTGGCGATGCGTTCTCACTAGTCCGGATCAGGCGAACGGTAGTTTCACTACCTTGGGTATTGCCTCATGTGCCTTGTCATACTTGTATCCCTATATACGCGACCACTACGAATTTGTTTTGTGTTATACCGATGGAGTACTCCCTGATATCCCACTAGTTTACGGTGGAGTTTACAGTGCTGTATAGACTATGATGCTTATATAAATGTGTTAAGGGGGATAATGGTAACGCCTTAACACTATTTTGATATTTATATTACCGATAGACATTATCTATTTAGCGTATAATACTACATAGTAGATAGTTTAACGGATCCTTAGAGGATGGTTATTCCAACGTCCTCTGAGTTATTATATTTCAATTGTTATTTCACTTGAGTTGGATTTATTGATATAAGAATATTAATCCTGACTCGAGTGTTTTGTGTTTGCTTTACGCTCGGGTCAGACTGAGTGGTTCAGCTTTCGAGACTCACCTTTGGAGTTGGAGCTTTGCTTGAAGATCCAGCCATCTTTTCTGCTTCCAGTATTCGATGATTCCAGTGATGTATTTTGATTTGTATTTGATGTATCGTGTTACTCTTCTGCTGTAAACTCTGATGTATCTTATATATTTATATAGTAGCTTCATGAACTACTATCTCTTTTACTTCCGCTGCATATTATTACTCTGTGTCTGTGATGCTGTAATTATTATTTACTGTATATCTGAATTTTGCCAAATTTAAATTAACAATTCGGTATTTTGAATTATCCAAGTCCGACATGTGCGGATGCGAATAGTACAAAATAGCGGGTCGTTACTACTTCGAGTTTAAAACCCATGTACTCCGAGACAAAACACGAACTACCCGAATGAAGCTTCGAGTCAACAACCCTGCACAACCCAACAAGTTCATTAGAACTTACAAAATGCACGGTGCATATGCACCGGCGCTCAGGCCATCTCCAGCCACTCTATTCCTCTTCACCAAGTTGCCGACCCACCTCAGACAGGATTGCGACCACCAGAATCTCCACCGCTGCTCGAAATCAAATTCGAGATAGCCAACCCAACCTGAAACATCGACACTGCAAACCTTCCCAAGCCTGTCAACACTTCACAAACCCTCCTCCGACCATCATCATCACCGCGACTCCGGCCATAGCTCCGTCTACATTCTCTCTGCAACTTCTTAAAATCCTACCTCACTCGATGCATCACAGAAATCAAGAAGCTACCAAATCTTCGACCACTTCAAACTAGGGCTTGAAACCTGGAAATCATGATTACCATCTCCTCCCCTCTCTGATCACCTATTGCCCAATTTTCCTTCACACCCTAATCAATCTTCCACCTCCAGGAAGAATAACAACTTCCAAAATCCACTAGATAATCAAACTAACCCAAAAACCCCAATTCTGTTCAAAACAGAAATGCCTCCAACTGTTTATTTTAAAATGAAATATTTGTATTTAAAATTCCTGATTTCAAACATGTATTCTAGTTATAAACTTGATTTAGTAATTCCAGATGATTGATATTTGTTTTATCATTTATTATTACTGATAAAATGGATTTTTCAGAGGCTACAGATTTTAATTAAACTAAACTATAATTTATAAACCTAAATCTATACTAATCAATACTTTTTGTTTGCATTACAATTCCTAATAGAGATCAATCCAAGTGATAAAGGTTTTCAAATAAAAATTTTGTTTAGAACAGAACATGCATACATATAACTGGCTTCATAAACATATATGTTTATATATGTATACACACAGAATATTTATCTCTATGCAATCATACAAGCATACATATCCTCATTTATTCACATGCATCAGATAAATTTGAGGTCTCTTTCAAATTGTGAAATTATTCATTTTAAAATGAAGACACTGCAGTCTTCTCTTTAACAGTTTTTTTTTTGTAAAAAATTTCTTCAAGACAGTTGCATTGGAATCCTGAGTTCTAATTCATGCTTAAGCATTAATTTTTAAAAAATAAAAACTGCTTTTAAGATAAAGAAGTTTACACACTTATTAACTGAAGATGCAGAGCACAAATTCCAGAGATGCAATTGCATTATTCCTGGAACCTGCATATTGAACTTGCTTGCAGAAATCTGGGCTTGCATTAGCTAGTTGATTTTAACTTGTATTTTGATTGTCGAGTTTCTTCCAGATTTGATTACTAAAATATTGCATGAAAATCCACCTTCATATGCTCAGATTTGAAGATTGAAATTGATCTCAAATTGATTTTGAAGATAGGAGCAGGTTTTTAAACATGCATTGAATTTGGGTTTTGTAGATTTGTTTTTGAATTTTTTTTAAATTTTCTTTAAATCTGATTTTCAGATTCAATTGAAGATGATTGTTTGAACAAAAATGCATTGTTACATTTTCTTATCCAAAATAATAAATCTCAAAAATAAATAACATGCCACTTGTTATATTAGGATGTAGATAAATTTACAAGTGTCTTCATTATGTATTAAGAGTTTAACACATATGTAACTTAATATTAAAAGAGATTTTTTTAATTTATGCATTTCTTTTTATATTAATATGAGTTTTAAATGTTTTTATTTAATTATATATGTTTTCTTTTCATTTTTATACTTATAAACAAATTCTATCTTTCATGTGTAAATTTTTAAAGAAAGTATGCAACCCTTTTTATCAATTCTTATTCACAATATATAGGTATCCGTACTTTTCCAAATTTCCAAATATCCTATTAACCAGGGTATATATAAATATATAATCACACACTTAAATACTTGTATAAGTATATATATTTGAAATCTTCACATTATAAAATTTACATATATCTTTATATATTTATATGTATTATTCATTTATCTAGAGATCAAATCATTTATTATAGTCTACTATATTTATATCTAGATATTTATCAAAATTTAATCTGTTTAATATAGAAATCAGTATTTTAAATTAATTATATCCTGTTAATTATCAATTAACAGATGATCAAAGAGCGGGTTATTACATTCCTCCCCTCTTAAAATCTTTTCGTCCTCGAAAAGAAACGAAAGCAGAATTTATTAAGTATTTAAAACCCAGTTAAAATATTCTTTGGTCAATTTTCAAACATCTTTAAAATCTATATAATATTGCCAAAATAGTTTTTATAAAAATACTTTTATAACTTGATGTCTCAATAAGCCTATCCTCGTTTATATAGAAATTCGGTCATACGTTGATCAGGCGTAAGACCGAAAATCTATAAATACTTAGCAGACTCATTTTCAACATCCAGTGAAAATATTTAGAAAACAATTTTATTGAAAATATAGAAAACATTTTTTGAAAATAGAGGATATATCTTTGGTGAGAATGCTCTGGAAATCATCACCCCCATCCATGGTCGCAGTTAACCCGATGGTTACGCTGTCGTCCCGACAAAATCCATAGATAACTGTAGGCCTCCGCGCCCCTCGATTACACCATGGAACCGGCTACAGATCGCAGCTACAACTGGGGTTATGTTGCTATCACGGTAAAAACCCATATAACTGTAGGCATCAACGCCCTCGAATTTCGCTGCCAAAAGAATGAAACTTCTCCACTCCACTTGACCATAGATCGCAGTCTACCGATGTTGCGTTGCCTTCCCGGCAAAATCAAGTGTAGACCGTTGGCACTCATCCTCCATACGATTTTCGCTATGGTCCCCACAGTAGATCGCAGTGACATCGAGTTACATTGTCGTCATAGCATAACCCAAATGCCCCTGTAGGCATCAGCGCCCTCGACTTTCGCTACCCAATAATCCCCAGGAACTAGTTTGTCCGGACTCCTCACAGGATCAACTTTAGAACCCCCCTTGGGGCTCAAGGCAGCACCACCCGGTGGTACTCCTGAGAAGTCCATTCCAAGGGAGCGCCTTTTTCCCCAGAGCATCATCAAAACATTTTATACTATACATATATAGTGTCTTTAAATCATACACCTAGTATGATCTCATACAAAGCTCCTTTGCACAAAATCGATTATTCCAAAATCGATAATTCTCAAACTAGGCTTTTCAAATTCTCATATTGATTTTACCCAAAAATCAAAAGCCTTTCCAAATCCAAAGGTTCCCAAAACCTTTTCCAAAATCCTCATATGATCCTTTATATATATAGATAGATATAAAATCCTTGATAAAAATCTTTGGATCATTTTAAACTTGTATAAAATCCTTTTATACTTCAAACACTTTCAAATTCCTTTCCTTCTGGCAAAAGATTCAACAAGGGGAGTTTCATTTTATAAAACAAAGATTTTTAACTTTGTTTACTTAAAATCAAATATTCAAATTTGATTATTTCTTTCAATATCATATTCATTCAAATCCGTACGATGTACACATATCATCCGTACGCTATACCAATCTGATCGCTCACTCGATCACAAAATTTCACTTCCGAACTAGTATCGTCCACCCGACTTCCTGGTGCGGACTCAGATCTGGTTTCTTGATCAGCAACCGTCATTCTCCTTGCATAGTCATAACTATGATAGAGAATATCCAGAACCAATCAACAATCCATATCCAGGTTCGCCGTCAAAAAACGAGTGAAAAATCCCACTCGGATCGATAAAACTATCTCGAAACTCTGTGCTCGAATCTGGATCACATTACTATGCGAATAGAATAACATACGTACATCCTACGTTTTTATCTTTATTGGTTATTAGCCAAATTAATTCCATTTCTATTCACATTCACTTTGATTTTCATTCACTTACTCACAATTGCTTTAATCTATTTGGATTACCACCTCTATTCTTATCTTGATTGGGTAATTAATCAATAACAGTTTGAACTCCGTCCAGTTTAAGTTTAGAAAATAACTTGAAAAGTTAAAGAAATAGATACGTAGTTGAAAAATAATTACCAGTTTGTAAAATAGCTGTAAAATAGTTTAGTAATTGTAAATTAATTGGAAAATCGTTAAATAGGCATAGAAATTTTAAATAATTGCAAAATAACTATAAAATAGTAATTAGTAGTTGAAAATAGTAATTAGTTTATAAAATAGTTAGAAAATTGTTAAACAGTTTCAAAAATAATTGTAAAACAAGTATAAGATATTTTGGCTTTTAAAAGAAAGGTTGTATATATAATAAATAGCTTTTGGAAAAATAGGTTTATATTAAAACAGTTTATATTTAAAAATAGTCTAGAGTCAAAACTGTTCATTTCCCAATCTCCATTCTCATTAATTCAATTTTAAATTTCCTCTATCATTTAAATTGACCCAATCCAATTTAAATAACTTCAATTTCCATTGAATTTGATTTATTCCCAATTCAAGCTGAATTAATTCTCAATTCCTTTTCAAATTTAAATCAAATTCCATTTGATTTTAAACATATTCAGCTTTAATTACAATCCCAAGTTATTTCAATCACTTTGGACTAATGTCCATTCAATTGAACCTACTTCAATTCCAATCTGTTTCAACTCCTGTTGAATTAATCCTAATTTCAAATTCCATTTCCAAATCAAGTTGAATTATTCTTGATTTCCTCCCAAATTTAATTCAAATTCCATTTGAATTTAAAACCATTCAACATTAATTATAATTCCAAATTATTCCAATAAATTTAGACTAATTTCAAATTGAACCACTTTAATTCAAATTGATTCAAATTAATCTAATTCACAATTTAAAGATTATTAATAACAATAGGATGATATCATCCAATTCGTCTTAAAACATCCATCAATTTCCAATTTTCAGATCTCAAACCCATTTTGAGATCACACAAACTCCCAATTTCAAATTAACCATTTAACTTCCCAAATTAAATTCCAATTTCATCTTGAAATTTCCAAATCAGGTTGATCATTCGAACTTATTTAACTCTTCCCAAGTTAAACTCAATTCACTTAATCCAATCAACCTTACCCAATTTGAACTTCCTTTTCAAATTTTAAACTTCACATAAATAATCTTCCCACTTATTAAGTTCAAAATCTTATCACTTTGGGTATCATATCTTATCCCAAATTTAAAACTCAACATTTAGAGTTTATTTCAAACCATATTTGATATTATGTATATCCACATATATACATATTAACTTCTTTTACATACCAAGTTATACCTTAAAATTTTAAACCACCTTTGGTTTTTAATTTAAACAAATTCTTTTAAAATTTCAAACAACCCTTGTTTGAAATAGGACCCCTTCATTTGAATATATTAAATAACATCTCTTATTTTAAAATTCCAAAATAGTTTGAATAATATCATCCCCTTTAACATTTTGAAATCAATTCAAATGTTTTATTATTTCTTTAAATTAATTCCGTCATTAATTAATTCTAATTAATCATATTCGGTAATCAACTTACTTCTTAATTACCTTCATTAAGTACTTGTCCCTTAAATTACTTACCTCTAGTTACTTCATCATTTCCAATTATAATCCATTAATTAATCTCATTAAATAAGGTTTAAATAATTACATAAATTAATTGATTATCCTTATCCTGAAACCTTTCCCAAATTCAAGATTTGATTTCAGTTTGGTTGTATTTCTATTACTTCTTAATTTAATTCAATAATTTAACAACCAATTCCTTTACTATTTGTTAGAAAAATATATTGCTTCATATATCAGAATATAATCTTATATAAAACTATTTAAATTCTTTATATAAGAAAATAACAAGTACGCTCTCTTATATATATATACACTCAACTCATTCTAGGGTATCACTTACCCTATCCTTAATGAGTAATCCCACCAGAGCCAAGGTTCTCGCTTAACCTTCTGCTCAGATACCAAATGTAACAGCCCGGAAATTTCATCCCGAAAATTCCAAATAGTTAGAGAAAGAAGAAAAAGAGATAGAAGAAGAACATAAAAGAAACACACAAATCTCACATTCGCAGCGGATAAAATATAATATCAATAATAATAGTTATACCAAAGAAAACTGTATCTATCAATATACATCGATATATCAGAGTTACAACAATTTTTATACAACATTGGATTGATACAATTTAACATGTCTCAAATATATACAATATTATAGTGAAACTCTCCATTCGTCTCTGCCATCCAGCTCGCCTCCTGAACTCCAGAACGTCCTTACTTGAAAATCTGTAATACTCGGTCTGACCCGAGCATTACATCAAAGTAACACCCGGGTCAGGCTGGAAACCAGCGTGAGTAAACTCATCTAACATGGAGTACAAGAGCATACAACATATATAAACCCCGGTAACCTATATCAATTTACAACTTCATAAGTTGTTATAGACATCATTTATCTCACACATCAATTTCTAAGTGTCAATAACTTAGATTTAAATGGTCCAATTCTCTTAAGTCATTCCACTTCAAACTATTAGTTTCACATTTCAAATTATAAGAATCGAAGTGGTTTCGGGTATTTACTAATACCCGACTTCGGTCTCTTCGAAACCATTGTAAACTTAACTTAGATTGTTCAAGTGAAATACAATTCTACTTTTAATACAGGATGTCATAGTAATTCATCATCAATAGATAACCTCATCTTCACAGTTTAAATCAAACATATCCTATCACATAGCATCACAAACCACATATTAGGAATAACAATTAATCAAAGGCTTCCAACATCATTCTATTCATCCTTTAATTACATTTAAGTAATTAACCCTTGATTTATTTCACACATTAATTATCCTTAACTCAATACGGTAATTAACCTTTAATTAATTATTAATTAATTACTAACCATAAT
Source organism: Allium cepa (assembly GCA_030765085.1). Lineage (NCBI taxonomy): Eukaryota > Viridiplantae > Streptophyta > Magnoliopsida > Asparagales > Amaryllidaceae > Allium > Allium cepa. The sequence continues at coordinate 719,625,776 of CM060935.1, read as the reverse complement.
TATTAATCACTCTTGATTAATAACAACAGTAATTAACTTCCCTTAATTACTTCATTAATAAATTACTCCTTAATTTATTATCTCAATTAATCCCTTGATTAATTACATTCAGTAATTAACTACCCTTAATTACTCATTAACAAATTAATTATTCCATAATTAATTATCTTCATTTATTAATCCCTTGCTTAATTATAAAAGTAATTACCCAAATTACTTCATTAAAAATCATCTCTCGCTAATTACATTTCAGCAATTATCATTTATTACTTCTCAAGTATCATGCTCTATTAATTACATTAAGTAATTACTCTTATTAACCATCAAATGATTTACTTAAATTAATTAAACTAAATTAATTAACTTAATTAATCTCATTATCATAATTAATTACACTAAGTAATTAATCTCTTAATTACTTTTATCAAGTAATTATACTTAACAAATTACAATTGATTATCTTCAATTAATTAATCTAGTTAATTATCAAAATTAATCATATTAATTAATTACTTAATTATCCTTAGATAATTATCTTTATTAATTAACAAAATTTTCTTTAATTACTTAAGAAATTTATCTTAGATTAATTATCATTAATCAACTCTAATTAAAAATCAATCTAAATCATTATTTAAAAACAATTAAATAAGTAAATTCCTTAATTATCTTAATTATTTCCAAAATAATTCATTTACTTATTAATGACTTCATTAACATTCAAATGTATTTAAAACAATACATTTCTAAATTAAATTTAAATTCCATTTTGAATTTTAAGATTTCAAATGTTTAACCATTTAAACATTTATCCAAATTTTAAATAAACTTATAATTCTTAAATAGAAATAAATGTTAGAGAACATTCATTACTAAAATATATAAGAAAAGTTTAAAAACCAAATTACTTAATTTAAGAAATCAAGCCTCTAAAATAAATTGATCATTTTGCTTTTTAAAATAAAGTTAAACACACTTCATATCTTTTTATTCAAATATTTAAGAAAAGAATTTTTATCCAGTTTAAACTTATTTGAAAACAAATTCATTTTTAAATTCTACTTAAAAACATATGAACCTGTCCATTTTTTTAAATTTGCAAAAACTGTTTTGAATTCAAATCTGGTTTTCAAAGTAAACCTGAAAACCATATTTAACTTGATTTCAAAACTCAATTTAAATCTTGCTTAAAATTTAAAATTTCATTTTTTTTAAAAACTTTGAATTCAAAATTTCATTTGAATTCAAATTCAACTTACACTTGAATCAAATTCCTGCTCTACAATTTGAATTCATTCAAATTTATAAAAAACTGCATATAAACAGTTTTAATGACCTGGAACCAAACTACCCGAGACCTCCCTATCTCTACTTCGAGTTTAAAACCCATGTACTCCGAGACAAAACACGAACTACCCGAATGAAGCTTCGAGTCAACAACCCTGCACAACCCAACAAGTTCATCAGAACTTACAAAATGCACGGTGCATATGCACCGGCGCTCAGGCCATCTCCAACCACTCTATTCCTCTTCACCAAGTTGCCGACCCACCTCAGACAGGATTGCGACCACCAGAATCTCCACCGCAGCTCGAAATCAAATTCGAGATAGCCAACCCAACCTGAAACATCGACACTGCAAACCTTCCCAAGCCTGTCAACACTTCACAAACCCTCCTCCGACCATCATCATCACCGCGACTCCGGCCATAGCTCCATCTACATTCTCTCTGCAACTTCCCAAAATCCTACCTCACTCGATGCATCACAGAAATCAAGAAGCTACCAAATCTTTGACCACTTCAAACTAGGGCTTGAAACCTGGAAATCATGATTACCATCTCCTCCCCTCTCTGATCACCTATTGCCCAATTTTCCTTCACTCCCCAATCAATCTTTCACCTCCAGGAAGAATAACAACTTCCAAAATCCACTAGATAATCAAACTAACCCAAAACCCCAATTCTGTTCAAAACAGAAATGCCTCCAACTGTTTATTTTAAAATGCAATATTTGTTTTTAAAATTCCTGATTTCAAACATGTATTCTAGTTGTAAACTTGATTTAGTAATTCCAGATGATTGATATTTGTTTTATCATTTACTATGACTGATAAAATGGATTTTTCAGAGGCTACAGATTTTAATTAAACTAAATTATAATTTATAAACCTAAATCTATACTAATCAATACTTTTTGTTTGCCTTACAATTCCTAACAGAGATCAATCCAAGTGATAAAGGTTTTCAAATAAAAATTTTGTTTAGAACAGAATAGGCATACATATAACTGGCTTCACAAACATATATGTTTATATATGTATACACACAGAATATTTATCTCTATGCAACCATAAAAGCATACATATCCTCATTTATTCACATGCATCAGATAAATTTGAGGTCTTTTTCAAATTGTGAAATTATTCATTTTAAAATGAAGACACTGCTGTCTTCTCTTTAACAGTATTTTTTTAAAAAAAATTCTTCAAGACAGTTGCATTAGAATCTTGAGTTCTAATTCATGCTTAAGCATTAATTTTTAAAAAATAAAAACTGTTTTTAAGATAAAGAAGTTTACTCACTTATTAATTGAAGATGCAGAGCACAAATTCCAGAGATGAAATTGCATTATTCCTGGAACCTGCATATTGAACTTGCATGTAGAAATCTGGGCTTGCATTAGCTAGTTGCGGTTGATTTTAACTTGTATTTTGATTGTTGAGTTTCTTCCAGATTTGATTACTGAAATATTGCATGCAGATCCACCTTCATATGCTCAGATTTAAAGATTGAAATTGATCTCAAATTGATGTTGAAGATAGGACCAGATTTTTAAACATGCATTGAATTTGGGTTTTGTAGATTTGTTTTTGAATTTAGTTTTTTTTTTTAATTTTCTTCAAATCTGATTTTCAGATTCAATTGAAGATGATTGTTTGAACAAAAATGCGTTGTTACATTTTCTTATCCAAAATAATAAATCTCAAAAATAAATAACATGCCACTTGTTATATTAGGATGTAGATAAATTTACAAGTGTCTTCGTTATGTATTAAGAGTTTAACACATATGTAATTTAATATTAAAAGAGATTTCTTTAATTTATGCATTTCTTTTTATATTAATATGAGTTTTAAATGTTTTTATTTAATTATATATGTTTTCTTTTCATTTTTATACTTATAAACAAATTCTATCTTTCATGTGTAAATTTTTAAAGAAAGTATGCAACCCTTTTTATCAATTCTTGTTCACAATATATAGGTATCCGTACTTTTTTAAATTTCCAAATATCCTATTAACCAAGGTATATATAAATATGTAATCACACACTTAAATACTTGTACAAGTATATAAATTTAAAATCTTCACATTATAAAATTTACATATATCTTTATATATTTATATGTATTATTCATTTATCTAGAGATCAAATCATTTATTATAGTCTCCTATATTTATATCTAGATATTTATCAAAATTTAATCTGTTTAATATACAAATCGGTATTTTAAATTAATTATATCCTGTTAATTATCAATTAACAGATGATCAAAAAGCGGGTTATTACAAAAAATATTTAAATTTTCTTTAATAAACTTATTTTATTAAATCCTAATTAAATACAACCAACTTTGAATTCAATCATTTCCAAAATATTATTCCAAAATAGTCCCATTTTATTTTAGTAAACAACATTTATTTAAACTTAATCAAATCAATCCTTATTTTTCCAAAATATTCATTCCAGAATATTCAAATTACTCAACATTATTAACGAACGCCTTATATCCAAATTGTGTAACTTAATTCACAAGGAATTCGTTTCAGTATTTCCAAATTTCCTATTACCCAATCTAGATTTCCAAAGGAAGATTCAGAATAGATTAATGGATAATAGTAAATGTTCAGGGATAGGCGAGCATGATTAATCAAATCCCAGATGATAATGGTAGAATACTATCACTCTTAACAATCAAGCACAACAAAAAATAACTATATTGATCTTCTATGAAAATTATTCATTTACATATATAAAATATATTTCCAGGTAAAATTATTCCATTTACCCATTTTAAAACAATACTATGTCACTTGGTCTTGTTCGAGTGTTTAGAAAATCCCTATCGATAACGTTGGCCAAACGCACCAACCGGAATTCTTAAGCCACTCAACAGATCAAATAACACAATATAAAATAATCTTGTAAAAATAACAAATATGCGCTCTTATATATATGCACCCAAACTCATTCTAGGGTGCTACTGACCCTATCTCTAATAAGTTGCCCTACCAAGGCCAAGTTTCTCGCTTAACCTTCAGCTCTGATACCACGTTATAAAGACCAACTATTCCATACAATTTAAACTAACAATAAACCACACATGTTCAACCCAAATAGAAAGGAAAGGCGGATAGTTAGGGAAAAGAAAGAAGATAAGAAGAAATTAATACAAACATAAAATCTCACAGTGGAATGAATGGTCTATAATATATAACAATCTTAACACAAAGAGAAAACTGTAATATATGTATATACAGACATCAATCAGAGTATACTAACATATTCAGCATGGACAGTTATAATGACCTGTCGTTACAATTGCTGAATAATATACAATAATGTGAGCAACAGAAATATAATCATCTATGTGAATACGTCTCTGACCTCATGCTCCTCTCCTGAAGCTCCTAAATGTCCATCTAAACCTAGAAATATACTCGGTCTGACCCAAGCACTATACAAAAAACCACGCCTGGGTCAGTCTGGTAAAACCATCGTGAGAACACAATCAAATGGATTCTTAAAGTTTAAATAACTTTTCAAACAAAGGTATCGCGTAAGACCACACCCCACAAAAACATGGATGGGATTTTACCTTACAATAATCAAAACCTTTATATCAGAAAATCCAGTGATATAATAATAATGTCGAAGGATGAAAATAATAATAATCAAATAGCTACGATGCTTGTGAGTGTACATCACAACAATACTAGGTATAAAATCAAAAACTCGATAAGGGTCGCTCGGTAATTGTGTAGGATTTCCACAGAGATGCCCTTAGTACTTCGAGAACGGTCCTTCTGCATAAGGATTAGAATTATCCTTTCAAAGCATCATACCCGTCTAGCCGGGGTACTATAGGAAAAACATAATTGGTCTTTCTAAGATCGAGTGCATCGCTCTGTCATGCCAAAAACAACTTAAGGTATCGGTATTGCTAGAAAAAGAAGCCGATTACACCCTATGGGTTTGTCAACCCTACTGATCACGCCCTTATATTTGGTTTTAGTCATCCCCGCTAACGAGGCTACATCTGGCGTTCCAACTTATGCACCGCCACCAAATAAATCATAGAATGTCACATAGATTCCAATACCACAACAGGTCTCGGAATCACATTAGATTCCCACGTCTCAGTTATATCCTGGAATCACACCTGATTTCCATACCCCACATGTTTTGGAATCACACATGGATCCTAACATCTCAAAATATCATGAGTCTCCTCCATAGAACCGTCTACGGTTTTCGGAGTGGTTATGGGTTCAAGTCATCTCTTATGAGTACACTCTTCCATTTCCTGGTGCTCCACAAACCAAACTTAAATTTCTAGAATGCTCAATACTGATTCTTTAGGAAGTAATCAAACAATACATAAGATCGGGGATTACCCCCTAATTGTTCAAGTGCACGGATCTCCTTATCATTTATCCTGGAAGAACGAAATGAGTTTATACATACAGTATAACACCATTGATGGTAACTGTTCTATATAATCCTTGTGTTTCTCCTAAATATTTCAGTAGTTAACATACTTCGGTGTTAAGTAGGGAATATTTCTATAACACCAAAATTAAGAAGAATTATATATTTAGGCAAATATCCGATAGTCGGTTATTTAGCTATCAAATAAACAGATATTCAACCAAAAATTACATTTCCCACTAAAATCACTAAGCATCATTTAATTCAATTATGATTAATTGAATCCCTTTGTCAAAACAGTCATACACTTATCTTACTTGCATAAGTATATTCACAAATTATTTCTTTCAAAAATATTTGAAAACTTTTTAAAATAAATACAGATGCACCATGCTTTATCAACCATGGATCGTAGTTCAATGATTACGTCTATATCCCAGAGAAATCCAAACTTAATTGCAAACAATCTCTGCCTCTCGAATTACGCCATGAGATCAATCATAGATTGCACTTTGCACAAAGGTTACGTTGATATCCCAGCGAAAACATAACAACTGTAGGCAATCTCGACCCTTTCGAATTACGCTATGAAAACCAACCTTTCTTTCCGAAAATCCCTTTATTTTATAAATATTTCAAATATATTTTTAAAACTTCTTTATAAATTTCAAAGTTAATTTTAGAAAAATATTTTTATAAGTCTCAAACCATATATAAAACTTCACTTTATAGTCATTAAACCATTTATAACCCTCTTTCTAAAATCATTCAAAACCAAACTCCTTTTTACAATATCCATATCACTTATAAACTCTTTCAATTTCCAAGTTCTCATTCCAATTTATAAATCTTCCTTTATAAATTCTTTTTATATAACATCCCTTTTGTAAATATACTTTATTTAATAAAGTTACTTTGATAAACAATCGTTTATTTAGAACACTTTTAAACAACCAAGTTATTACATTAAACCTTCTTCATTTAGCTAACTTTAAACCTTATTCAAACAATAACATAAAATATCTTTAATAAAATAATTAGTTAACTCAACCCCATTAACTAACTTAAGTAATAAAAGATTAAAACAATTTAAATAAAGAATTAAATAACTTTAAAGAATAATATGAATAAAATAATTAACTTTAAAATCATTAATAAAACAATTATTAATTATCTTTTAAAAAAAATTATAATTATCTTTAACAACCTTGTTAATAAATAAAAATTGTTCTTCAGTAACTTTGATTCAAAAATCAACTGTGGAAAGAGGCGTAGCAACTTAATGGGACTTAATCGAGTCACCATAAATTCCATTAATTATCCACGTTGTAATCCAAGTATTACATAAAATCATATATGTAAATTAAATTCATAATTAACAAGCAATTGTTTGTACGACACGTATTCAATACTAGTCCATTGGAATGTAATTAAGTGTCCAAATTTAACTTATCTAATAAATGGGATTTATTTTCAAAATGGGGTTTATTTTTGCTAAATAAATTTCCAAATTTAGCTTATCCAATTAATAATAGCACGGTGATTTATTCTGCTAAACATGAATCGAATAAATTTAATTAGCATAATGGTATTTTATTATGCTAAATAGATGTCCAGATTTCACATTTAATTCAATTAAACTCAACAGTATTTTATTTGGTAGAATAAACATTAATAATTAAAGTATAAATTTCAACGACGTTATTATTTAAAATAACAGAATTAAATTCTGTCCATTTTCATATGCCATAAACTAATAGTCGTCCAAAATAATTAATAACTTATACTAACATATTGTACTCGCCGGTACGAATACAATGCAAAGATCGGTGTGCAAAACTGATACGATATGAGCAAGTTATTAAATTTTGAAACTAACACATTATTATGTAACCTAATAGCATTGTGTTCCAAAAAGTTCTCATCCAAAGCCAAGTGGGCCAATGTCCAAGGCCCAACAGCCTGCATGCCAACTGTCCACGCAACGGATTGAAGCCCCTCTTCCTCAAAATGAAATAGAACATATTAAAGGGGACTAAAATGCAAAAAGGCTTGTAATGAGCAGTAGCATCAACTTCCATTCCTCCAATTTCCATTTCTTGCCTGCGCACGTCCATCCTCTTCCCTGCTATCGCCTGTGAACACCGCATGCACTTCCCTCTCTTACACGCAAGTATCCCTTCATGTGCCTACAGCCATACATGTGCTACATGCATACAAATACACCTCAACAATAGCTTCCTCTTCAGATCCAACATTCCCTCTACCTGCATGCAGCAGTCTTGCATACGCACACACCTTCTCACCTGCATAGCCAAGTAACACTCACACACAACACTCATATACAAACGTCTGAACATGCTTCCACTCTCATAGAGTTTTAGTACTTAAAACAGTGACCAAGTGTACCTTAAGATTAGCATAGTGCTTCGACCATCGTCACCTAATTAGGCTGGTCATAGTCTTCAGCTAGAACACAATGCAAAGCAACATGATTTTCAAATGCCTTGGCTGCTTCATGGAGGCTACGCTCAAGACATCAGAGTCTATCTCGCCACCAAACATTCGATCCAATTTTTAACAAAATTAAATGCTTTAATGTGAAGCACTGCTGACTTTAACAAAATGAAAAGGGTGCTAGCTGCCTCAAATCAGTTGGAATCAAACTTCATCCAAGGTTTGTGTGGATGAATATCGAAGCGGTTTAGATATATGGGGAGTATTACCTGGGTAAGTTTTCAAGGGGAAGTGGGAAGTAGCTGTAAGAGAGTGGTGATGGACGCGATTGTAAATGTGATTTCCTGTACAACGAGGATGTACACGCGCGCGCGCACATATATATATTGAAAAGAAAATGTTTTTTTAATAATAACAATCAGAACCATACAATAGCAGTATTCATCTTTTTAAAAAACCTCACCATTGTAGTGAAGAAAAAGAGCACGACATCCTTCATATCACAAAATCTAGTAAAAAAACCAAACCAAACTAGGACCTAACAAAACAAAATAAAAATAGAAAAAAAAGCAACCGGCCTATGAAAAAGGCTAATGATGATTACACCACCGCTTTCGAATATCAAGCCGCCGCCTTCACTATCCATTGTCAGCTAAATCAATCCCCCATTTTTGAAAAAGATGGCGATCGTTAAATGAAAGATTGCAGCACCGAAATCATCTTCTAAGTTTAAGGCGGACATCTAATTCGATAAGATTGTTTCTTTGATCCCCAGAGCAGCTCTTACCTTCAAATCTATGTCGACATCTCTTCAACCATATGTGGTGCGTGGTGGTTGCTGCCGCGACACATTCAAGGTGCAGATCACTTGATTTGTGAGCGAAGCTTCGCCGTAATGTCAGGATTTGTTGTCTCAAAGAATATTGCACCTGGGGACGAAGCTCCAGTCTATGCAGCAAGCATTTCTAAAGATAAGTGCTATATACAAAATCTACGAATATACGTTGATGTGATTCATCCTGATGTTTGCAAATATCACATAGTTTATTGACTGTCATTCCCCACGACAATAAATAATAGAAAGTACGTAACCTCTGAGTATAAGTTATGTACGTAGTTAGGTAAATTTCCCGCGGTCTTGTTAAACCATATAAGTCTAAAAATATCATCTAGTTGAGCATGAATACGAATCTCTTTCCAGACTGCAGCAAAATTAAGTGTTTTCTGACGAACAATAGTCCAATAGTCCTTCTTTTGGTTTGTAGATAATTGGACTTGTTTAATTTGATCAGCCACATCTCTAATCTCTAGCATAATGTTAGGTTGCAGTTGTCCTCCCTGTATTATACTACTGACTGCACAATGATTAGAATGTGATATGAAAAATCTGTCCTAGCAAATTAATCCAACGAGAGATTTGTAGTTGATCCATGGATCATACCACAGGTCCGTATGTTCCCCATCTACAATAAAACGGTTCATAATTTTAGCTACCATATCTCATTGCCGTAAAATAGATTTCATCATACCAGAAAAATTATTATTAATATGCATAATCCCAAAATTTGTCTTCGACATGTATTTCGTTTTCATCCGTCGAGGCCATAAGCAGTTAGAAGTTAACAATTTCCATAATAATTTTATTCTGGTTGTGGAATTGAGATCAGTAAATTTTTGCAGTCCTATTCCCTCTTCCAGTTTGGTTTTACATAAAATATCCCATGATATTTTATGTAACTTGCCTTTCCAGAAAAAATCTGCACACAGGCGATTTATTTTCCAAATAACTGAAGTAGGAAGATAGTAGATAATAATACAATACATAACTATTGAAGTGATTGTACTATGAATCAACTCTGCATGCCCTGCCATCGTTAAAAAGTTGCTGCCCCAACCTTCTAATTTTGCATTAATCCTTTGCAGCAAAGAGGCGCAGTGGGAAGCATGTATATAATCAGTGGACAATGGCACCCCAAGATATTTGAAATGTAAGTCCTTCTCTGTTATGTTTAATATGTGTGTAATTTCAGATTTCCACATAGCACTTTTACTGAAAAATAATTGTGATTTTGCTTGATTAATACGTAAACCAACCGTGTCCTCCATTCTCTTGAAAATATAAATCATATAGTTAGCATTTAATGTAGGTGCCGCTAGAAAAATCATAACGTCATTCACATAAGGTAAGTGAGAGACGACAGGCTGAAATTTATTAGTTGGCTGTAAATACTTTTTTGACATACCCTCTTCCAGTAGTAATGAAAAATAATCCATTGCGACGCAAAACAAATAAGGGGATAAAGGGTCACCCTGTCATAGGCCTCAGTTGGATGTAATAAATCCTTCCGACCTTCCATCAACCATGGTAGAGAATATAGGAGTTGAAATACATTCATATATTAGTTGAACTTAGATGTAAAGGAAAACCATAACACTTAAGCATATAACACATGAATTCACGGTTAAGCATATCATAAGTCTTTTGTAAATCAATTTTAATGCACATTCTTCCTTTACCATCTCTATTGAAATCCCTTACTTGTTCATGAGTAAATAACACATTGTCACCAATATTTTTACCCAGTATGAACGACAATTGATTTTCTACAATTAGAAAAGGTAGAAACCATTTAATTCTATTGCATATGATTTTCGAAAGAATTTTATATATCACATAAGCACATGCAATTGGATGATAATCTGAAATTAATTGTGGCTTATAATTTTTAGGAATCAAAGTAATGAAAGTATGATTAACCCCCTTTGGCAGCTTTGTTGTTTGAAAAGCTTCTGACACAGCTTTGTGCATGTTATCTTTCAGGTCATCCCAATGGAGCTTATAAAATTTGGTGGAGAAACCATCAGGCTCTGGACTCTTAGCATCGTTAATGGTGAAGACAGCCTCTTTGAGTTCTTCCATAGTAATCGGGGAAGTTAAATATTCTTCTCCCATTGCGTTAGCTCTCTTTCTAGTTTCAATATGTGAAAAATTTGAAACTAAGTGTAACAACCCTGTATTGTGTAATTGTTTTAATTGAATTTTTATTTAACTTTATTTTCTTTATTGAATTTAGATAATTTTTGTTATTTTAAAATATAAACTTTGATTTTGATGTGAATTAGAATTCCAAATATGATTAAAAAGAATATTTTTCCAAAAAAAGTGAATTTTGGTTAATAGGGTCAAACTCCGACTTTTAAATTTAAAATTTGAAAGTTTGAAAATTTGAATTTTATGTTTTATTATGAAAATAAATAAAAATTTAAGAATACTGCTTTTCGTTTCATCGAAATCTGATTTATTATGTGAAAGTTATGCCTTTTTAACTATTGTGTGTAATTTGCTGTATTTAAAAAAATTGTTATTTTAAATTGTATAAATAATATTTTATTTCGTCATGTAATGTTCTAATTTATATTTATATGGGTAAAATAACATGTATTTTATATATTTTGGTTTTAAAAACATTTTTGAAAGTGTAATTGACATTTTCCATTGTCAGTTGTATTTTCTTTACAATTTCTAGTTTCCAGTTTCATTTAATTTAGGGAATCCTTTATTTATTTTTCTATTTTCTCAAGATCTTATTTTATTCTCATTTCCACTTTATTTTGTTCCTCATTTATTTATTTATTTGTTTTAAAGTGAAATAGAAATTTTCTAAGGCTAGTGATATTTTATTTGTAAGTTTTAAGTCCTGTTTCCAATTTTAAACAATTTCTTTAGTTCTTTTTCTATTTTCTCTAATTTAATTATTTATTTCATTTTAGAAATAATAAATGAAGTAATTTATTTCAAAATTTTGTTTTAGAATATTTTTAAGATGAAGTTAATTTTCCAAAGTCAATAGTGATTTATTTGTAATTTCTGGACCCTGTTTTTGATTTTTAAGCAATTTCTTTTATTCTTTTTCTATTTTCTTTAAATTTTATTATTTATTTTTATTTTATTTCACTTTGTTTTGGGTTTTAAAATTATTTTCTGAATTATATTTTTTTTATCTGAATTAAAGAAGAAATTTGAAGAGTTTTAAAAGCTTTTGAAACTTAAGTCTTTTCGTCTACAATGTCTCTTCATTTACCATAACTTCCCTCATTTACTTTGGTCGTGCAATTTTTCTCAATTAGCTGTGACTTGCGCTTCTCATTTCTCACGCAAAAACATTTGTTCCTCGCTTCTATTCACGGCTTGGAAAAATTTGGGTAATGGCTTTACTTTCTTCTTCCTTTTCTTCTTATTTTCTTAGTATTTTGCCTAGTTTTCTATGCTTGTTTGGATCGGCCTCTCCTCCATATCCACGACCACAAGCTCCTGTGCCTCTTCCCTGCCATCAACACTACCTATATTCCAGGCCATGACCAAGGCGGAGCCCACCATGGTGACAAAACCCCTCAAAATCCAACCGAAAGCCATAAAAACATGTTGTTTGACCACTACTTGTTCACCACTTCACTTTCTACCACCACACACCCCGCCAGCCTCTGACCAAACCCACACCCCTCTGGCCGAGCCAAACAAGACCATGGCCGTGCCCTCTTTGTTGGCAAAAATCCACACTACATTGCCTAAAACCTTTCACATTCTCATGTTATAACTCCTCACCATGTTCACCACCTTGGCCGTGCATTCCTATGCCAAAACCCAAGCCATGCTTTGAACAAACCCAAGCAAATTTCATCCCTTTGCCGTGCCAAAGAATATAGGAAGCAAGGCAAAAGAAGTTGCATTCAAATCTCTTTTTATTCCAAAGTTATTCCATTTCAAAGTTGCATTGAGTTTATAATTTGTTTGATTTTGTTTTGGGTTGTAATACAAGATCTATAGCTTGGATCTCGCTCTCCACTTGAGTCCGTAGTCTTGTCATCGTGCTTTTGATTTCGTTGTATCATTGGTTTTGTTATCTCCAGCATTTTGAGGTGAGTAAATCTCACATGACATTACATACTTATGCAATTGTGAAACGACAACATTTGAATGTGTAGGATTATAAATGATGTTATAAACACCTGTGATTATTTATGTATGATGTTAAACCTGTTAATTTACATATTATCTCATCTGTTACTGTTATATGTTGTTAGCTGTTCATTTATATCTGTTTATCACAATGCAAGTTTCCTGTAGATTAGGTTCAGTATGGGTTGAAATGATACATACCCGAACGGACTTTAGAATAGGGAAAAATCATTATGGGCTGAAATGATGGGCCTGAACGGTTTTTATTTATTTTGTTTTAACTTGGGATTGCGGGTTTGAAATGATAGAACCCGGATTTTTCTTTTTAAACTGCGGATTGAAATGATATATATCTATATCACTTGACCTAGGTTAGAAAACTATATACAGGCCCGTGGTTATTTTATAAAGTGTTTTGGATATTTTTAAATATTTTTAAATATAAATTTATGAAACTTGATTTAAATAGATTTTTAAATATTTTAAAATAAAGTAATTATGATTTTTCTATGAGTTAAAAATGTAATTAATGAATGGTTAAATTGGATTATTGAAATATAACTTAAGTTTGGAAATTTATAATTTTGGTTAAAGATGATATTTAAGTTATATAAATAAAATGGAAATTTAATTATATTTGGAAAATGGTAAATATGATAATTTGATTTGAATTTGAATTTAAGTGATTATTAAAGTATTATTGATTTTTCTATGAATTTAAATGGTTAAATAAATGAATGCTTAAATGCGAAATTTTAAAAATATAACTTAACTTGGAAACGTGAAATTTGGGTTTTAATTAAAGATTTGAGTTAATTAAATAAATTTGAAATTTAGTTAAATTTCTGAAATGGTAATTTAAAGTTTAAGTACTAAGTTTATTCGTTGAAAGTGATGAAAAGGAAATTATACACTTAAATTTGTTAAGTGAAATTATTGAAAATTTGGAATTTTCTGTAAAGGTTACTTTATAAAATCATAAGTTGAAAGAGTATTTTTAAATGAACATTCTTAAATGTAAAAATATGATTTTTATAATGTTTAAAGGGTTTAGATTGAAGTTTATTATTTGTTGGAAATACACTAAAATCTGAAAAATACTTTTGATAGCATTCAGAAATGCCATGGTTTCTGTAAATGAACTAAAAACCTAATAAAAAGGCTATTACAGCAGTTCTGAAATGCTGTAGTTGCTGAAGTAAACTAAAAGGCTAAAAACTTAATAAAGGCCTATTACAGCAGTTCTGTAAATGCTGTAGTGGTCTGCTGTCTTTGCTGAAATTAATAAAAACCTTTAATTTCGAAACCTGAGCTATTACATTATTTCTGGAAATGCCGTCTTTACTGTTTTAAACTAAATTTCAACTAAAACTGAGTTTTAACAGCAGTTTTTAAATGCTGTCTTTGCTGAAATAAATGTTTTCAAGTATAACTTATAACAGCTTTTTCTAAATGCTGTGAAAGGCTGAAATTTTAAATGTTTATGGTTTTAACTAAGTAAATGAACTCAGAATGGTTTGAAACTTTAGGAATTGAATAATTGATTTAAAAGTATAATAACTCCACTTTTAAATGGTTAAAATGAATTAATTTAATTGGAATATAAACTATTTAAAGGTGATTTGAAAGGATAATTAATGAATGTTATCTTGAATTTAGAAGGTACTCAAAGTTGAATATTTGGATTTGAACTTATATAATAAAGTTTTGAAAGATATGATATTTTGATATTAAAATGAAGTTTTGAAAGATATGATATTTTGGTATTAAAATGATTTGGAAATGAAGATTTGAAAGGATATGATATTTTAATATATTAAAATGATTTGAAAGGAAGTTTTGAAAGGATATGATAATTTAATATATTGAAATGGTTGGAAAAGAGTTGATATTTATTTTGATAAATATTTGAATTTGAAAGATATGGTATGTTGATATATTGAAATGGTTTGAAAATGATTTAATCTTTATTTTGATAAAGATTTGGATTGAAATGATATTTTATTTTGAAGTATAAAATATTATTTTTAAGTTATAACCATGGGTTATAATAACGATTGGTTGGCAAAGAGACCGGGATCGGATATGGGCATACTCTTTGTCGATTCCGAAAACTACTTTGACAACCGTGTACGCGATGGAGATTCCAGAATGAAGTAGGATGGTGGCGACGTTCTTGTGGTATGTTACGTGGACCCAACTCCCGTGAGTTGGCATAAGGTGGCTAAAACAGGAGCGGTCTCGGGCCAGTTGAGGTCGCATCTCGTAGCGGACGCATTTCTTCGGTACCATTCTATTACTTGTGATTGTTTGGGCGCACCTTCGATTTTTGGGAATGTGTTCCGCGGTGGTCATATGTGGCTGCTGCGTTACCACCAGCCCGAGTGTCGTAATTGATATATCTACCCTGGTATTGCCTCGTGTGCCGTGTCACCTAGCATATCGAACCTTTACTACGAGTTTCTATTTCTGTCGTGCCTATGCAGTATCTTCTCATAGTCTCCCGATCAGGAGATATGCAAGTACTGTATAGACTATTGGCATTATTTGTGTTAAGGTGGAAAATGTAAAGCCTTAATGCTATTTAAAAGTATGTTTATTTTACTATTAGACATTATATTATAATACTGTAATATTACTACATAGTAAATAGTTTAACGGATCCTTAGAGGATGGGCGGTGCCAAGCATCCTTTAAGTTACTTGTACTTTTACTGCAGTTCACTTGAGTTGGTTTACATTGTATAAGTATGTATGTCCTGACTCGAGTGTTTGTATTTTTATTTACGCTCGGGTCAGCCTGTGTATTCACAGATTTGGATTTCCACTTTATGGAGATTGAAATCACTGGAGATTATTTGCTTGTCTAGTTTTATCTGTTTCATTTCTAGTTATCCTGTTGATCCCAGTGTTGTATTCATTTTGTACTTGTTTATCATCTTGAGACTTCTTTTGTACTTTATTTCTTCTGTTGTATCTTATGTAACTTTGATATATTTACATAGTAGCTTAATGAACTACTATTTCTTTTACTTCCGCTGCACTATTATTACTCTGTGTCTGTGATCTGTGATATTATTTACTGTATATTCTGAAATTTGCCAAATTTTATTTACAACGCGGTATTTTGAACAATTCAAGTCTGACATGTACGGATGCGAATGGTTGAAAATACTGGGTTGTTACATTTGGTATCAGAGCTTTGGCTTTGAGGCAAAACTTAGAATATATGGTAAATTATTTACTGAATCACTTTCGTTTGAGTTTGAATCTTTCCTCTTTGATTCGAATTTCCTTTGAATTTTGGAACGTTCCCTACGTTTCCAAAATCCATTCATGTCCCCCACTATTCATTTTCTTTCGATTCTGGAGTATCCCATAACTCCACTTCGAATGATCTTTATAGTGATCTAATTTGCTTGTAAAGCGGTGAAACTCCTTTACAATTAGCATCGATCCACCAGAGATTTATATTATCCTTGGTTTAGATGCTAATATCTTTTGTTATTCTAAACTCTATCTCTTGAGATCGAATGTAGATTTACCTTAGAAAATCCACATTGATCTTATTCTTTAAGTCACGGTTGACCCGGTTAAGGTTGCCCGTGATTTACTTAAGCTTATCCATCTTCCTACTCTGTTATTTAATCATCTTGTCTTTTGTTTCCAATCTATTCTTCCAAACATTTTGAATTGTACTTGTAAATCTATGTTTTGTTTTATATATTGTGTTGTTTGAGTTGTTGATGTTGATTTGGGTTTCCGATCGATACGTCTGATCAACGCTATCGATGGGATTTCTAAAACACTTTGATAGAACAAACTGACACAATATTATTTTAAAATTTGGTTAATGAAATAAATTTTGATATATAAGTAAATTTATGGAACTTAATAAATTGATTATTTGAAATGATAATACTTGATTTATCATTCATTGTTCTATAAATGAATTTATAAATAGTTGTTTATAAATTGATTTGGGAACTGAAATGAATTTAAAACAAGAAATTTGGAAATTTAATTTCCGATTGTTTCAAACCTTGTGTTTAAGTTTTAAAGTATATTATTTAAAGTATTTTCGAATAAGAATATATTTCCAAAGAATTTAAAAATTTAAAAACCAGTGCTCTTCTCTTTGTCGCTGGGAAATAATTTTGGTGATGACTGCAACATCATCGACATTCATTTTTGAGTTTTGAACTGAAGAGACCGCTCTGTAGTCGTGCTACAGCTTTGTTTTGGGAAATCAAATTGATTTGAATTTCTAAAATATGACTTGATTTATAATATATATAGATATATGATTTAAATTTGATTTGACAAATTATGTGCATACATTTATTTATCTCTAAATGGTTTGAAGAAATCGAAAATTTAATTCTTAAATTTTATTTACAGAATAATTTCAATTATAAAAAGAAAATCAAAATTTTCGATGAATATTCAAGCATGAAATGATTTAATTGGAAAGTTTTACTAGTATAATACAATTGCATTCAAATATAACTTACTATAATTTCAGAAGTTAACAATGTAATTAGATAATATAAAATATAAACAGATTTTATAAATAAAATTTGAGTAGTTATAATAAATGTTATATACTTAAATTTTAGTTATAAAATGATTAACAGAGGTAAATATAATAAAGGGTAATTGAATAACTTATAATAAAATAATGTTAAAAGAACTAAGAATAAAATAAAGCAGTTATAATAAGTGTAAGTATATTTAACATAAGTGATAAATATATTGAGAGGAATAAATTTAATTTTAATTAGGAATAAAGAAGAATAAAATTTATTAAGTACATTATGAGTATAATCAATGATTATTTTTCAAACCCATGCTTTTAAAATTGTTAATTTAAGATGATTGGATGATAAGATAATGAAATTTGAGATAGTTAAGATTTATTTAACTTGCGTAAAAATTCATTTTCTATTTTAGTAAAAATTTCCATGGTTTCAAATTTATTTCCTTATTTTGTTTTTCAAACTATCTTTTGGTTGTCCTTATTATCCTTATCTTTCTACAGACTGGTATAGACATCTTTCTATAATCTTTCTATTTAGAAATCTTTCTGTAATCTTTGATAATCTTTGGTACTCTTTTGAATCCATCTTTTTCGTGCTTGTGTTCTTGATTCTGGAGGATCTTGGAAAGATCATCTTCACCTTGTTAAACTTACATATAACAACAGTTATCAGGTATAATTTCAATCTTCTTTTCACCTTGTCTTAATCTTATTTCATTTCTATCTTTACTGTGCTTTTCCGTACCTCATTCCTTTTCGGGGACGAACAGTTTTGAGAGAGGGAGAGTGTAACAACCCTGTATTTGGTAATTATTTTAATTGAATTTTTATTTAACTTTATTTTATTTATTTAATTTAGATAATTTTTCTTATTTTAAAATATAAACTTTGATTTTGATGTGAATTAGAATTCCAAATATGATTAAAAAGAATATTTTTCCAAAAAAAGTGAATTTTGGTCCATATGGTCAAACTTTGACTTTTAAATTTAAAATTTGAAAGTTTGAAAATTTGAAATTTTATCTTTTATTATGAAAGTAAATAAAATTTTAAGAATACTGCTTTTCATTTCGTTGAAATCTGATTTATTATGTGAAAGTTATGCCTTTTTAACTATTATGTGTAATTTGTTGTATTTAACAAAATTGTTATTTTAAATTATATAAATAATATTTTATTTTGTCATGTAATGTTATAATTTATATTTATATGGGTAAAATAACATGTATTTTATATATTTTGGTTTTAAAACATTTTTGAAAGTGTAATTGACATTTTCCATTGTCAGTTTTATTTTGTTTACAATTTCTAATTTCCAGTTTCATTTAATTTAAGGAATTCTTTATTTATTTTTCTATTTTCTCAAGATCTTATTTTATTCTCATTCCCACTTTATTTTTTCTCCATTTATTTATTTATTTTACTTTTATTTGTTTTAAAGTGAAATAGAAATTTTCTAAGGCTAGTGATATTTTATTTGTAAGTTTTAAGTCCTGTTTCTAATTTTTAAACAATTTCTTTAGTTCTTTTTCTATTTTCTCTAATTTAATTATTTATTTCATTTTAGAAATGATAAATGCAGTATTTTATTTCAAAATTTTATTTTAGAATATTTTTAAGATGAAGTTGATAATTTTCCAAAGTCAATAGTGATTTATTTGTAATTTCTGGACCCGGTTTCAATTCTTAAGCAATTTCTTTTATTCTTTTTCTATTTTATTTAAATTTTATTATTTATTTTCATTTTATTTTACTTTGTTTCAGTTTTTAAAATTATTTGCTGAATTATATTTTGTTTATTTGAATTAAAGAAAATGGAAATTTGAAGAGTTTTAAAAGCTTTTGAAACTTAAGTCTTTTCGTCTCCAATGTCTCTTCATTTACCATAACTCCCCTCATTTACTTTGGCCATGCAATTTTTCTCAATTAGCCATGACTTGCACTCCTCATTTATCACGCAAAAACATTTGTTCCTCACTTCTGTTCACGGCTTGGAAAAATTTGGGTAATGGCTTCACTTTTTTCTTCCTTTTCTTCTTATTTTCTTAGTATTTTGCCTAGCTTTCTATGCTTGTTTGGATCGGCCTCTCCTCCATAGTGTAACGACCCAGAATTTTGAACAATTTAATTTGAAAATATTTAATTAATTTTAAATATTTGAATGGTAGTTTGACTTGAATTTCAAATTATCAGAATGAATTTGGCGATTAAATTATAAAATTTAATCTATTGAAAGTTGAATAAAAATTTGAATCTTCAATTTTAAGGTGAAGAAAATATTTCAAAGGCTTGTAAAATTCATATTGATAATACTGAAGATAATAGAAGCTTCAGAATTGAATTTGAAAGTGAATTGTTCAGTTTTGAAATTATATCGTTTGGATCGATATTTAAAAATAGTCGTCTGAGGCACAGTTTCGGAATTCTACGAAACCAGTTCCATTGGGTCCGTAGTATTGAATTATTACCGGATTTCAAATTTCGTATCGATCAGAGTTGTTGTGTGAGAATACGACACATAAACGCGTTGAAAGTTGTATCGAAACAAAGTGAATTTAAAATTAATATTAAACAAACAAATCACATCAGCCACTTTCGTTCCTAAAAATACGCCTAAAATCTCGAAGATCATGTAAGCAGACCTACTCTCTGCAAAGTCGCGTACTCTTGTTCCCCCCATCTCTTTTTAAAAAAAATCACGCAACTTCATTTCTACTCCTCAGTTCCAGATCGAACGAGAAAAAAAAAATCAATGGCCGAGCTTTGAAAAAATTTCTGTCTCCCTCATTTCTTCCCCTCTCCCTCATTCGACCTTCAGCACAAATTAAAAAAAAGGGGTTTGATTCGAGGCCCCCCTCTCTCTCTCTCGTTCAAAACAAAAGTAAGGGTCGCGGGTTCAGATCGAAGAAAAGAGGGCGAGGCAATTCAAAAATCAGAATCGAGTTGCGCGCGTTGAGCCGCAGTTCTGGTGGATGTCGCGAGCAAGAAGTGCGGCGGCGACATGTTCGCGGTGGTCGCAGTAGGGATGGCGAAGCTAGGGTTGCGTAAAGGAAATGGTCAAGTCAAGGTGGAGCAGCGGCACGCGATGACGAGTTAGGGCATGGCGCTGCGCTTGAATGCGGGAGAAGGATGTTGGCGCGTGGCGTAGCGGCTAGGGTTTGGGTCGCGAGTCTGGAGTTGTAGTCGAGATCGACCTGGGCTAATTTCAGTGAGGTATATTGTTTTGTTAATTTAATTTTATAAATAATGGTGTACATTTACAGTAAATTAATTTTTTGATTGGGTTAAATTAAAAGTGTTAATTTATTTAACCTATTGAAAAGAAATCGATTTTTCGATTTATATTGAATACTAATAAATAGTAGTATAAAATCAAAACTCGTATAGTTTATTTATATAAGCATGTAGAGGAATATATATATAGATAAGGTTATAAAAATTTAATAAAGGAAAACTTAGTTTTAAATTTTAAATTGAAATTCGTTAAATCAATTTATTAAAAGAGAAAATTGGTTAAAAAGAATTATCAGCTAATCAAAAGAAAAAAAAAAACTATTAAACGGAAATTAATTTGTTCGACTATTTCGAATATTAATAAATTGTGTAAATATTTATACAAGGTATAAATCAAGAAATCGAGTCAAGATGGAAAATGGATTGCAAAATAAAAGCAAAGGTGAGAACTTCTCATTCAAAAATTTATAAGTTGGATTTGCAGTTATTTATTGATTGCTATATTGGTTGTGATATTAGATATAGTAGGATATATCTATATATATAGCAATATATATATATTGGCATATGTATATATTGCAGTTGATTGATTTCCCACAATGTATAGCGGATGAGATCCTATTGCGCCGCCTATTAAGCGGATAATATTTTATAGATCCCATATACAGCGATATTCCACCTCGAAGTGGAATGGGTATTGTGCTAATGTTTGTGGATGCAGGGAAACAGGTGGGAGGGATCCAACTGGATTCCTCACAAATATTTATTGATTTTTGATATTGTGATATTTGATTGTTTATCATATCGATATATGATATTGGAAAGTCGTGATTGATTATTTGATGTGTTGCGTCATCGGATCCAATTTTGAAGTTTAAACATAACGATTTTGATTTTTAAGGGATTTCTAAAGT
This sequence comes from Allium cepa, assembly GCA_030765085.1. Classification (NCBI taxonomy): domain Eukaryota; kingdom Viridiplantae; phylum Streptophyta; class Magnoliopsida; order Asparagales; family Amaryllidaceae; genus Allium; species Allium cepa. The sequence continues at coordinate 719,603,960 of CM060935.1, read as the reverse complement.
AATTTTTGAAAGTATACGTTTATAAAATATTTTTTGAATTGATTCATCTTAAATAAATAAACATTATAATTTTGATGTTATAAAAATTATGATTTTTGAGAAATACAGTTAAAAGTTGATTTTCGAAAATATGGGGATTAATGATTTTATAAAATAGTTTAAACCGGGATTTTTATTATAAAAAGTTTTAAAATAGGATTTATGAAATTTGATTATTTTATAAATCAAAATGATGAAATTATAAAGGAGTTGAAAGACTTTTTAAAAGAATAATATAAATTGATCCATATAAAAGATTTATAAATTGATATTTATAAATTAAAAATATTGGAATTGTAAAACGAGCTTTTGTAAGTGTTAGAATGAATTGTGAATGAATTTCATAAATGAATGAAATCTATATGATTATAACGGTGAAGTTATAAATGTAATTTTATAAATAAAATTTATAAAGTTATTTAGGGAATAGATTTGGATAAATAAATGAATCTTATAAGTTATAAGATTTATAATTATGAAGTTTAAAGGAACGATTTTGTAAACAAATAAATTATAAGCATTTAACTTATAATATGGACTTTCGGTATATAATTGAGTTATAAATCGAATAGGTTAATAAAGGAAATTTATAAAAGGAAGTTGTTATAAAATAAATAGAAATGGATTTATAAACATTGATTTATAAATCCGAAACAACTTATTTTGATAAGTAAATTGTTGTAATTTATTAATGGAATTATATTCACGTTTTAGACAGTGAATAATCCTGTAAAATAAAATGAATAGAAATGATAAAATTTGTTAACAAGTATATTCACGTTTTTGAATAGTGAATAATATGTTAAAGAAATGGTCTTGAATGTGATGTTTTAAATAGAATTAAAACGATCTAACGATGTTTTGAATGTATTAACTATCGAAACCATGGATTTCAACATTTATTGTTGAAATAAACGTTTTCGAGAAATAGAAGGAAATGGTAGATTTTAACACTGTTGTTATAATAGATGATTTCCGAAAGGAAATCTTTTGTATAGTATTGGGATTTATATATCTATTTTAATTTCGAATCCCTATATTAGTGATTTTGGGTTGTCGTAACGATGTTTTACGCAACATTCGGTTTGGCCCAAATAAATATGTTTAAGAGAATGATTTCCTTAAAGAATGAAATATATACTTAATTTCGATTTAAGTATATTGAATATTTTCCAGGTGTAGAAAACAAAAAGACTTGTGAATTACTTATAAATAAATAAGTATGGAAATGTTTTTTTTTCAATATAAAGTGAATATTTTTGAATTTATCTTTTTTAAGATAAATTGAAAATGAATATTAGAATGGAAATCGTATATTCATGAATATTTTTGGAAATATAAATTCAATATGGAATTTATAAATGGAATTTGGAAAATGGGTTTAAAAATAAATATTGATTTATTTTTGAAGAATGGAATATATATATATCTTGTAAAGATATTTTTGGGAAATAAATAATTTGGAAAATTATCTGGAATCTGGTGATGTTGTGCATATCTATTGATAGTTCAATAACCGACTATCAATATTTACCTTTAAATAGGTATTGTTGTGATTTGCTTGAAATTGAATGCCACACTTATTTTTTAAAAATAAGCGCTCACTATTCGGGTTAACCGGGAAAGGACCTTGGGGTCGTATAACCCATTCCGAATATGTGATACGTCGTTATGAATTGCATTCGAAGACCGGTGTTGAAGACCGGATATCTTCGAAAACGAAAGGGTTTCTTGTCGATTGTCTCTGCACTGGCTGATCCCCGGTATAGAGATCTCCATATGTGATGGGAAATTCGGACGTGATTAGAGATTATCCGGATTGCAAGGACTTCTTTGTAAGTGCCTTCGGTTCTGTTCGATCCCGGAACAGACTTGTATGGATTGTATGTCTGACATTACAATTGAGATATAAATCTGATTTCTTTCAAATATATTTCTGTTGGGGGCGGAGAATTTATTTTCTTAGCTTAACACCCTTCTCTGAGACGTACGAGCTCAGAGGTTATGTAGTTGAAGGTTATCAGCAATATATTCCCAATTTGGTAATGTGACATACTGAGTGTTGCTGTGAAATGATCATTGTGTTGATTATTTGTGATAGGATCATTTGTTTGATCGTCTATCTTGGTGATCATTTCTATGATCATTTGTTGACCCAAAGCATGACTTTGTATAAAGCATGGCTTTGTGGACGTGACTTCGTCGAGCCTCACACCCCGTAATGGTCAAAACAGGAAAGATGCGGCAAGGTTATGAGGGGTAGCTCCTTTTAGGGTATGTGCATTTCCTTCTGGAAAAGGGTGGTATCATGGTATGAAGCCCAGATGCTTACTCATGTTGAAACACTTATTATTATGGTGTGATGTTGATTACGAGCGCTCGGTTAAAGGTCCCAAAGGACCGGGGGATGGCATACTCGTGTCAGTTGTTACCTAGTTTGAAAGGTAACCCGGCCTTGTGTTGGTAGAGATCCGGTTAGGTTCTCGGGGACGTCCTTCCAGAGGCGTTCTCATGTGGCAATGGGAAGTTCCTTGGCCTGACCATTTGTTGGAAATCCAAAGAAACAATACGAGACTTGTTCGGTTTTAGTTGTAGAACCTGCTTCCTCAGGAGGTAGCTATAGTAGGCATAATATAATGGTACCTATGCTGGCTAAGATTTATATTCTACTTTCGAAATGTCTTCTACACTATGCACTAATAATAACATCAAAATTGATTTGATTTTGCGTAGTAAGCATCTTTGACTAACATAAGAAGAAATCTCCTCCAAGTCTGCGTTTGCATTGTGTGTGTGGTGGGAGGTCTTATGGTAGTCTCATTCTTAAAAGCATTTCGAATTGACTTTAAAAATATTCCTCTATTTTGATTTTAAAGAAAAATAAACTGTTTTGAGTTCTCGCACCAGTCACATGACTGACTCGGAGTTTATTGTTTTCCTTCCTAAACTCTGGGTGCCCACCAATTTTTACACGGGCAGTCAAGAGTTAGGTTTATCAGGATATTCTGGAATTCAGGAGTTGCTGGAGGCAAGATGGATGGCATAGCGTATTACTAGTATATACTACTTCTTTTTTCCACTGCATTGTTGTTGTTGTTTGATGTTGTACACTCTGATGTAATGAAATGTAATGTAATGTAATAACTGATATAGTTCTTTGTTTAAAGATTATTCATTTATTTATTATATGTTGTTCCGCTGCGAATTGTGAGATTCTGATGTTGTTCTGTTATTTCTTTCCGTTGTTTTTCTTTCTCTCTTCTTCTACCTCTTTCTTCTTTCTTAAACCCTAATGGTTCGTATTTCCGTTCATCTTGAGTTAATCGATGGAGATTAGTGTCACTTCAAGGGGTACAGAAATGCGGTCTTTACATTTGGTATCAGAGCTTGTGGTTAAGTGACAACCATGGTTCTGTTGGGTGTTACTCATTAGAGATAGAGTCAGCAGTACTCCAGAATGAGTTTGAGTGTAAAAATAGATATGAGCGCGTATTTGTTAGTGGATATAAAATTGTTTTTGAATTGGGTAAATAAGATAATTTGCCCAAAACTATTTTTGTATAGAAAAGAAATGATTTTCTATGAATTATTATAGTATATGGTTGCATGGTTGTTAGAAGGTAATAATATTAAATTATTATCATTATATGAAATTAACTAAGAAATAAAATGGATTGAATTCAAGTAAACTAACTTGATAAATTATTAATTCAGGGACTAATGAATTGGAATTTGAATTGGTTAAATTAAAGTTTAGTCGTGAGCTAAATTTGAAGATAAATTTGAATTTGTATATAAATTCAAGTAAGTAAAAGAAATAAATTGAAATTCCCTTTGTTAGTAATTAAGTAAATTCGAGATGAATTGAATATGGAAATTTGAAATGAATAAGTGAATGTACTAATTGAAATGAATTAGTGAATAAAATTAATTTAAAGTAGTAATATGAATTAGTAAATGAAAGTTAATCGTTAGAATTCAATATTTAATTGAGAATTGGATTCGAATGAAATTTGAATTGTGAATTGAATTCAAACAGAATTGAAATTGTGAACTAAAATGAAATTGAAATGTAAAATTGAATAAATATGTAACTTCAATAGTGAAGTAAAAGTGTATAAGAAGCATATATTGGAAATTTTGTAATGGAATTGGCAAAATGGTTTGAATGTTGGAATTGATATTATGGATAGCAGGATATACAGGTGTATAAAGGAATTGGGATTTTGATTTCGAAGATAAAATTGAATTGCTCGACAAAAAGGTACGTATTTCAATTTCTGTATGAAATTTGGTGATTTTCTTCTCCAGCCACTTGGCTTTCTCTTTTCTTTTTGATTCTGAGGGGCCGTGGTGCCATTTTGTAGTTGTACCGAGCTAGCCGCGCAAAGGAGACGCTGGCGAAATTTTTCGAAAATTTAGGGTGTTAGAAAATTTTTGAGAAATTTTGAAAGTTTAAAAATTTAAATTTAAATTTGAATTGTTAGGAAAACAATGTTGTTTGGAACTTATAATTGAAGTTGGAAAGCTAGTTGAAATGATAATGAATCTCTAGTAAAAAGATTTGTTTTAGAAAGTTGATAAAACTATTTGGATTGTGAAAAATAGTAGACGGGATAAGGGCATTCTTCTTAACTTATAATTTCGGGACGAAATTCTTTTAAGGGGGGAAGATTGTAACGACCCAGAATTTTGAACAATTTAATTTGAAAATATTTAATTAATTTTAAATATTTGAATGGTAGTTTGACTTGAATTTCAAATTATCAGAATGAATTTGGCGATTAAATTATAAAATTTAATCTATTGAAAGTTGAATAAAAATTTGAATCTTCAATTTTAAGCTGAAGAAAATATTTCAAAGGCTTGTAAAATTCATATTGATAATACTGAAGATAATAGAAGCTTCAGAATTGAATTTGAAAGTGAATTGTTCAGTTTTGAAATTATATCGTTTGGATCGATATTTAAAAATAGTCGTCTGAGGCACAGTCTCAGAATTCGACGAAACCAGTTCCATTGGGTCCATAGTATTGAATTATTACCGGATTTCAAATTTCGTATCGATCAGAGTTGTTGTGTGAGAATACGACACATAAACGCGTTGAAAGTTGTATCGAAACAAAGTGAATTTAAAATTAATATTAAACAAACAAATCACATCAGCCACTTTCGTTCCTAAAAATACGCCTAAAATCTCGAAGATCGTGTAAGCAGACCTACTCTCTGCAAAGTCGAGTACTCTTGTTCCCCCCATCTCTTTTTAAAAAAATCACGCAACTTCATTTCTACTCCTCAGTTCCAAATCAAACGAGAGAAAAAAATCAATGGCCGAGCTTTGAAAAAATTTCTGTCTCCCTCATTTCTTCCCCTCTCCCTCATTCGACCTTCAACACAAATAAAAAAAAGGGGTTTGATTCGAGACCCCCCTCTCTCTCTCTCTCGTTCAAAACAAAAGTAAGGGTCGCGGGTTCAAATCGAAGAAAAGAGGGCGAGGCAATTCAAAAATCAGAATCGAGTTGCGCGCGTTGAGCCGCAGTTCTGGTGGATGTCGCGAGCAAGAAGTGCGGCGGCGACATGTTCGCGGTGGTCGCAGTAGGGATGGCGATGCTAGGGTAGCGTAAAGGAAATGGCCAAGTCAAGGTGGAGCAGCGGCACGCGATGATGATTTAGGGCATGGCGCTGCGCTTGGATGCGGGAGGAGGATGTTGGTGCGTGGCGCAGCGGCTAGGGTTTGGGTCGCGAGTCTGGAGTTGTAGTCGAGATCGACCTGGGCTAATTTCAGTGAGGTATATTGTTTTGTTAATTTAATTTTATAAATAATGGTGTACATTTACAGTAAATTAATTTTTTGATTGGGTTAAATTAAAAGTGTTAATTTATTTAACCTATTGAAAAGAAATCTATTTTTCGATTTATATTGAATACTAATAAATATTAGTATAAAATCAAAACTCTATAGTTTATTTATATAAGCATGTAGAGGAATATATATATAGATAAGGTTATAAAAATTTAATAAAGGAAAACTTAGTTTTAAATTTTAAATTGAAATTAGTTAAATCAATTTATTAAAAGAGAAAATTGGTTAAAAAGAATTATCAGTTAATCAAAATAAAAAAACTATTAAACGGAGATTAATTTGTTCGACTATTTCGAATATTAATAAATTGTGTAAATATTTATACAAGGTATAAATCAAGAAATCGAGTCAAGATGGAAAATGGATTGCAAAATAAAAGCAAAGGTTAGAACTTCTCACTCAAAAATTTATAAGTTGGATTTACAGTTATTTATTGATTGCTATATTGGTTGTGATATTAGATATAGTAGGATATATCTATATATATAGCAATATATATATATTGGCATATGTATATATTGCAGTTGATTGATTTCCCGCATTGTGTAACGGATGAGACCCTATTGCGCCGCCTATTAAGCGGATAATACCATATACCGCGATATTCCACCTCGAAGTGGAATGGGTATTGTGCTAATGTCTGTGGATGCAGGGAAACAGGTTGGAGGGATCCAACTGGATTCCTCACAAATATTTATTGATTTTTGATATTGTGATATTTGATTGTTTATCATATCGATATATGATATTGGAAAGTCGTGATTGATTATTTGATGTGCTGCGTCATCGGATCCAATTTTGATTTTTAAGGGATTTCTAAAGTAATTTTTGAAAGTATACGTTTATAAAATATTTTTTGAATTGATTCATCCTAAATAAATAAACGTTATAATTTTGATGTTATAAAAATTATGATTTTTGAGAAATACAGTTAAAAGTTGATTTTCGAAAATATGGGGATTAATGATTTTATAAAATAGTTTAAACCGGGATTTTTATTATAAAAAGTTTTAAAATAGGATTTATGAAATTTGATTATTTTATAAATCAAAATGATGAAATTATAAAGGAGTTGAAAGACGTTTTAAAAGAATAATATAAATTGATCCATATAAAAGATTTATAAATTGATATTTATAAATTAAAAATATTGGAATTGTAAAACGAGCTTTTGTAAGTGATAGAATGAATTGTGAATGAATTTCATAAATGAATGAAATCTATAGGATTATAACGGTGAAGTTATAAATGGAATTTTACAAATAAAATTTATAAAGTTATTTAGGGAATAGATTTGGATAAATAAATGAATCTTATAAGTTATAAGATTTATAATTATGAAGTTTAAAGGAACGATTTTGTAAACAAATAAATTATAAGCATTTAACTTATAATATGGACTTTCGGTATATAATTGAGTTATAAATCGAATAGGTTAATAAAGGAAATTTATAAAAGGAAGTTGTTATAAAATAAATAGAAATGGATTTATAAACATTGATTTATAAATCCGAAACTACTTATTTTGATAAGTAAATTGTTGTAATTTATTAATGGAATTATATTCACGTTTTAGACAGTGAATAATCCTGTAAAATAAAATGAATAGAAATGATAAAATTTGTTAACAAGTATATTCACGTTTTTGAATAGTGAATAATATGTTAAAGAAATGGTCTTGAATGTGATGTTTTAAATAGAATTAAAACGATCTAACGATGTTTTGAATGTATTAACTATCGAAACCATGGATTTCAACATTTATTGTTGAAATAAACGTTTTCGAGAAATAGAAGGAAATGGTAGATTTTAACACTGTTGTTATAATAGATGATTTCCGAAAGGAAATCTTTTGTATAGTATTGGGATTTATATATCTATTTTAATTTCGAATCCCTATATTAGTGATTTTGGGTTGTCGTAACGATGTTTTACGCAACATTCGGTTTGGCCCAAATAAATATGTTTAAGAGAATGATTTCCTTAAAGAATGAAATATATACTTAATTTCGATTTAAGTATATTGAATATTTTCCAGGTGTAGAAAACAAAAAGACTTGTGAATTACTTATAAATAAATAAGTATGGAAATGTTTTTTTTTCAATATAAAGTGAATATTTTTGAATTTATCTTTTTTAAGATAAATTGAAAATGAATATTAGAATGGAAATCGTATATTCATGAATATTTTTGGAAATATAAATTTAATATGGAATTTATAAATGGAATTTGGAAAATGGGTTTAAAAATAAATATTGATTTATTTTTGAAGAATGGAAAATATATATCTTGTAAAGATATTTTTGGGAAATAAATAATTTGAAAAACTATTTGGAATCTGGTGATGTTGTGCATATCTATTGATAGTTCAATAACCGACTATCAATATTTACCTTTAAATAGGTATTTGTTGTGATTTGCTTGAAATTGAATGCCACACATATTTTTTTTAAAATAAGTGCTCACTATTCGGGTTAACCGGGAAAGGACCTTGGGGTCGTATAACCCATTCCGAATATGTGATACGTCGTTATGAATTGCATTTGAAGACCGGTGTTGAAGACCGGATATCTTCGAAAATGAAAGGGTTTCTTTTCGATTGTCTCTGCACTGGCTGATCCCCGGTATAGAGATCTCCATATGTGATGGGAAATTCGGACGTGATTAGAGATTATCCGGATTGCAAGGACTTTTTTGTAAGTGCCTTCGGTTCTGTTTGATCCCGGAACAGACTTGTATGGATTGTATGTCTGACATTACAATTGAGATATAAAGCTGATTTCTTTCAAATATATTTCTGTTGGGGGCGGAGAATTTATTCTCTTAGCTTAACACCCTTCTCTGAGACGTACGAGCTCAGAGGTAATGTAGTTGAAGGTTATCAGCAATATATTCCCAATTTGGTAATGTGACATACTGAGTGTTGCTGTGAAATGATCATTGTGTTGATTATTTGTGATAGGATCATTTGTTTGATCGTCTATCTTGGTGATCATTTCTATGATCATTTGTTGACCCAAAGCATGACTTTGTATAAAGCATGGCTTTGTGGACGTGACTTCGTCGAGCCTCACACCCCGGAATGGTCAAAACAGGAAAGATGCGGCAAGGTTATGAGGGGTAGCTCCCTTTAGGGTATGTGCATTTCCTTCTGGAAAAGGGTGGTATCATGGTATGGAGCCCAGATGCTTACTCATGTTGAAACACTTATTATTATGGTGTGATGTTGATTACGAGCGCTCGGTTAAAGGTCCCAAAGGACCGGGGGATGGCATACTCGTGTCAGTTGTTACCTAATTTGAAAGATAACCCGGCCTTGTGTTGGTAGAGATCCGGTTAGGTTCTCAGGGACGTCCTTCCAGAGGCGTTCTCATGTGGCAATGGGAAGTTCCTTGGCCTGACCATTTGTTGGAAATCCAAAGAAACAATACGAGACTTGTACGGTTTTAGTTGTAGAACCTGCTTCCTCAGGAGGTAGCTATAGTAGGCATAATATAATGGTACCTATGCTGGCTAAGATTTATATTCTACTTTCGAAATGTCTTCTACACTATGCACTAATAATAACATCAAAATTGATTTGATTTTGCGTAGTAAGCATCTTTGGCTAACATAAGAAGAATTCTCCTCCAAGTCTGCGTTTGCATTGTGTGTGTGGTGGGAGGTCTTATGGTAGTCTCATTCTTAAAAGCATTTCGAATTGACTTTAAAAATATTCCTCTATTTTGATTTTAAAGAAAAATAAACTGTTTTGAGTTCTCGCACCAGTCACATGACTGACTCGGAGTTTATTGTTTTCCTTCCTAAACTCTGCGTGCCCACCAATTTTTACACGGGCAGTCAAGAGTTAGGTTTATCAGGATATTCTGGAATTCAGGAGTTGCTGGAGGCAAGATGGATGGCATAGCGTATTACTAGTATATAGTACTTCTTTTTTCCGCTGCATTGTTGTTGTTGTTTGATGTTGTACACTCTGATGTAATGAAATGTAATGTAATAAAATAACTGATATAGTTCTTTGTTTAAAGATTATTCATTTATTTATTATATGTTGTTCCGCTGCGAATTGTGAGATTCTGATGTTGTTCTGTTATTTCTTTCCGTTGTTTTTCTTTCTCTCTTCTTCTACCTCTTTCTTCTTTCTTAAACCCTAATGGTTCGTATTTCCGTTCATCTTGAGTTAATCGATGGAGATTAGTGTCACTTCAAGGGGTACGGAAATGCGGGTCTTTACACATAGCCACGGCCACAAGCTCCTTTACCTCTTCCCTGCCATCAACACCACCTATACTCCAGGCCATGACCAAGGCCGAGCCCACCATGGTGACAAAACCCCTCAAAATCCAACCTAAAGCCATAAAAACATGTAGTTTGACCACTGCTTGTTCACCACTTCACTTTCTACCACCACCGCCACCTTAGGCCGCCACCACCACCACTGGCCAGACCACCACACACCCGTCCAGCCCCTGATCAGACCCACACCTCTCTGGCCGAGCCAAACAAGACCATGGCTGTGCCTTTTTGTTGACAAAAATCCACACAACATTGCCTAAAACCTTTCACCTTCTCATGTTATAACTCCTCACCATGTTTCACCACCTTGGCCGTGCATTCCTATGCCAAAACCCAAGCCATGTTTCAACCAATCCCAAGCAAATTTCAAACCTAGGCCGTGCCAAAGAATATAGGAAGCAAGGCAAAAGAAGTTGCATTCAAATCTCTTTTTATTCCAAAGTTATTCCATTTCAAAGTTGCATTGGATTTATAATTTGTTTGATTTTGTTTTGGGTTGTAACACAAGATCTATAGCTTGGATCTCGCTCTCCACTTGAGTCGGTAGTCTTGTCATCGTGCTTTTGATTCCATTGTATCATTGGTTTTGTTATCTCCAGCATTTTGAGGTGAGTAAATCTCACATGACATTATATACTTATGCAATTGTGAAACGACAACATTTGAATGTGTAGAATTATAAATGATATTATAAATGCATGTGATTATTTATGTATGATGTTAAACCTGTTAATCTACATGTTATCTCATCTGTTACTGTTATATGTTGTTAACTGTTCATTTATATTTGTTTATCACACTGCAAGTTCCCTGTAGGTTAGGTTCACTATGGATTGAAATGATACACACCCGAACGGACTTTATAATAGGGAAAAATCGTTATGGGCTGAAATGATAGGCCTGAAAGGTTTTTATTTATTTTGTTATAACTAGGGATTGCGGGTTTGAAATGATAGAACCTGTATTTTTCTTTTTAAACCGCAGATTGAAATGATATATATCTGTATCACTTGACCTAGGTTAGAAAAGTATATACATGCCCGTGGTTATTTTATAAAGCGTTTTGGATATTTTTAAGTATTTTAAAAATATAAATTTATGAAATTTGATGTAAATAGATTTTGAAATGTTTTAAAGTAAAGAAATTATGATTTTTCTATGAGTTAAAAATGCAATTAATGAATGGTTAAACTGGATTATTGAAATATAACTTATGTTTGGAAATTTGGAATTTTGGTTAAAAATGATATCTAAGTTAATAAAATTGAAATTTAATTATATTTGAAAAATGGTAAATATGATAATTTGATTTAAATTTGAATTTAAGTGATTATTAAAGTATTATTGATTTTTCTATGAATTCAAATGGTTAAATAAATGAATGCTTAAATGTGAAATTTTAAAAATATAACTTAACTTGGAAATGTGAAATTTGGGTTTTAATTAAAGATTTGAGTTAATTAAATAAATTTGAAATTTAGTTAAATTTGTGAAATGGTAATTTAAAGTTTAAGTATTAAGTTTATTTGTTGAAGCGATGAAAAGGAAATTATACACTTGAATTTGTTTAGTGAAATTATTGAAAATTTGGATTTTTCTGTAAAGGTTACTTTATAAAATCATAAGTTGAAAGACTATTTTTAAATGAACACTCTTGAATGTAAAAATATGATTTTTATAACGTTTAAAGGGCTTAAATTGAAGTTTATTATTTGCTGGAAATACACTAAAATCTGAAAAATACTTTTAATAGCATTCAAAAATGCTATGGTTTATGTAAATGAATTAAAAACCTAATAAAAGGGTTATTACAGCTGTTTTGAAATGCTGTAGTTTCTAAAGTAAACTAAAAGGCTAAAAACTTAATAAAGGCCTATTACAATAGTTCTGTCTTTGCTGAAATTAATAATAACCTTTAATTTGGAAACCTGAGATATTACAGCATTTCTGGAAATGCTGTCTTTGCTGTTTTAAACTAAATTTCAACTAAAACTGAGTTTTAACAGCATTTTTTAAATGCTATATTTACTGAATTAAAATGTTTTCAAGTATAACTTATAACAGCTTTTTCTAAATGTTGTGAAAGGCTGAAATTTTAAATGTTTATGGTTTTAACTAAGTAAATGAACTCAGAATGGTTTGAAACTTTGAGAATTGAATACTTGATTTAGAAGTATAATAACTCCACTTTTAAATGGTTTAAATGAATTAATTTAATTGGAATATAAACTATTTAAAGGTGATTTGAAAGGATAATTAATGAATGTTATCTTAAATTTAGAAGGTATTCAAAGTTGAATATTTGGATTTGAACTTATATAATAAAGTTTTGAAAGATATGATATTTTGATTTTAAAATGATTTGATATAAAGTTTTGAAAGATATGATATTTTGATATTAAAATGATTTGATATAAAGTTTTGAAAGATATGATATTTTGATATTAAAATGATTTGAAAATAAAGTTTTGAAAGATACGATGTTTTGATATTAAAATGATTTGAAATAAAGTTTTAAAAGATATGATATTTTGATATTAAAATGGTTTGAAATAAGGTTCGAAAGATATGATATTTTGATATTTAAATGATTTGAAATAAAGTTTTAAAAGATATATATTTTGATATTAAAATGAAGTTTTGAAAGATATGATATTTTGGTATTAAAATGATTTGGAAATGAAGCTTTGAAAGGATATGATATTTTAATATAATAAAATGATTTGAAAGGAAGTTTTGAAAGGATATGATAATTTAATATAATCAAATGGTTGGAAATGACTTGATATTTATTTTGATAAATATTTGAATTTGAAAGATATGATATGTTGATATATTGAAATGGTTTGGAAATGATTTAATCTTTATTTTGATAAAGATTTGGATTGAAGTAATATTTTATTTTGAAGTATAAATTATTATTTTTAAGTTATAACCACGGGTTATAATAACGATTTGTTGGAAAAGAGACCGGGATCGGATATGGGCATACTCATTTTCGATACTGAAAACCACTTTGACAACCATGTACGCGGTGGAGATTCCAGAATAAAGTATGATGGTGGTGACGTTCTTGTGGTATGTTACGTGGACCCAACTCCCATGAGTTGGCATAAGTTGGCTAAAACAAGAGCGGTCTCGGGCCAGTTGAGGTCGCACCTCGTAGCGGACGCATTTCTTCGATACCATTCTATTACTTGTGATTGTTTGGGCGCCACTTTGATTTTTGGGAATTTGTTCCGCGGTGGGCGTATGTGGCTGCTCCGTTACCACCAGCCCTAGTGTCGTAATTGGTATATCTACCCTGGCATTGCCTCGTGTGCCGTGTCACCTACCATATCGAGCCTTTACTACGAGTTTCTATTTGTGTCGTACCTATGCAATATCTTCTCATAGTCTCCCGATCAGGAGATATGCAGGTATTGTATAGACTATTGGCATTATTGTTGTTAAGGTGGAAAATGTAAAGCCTTAATGCTATTTAAAAGTAAGTTTATTTTACTATTCGACATTATTATAATAGCGCAATATTACTATATAGTAAATAGTTTAACGGATCCTCAGAGGATGTGCGGTCTCAAAATCCTTTATGTTACTTGTGCTTTTACTACAGTTCACTTGATTGCTTTACATTATATAAGTATGTATGTCCTGACTCGAGTGTTTGTATTTTTATTTACGCTCGGGTCAGCCTGAGTATTCACAGATTTGGATTTCCACTTTCTGGAGATTGGAATCTTTGGAGATTATCTGCTTGTCTAGTTTTGTCTATTTCACTTCTAGTTATCCTGTTGATCCCAGTGTTGTGTTCATTTTGTACTTGGTTATCACCTTGAGACATCTTTTGTACTTTATTTCTTCTGTTGTATCATATGTAACTTTGATATATTTACATAGTATCTTAATGAACTACTATTTCTTTTACTTCCGCTGCACTATTATTACTCTGTGTCTGTGATCGGTGATATTATTTACTGTATATTCTGAGATTTGCAAAATTTTATTTACAACGCGGTATTTTGAGCATTTCAAGTCTGACATGTGCAAACGCGAATGGTTGAAAATACTGGGTTGTTACACTAAGTCACCATTAAATTGCTCCTGGTAGAACAGTATAGAAGTATCTTTAATGTTTCTATAGTCATATATATATTAGCCTTGAGAGTCGAGTAATGCGTGGATTTTATTTCTATGCCTTCTCATATTCATCTCGGCATAGAAAAACTTGGTGCTGCCGTCCCCCTATTGTAGCCATAGTACCTTGCTTTGTTACTTAAGAAATTCATTATGTTGCTGTATGAACACGTTTATATTCTGGCTAATTCACACATGCTTTCATGTATTGTATCTTTTCTGGATGTTGGTCAATCTTGTAGAACAGCAATTCAAATTGTTCCTACATTTTGTTAATTTGATTGTCTGAAGCTCCTAAACTATGCCATTTTAAACTCAACTTTAATATCTTTCAATTTGTAGATTAATTGTTCGAAATGGGATCCCCATGTGGTAGTAGATTGGCCCTTCATAACACAGTGAGTGCATACCTGTAAATAGCACCAACTATTAATGTATCGAAAAGGAGCGTGTTTCAGATATTTGTGATGCGAGCTGAAATACGTTATAACAGGGGTATTGTCACTCATCGACGATGGTAAAGAAATAGTGCGGAGTTGCGGAAACACAGACATGAAGTCGTAATTAACTAGAACTTTGTCTATGTTTGTTGCAATCCCCTATCGTTGCCATGTATATTTATATCCCTGCAAAGGCAATTCAACCAAACCAAAGTTATACAAGCAGTTTTTAAAAATATTCAAGTAGGAAAAAAGGATAGGTAGACCCCTTTTTTCATCCTTTAGGTTGAGAGCGTTGTTAAATCCCTTATAGCTAGCTATAGAGACCTTATGGAGGAAGCATTGTTGCATAGCAAATCCCATAGAATCTATCGCTCTGAAAAGGAATTACTTGCATAAACACACGTATAATATAACTGCAGCCCTCCTTGATTTTTTAATAGCAAAGTAATATTTTGTTGCAAAAAACTAACAACAACATATTGCCATACTATTTTGTCAAGCATGATAATAATGTGGCCTTTCATTCCATTATCATTATTATGAATAATACTCCATGCGAGAAATTTAATATGCAAGTTGTCATTATTTTGAGTAGATAGCTTGGCCTCGACTGAGCTTAGAATACTAATATTGTAAGTGTTTAGAAGCGTGAATACATGACTAATCTTATCATCAATATGCATGACTCCAATGTTCCAGCTCATTAAATTCATTCAACCATAGAAGAGCTCCTAGTAGATCTTTTAGGAGGAGCCAACTTGGGATTCATGGGATTTGCAGTGTTTCCACATTTCTTCATAAAATTGTGGTTCTTCATCACCAAGAGGGTGACAACTACGTCTGGGTAATTTTTAGTTCCTACTTCTTGAATGTGTGATGCAACATCATTAATCAGTTCATCTACATTTTCATAATCGTCACCAATATCAGCTGATTTTCCTTTATTACTATCTATTTTCTATGTTGTGACTTTGGCAGGAGGAATCGAACATATGGATGGATTTGCATGAGGAATAGGAACTTGATCAAAGGTAGGCGTAGAGCTGTTAGTTTGGTCAAGCGCGTTGTTGGTCTGGTCATGCCTTTCATCAAAATCTGCAAGAACAGAATATGAATTGTGGAGAGGAAACCACTGTAGGAGGCTCAGATGAAGACTGGTCCGCTTTTAGCCGCTTACTAGACTCATTTGTTACTTCTGCTCTATCAGTTGAATCTATTGTAATATGAACAGTGGACTGTCCACTATTTGTAACCGATATTTTTTATTTTGGTCGCCACTCTTTCCTGGTTTGATTACTGCAGTTAAAATCTGAATGACTGTACGAATTACAAACCGTACAAGGAATAAATTTGTGCTCATATTCAACTGATACTTCATCTATAGCACCATTATACAACTGTAGATGAATAGTAGATGGATAAGAAAACTTAACATCTACTTCTATTAAAACTCGATCATAATTCAATCTTATTTCGATAGCCGTAGTGGAGTCCATTCGAATATGATGACCCAGAGCGCACGCAATACGACTAAAACCCTCATTACTCCAACACTCCAATTTCAAATCAGTAAATCTTGCCCAAATTGTATAGTTGAAAATGGTTCTTTGCTAGCATCAATACCCGGTTTCCACATTTTGATAATCAAGATTTGAGATCCAGTGGTGTATGGACCAGATATTATAATTCTAGATCAATCTTCCGAATTGTAAAATTTTATAAATATGAAGCCATTCTTCCTATAGTATAATTCATACGAACCTGATGGCCTCCACATTTTATCAATGAAATTTTTAAAATTTGCATATATCGGTCGTCTCCCTAGGATGTAAATAACGAGCATGTTCTTCAATTTCTGAGCAGCAGTGGAAAAAACCGTTTTAGGAATGAGCCTTGAAGTTGTGTCACCATCTTTATGCGGAGGATAGTATGAAAGATCTGTGATGACTTCTTCTTTGTTAATTGCAAAATCCATAACTGTCTGAGCCTATGATTTTTGCCACAATTTTGTAGTTGTTCTCTGCACATCTTCTTGACAGATAGAACTCCAGGTCGGGGAAGTTAGAAAATGGTCGGATGCCTGAGTCGCTGCTCCTATAGGTACAGTCGTAGGGGACAGCGAATCTGCTGGTGGTGGATGGGTATCAGGCGGTTTTGGAGGAATTGGGTACTCAGTAACCGTTCCTGCTTCTAAGTCTTCATTCACCATGGCCAAATTGTTTTGTTATATTTATATATATATTAGTGACTCCTTCATGCCTAAGGAAACAAAAAGTACTAACATTAATGTAAGCTGCCCCAAAGGACATCAGTTGAATACGATTGCAAAGAAGCATGAAGACACTGTGGCAGCAAAATATCTTATCTGTACGTGATAACTTTTTTTTTTACCTATTTTAAAAAGTTATTGGGTACCCTGACATACTATAATCCATTCGCGTACGAGCCGCGAGGGACATAAATAAACATACGATCATGCTCAACAATGTGAGACGATCATAACGTAGCAAAAAAATAGACAAGTTAATTTATTCTGTAAAGTTTCAAAAGTTATGACGTTTGCCGTAAAATGCATCAAACAAAAATATTTTCATTTTCTAAATAAAAAATTATGGAAAAGTTCTAAAAATTAAATTAAAAATACGTTGCTAGAAATAAAGCCTTAATTTGAAAGATAGATTTTTATTATATTTTAATTCAAATATGAATATTTAAATAAATTAAATATTCAAATTTAAAGTCCCAAAATATGGTTCGTTACACTGAGTGTTGACTACTATTTGTTAATCTATCTATAATCTTTCCAATCAAACCGAAAGTTGGTCAGATAGGAATTTTGGAAACACTAAAACGAATACCATGTGGATTAAATTTCATAATTTGATAATAAGGCGTTTGTTGATAATGTCGGGTAAAAAATTATTTCGATAAAAGTTTTTATTAAAGAAATTTTTTTAGAATATCTTGAAATTAATTTTTTAAAAGGTGATTGTACATAAAATTTGATTTTATAAAATTATGTTTTAATAATAGAGGTTTCTTAAAAGAAATCTACAATAAGTATGAGATAAATATTTGAAAAATGATTTATATAAGGAGCTGATTTTAAGAGATTTGAATTATAATTTTTTTTTGTAAATAAATGAAATTTGAGAACATAAATCTAGGTGATTTTGAGAAAGTTTTTTTCATGGTTTCGGGAAAAACAAATAATAGTATTATTAAAAGTATTTATAAATACAAATTTTTCTAAGGGATTTTTAAGAAAATAGAAAGCACTGAAGTCACTTCTACCACTTGAAAATAATTTCAATGATTAGTGCACCATCATCGATATTCATTTTCAAGTTTCTAAGTGAGGGATTGCTACCATTAGGACTTTGCTATAAAATTATTTTGATAGAACAGATTCTGATTTGATCCCAAAAGCATGTTTTAATTTTCGAGTTTCCAAGAATTTCTAATGTATATTGTTATTTCAAATGATTTTGGAAATAGTAGTAATAGTTTACTTAAAGGTATTTCTAAGTATAAATATTTTTGAAACAAATTTTTTAGAAGAATGTGTTTTCCTTGGTTTAGTTTGGGAACGAGTCTTGATTTATTTTATGATGATCAGAATAATCATCTAAGTGACGATCAGATGTTTGCTTAGAAAAACATTGTAGTGCACTTAGTAAATTATTCTCTTTGTTATTATATGGTCGAAACGAGTTCGAATCTGAACAAAATCCCAAAGAAAACTAGTAATTGATATTTTTGTTACATCTATTTATTTGGAAATATATATATGGTATTATTTCCAAAAAGGGATTTGAAAAGAAAAAGTGTTTTTAAATTAACTAGTTCGAGTGGGTCGAAAATAACTGATAATATAGGCAAGAGATTTGTTTAGATGGTAAACACTTCTTTTGAGTATTACCATTCTTGGTAAGGGAACATATAATACTTTTTTGTAGTACCCAGTTCCTTGGTTTCATTTTGGGGTTGCTCAAGCTATATATATATGGATTAAAATATATATAGTACCATTTCAAAAGATTTTTAAAATAAATATCCAGTTATTTGGCTCTTAAGTTTCTAAAATATAAAGGTATCGATTTAAAATGGTTTAACTAATGAAATTAAAAATTATATTAACTTAACAAGAAGGTTTAATAAACTTGTTTTTATTAAAAGTATCTCTCGGAGTTAAACATCTAGGAGGTTAAAAAAATTATTTAATGTTATTGGGCTGGCTTATAACCGTCTTTACCTTATAGGTGTCTATGAAAAAGTAGACACTAAGACAAAGTTTAGATACCGACATCCTACTATTCTTAGTTACTTACCTAACCAATTTGGTAAAAGGGTTGAATTAATTGACTTGGTTTTGTGACCCAAATTATTTTGGGCCTACATTTGAATAATTAAATGTGAATGGAATTATAATCAGATGTTTTGTATATATGATGTAGACGAGTATTATACATGCTAATAAATTAAAATGATTTTTTGAAAAGATTTCACAAAAAAGTTGTACCATTTAAATTGTTTGAACATAAGCTAAACTTCTATCAAATGTTTTCATAAATATTTGTGGGAGGGTAAGATGGCAACTGGGTAAGAAATAATCTTTAGGTGAGTGCATAGGTTGTATGTAGATCATGTCCCTTCGCATATAGTTCTTAATCCAAGATTCGAGTAAATAACTTTGTGGTGTTTCATGCCATTTCGAATGAGGATCTATCGATCGATTTTTGATGGTGAACACTTTTTAAGGGTTCTTAATATGGAATCAAAAGATTTGTATCATAGTTTACGGCTATGTAAGGAGAATGGAAGTTTCTAATTAAGAAGCCTGATTGGAGCCTATAATAGTAAATTGGGTAAACGATGCTAGTTTGGAAGTGGAGTTATGTATTCGAGTAGTGATCGTATCAAATTTAGTATATGAATGATCTATAAACTTCATGTGGACTTACGAATAGTATTAGGTGTTCATTTAGCGAAATTTCAGGGGTGAAATTCTTTTTAAGTGGGGAGAGTGTAATAACACAGAATTTTATAACTTTGATTTTTGAAATATTTGATTAGTTTGATTTGCAATTTTTTAATGTATAATAAAATATATATATTTCAAATAATTGTCTGATTTTGATGACATATTTTAAACTCAATTTGTAAAACTTTTCCTATTTTTCAATTTGAGTAATATTTATCTTATCATTCGAAGTACCTTACTCCAAATGTTGTTATTTTTGAATTTAACAAAATTAGGTAACCGATGTATTTTATTCTTGCTTCGTAATCGCATCACATTTCTTTATGCAATCGTATTTTGTTTTTTGTCTTTTATGGTTTGTACGTGGATGCGACATTATGGGGCGGGGTATCCAAACCTTTTCAAAATCAATACATACACATTTGTATGCATTGTAGCCTTTTCTTCAATCCAACAACCATTTCGTTTCCCTTGTTCCCCTTCACCCTACATATTGTCTTTGTCCCTATGACTTCATTGATACATTGTTAACTTATCTCTTGCCATGAAGAATTAACGGTGACATGATCTGGTTTGCTTAGCAGAGGGGTTCTAGTGTTGTACACACACACATTATATGCATTAGCAAGCTTCGTCTTCTTTATTTTATTGCCGGAGAATGAATTCAACTCCACCTTAAACGTTCAAAAATTCACAACTCCCAATCCACTCGCTTTCAACCCAAGCTCCCAACACGAAAATCATACATATCAATCTCTAGTATTTTAGCGAAAAGGATAAAATCACAAAATTTTATTCAGAGGACAAGTGTTCATATATTTTCAAAAATCATATTCCATTGATCTGCTAGAATTAATTGACGTCGTATGCGTCGTTGGAGTCGTAAAGGGATGTTCGATTTTTGGTGAAGTTTCGACGGAGTTCCTTGATGGTCGTTGACCATAATTGGGACCTAGGGTTAAGGTTCGTCGAAGTCCTCAGTAGCGATTTGGGAGATGAAGCTTGGATTTGAGTTCAGGGTGAAGATGTGTACCTATGGTGATTTTTGGTGGGAATCGGAGGGAAAAAGTGTCGAACATTTTAAGGAAATGGAGCGCGATTTGTGGTGGTTGTGTTTGATCGAGAATCTCCTAGGTTGATCAGACCGATGGGGGCTGGATGTAATGTATCGGGCTCGTGAAAGGTGACATGATGGTGACAGGCTCGTGTAGGGGAACATGCTGGCGGGCTTAGTGGCCGATTTTTTCGTGGATGTGCACGGTGCACGTTGTAATTTTGGCTGCTGTGCTTCGAGATGAAGAAATTAGGGAAGAAGAATCGTAACATGGGTTCATTTGGATAGGAGAAGATGGACCTTGGCCCGTTTGCTTTTGGATGAGAAATCTAAAAAAAATCTGTTTATTTAAATTAATTATTTATTTTTCACTTAGAAATTGCATATCTCGTCGTTTTAAAACCTGTTTGATTTATAGATTTTTGTGTTGCTCGTATAAACGAGCACAACATTTTTTATAAGAATTATTAGTTTTGGGAGTAGTATAATTTGATGACAAATTAATACCAACTGATAATTATTACATTAATTTGGATAATAATGTAGTTTAATTAATTTTACCTGATGGGCATTATCTATTTGGTCAAATAAACATTGTACGTAATTTGAATATGGTAATTTAGGCACCTATTTAGTGGAATAAAATATCGCTCCATCAATTAAATTAATTGGTCACTCAATTAGCAGAATAATCCCCATTCTGCAATTTTATAGATTTGGACATCTAATTATATATCGTTAATAGATATGCTAATTTGAAAATGTATTAACTAGGGTGGTTTATTGTTGAATTTATTTACATAAATGTTGATTATGTAAATGCCACTTATTAACTTGGAAAGTTAAATTTAATGATATGGTAGCTTGTTTATGTACTATTGTGATTGTTAAGTCTCCTCCCGAATTTAGAAAACTATAGATTTTAGTCAACTTCGATTTTAAACGATTATAAGTGTTATATATAGTTATTATTTTAGTAAAGTGTTTTATATAATAATTATTGTATTAACAATTTTTAAAAAGTTAACTTATTTATATTTTAAATATATTGTTTAATTTATTAAATTATAGTTTAAGAACTGTGTTTTATTATTATTCTAATGTTATATAAAGATAAGTAATTGTTGTTAAAAAGTTTTTATTTGTAATTTACTTAAGGTTAAGTATTTTATAATTAAAATTTGTTCTTTTACGAAAAAATTATTTGTTATATTATAAATATGTTAAAAGTTATTTATTATGATAACAATATTGTTTCAAAGCTGTTTATTATAATAATATTGTTTTAATGTTTAATTATTTTTATAATAATATTATTTTTAAAGTGAAATCATTATGAATATTGTTTTAGAAGTTAAAACAGAATTATATTAATAATGATTGAAAACTATTAAATATTTTATTTATGATATTTAAAGTTATTTAATTATATATCAATAATGTTTTAAAGTTGTTATATTATTTTTAACAGGAAAGATTATATAAAGTTTTTTATTTTTAATAAAAGAATTTATTAAAGGAATTTATAAATGTTAAAAGGGATTTTGGAAATTTGAAAAGAAGTTGGTGTTTAATGGTATTGGTGATTTAAAAGAAGTTTTATAATTGGTTTAGAGATTTATAAAAGGGTTTATAAATAAACTTGGAAACAATGAAAGAAGTTTTTATAAATAGATTTGAGATTTTAAAAAAAGGAGATTACATATATAGAGAAGATTTGTTAAAAGGGTTTTATATAAGAAATTTGTAAAACAAAGTAAGATTGGATTTTCCTTAACCGGCCTTCGTTATTATGGTGGTACGCGACAATCTTCTCATTTTTAACACTAAAGGATTTAACTCTAGAAATATCTAAGATAAACATAGGAACTATACGGTACAGTTGTCGTCGGTGGTGCTATACTATACATATAAACTCATTTTTATTCCTCTAGGACAAATGATGAGGAGATCCGTCCACTTAAACATTTAGGGGGTGATCCTCGCTCTTATATATTGTCTGATTATTTCCAAAGGAACGAGTATTGAGCATTCCAAATAATCAGCAATTGGTTTTTCGAGCTACTGGTAAGCGGGGGGGGGGGGGGGGGGGGGTGTACTCGTGAGAAACGACTTGTATTGTAACCATTGTAAAAAATTTATACAGTTCTATAGAGGAGTTTCTATGATCCATTTTGGACGTTGGAATCCATGTGTGGTTCCGAGACTCTTTGGGGCATGAGAATCCATGTATGGTTCCGAGGTCTATTTGAATGTGGGAATCCATGTATGGTTCCGAGACCTATTAGGGTATGGAAATCCATGTGGGATTCCATGATCTGTTCAGGCAGCAGTGCATGAGCTTGATTGTTTGACATAGCCTTACTAGTGTAATGACTAAAACCATGGATAGGACACATGGGTATGGGTTTAGCTAACCCATAAGGGTGCATCGTCTCCTTCCTAGAGTTAACAATAGCTGTTGTGCATGCATGGAGCGATGCATTTGGCTTGACGGTGTTTGGGGCCAACTATGTATTTCTTATTGTACATCACTGGTATTGTTGCATCAAAAGGATAATTCCGATCCTTATGTAGGACGACCGTTCTCAAAGTACCGAGGGCATCTCCGTAGAATCCTACATAATTAGCGAACACAGCTTATTGTTTTTGATTATATACCTAATATTTTTGTGATGTTCACTCATGAGCATCACAACTGCTTGATTTTTATTATTTTCACCCTTAGACATTATTATAATATCATTGGATTTTTTATAAAATGGTTTTCGATTATCGTAAAGTAAAAAGCCATCGTGTTTATATATGGCACACTCTTACGAGATATCTTTATTTTGGAAGGTTTATTTAAAACATTAAGAATCCATTTGATTGTGTTTCTCACACCGATTTCACCAGACTGACCTAGGCAATATTATCCTATAATGGTCGAGTCAGCTTAAGCATATTTTTCAAATTCAGTTGGATGCTTCGGAGCTTTCATGGGATGAACTGGATCCTCTAAGACATATTCACCTATCTTATATTCTTCTTCCGTTTTGATATTCTTGATCTCTCTTTATATTTATCAGTAATTACAAGGAAGGGTTGTTATGACACTCCAAGCTGGAAATAGGTTAGTGTACTATGATGCTGTGCATAATAAAGATGATTTCATTTTGTCAAGATCCTATGTGTAGATTATATATCTTTTTAACGTGATGTGAGATTCTATTTTGTCTTATATTTCTTTCACTCCAACAATTTGTCTTTTCGGCACTTGGATATTTGGCACGTGAATAACATAGACGTATCAGTGTCGATTTCTTAGGGTCAAAAAGGGAGGTCGTTATAGATTCATTAATCGATTGGTTGGTGGTTGGTTGGTTTGTTGATTAACCGATCGATTGATTGATTAAAGAAAGATCTAAATAAGTAACTACAAGAATATGCACATATTTGGACAATATATAATACATATAGGATGAGGTAATGTGTCTATTGCGATGTAATATATATATATATATATATATATATATATATATGCATGTTATACCGTGCAAGGAATATCAGGTTACACATGCACATACATATGCATATGCATATGATGCTTATGTATGCTTGTATATAAAGTAAAACAAACCAAATAAATTTCAACAAAAAATTCACAAATTTAAATGAATTATATGATTTATTTAGATTAAATTTAGAAATGTTGTAAATAAATTAGGCTTTATAGGCCCAATAAAGATCCAATAGGGTGAAAAAGATGAAATTCAACCATAACTTCTGCTGTAGGTTGACCCGGTTCCAAGAGACAATAAGGAAATGTACGTGGTGCTTGCTCCATAGGTCCTTTATTAGAATTAAGCTCAGCTTGTTCGCTTGCCTGAAGATTTTAGTAAAACTAAATTAAGACGTTCATGCCCAAAATCTCAGTCGCGTCCCCTGAGCCTAAATGAGTGGGATAGCTCATCTTCTATTTATGATTTAGGATTTTATTAGCAACATTTCCATAGATAATATTGGCATGAATCGGGGAAGAATTATTTATTATACTTGTATAAAATATTTGGAAAAATTTTGAAATTTTTTTTATCTACACACACACACATTCTCTTTGGAAACCTATTTTGTAATAGCTTTTTTGAAAAAATTTGGAAAAAATTTCTTTTTGAATTTTTTTTCGAGTATGCTCTCTCAATACGCCCCAATCCCTAATAAAATTTGAAATCTTGGCTCTGATACCAACTACGATAACCCACACCTCCAAACACACCGATCCAAAACTTAGGGTGACTTTTGGACTCACGTCGATGCCGAAAAGTACGAGCTGTCAGGGTTTTTATAACATTATAGAGAAAAAAAATACACACATATGATCTAAGATATACTACACTTTCAGATCTCATAACAAAAGAAGATAAAATATAAATACAGAAAGTAACCATCTTAGAATATATCTTAAAATGTAGTCTCAAAATAGTGCTAGTTAAATCCATGATGATTGGAGTTATTGGAGTTAAATCTATTTGACCTAAAATGTCCTACGAGTGTTTGTGAGTTATTGGTTTTCTTTACTTAAGGGGTTTAACGCAATACACACATACACTGACTACTTATGTAGGGCTCCTACTTAGGGTCGAACAACTAATCGAACCTCTAGATAACTAATGATTGGCTAATAGCTACTAGTGCTTCTCCAACGTAGGATTATCCTACAATTTCCTCTATGGGACTACATCTCTCACATTACAACTACGTTTAACTGTTTCATATGGGTTTCCCTTCAATTTCCATATAGGTCCCTATATGGTTGTCAATCGGTGGAGCTAATTATTTTAGGATATTTCAATTTCCTTATTTGCTTATTTAATCAATTTCATTTTCAAAATTTAAAACGTTTGTAACTTCTTCATGCTGGCTCCGATTTGAAAATGTTATATATGAAAATCGTTTAGAAAATCACTACGAATGCAACAGTGTATGATTTGTAGCCAAAATTCAGATATTTGTAAAAATATCATTTTTGCCCTTCTTATACTCAAATTTAATTCTTTTATTTAATTTTTCATTACATTTTCGGGGTGTTACAAAGAAAGTGGGAACAAGTTCCCCTATTCGCACCAGTTGGCATACACTAAGTCTCAGTTAACCTAGGTTTGCTGAAACAATTCAAATGTCTAACTTCTTTTGTAAAAAAAATAATTTCCAAGTGTTCATACATCTGATTTATCTTCTCAGACATCTGACTCTGATTCCAAATGTATAAAAAAGGATTTGGATGTCCGAATCGAGTTGAATACAAACTAGTTTCTTTCTGTTTAAGATTTTGTAACAACCCGAGTTCCAGTTGTTCTGGATTTTTCAAAAAAATGCTACAACCCAAATCCACTAAAGCCCGAGTTTGGTGTTTGGTATCCTACAAATAGGAAAGGTAAATAAATCAGAGCTCAAATAAATCTCTCACAACAGAACTGAGTAAAATATAGTAATAAGTAAATAGTCATCAAGCTAATAACACTTTCTAAAAAAGTATCTTAAAGCTGGAAAAATGTTTGTCATCTATCTTACCCGTGGGATGATATAAGGAGGGTTCAGAATTAAAGTTCTAGTGAGTGGACAAATAATACACTTCTAAGCATAATTCTACATGTACCGTTCTTTTTCAATTTTCTGTTACATTAAGGTTTATTGGGTTTATAGTTGTGACGCCCCACCTCGAGACCTACATTAGTAAAGAGAATTACTAAGTAATCTTGTCTACTAATGCAGAGAATATGGCTGGTTAAGTGCGACCATCATAGTAATACGTTAGTTAAGAGCTAAGCATGTCAATTATGTCTCGATTTTTTTTTCATTACCTCATAAGTGGTAGACACGCTTAGTCCCTAACTAATGCACACTATGGTGGATTCGGACCATGGTTTTAAATCTCCTATATATCGCCCAAGATCTCCTCCGAGATCTCCTTTTCACACTTAAACGAGACGAGACGTCAAATCTCCTCCATATCTCCCTCGACGCTCATCTCGTCCGAAATATTCAAATCTCACCCGATATATGGATCAAAATCACAATCCGAGATCTCACCTAAAATTGTACATATTTCTTATTTTCCATAATATTTTTTATATTCATATTGATTCAAAAGAAACCACTCAATCCAATTATAATTTACCAACTTCTTGAACCTATTCTTTACCTTTTTATCTTAAGAAGTCATAGCGAAAGGTTTCACTTCTTTATTATGTTCAAATAAAAAGATATTATCCAATCGTTACCAAATCAATTAAGCTAATCAAGCTACTACTCTTCAAAAATTATTCATTTTTCCATGTAAATCAAATATGTTACCATTTTTATTTTTACTAAGAAAGTTATAACCGTTAAGTAAATTTTTGACACATTAATTTTAGACACATAAGTACATCCGTGATATTCCCGAGATGCATTATAAGGCTCGAGATGTCAATCCAAGATGTACACCCGACATGTACTCATCTCGTCCGAGATCTCCCCGATACGAGATAACTTGTGTAAAAATTCCAAGACGAAACGTGACCGAAATCCGATATTTAAAACCTTGATTCAGACCATTTCAGAAATAAAGTAATATACATGCAGACAGAAAACATCAGTCACAGAACAGAAAACCCAGATCAGCGTATATATATATAAATACATACTTCACCATACATCTCCATAATAACACATCATACATAAGTAGCAAGGACTACTAAATCACATATACACCCACTTCACAAAATAATATACAATAAGATAACATAAAAGCAGACGACTCAAAAATGACATCTACGCCAAAATGATAAGTCCAACAAAAGCTATCAAGCTGATCCAAGAAGTGAAGCAATCCAAACTAACCTGTAACTCGGTCTGACCCGAGTGAAAAGCACATGGGTTAGGCAAGCTAAACTTATCAGTAGTAAGGGTCTCAATAATAATAAGCGGAAGTGAAATATCCATTCCGTTGTTGCCAACGGAACGATATATGGTTCATCATGTTATTCATAAAAGGGAAGCATCAATATTTCTTCTAGCATAGATAAAGGGTTCCATAAGTAAGGTATGGAGATTTATTCTAATATCATCTATAAGGGCATATCATGCACTTAGAAACATAGAGGAAGCATCATAAAAATTCATTAAAAATCTCATAACTCATTATAGAACTCAAAAGCATAACATCATTGTCGAAATCACCATAAATATAATAAACCATTGTCTTTGTCTTACTCAAGGATAAGAAAATCAATAACACCATGGGGTGAAATCGAAAATATCAAAACTTCATAGAAATTTGCACGTGCTATTCATCTTGACTAGTACTACAATTATTTGGTACCATACGTCATGATGACTTGGGGTCATTAATATCTTAGCATCGTGATCATCTTGATTGACAATAGTCGAATATCGCGATGACACCCAAATCATAAAATTCGAGCAAAAACATCATGATGAGTGGAATCTAGTAATGACATCAAGAACATCGTAATGATTCCAAGCGTATACTTGGTTTATAGTACTAGTAACATCTTAAATGTGTCACAACTTCTGAATAGGAACCCAATGGGTGTTAATGCCCGTCCCACACCATACATTCACACCTATTGGTTTACTAATCGTCAGTCAATGCCACATTATAAAACATTCATAAAAATCCAAATCAAACATACACTACCTCGTCTCATTGGCGAGTGTAAAGCACCCGACTCATTATGTCTCATACTTTGATGAGTTTAAAGTGGCACGAGACTTGTCTCATTTCATCGACAAGTAAAAATCCTTTTTAAACATCAAAACCATCATAAATCCATCATAAAAATCCTACCTCATGTCCTCGGTAAGTAAAAATATCATAAAATAGCACTTCAAAGCAGATTCGACAGTACAAGGCCGATATTAAGCGATTCGACGAAAACACATGTCCCATACCACGTGTTTTTGCCAAATCATTTAATTCTCATTTTTATATGCCGAAAATCATCTAGATAGGCAAAAATATATTTCGAATAATTTTATAGAGAAAATGGGATTTTTAAACAATTTTTAGAGATTTTTAAATAAGTTATATAAGGAAAAATCCATTTATCAAATAGACTATCTATTTATAAAACACTTAAAAAAAATAATTGCTTTAAAACCCTTTAACATATACTAAAATCATTTATTCAATTAACCATAATTTATATAGAATTTTTAGAAACTTATTCGAAACCAAAATCAATTAAAACCATCGAGTTCTTCAAATATCAACATGTATCGATATTTAGATTGAAATAGAATTTAAATAAAATTTAAATTCTAAAAATTTCCAAAAATCAAACCAATCTATTGTCGAATAAAAAGACATAAATATTCATCGTCAAACTTATTCGTACAATATTCAAAATCATCGAAATATGCAGTGAAATAGTTAACGAAAGCGCAAATAGGAGCAAAAGAACAATCTAGCAAGCAACTGAGTTTTTGGCTGACTTTGGATAGTAATTTGGGGTAACAAAACAATCCATAATTGATCGAAATTTTGCTGCATTATACTACTTCATGAGGACTATAACATATCCAAAATTTGGAGCAAAACAACTATTGCAACATACCAAAAATTGGAAGCAATTGGCAGTAAATTGAAGAAGATATGATTTTTTGAAAATGATGCTTTTTCGGCCAACAAAAAGAGATGAATTTTTATTCGATTTCAACCAACAATTCTCTATAACAAAACAAATCAAAATTCAGTGAAAATTTACAAAAATACTTTATAGTCTATCTATAACAACATATCAAAAAATGGGGGAAATTGGCTGCAAACTGAGATAGATACGAGTTTTTTGAAAATGGTACATTTTCGGCCAACAAACAGAGATAAATTTTTGACCGATTTCAACCAACAATTTTCTATATCAAAACAAATCAAAATTCAATGAAAATTTCCCAGAAATATTTTACAATCCAACTACAAAAAAATATCAAAAATTAGAAGTAACTGGTTGTAAGTTACGAAAGATATGATTTTTTGAAAATGGTACATTTTTGGCCAACAAATAGAGATAAATTTTTGGCCGATTTCAACCAACAATTTTCTATAACAAATCAAATCAAAATTCAGTGAAAATTTTCAGAAATATTTTACAGTCCAACTACTACGATATATCATAAAATGGGAGCAATTGGATGTAAATTGAGAAAGACATGCTTTTCTGAAAATGGTACATTTTCGGCCAACAAACAGAGATAAATATTTGGCCGATTTCAACCAATAATTTTCTATAATCGAATAAATCAAAGTACAATGAAAATTTCCAAAAATATTTTACCTTCCAACTACTACAACATATCAAAAATTAGGAGCAATTGGCTGTAAATTGAAGAAGATATAATTTTTTGAACATAGCATTATTTCAGCCAACAAATGAGAAAACCTATTCAATAAATTGGGTATTTCAAGCAACAAATTGATAGTAAAATTCGATATTTTGTTTTAGCTTGCTGTAAGAAAACTCCTACCTTGATTATTGAATAGTTTTAGCAAGATATAGCAGCGATTTGGGAGAAAATTGTGATCATTTGAGGCGATTTGAGGCTCTAAACACCCGTAGAGACTTGAAAATAGACATGCAAAACAATATAAGCAAATAAAATACAATTCACATCTCAAGTTCTCAAATTTTGATGAAAACTATTTGGTATTGGAAGGAGATTACCTTTCTATTCTTAATTTAGGTGATTTCCCTCTTTAATTCGCAGAAAAGTTGGGTAGAAATTGGATTTAGATGAAAGCAGCCATTGCTTTCGTATTTTTTTTTTCTTTCTGAATGTTTTGGAGAAGATAGACAATTGAAAACTACGTACAGGAAAAAAAAGAATTTCACAAGCCTGACAGTCCTAGTAAAGGCTATTGGGTCAAGTTTCTACCTAAATAAGCCCAAGAGAAAAAAAATATACTTAGTGAAAATGCAAGGTTATGTATACATATTAACCTATTTTACACTATATACATACAATACTATATTTTCAAGCCAAATAAAATACATACATCAATTTGTTTTGGAATAAAATAGTTATTGTGACAAAATATAATTTATTTCAACAATAAAAATATAGTTTTAACAACAAATCCCTATTTTTAACAATATTTTACAATTTACACAATTTTAGTGTGAAAACACCATTTTTTTTACATAACAAACTAAATAAAATTTCTTTCTTGCCTAATAAATTTGCAATAAATCAATCTAACACTTTTTAACCATCAACTATTATTTTTAAACCATATTTCATCTTCTATTTTAATAAAAAACTTATTTTCTTCATATTGCTTCTTTTAAACTCAATAAGAGCTTTAACATAGGAATAACTTACAACACTATTGCATAACTCAAATAAAAATTAACAGTTGATAATTTTATTCTCAAATTTAACTAAATAAAGCTTTAAAACTTTTTTTTTCAACCATAAATATTTATTCCAACCATTAAATGTTGAAATAAATACTCAAATGATTTATTAACTTAAAGTTAACAAAAACCCAATATTTATTCTCAAGTCACATTGTTTATTCTCAAGTCACATTGTTTATTCCAAATAAACAACTTTACTAAAAATTCTTCTTCTTCTAAAATTTATTTGATTCCCAATATTAAATTATAACTATCGTTATAATTCAATTTTTATAGGTAATCACCGATACCAGGGTTGTTACAGACTCCCTCCTTTATAAAATTTGCGTCCTCGCAATTTCTAGAGGAAATCTATATTCAACACACTATATTTCCTCAATCAAAGGAAATTTAGATAGATTAAAATAAAAAATTCTTACCATTGGAGCGAGAAGATAAGAAATCAGGATACAATCACTCGATGAATTCTCTGGTTTCCCAAGTGCAGTCATTGGGATTATCGGACCATTGAAATCTTCACGAGCGGGACACTCTTATTTCGAAGGCGTCTAGTCTCCGAAGTAAGAACTCTCAGAGGATGCTGCACATAAGATAGATCAGGAGAGACTTCTAACTTCTCTAAAGCATGAGTATCGAGCATGGAATCAAAATCTCGTAGACACTTCCTCAACTGAGAAACGTGGAATGCGTCGTGAACTCCAGAAAACTGATCGGGAAGTGCTGCACGATAGGCAACAGGACCGATACGCTCTGTAATAGGAAATGGCCCAATATAGTGTGGTGCAAATTTCCCAGTCTGGCTAAAGCGTGCCACTCCTTTAGAGGAGAAGCTCGAATAAAAAAAAGGGTCACCCAATGAGAATTCAAGAGGCCTCCTACGGTTGTCCGCATAGGATTTCTGGCGACTTTATGCCTCTTTCATTCTCTCACGAATTAGATGGAACTTCTCAGATGATTCTCGAATATATTCGGGGCCTAAAATAAGCTTTCCCCCGACTTAAGCCAATAAGATGGAGAACGAGACAGCCTTCTATATAAGGCTTCGAAAGGAGCCATGCCGATAGAAGATTGGTAGCTATTATTATAAGAAAACTTAACTAGAGGAAGATGATCCTCCCAACTACCACCAAAATCCAAGATACAAGCACGAAGAAAGTCTTCCAAAATATGATTCACTCGTTCAGTCTGTCCATCAGACTGTGGGTGATAAGCTGTGCTAAGATTAAGCTTCGTGCCTAAAGCTTGCTGGAAAATCTGCCAGAAGCGACTCGTCAAAAGAGGATCACAATCACAAACAATGGATGAAGGAACACCATGCAATCGCACGATCTCCTTAATATATAGCTTCGATAAAAGAGATGTCGTTCTATTCGACTTAATAGGACTAAAATGTGCGGACTTGGTGAGACGGTCCATAACAACCCAAATACTGCTATGGCCTGGCCTCAAACGAGGTAAGCCATCAATGAAATCTATCGAAATTTGGTCCCATTTCCACAACGGATGTAATGACCCGCAAATTTCGATAATTAAAGTTGTCATATTAATAAGATTTTGGAATTTAATTTTAAATAAATATAATTGTTATGATTGGTAACGAAGTAATTTTAAATAATTAACCTATGAAATATTATATTGGTTGTAATAGACTTAATTAAAAAGATTGAATTGAATAAATCCTATTTATTGGAACCTTGTTTATTTATGTGAAAAAATATAATAAATGAGTTATTGCAAGAAATGAGAAGTTGAATATAATTCTAATGAATGTTAATAATGGAAAAAGTATGTAATCAATGTAGGTAAGTAATTACAATGTTGTTGAAATTAATAAACGTTTCTTTAATTCTAATTAATAACATAACGAAAATGTGAATGTAAAGTAATTTATGTATATATTTGGCGATTAAATCAAATCAATCTATAGAAATCAATTTTAGATTAATTGGAAGGAAATATGTAATAATTACATGTATTTGTAAGTGGATGAAATTTATTTCTATATTAGTTGAATATTGGAATAAGATGATAATTGTTAATGAATAAGAGTAGGCCAATAATAATTCTTCCTATAAATTGATAATCGATTCAATGATGTACTACTGTCCATAATAGGGCAATTGGATTGATGATAGAATGAAAAGTCTATTAAATGGAAATATTGAATATAAAATTTGTAATTTCTAAATTTTGGAAATTTGAAGCAAAGATAGTAATTATTGTAATAATTAAAATGAGAGTCAAATTGAACTTAACAAACCTAAATGTATATTAATGAGAACTGTGGCAATAGTGCAAAACTTTAATCATTTACCCATTCATTAATGCATTGAAGTAGGTCTTAATCAAATAGCAACATTTGGATTGTTATTAATAGCTCTTAAGTGTAAATAAAACGTTAATGGTAACGAGTATTGTAAGATTTACCATCTATTTAGTATATTAAATTTTAACTGGCAATCAATTGCAATGAATATAAATAAATTATTACCTTAACGTTAATTGAAGTAATTTTTGAAATTTTTGTCAATACCAATTGTAATATAACTATTGGTTGATGTAGAGTTGTAAATCAAGATTTATTAATTTAACTGAATGTAAATTATAGTGATTGGGTTTATTTCAAATAAATGAAATTTAATATTTAGATATTATGTAAATATAAATTTAGATGAAATTTGGAGATATTTACGCAATACAGTATGAATCCAATGGTAGTCTCATCTATTGGATACTAATAGATTGAATAATTGAATGAAAGTCCATTAAAAGGAATTTTTGCAAAATTTAATTTATAAATTTGTGAATATAATGGAATTGAAATTTAACGCTGAAATGAATAAATTAGTTAACTCTAAATTTACATCTAGATTTGGTTTAATTAATGTGAATGATTAAGAAAATAAAAGTGATAAAGATGGTCAATTTCAGAATTTAAATAGGAAATTTAATTTAATCAATTTATTGTAAATTTATGTAAAAATCGTCATTTTGGCCACTGACTCGGATTTCAACAAAAACAGTTTCATCGGATACGTAACGGTGAATTATTGTAGGATTTCAAGTTTCTTAGCGATCGGGCTTGTCGTTTGATCGTACGGACTCGAAACGCCTTGAAATAAATGCAATTGAAATTCAATTTGGAAAATATTGTTTTTAGCATAACTTCTTCATACGATGAAATTTGGACTTGAAACCTTTTCCATTGCATTTAAAATATTTTTAAACATATATTTGATATATAGGTTGACCCATTTCCATTCCATAATAGAAACGGGATTTTTAGGTCAATTATCGTTCAAAACCCAAATCCAATCTAGCCCATTCTTTCTATTCTGTTTTACCTATTTATATGTCGTTATAAACCCTAGCAGCAACCTCCACTTCATTTTCTCATCCTTAATCCCGAAATCAACCCTAATTGCATTCTAATGGCAATCAGCACATCAAATAAAGTGGTTAAAATTCAAACTCTTCAAATCATATCATATAATATACCGTTTCGAAGCTCTCGACGAATGGAGTCAGTGTATGGTGTTCATTTTTGGAAACAACGTTCGTATCAACCGAAAATCGTGGTCAAAGGCGTCGGCGGCAAAGTCAAAGGGGGTGATTTGGGGGTTTTTAATCGGAGCAGCAATTGGAAAAATTGACTTCTGGGTATTGTAGAGCTCAATGAGTGGATTCCAGATCTAGTTTTGATTTGACGATCGGAGCAGCGATGCAGTGGGAATTGGCCCCGAAAGGTCATAGTTGCGGCAACTTTGGGGCACAAATTCCGGCGACTGACATCGAAATAGGCGGCGGCGTTGGTTGGCGTTAGTGGAGGAGATGATGATCTTCCAATTGCAAGTGGTTGTGCGGCTTAAGGTGGCCTAGGCTTAGAGTGATTTGCAATCAAAGTTGGTTGCAGCGTGAAGGACTCGGTGAGTAGGGCATTCCGTGCATGCTGTACTGTGCGCGCATGCTTTCATGATGCAGGTGACGTGGCTAGTTAGTTAAACTGTTCCATTTCCTTTTATTTTATTTTTTTGAATTCAAGCGCAATTTTCGCTATATTTTTCACATACGAACTCCGTTTCACGCGTGATTTTTTTTGTTAGGATCGTAATAAAATTTCGGACTTGATGACACTGGTTTGGACAAATTCTGAGACGGTCAAATTTTTGGGTTTAAATTCAATTTAAATTCAAAAGGTGAGTGTTTTAACCCACTCACACTTCTAAAATTTCTTATGTTTGTTAAATTGATTTATGATATGAGTAGAAATTCATTTACGACTGTTTGGCATGTTTTATTCATCATCTCAGTTACATCGCATTTATTTAATTTAACTGTTAATTAATTATATTTTGCATATAAATTGACAGTTAAAATTTATTTAGTTGCATATAAACTGCTAGTTAAACAGTTATTAATTTATTATTGAATATAAACTGTTAGTTAATACCTGTTATTTATTACCTGTTATATTTTATATGCTCTATATTGATGTTTGTTTAAATTGGATGATGATTTGTAATAAATGGTTGATGATTGATATTTGGATGAATGGATGTTTATTTATATTAACTGCAAGTTGTTATGCATTTCATTTCATTCGGGATTGCGGTTTGAAATGATATACAACCGCATTTTTTATTAAATTGCGGATTGAAATGATAAATATCCGTATCACTTGACCATATGATAGAAAATTATGTAAAGGCACCGCGGTATATACATATATAAAATTATTTTTGAAAGGATTTTATGGTTTGGATAGGATACGGTTTAATAAATATTAAATTTTGATATTATATAAATATTATTTTATAATTATACATACATAGTTAAATTTTGAATTTAAGCTATGTATAATCTGCTAAATAAAAATGAATAAGTTGAAATGGAGTTGATAATTTATATTATATGATTAAGTACAGGCTTAGGATATAGAGTTTAAATGATTCAAATAAATTTAGGTTAGAAGGTAAATTAAAATTTTAATTGGAATTGAGCGTATTTAAGAATTTAACTCTATAAGCTGATGTAAAACCTTATTAAGCTTGAAATTTTTTAAAGGTAGGATATTTATAGCTGAAATTTTATTTCAAGATAAATTATACGAATATTTCTAGCATAAATAAATTGAAGGAAATATTTAAGTTGTTAGTAACTCGAGTTTTATTTTAAATGATTTTGATTTATTATGTAAACATTTCAAACTAAAAAAAATAGGTCAATGAATTCGTGAATATAAATTCCAACCTTAAGTTTTGAAATTGTTAAATACTCAGAGTTAGAAATATATTGAATTTGAAGTGGTTTATTTAACTGAAAGTGAATTTAAAATTTACGGATTTAGACTATATTTTTTTATGAATAAAATTGAAAAGTCACGGAAATTATTTTATTTTATAAAGTAATTTTAAATTCAAACTATTTTATTCTATATACCGTTTGAATATCCAAACCATTCAAGTTTTAGAAGTTATGGTTTTGAAGCTATGAATTTCACAGTATTAAGTTTTGAAAGCTATAATTCAAATGTTTGGTTTCCAGATATTATAAATTTTAAAGCAGTATGCTTTTCCAAGGGAAATATATTTGAAATAAAATGATATTATTGATTTGGGTTTTATAAAAATAATATCAAAATGAGTTGTTTGGAAATGGAAATGATATCGTACTTATGGGTTTTGAAATGGATAATTATATTCTGTTTTTAAAGTATAAACTGTTTTTAAAGACCACGTGGTTGTAATAACGTTTGGTTATTGAAGAGACCGGGATCGGAAGTTGCCATACTCTCTGCCAACTCCGAAAATCACTTTAACAACCGTGTACGCGGTGGAGATTCCAGAATGAAGTAGGTTGGTGGCGGCGTTTCCTGTAAGGTAAACACGTGGACCCAACTTCCGTGAGTTGGCATAAGGTGGCTAAAACAGGAGCGATTGACGGGTCAATAAGGTAGAACCTTTGATCGGACACATCCCTTCGATATTATACTTTGACTTTTGTATTGATTCGGTGGCCACTTTTGATTTTTTTGGGGGTGTGGCTCGAGGTGGGCGGTAGCTGCACGCTACGCGTTACCACCGACCCGGAAGCGTAATTGCTATATCTACCCTGGCATTGCCTAGTTGTGC
The DNA here is from genome assembly GCA_030765085.1 of Allium cepa. Lineage (NCBI taxonomy): Eukaryota > Viridiplantae > Streptophyta > Magnoliopsida > Asparagales > Amaryllidaceae > Allium > Allium cepa. The sequence continues at coordinate 719,566,612 of CM060935.1, read as the reverse complement.
CGTGTCACCTACCCTATCGCGCCTTGTACGAGTTTGGATTTCTCCCGTAGCCCGTGTGGTATCCTCTGGTGGTTTCCCGATCAGGAGGGACTATGACATTGGATGGACTACTGGGACTATTATTGTGTTAAGAGGGAGATTGGGTAACTCCTTAACGCTATTTAAAAGTAAGTTTATTTTATAAATAGACACCATTATAATAGCGAAATATACTATATAGTAAATAGTTTAACGGATCCTTAAGAGATGTGAATCCCAAGCATCTTTTAAGTTACTGCACTCATATTTATCTCTGTTTATTTAACTTACATAAGATCTTTTAGTTCTGACTCGAGTGTTTTGTCCTTTCAATTCGCTCGGGTCAGTCCGAGCGTTTCAGGATTTGAAATTTAGCTCTGAAGGATGAAGATTTATATTATTATTATGTATACTAGTGCACTACACTCATATTGTTCCGCTGCATTGATATTTATTGGTATGTGAACTCTGATATTTATTGTATAAAAAAAATCAAATGTTTTGTAGAAATATTTTTGTATTATATATTTATTATTATAATTTATCCTTACGCTGTGAGATTCTGTTTTGTTTTATTTCTTTCCTATTTTTCTTATTTACCTCATAACAATCCGCTCTTTTGTATGGTTTGAATTGGCATGTGTGTCAATTTGAAGCGTGCGAAAAGGCGGGACGTTACATCTGGTATCAGAGCTTTGGTTTAGCGATAAACCTTAGCTTTGTGGGGTTTGACTCTTTATTAATATGGTAGTAATACCCCATGGGAGTCGCTGAGTGTATATATATGGGAGAGCGTATTTGTTAGTGTTATAAAAAGATTTTAATATTGTGTTAATCTGTTCCATTTCGTATTTATAAGTTCTGGTTGATGCATGGGACGCTATGACATCAATAGAGATTTCTTAACACTTACTAGGGCAGACCGACATAATATTTGTTTTAATATAGGTGAATGAAATAATTTTGCCTATTATATTTTCTATATATAAAATAAAAAATTTCAAATGATATCTATATTTGGCTGCAATAGATTGGTTGTTAGGTATTAAAGTGTACAAATAATAGTAGAAATAAGATTGAAAAATAAAACAAATGAAATTTGGAAATTTAGAATTTAAGTTCCGGGGTTTTGAAATTCCATTCGAATAAATTTTGGAATATAATAATATTGTTTATAAGTATTTTCTGATATAAATATTTCAATATAATTCGAAAAAATTGTTTTAAAGAAAATTTTGGAGAAAATAAGTTTTGTACTTTCCTCTCTATCGCTAGAAAATAATTTCGGTGATGGCAGCCGCATCATCGGCTTTCATTTTCGAGTTTCGAAAGGGGAAGGCCACTGTAGTAGTTTTACCGCAGATTCATTTTGAAGAAAATATATAAATTTTGAATTGTTTTAAATATAAATTAGAGATATATAAGTTGTAAGAATATATTTAACTATTATTTAAAATAAATTGAAATTTAACCCGGTATTAAATTCTTAAATTTCCATTAATTAATTATTTCAATTATTGTAGTGAAATGAAAGGTAAGTAATTAATAATTGAAACCTCTAATTTAGGTAAGAGATTTAAGGCTAAGTTATAAAGGAAATAAAAAGGAAGTTGAAATTGTAACTTATAAGACAAAGGGTAAAAATTTATTGAACAGTGAATTAATTAAAAGAAATGAGAAAACTTATATAACTTTTGATTACATTCTTTAAAAGCATATATATTACTTACCAAATATTAAAAGTTGAAGTGTTTGATAAGAAATGTAATGGAAAATTGTACAGTAAAAGTATGTAATGAAAGGGTTCACTAAATTGCTTTTATTTATTTGAATTGGTGGTATAGAGTTATAAACTTAAGTTTAATTGATAAATAAATGAAATGAAGTAGTGTAAATGAATGATAATGAACTTAACTAAACATTTGAAGATAACTATAAATAAAATTAGTAGGAAAATGAATACTGTAATAAATGAAATTAATTAATAAATAAATAAACGAGGACACGCAAAAATAAATGAATGAATAATTATAACGAAATAAAAGGAACTAGCATGACCTGAGTTAATGGGACTGAATAATTGTAAAGAATAAGTAAAAATAAATAAAGCAAACATTTAATGAGTAAATGTAAATTAAAAAGATAAATCACTGTATAAATAAAAAGAAAATCAAACAACAAAGGTATGAAATGAAATTAATAACAAGTTAAGTTGATTGTTGTTTGGATTTGTTGTTGTTTAGTGATGGTTCTTTGGGCAAGGATACTTTAAAATTGGATTTGGGTGGATGAATAATCTATTTAGTTTATCTAAGACTGTTGAGTAAATGATGCGCTAGTAGTTTATTCTTCATTCCGTATAATTTAAAAGTTTTGAACCCGAACAACTATTTGTTTGTTTGATTGAATGGTTGTTTTGTATTTGTTGTGTATGCTGTTTGTTAAAATTGATAGTTATTGTATTGATTTTTTGTTAGTGATTGAAACCATTTAAATATTTCACTTTACATAAATTGTTAACCCTTTGGATTTCATAAGTGAAATGTAGGCTATGGAAGCAATTGCTACTGCTTTTGGTTCCATAAATTAGGCGTAAATTGCCCGACAAATAGGTACGTTTCGGATTACGGTTTATAGCGCTATTTTATATATTTTTCCGGGTTGGGATATAATATTTTGGATAATATATGTAATATAATTGTTATATTTTGATATTATATTTTCTCCCAAGTCTCTCCGTACAAAGGAGACTCTGTCGAAATTTTTCGTAAATTTTTGGACTTAGAAATTATTTTGAAAATGTTTTTCCAAACTTTATTTATTCAAGTATAAAACGATATAATGATCATAAAATGGGTATATTTTATTTAAAATAATAAATTTTGAAAATTATTGTTTACAAATTAATATTTTGAATAAGATGTATTGTTTATTTAATTCTTCCTTCTCCCTTCTTTTTCCTTTTCGGGGACGAAAAGTTTTGATTGGGGGAGATTGTAACGACCCGTAAATTTCGTTAATTAAAGTTGTCATATTAATAAGATTTTGGAATTTAACTTTAAATAAATATAATTGTTATGATTGGTAACGAAGTAATTGTAAATAATTAACCTATGAAATATTATATTGGTTGTAATAAACTTAATTAAAAAGATTGAATTGAATAAATCCTATTTATTGGAACCTTGTTTATTTATATGGAAAAATATAAAATAAATGAGTTATTGCAAGAAATGGGAAGTTGAATAGAATTCTAATGAATGTTAATATTGGAAAACGTATGTGATCAATGTAGGTAAGTAATTACAATGTTGTTGAAATTAATAAACGTTTCTTTAATAATAATGAATAACATAACGGAAATGTGAATGTAAAGTAATTTATGTATATATTTGGCGATTAAATCAAATCAATCTATAGAAATCAATTTTAGATTAATTGGAAGGAAATATGTAATAATTGCATGTATTTGTAAGTGGATGAAATTTATTTCTATATTAGTTGAATTTTGGAATAAGATGATAATTGTTAATGAATAAGAGTAGGCCAATAATAATTCTTCCTATAAATTGATAATCGATTCAATGATGTACTGCTATCCATAATAGGGAAATTAGATTGATGATAGAATGGAAAGTCTATTAAATGGAAATATTGAAAATAAAATTTGTAATTTCTAAATTTTGGAAATTTGAAGCAAAGATAGTAATTATTGTAATAATTAAAATGAGAGTCAAATTGAACTTACCAAACCTAAATGTATATTAATGAGAATTGTGGAAATAGTGCAAAACTTTAATCATTTACCCATTCATTAATGCATTGAAGTAGGTCTCAATCAAATAGCAAAATTTGGCTTGTTATTAATAGCTCTTAAGTGTAAATAAAACGTTAATGGTAACGAGTATTGTAAGATTTACCATCTATTTAGTATATTAAATTTTAACTGGTAATCAATTGCAATGAATATAAATAAATTATTACATAACGTTAATTGAAGTAATTTTTGAAATTTTTGTCAATACCAATTGTAATATAACTATTGGTGGATGTAGAGTTGTAAATCAAGATTTACTAATTTAGCTGAATGTAAATTATAGTGATTGGATTTATTTCTAATAAATGAAATTTAATATTTAGATATAATGTAAATATAAATTTAGATGAAATTTGGAGATATTTACGTAATAGAGTATGAATCCAGTGGTAGTCTCATCTATTGGATACTAATAGATTGAATAATTGAATGAAAGTCAATTAAAGGTAATTTTCGCAAAATTTAATTTATAAATTTGTTAATATAATGGAATTGAAATTTAACGCTGCAATGAATAAGTTAGTTAACTCTAGATTTAAATCTAGATTTGTTTTAATTAATGTGAATGATTAAGAAAATAAAAGACATAAAGATTGTCAATTTCAGAATTTAAATAGGAAATTTGATTTAATCAATTTATTGTAAATTTACGTTCAAATAGCCATTTTGGCCACTGACTCGGATTTCGACAAAACCAGTTTCATCGGATCCGTAACGGTGAATTATTGTAGGATTTCAAGTTTCGTAGCGATCAGGCTTGTCGTTTGATCGTACGGACTCGAACGCCTTGAAATAAATGCAATTGAAATTCAATTTGGAAAATATTGTTTTTAGCATAACTTCTTCATATAATGAAATTTGGACTTGAAACTTTTTCCATTGCGTTTCAAATATTTTTAAACATATAATTTAATATATAGGTTGACCAATTTCCGTTCCGGAATAGAAACGGGCTTTTCGGGTCAATTATCATTCTAAACCCAAATCCAATCTAGCCCATTCTTTCTATTCTGTTTTGCCTATTTATATGTTGTTATAAACCCTAGCAGCAACCTCCACTTCATTTTCTCATCCCTAATCCCGAAATCAACCCTAATTGCATTCTAACGGCAATTAGCAAATCAAATAAAGTGTTTAAAATTCAAACTCTTCAAATCATATCATATAATATACCGTTTCGAAGCTCTCGACGAATAGAGTCAGCTTACGGTGTTCGTTTTTGGAAATCACGATCGTATCAACCGGAAATCACGGTCAAAGGCATCGGCGGCGAAGTCAAAGGGGGTGATTTGGGGGTTTTTGGTCGGAGCATCATTTGGCGAAATCGACTTTTGGGTATTGTAGAGCTCGATGAGTGGATTCAAAATCTAGTTTTGATTTAACGATCGAAGCAGCGATGCAGTGGGAATTGGCCCCGAAATGTCACGGTTGCGGCAATTTTGGGGCACAAATTCCGACGACTAACATCGAATTAGGCGGCGGCGTTGGTTGACGTTAGTGGAGGATATGATGAACTTCCAATTGCAAGTGGTTGTGCGGCTTAAGGTGGCTTAGGCTTAGAGTGATTTGCGGTCAAAGTTGGTTGCAGCGTGAAGGACTCGGTGAGTAGGGCTTTCCGTGCGTTCTGTACTGTGCGCGCATGCTTTCATGATGCAGGGTGACGTGGCTAGTTAGTTAAACTGTTCCATTTCCTTTTATTTTATTTTTTTGAACTCAAGAGCAATTTTCGCTATATTCTTCACATACGAACTCCGTTTCACACGTAATTTTTTTGTTAGGATCGTAATTAAATTCCGGACTTGATGACGCTGGTTTGGACAAATTCTGAGACGGTCAAATTTTTGGGTTTAAATTGAATTTAAATTCAAAAGGTGAGTGTTTTAACCCACTCACAACTTCTAAAATTTCTTATGTTTGTTAAATTGATTTATGATATGAGTAGAAATTCATTTATGCTTTTTTGGCATGTTTCATTCATCATCTCAGTTACATCGCATTTATTTAATTTAACTGTTAATTAATTTTATTTTTGCATATAAATTGACAGTTAAAATTTATTTATTTGCATATAAACTGCTAGTTAAACAGTTATTAAATTTATTATTGAATATAAACTGTTAGTTAATACCTGTTATTTATTACCTGTTATATTTTATATGCTCTATATTGATGTTTGTTTAAATTGGATGATGATTTGTAATAAATGGTTGATGATTGATATTTGGATGAATGAATGTTTATTTATATTAATTGCAAGTTGTTATGCATTTCATTTCATTCGAGATTGTGGTTTGAAATGATATACAACTGCATTTTTTATTAAATTGCGGATTGAAATGATAAATATCCGTATCACTTGACCATACGATAGAAAATTATATACAGGCACCGCGGTATATATATAAAATTATTTTTGAAAGCATTTTATGGTTTGGATAGGATACAATTTAATAAATATTAAATTTTGATATTATATAAATATTATTTTATAATTATACATACATAGTTAAATTTTGAATTTAAGCTATGTATAATCTGCTAAATAAAAATGAATAAGTTGAAATGGAGTTGATAATTTATATTATATGATTAAGTACAGGCTTAGGATATAGAGTTTAAATGGTTCAAATAAATTTAGATTGGAAGGTAAATTAAAAATTTAATTGGAATTGAGCGTATTTAAGAATTTAACTCTATAAGCTGATGTAGAACCATATTAAGCTTGAAATTTTTTAAAGTTAGGATATTTATAACTGAAATTTTTTTTCAAGATAAATTATACGAATATTTCTAGCATAAATAAATTGAAGGGAATATTTAAGTTGTTAGTAACTGGAGTTTTATTTTAATTTATTTTGATTTATTATGTAAACATTTCAAACTAAAAAAAAATAGGTCAATGAGTTCGTGAATATAAATTCCAACCTTAAGTTTTGAAATTGTTAAATACTCAAAGTTAGAAATATATTGAATTTGAAGTGGTTTATTTAACTGAAAGTGAATTTAAAATTTACGGATTTAGACTAAATATTTTTATGAATAAAATTGAAAAGTCGCGGAAATTATTTTATTTTATAAAGTAATTTTAAATTCAACCTATTTTATTCCATATACCGTTTGAATATCCAAACCATTCAAGTTTTAGAAGTTATGGTTTTGAAGCTATGAATTTCGGAGTATTATGTTTTGAAAGCTATAATTCAAAGTTTGGTTTCCAGATATTATAGATTTTAAAGCAGTATGGTTTGGGAAGAGAAATGTATTTGAAATAAAATGATATTATTGATATGGGTTTTATAAAAATAATATCAAAATGAGTTGTTTGGAAATGGAAATGATATCGTACTTATGGGTTTTGAAATGGATAATTATATTCTGGTTTTAAAGTATAAAGTATTTTTAAAGACCATGGGGTTGTAATAACGTTTGGTTATTGAAGAGACCGGGATCGGAAGTTGCCATACTCTCTGCCAACTCCGAAAATCACTTTAACAACCGTGTACGCGGTGGAGATTCCAGAATGAAGTAGGTCGGTGGCGGCGTTTCCTGTAAGGTAAACACGTGGACCCAACTTCCATGAGTTGGCATAAGGTGGCTAAAACAGGAGCGATTGACGGGTCAATAAGGTAGCACCTTTGATCGGACACATCCCTTCGATATTATACTTTGACTTTTATATTGATTCGGTGGCCACTTTTGATTTTTTTGGGGGTGTGGCTCGAGGTGGGCGGTAGCTGCACGCTACGCGTTACCACCGACCCGGAAGCGTAATTGCTATATCTACCCTGGCATTGCCTAGTTGTGCCGTGTCACCTACCCTATCGCGCCTTGTACGAGTTTGGATTTCTCCCGTAGCCCGTGTGGTATCCTCTGGTGGTTTCTCGATCAGGAGGGACTATGACATTGGATGGACTACTGGGACTATTATTGTGTTAAGAGGGAGATTGTGTAACTCCTTAATGCTATTTAAAAGTAAGTTTATTTTATAAATAGACACTATTATAATAGCGAAATATACTATATAGTAAATAGTTTAATGGATCCTTAAGAGATGTGAATCCCGAGCATCTTTTAAGTTACTGCACTCATATTTATCTCTATTGATTTAACTTACATAAGATCTTTTTGTTCTGACTCGAGTGTTTTGTCCTTTCAATTCGCTCGGGTCAGTCCGAGCGTTTCAGGGTTTAAAGATTTAGCTCTGAAGGACGAAGACGAAGATTTATATTATTATTATGTACACTAGTGCACTACACTCATATTGTTCCGCTGCATTGATATTTATTGGTATGTGAACTCTGATATTTATTGTATAAAAAAAATCAAATGTTTTGTAAAAAGATTTTTGAACTGCATATTTATTATTATATTTTATCCTTCCGCTGTGAGATTCTATTTTGTTTTATTTCTTTCCTATTTTTCTTATTTACCCCATAACAATCCTCTCTTTTATATGGTTTGAATTGGCATGTGCGTCGATTTGAAGCGTGCGAAAAGGCGAGACGTTACAACGGAACCTCTAAAGGCTGAAGAAGACCGGATGACCGCTAATGCTCGGCCTTAATAAGATGACAATAATGCAATTACCACATAACTTACGACATCACGCTTCATGCCTTCCCAATAATAAAGGCAATGCATATCGGCATACATCTTACTACTACCGGGTGAATGGTATACTTAGAGCAATGACAATCATCAAGAATGTCACGCCTAAGTGCTGAATCAGAAGGCACAACAAAATGGGCCTTTATATGAAGACAACCGTGAGAATCAATACTGAAATCCCTCATCTCAACATCACGGGATTCGGATTCACAAAGACGAATAAAGCGCAACGTCTAAGAATCATGACGTTGAGCCTCAGAAATATGATCTAAAGAGCTTCCATACTGAATAATAAGACGGGTGAATCGAAAGAAGAAGCTCAATCACGAATATCACAATAAGATAAATTTTCAAGGACATCCCATTCGACTAACATGATCGAAACAACAGCCGAATGCTTGCGACTAAGCACATCTGCCACGCGATTACCCTTCTCTGGGTATAATGAATATCAAAATCATATGTGGCCAGAAATTCAAGCCAACGCTGCTGCCTCATATTAAGAAACTTCTGAGAGAATAGATATTTCAAAGACTTATGGTCGGTAAAATGAATGAAGTGCTCTCCTAAAAGATAATGGCGCCAAATCTTCAAAGCAAGGACAATGGCTGTAAGCTCTAAATCATGGGTAGCGTACCGAACCTCATTCAGACGCAATTGCCTAGAAGCATAGGCAACTACCCGACCTCTCTACAATAGAACAGCACCGAGGCCACTATGACTAGCATCGATATAAACGATAAGATCTTGGTTCCCTTCAGGAACCACAAGGATGGGAGCATTAGTAAGAAGCTCCTTCAATTTCTGAAAAGACGCCTCACACTTAACGGACCAAATGAATCAAACGCCTTTCCTTGTAAGGCTAGCCAATGAAAGCACGATACGGGAAAAGTCTTTGATGAAACAGCGGTAATAACCAGCCAAACCCAGAAAACTACGAATCTCGTGAACATTCTCAGGCCTCTTCCAACTCTGAATAGCCTCGATCTTAGAAGGATCAACGGAAATACCTTCTAAAGAGACAACATGGCCTAAGAGCTTCACTTGATTTTCCCAGAAGTGACATTTAGAAAGTATTGCTTTGAGTTGATGCTTTCGGAGAGTACTCAAAACAATTCTAAGATGTCGAGCATGGTCCTCTTCGGACTTCGAATATACTAGAATGCCATCAATGAAAACAAGCTTGAACTTATCGAGATATCCCCAGAATACTCGATTCATAAGATCGACAAAGTAGGCAGGTGCGTTCGTCAATCCGAATGGCATGAAGAGCCACTCATAAGAAACATAGCGAGTGCGGAATGCGATGAGAGGAATACTATCTTCCGCGACTCGGAGCTGATGAAAACCAGCGGCAAGGTCTAACTATGAAAAGGTCTTAGCACCAATTAATTGATCGAACATGTTGTCGATCCTCGTTAAAGGGTAATGATTCTTGATGGTCAACTCATTAAGCTTGCGAAAGTCGACGCAAAGCTTAAGAGTCCCATCGGACTTCTTCACGAATACTACCGCGGCTCCCCATGGTGAAGAACTGGAATGAATAAAATGCTTAGCTTCAAGCTCGAGAAGTTGCTTTTTGAGTTCCTTGTTATCTCATGTAGACATCCTCGTGGGAGGACGACTAACTGGCTGCACGCCGAGAATAAGATCGATACAGAACTCAATAGCTCTCCTAGGAGGTAAACCTAAAACAGGCTCGAATAAATATGAAAAGTCGTAAACGATAGGAATACGGGATACATCATCATCATCGTCTCGAGAATCAAGGGCGTATAAAGAAGCCATGGAATCTTAATCGAAATCACGAAGCGAAAGAGATAACTGATCAGAGGAATCAGGATGTCGAATATATAAGACTCGCTCAAAACATAAAATCCTGGCCTTGTATCGAACTAGCGAGTCCATTCCCAATATCATATCAAATCCAAGAAAAGGAATAACGTGCAGATTCGCACGGAAAGAAAAGCCACAAATCGAAAACTCAACATCATCACAAAGAAAACCAAGAGTTGTAGATCCTCTGACAAAGATCAATGTGGATTTTCTAGGGTAAATCTACATTCGATCTCAAGAGTTAGAGTTTGAAATAACAAAAGATATTAGCATATAAACCAAGGATAGATAAGTATCTCTGGTGAATCGATGCTAACTGCAAAGGAGTTTTCCCCCTTTTTTTCAATTCATTTTGAAATTGGCGTGACTGCTGACTCACTAAAAAGATCATTCGAAGCGGAGTTATGGAATGCTCCAGAGTCAAAAGAAGATGAATAGTGAGGGATACGAATGGATTTTGGAACCGTAGGGAATGTTCCAAAATTCAAAGGAATCGAGTCAAAAGGGAGAGATTCAAACTCGAATGAAAGTGATTCTGTAAATACATTCACTCCATATGCTGAGTTTTGCCTAGAGCTATCCTGGCTCTGATACCAACTGTAACGACCCGGTATTTTCAACCATTTGCATCCATTATAAGTGTATAGGTAGACACTCATGCCGGAATTGAATTGCTCAAAATACCGCGTTGTAAATAAAAATTTGGCAAATCTCAGAATATACAATAAATAAAAATCACAGATCACAGACACAGAGTATATAAAAATGCAGCGGAAGAAAAAGAGATAGTAGTTCATAAAGCTACTATATAAAATATAAGATACATCAGAGTAAAATAACATACAACAGAAGAGTAACAGGATAGATCAGGTACAAATCAGATACATCACTGAACCACTGGATACTGAAACAAAATAGATGGCAGGATCTTCAAGGAAAGCTCCAACGCCGAAGGTGAAACTTGAATGCTAACTCAATCAATCAGACCCGAGCGTAAAGCAAAATACAAAACCCTCGAGTCAGGACATAAATACTTATAAACTGTAAATCAACTCAAGTGAACAGTAACAAAATGCATCAGTAACTTAAAGGATGCTTGGGACCGCCCATCCTCTAAGGATCCGTTAAACTATTTACTATGTAGTAATATACGCTATATACGGTAGTGTCTAATCAGTAAAGTATAATTATATAGAAAATAGCGTTAAGGGGATGGTGAACCTTAACGCGGTCGGATCTTTAAAACCAAAATCGTAGTGGGCTCGATATAAGGATATGATACGGCACGCAAGGAAATGTCAGGGTGGATACACCGTTTGCACTCCCGGACCGGTGGTGACTGCAAGCCAGCAGCTTCCGCCCACCTCGAACAATATCCACGAACCAAAGTGGCTCCACCGAAACGAATCACAACAGCAATAGAATAGTTTCCGATGGAGCATGCTCGATGAAAGGGTGCGACCCTTTGTGTAGCCCGGTATAGCTCCTGTTTTAGTCATATATGCCAACTCACAGGAATTGGGTCCACATAATATACCTCGAGAACGTCGCCACCATCCTACTTCATTCTGGAATCTCCACCGCGTACATAGTTGTTAAAGTGGTTTTCGGTATTGTCCGGCTATAAGACAATATCCGATCCCGGTCTCTTTAACAACCAATCGTTATTATAACCCGTAGTTATAACTTTAAAACATATTTTATACTTCAAAATAAAATATCATTCCAACCCAAATCTTTATCAAAAATAAAGATTAAATCATTTCAAAATCATTTCAAATATATCATCATACCATATCTTTCAATTCAAATATTTATCAAAGTAAATATCAAGTCATTTCTAACCATTTTTATTATCAAAACATTTTAATATCAAAATGTCATATGTTTCAAAACTTCGTTTCAAATCATTTTAATATACCAAAATATCATATCTTTTCGAAACCACATTTCAATCATTTAATATATCAAAATATTGTATCTTTAAAATCCTTTAAATTCAAAGATAACATTCATTCATTTCGATTCAACCCACTCTTTAAATGATTTATATTTCAACGATTTAATTCAATAAAAATCATTTTAAAAGTGTATTTATTATACTTTCAAGTCCAGTATTCAATTTTAAAAGTTCCAAACCATTCTGAGTTCGTTTGCTAAGTCAAAAACCATAATTATTACAAATTCAGCATTTCACAGCGTATAGAAAAAGCTATTACAAGTTATACTTGAAAACACTTTGATTCAGCAAAGACAGCATTTAAAACTGCTGTTTAAACTCAGTTTTTTAGTTGAATTATAGTTCAAAACAGAAAAGACAGCATTTCAGAAGTGATGCGGTAGTTCAGATTTCAAAACAAAGGTTTTATTTGATTTCAGCAAAGATTGCAGACCACTATGGCATTTCCAGAGAATGCTATAAGAGACCTGAGTTCAATATTAGCCTATAAGTTCAACTACAGCAACTACAGCATTTCAGACCTGCTGTAATAGCTCATTTTTCACAGTTTTAGTTCAATTCAGAAACCATAGCATTTCTGAATGCCATTAAGAGTAAATTCTAGGTTTTGTTGTATTTCCAGTAATTAAATAACTTTAATTCAAAACAAATAAACATTTTAGAAAATTCATTTTTAACATTTAAATGTTCATTAACATATCATTTGGCATATTTTGTTTATTATAAATTTCATATAACTAAGTCCAATTTCAACAATTTACCAAATAAATTCAAGTGTAAAAGTTTCCAATTCTTCACATTTCGACAAATAAACTTAACACTTATATTTTATTTTCATTTGACAAAAATTTAACCAAATTTCCTATTTTTATTTAATTAACTCAAACCTTTAATTAAAACCAAATTCACCTTTTCCAATCAAGTTATATCTTAAAATTTCACCTTTCAACAGTCATTTATTCAACCACTTAAATTCATAGAAAAGTTCGATAATACTTTAATAAATCATCTAAATTAAGATTTAAATCAAAAATCATATTTACCAATTTCCAAATATAATTAAAGTCCATTTTATTCATATAGCTTAAACATCATTTTAACCAAAATTCCACATTCCAAACTTAGGGCATATTTCACAAATCAAATTTTTACCATTCATAAATTACATTTTTAACACATAGAAAAATCACAATTTATTTATTTAAAACATTTCACAATCCATTTGAATCAAATTTCATAAATTTATATTTTAAAAATACTTAAAAATATTCAAAACACTTTATAGAATAACCACAGGTCTGTATATAGTTTTCTAACCTAAGTCAAGTGATACGGATATGTATCATTTCAATCCGCCGTTTAAAAAGAAAAATCCGGGTTCTATCATTTCAAACCCGCAATCCCAAGTCAAAATGAAAAAAAACCATTCAGGCCTATCATTTCAGTCCGTAATGATTTTATTCTAACAGGGAACTTGCAGTGTCATCATATACAGAAATAATATAAACAATGTCAATATCGTAATATACAGTCATATATCAGATGTCAGGTGAAAATTAACAGTTTTAACATGGTAATAACATGGCATAACATATCATATGATTCTCATTAACTTGCATAAACATTTTTATTACTAAATACTTGTCATCAATTCACTTTCCATAAGTATAAATGTCGGAGTGAGAAAGACTCACATTTTTCAAAGCTAGAGACCAAAACAACATACAAGCACGACTCCAAAGGCACGACAAGCACAATTGCACGACTTTTGATTTGAGTTGAAAGATAGCCAAGATATGATTTTGTATCAACAACCCAAAACAAAACAAACAAGACACTATATAAACATTCAACATAAAATAACATTGAAACAATTTTGAAATACAAAGCAAAATGAACAAGATAGATTGGACCTTGCTTCAACCACTTCAATGCTTGGCCTAAGGGACACTTATGCTTGGCTATGATGATGCTTTGGCTCAAGTATGACATCATATAGGTCAGGTTTAACATCATATAGGCAAGGCAACAAGTGGAGATGAAGGTGTAGTGGTGCAACATAAAGCATATATAGGGTCAAGGTTAAATAAGTTGAGTTTTTGTGACATTCTTGGATCGGCCATGGACATGTGGTGGCTTGGCCATGCTTGTACAGGTCTGGACAGTAGCTGCAGCGGTGGCCAAAGATGGTGGAGTGGCTGGTGGTGTAGGCTAAGGGGTGGCCAAAGCAAGATATGGAGGGTAGGTGATGATATGTGTGGTATAGGCAATGTTTTAAGGAGTTTTGTGGAAGTTTTGTGGTGCTAGCTTCAATGGATGGGCACGGCTTGGTCATGGTCTGATTTCTAGAGGGTGTTGGGTGATGTGGCAGAGGGTGGAGGTCAGGTAAGAGGTGGTGGAGGTGGCTATGGTGGTGGTTAAGGTGGTGGTTGAAGGAGATGAGGCAAAGGTGGTCAAACTAGCATTGTTCAAGGGCATTGTTGCATTTTTTTGGAGTTTTGGCACCATGGTGGGCTCGGCTTTGGTCAAGACCAGAGGGGTAGCTGGTGATGATGGAAGGGAAGAGGTGTAGGAGGTGGTGGCCGTGGCTATGGAGGAGAGGCCAAGCAATACACATGAGAAAACAAGGCAAAATATAAGAAAACAATGGAAAAAGAAGAGCAAAAAGAAGAGGAAAAGAGGAGCCATTACCAAACCTTTCTAGCGGTGAAAAATGAAGTGGAGAGGAATGTTTTCACGTGAAAATGAGGTCAGAAATGCACGGCTACAAAAAAGAAAGGACGGTCAAAGGAAATTAAATCTATTAATTGGAAAAGAAACGAAAGAAGAAACGTTAAAACGGTTTTACGTTTCTTTGCTTTCAAACCTTTTAAACTTCCTATATATATATTCATATACATCTTAAATAACTGAAAACACTTATAAATTTCAGTTAGAATTCGAAAATATAACAGATAAACAAAATATTAATAATTAAATATTAATTAGATATGATTAAAATAAGAAAAATAGCACAGAAAGTGAAAACTTGACTTAAGAATTAGAAATAACTTCAATACACTTTGGAAAAATTTACTTTAATTTAAATACATGTAAAATGAATAAAATAAAGTAAAACACAGCAATATAAAAGTGAGTGCATAAAATAAATAAATAAATTTTAATTATATATAATTAAATTAAGAAAATGGCTTAAAATTGTAGACTAGGCTTTTAAAATTAGAAATAAATTCAAATGAACTTTAGAAAAATTATATTATATTATACAATTTAAAATAGTCATTGTTAAATAACCCTATATACGCACAATATTGTAAAGGGTATAACTTTCACAATTTACATCCAAATTCAACGAAATGAAAAGTGGTGTTCTTAGAATTTTATGTACTTTCATAATAAAAGAAAAAAATTAAAATTTTAAACTTTTAAAATTTTAAGTTAAAAGTCACAGTTTGACTATTTTGACCAAAATCAGCATTTTAGGCAAATATTCAACTTACACAAGTTTGGAATTATAACTCATATAAAAATTAAGATTATATTTAAATAATAAATTTAATCATGTCAAATAAGTAAAATAAGTTTTTAAATCAAAATCTTACATTAAAAATAATTAAAATATACAATAAAATAATTACAAAATACAGGGTTGTTACACTCTCCCCACTCAAAACTTTTCGTCCCCGAAAAGGAATGAGGTATGGAAGGGCACAGAAAAGATAGAGTGAAATAGGATTAAGATAAGATGATAAGAAGATTGAAATTATACCTGATAACTGTTGTTATAGGTAAGTTTTGCAAGGTGCAGATTATCAAAGATTATAGAAAGATTTCTAAACAGAAAGATCATAGAATGATGCATATACCAGTCTATAGCAAGATAAGGATGATAAGAACAACCAAAAGATAGTTTGATAACAAAATAAGGAAATGAATTTGAAAGCATGGAAATTTCAACTTAAACAGAGAATAAATCTTTACACAAGTTAAATAAATCTTAACTACCCCAAATTTCATTATCTTATTATCCAATCATCTAAAATTAACCATTTTTAAAACCATGGGTTTGAAAAATAATCATTTATTACACTCACAATGTACTTAATAAATTTTATTCTTCTTTATTCCTAATTAAACTTAAATTTATTCCTCTCAATATATTCATCACTGATGTTAAATATACTTACACTTATTATAACTGCTTTATTTTATTCTTAGTTCTAACATTGTTTTTATTGTAAGTTATTCAATTACCCTTTATTATTCTTTAACTCTGTTAATCGTTTTATAACTTAAAATTTAAGTATATAGCATTTATTATAACCACTCAAATTTTATTTATACATCTTTTTTATATTGTATATTATCCAATTACATTTTTAACTTCTGAAATTTTGGTAAGTTATATTTGAATGCAATTGTATTATACAAATAAAATTTCCAATTCAACCATTTCAAGCTTGAATCATTTATTCAATTTTTTTTTATTTTCTTTTTATAATTGAAATTATTCTTTAAAAAATAGAATTTAAGAATTAAATTTCCGATTTCTTCAAACCATTTAGAGATAAGTAATGATATATATACATATATAATATGTCAAATCAAATTTCAATCATATATATATATATATATATATATATATATTATAAATCAAGTCATATTTTAGAAATTCAAATCAATTTAATTTCCCAAAACAAAGCTGTAGCAAGACTATAGAACAGTCTCCTAACTTCGAAACTCGAAAATGAACGTCGATGATGTCGCGATCATCACCGAAGTTATTTTCCAGCGACAAAGAGAAAGCACTAATTTTAAACCTTTAAAAATTCTTTGAAAACAAATTCTATTCAAAATACTTTAAATAATATAACCTTTTAAAACTTTAAACCAAAGTTCGAAATAATCGGGATTTAAATCCTCAAATTCTTGTTTTAAATTCATTTCAGTTCCCAAATAAATTTATAAACAAATATTTATAAATCTATTTGTAGAACAATAAATGATAAATCAAGTATTATCATTTCAAATTATCAATTTAAATCATTTCATTAAGTTCCATAAATTTACTTATATATCAAAATTTATTTCATTAACCGAATTTTTTTTTTAAAAATATATTGTGTCCGTTTGTTATGTCAAAGTGTTTTGGAAATCTTATCGATAGCGCTGATCCGACGTATCGATCAGAAACCCAACTCAACATCAATAGCTCAAACAACACAATATATAAAATATTTTAATTTTAAATACTAGTTTACAAATACACTATACATGAATAGATTTTCAAAGAAGGATAGAGATTCAAATTTTTGATTAACACAAATCAAAGGAGATTATGACTTAAAAATAAGTTGGAAACAAGGATGACATGATTAAATAACAGAATAGGAAGATGGATAAGCTTATATAAATCACGGGCAACCTTAACCGGGTCAACCGTGACTTAAAGAATAAGATCAATGTGGATTTTCTAGGGTAAATCTACATTCGATCTCAAGAGTTAGAGTTTGAAATAACAAAAGATATTAGCATCTAAACCAAGGATAGATAAGAATCTCTGGTGAATCGATGCTAACTGCAAAGGATTTTTCCCCCTTTTATTCAATTCAATTTGAAATTGGCGTGACTGCTGACTCACTAAAAAGATCATTCGAAGCAGAGTTATGGAATGCTCCAGAGTCAAAAGAAGATGAATAGTGAGGGATACGAATGGATTTTGGAACCGTAGGGAATGTTCCAAAATTCAAAGGAATCGAGTCAAAAGGGAGAGATTCAAACTCGAATGAAAGTGATTCTGTAAATACATTCACTCCATATGCTGAGTTTTGCCTAGAGCTAACCTGGCTCTGATACCAACTGTAACGACCCGATATTTTCGACCATTCGCATCCATTATAAGTGTATAGGTAGACACTCATGCCGGAATTGAATTGCTCAAAATACCGCGTTGTAAATAAAAATTTGGCAAATTTTAGAATATACAGTAAATAAAAATCACAGATCACAGACACAGAGTATATAAAAATGCAGCGGAAGAAAAAGAGATAGTAGTTCATGAAGCTACTATATAAAATATAAGATACATCAGAGTTAAATAAGATACAACATAAGAGTAACATGATACATCAGGTAAAAATCAGATACATCACTGAACCACTGGATACTGAAACAAAATAGATGGCTGGATCTTCAAAAAAAGCTCCAACGCCGAAGGTGAATCTTGAAAGCTAACTCAATCAATCTGACCCGAGCGTAAAGCAAAATACAAAACCCTCGAGTCAGGACATAAATACTTATAAACTGTAAATCAACTCAAGTGAACAGTAACAAAATGCATCAGTAACTTAAAGGATGCTTGGGACCGCCCATCCTCTAAGGATCCGTTAAACTATTTACTATGTAGTAATATACGCTATATACGGTAGTGTCTAATCAGTAAAGTATAATCATATAGAAAATAGCGTTAAGGGATGGTGAACCTTAATGCGGTCGGATCTTTAAAACCAAAATCGTAATGGGCTCGATATAAGGATATGACACGGCACGCAAGGAAATGCCAGGGTGGATACACCGTTTGCACTCCCGGACCGGTGGTGACGGCAAGCCAGCAGCTTCCTCCCACCTCGAACAATACCCCCGAATCAAAGTGGCGCCACCGAATCGAATCACAACAGTAATAGAATAGTTTCCGATGGAGCATGCTCGATGAAAGGGTGCGACCCTTTGTGTAGCCCGGTATAGCTCCTGTTTTAGTCATATATGCCAACTCACGGGAGTTGGATCCACGTAATACACCTCGAGAACGTCGCCACCATCCTACTTCATTCTGGAATCTCCACCGCGTACACAGTTGTTAAAGTGGTTTTCGGTATTGTCCAGCTATAAGACAATATCCGATCCTGGTCTCTTTAACAACCAATCGTTATTATAACCCGTAGTTTTAACTTTAAAACATATTTTATACTTCAAAATAAAATATCATTCCAACCCAAATCTTTATCAAAAATAAAGATTAAATCATTTCCAAATCATTTCAAATATATCATCATACCATATCTTTCAATTCAAATATTTATCAAAGTAAATATCAAGTCATTTCTAACCATTTTTATTATCAAAACATTTTAATATCAAAATGTCATATCTTTCAAAACTTCGTTTCAAATCATTTTAATATACCAAAATATCATATCTTTTCGAAACCACATTTCAATCATTTAATAAATCAAAATATCGTATCTTTAAAATCCTTTAAATTCAAAGATAACATTCATTCATTTCGATTCAACCCACTCTTTAAATGATTTATATTTCAACGATTTAATTCAATAAAAATCATTTTAAAAGTGTAATTATTGTAGTTTCAAGTCCAGTATTCAATTTTCAAAGTTCCAAACCATTCTGAGTTCGTTTGCTAAGTCAAAAACCATAATTATTACAATTTCAACATTTCACAGCGTATAGAAAAAGCTATTACAAGTTATACTTGAAAACACTTTGATTCAGCAAAGACAGCATTTAAAACTGCTGTTTAAACTCAGTTTTTTAGTTGAATTATAGTTCAAAATAGAAAAGACAGCATTTCAGAAGTGCTGCGGTAGTTCAGATTTCAAAACAAAGGTTTTATTTGATTTCAGCAAAGATTGCAAACCACTATGGCATTTCCAGAGAATGCTATAAGAGACCTGAGTTCAATATTAGCCTATAAGTTCAACTACAGCAACTACGGCATTTCAGACATGCTGTAATAGCTTTTTTTTCACAGTTTTAGTTCAATTCAGAAACCATAGCATTTCTGAATGCCATTAAGAGTAAATTCTAGGTTTTGTTGTATTTCCAGTAATTAAATAACTTTAATTCAAAACAAATAAACATTTTAGAAAATTCATTTTTAACATTTAAATGTTCATTAACATATCATTTGACATATTATTATTTTTTTATAAATTTCATATAACTAAGTCCAATTTCAACAATTTACCAAATAAATTCAAGTGTAAAAGTTTCCAATTCTTCACATTTCGACAAATAAACTTAACACTTATATTTTATTTCATTTGACAAAAATTTAACCAAATTTCCTATTTTTATTTAATTAACTCAAACCTTTAATTAAAACCAAATTCACCTTTTCCAATCAAGTAATATCTTAAAATTTCACCTTTCAACAGTCATTTATTCAACCACTTAAATTCATAGAAAAGTTCGATAATACTTTAATAAATCATCTAAATTAAGATTTAAATCAAAAATCATATTTACCAATTTCCAATATAATTAAAGTCCATTTTATTTATATAGCTTAAACATCATTTTAACCAAAATTCCACATTCCAAACTTAGGGCATATTTCACAAATCAAATTTTTACCATTCATAAATTACATTTTTAACACATAGAAAAATCACAGTTTATTTATTTAAAACATTTCACAATCCATTTGAATCAAATTTCATAAATTTATATTTTAAAAATACTTAAAAATATTCAAAACACTTTATAGAATAACCACGGGTCTGTATATAGTTTTCTATCCTAGGTCAAGTGATACGGATATGTATCATTTCAATCCACCGTTTAAAAAGAAAAATCCGGGTTCTATCATTTCAAACCCGCAATACCAAGTCAAAATGAAAAAAAACCATTCAGGCCTATCATTTCAGTCCGTAATGATTTTATTCTAACAGGGAACTTGCAGTGTCATCATATACAGAAATAATATAAACAATGTCAATATCGTAATATACAGTCACATATCAGATGTCAGGTGAAAATTAACAGTTTTAACATGGTAATAACATGGCATAACATATCATATGATTCTCATTAACTTGCATAAACATTTTTATTACTAAATACTTGTCATCAATTCACTTTCCATAAGTATAAATGTCAGAGTGAGAAAGACTCACATTTTTCAAAGCTAGAGACCAAAACAACATACAAGCACGACTCCAAAGGCACGACAAGCACAATTGCACGACTTTTGATTTGAGTTGAAAGATAGCCAAGATATGATTTTGTATCAACAACCCAAAACAAAACAAACAAGACACTATATAAACATTCAACATAAAATAACATTGAAACAATTTTGAAATACAAAGCAAAATGAACAAGATAGATTGGACCTTGCTTCAACCACTTCAATGCTTGGCCTAAGGGACACTTATGCTTGGCTATGATGATGCTTTGGCTCAAGTATGACATCATATAGGTCAGGTTTAACATCATATAGGCAAGGCAACAAGTGGAGATGAAGGTGTAGTGGTGCAACATAAAGCATATATAGGGTCAAGGTTAAATAAGTTGAGTTTTTGTGACATTCTTGGATCGGCCATGGACATGTGGTGGCTTGGCCATGCTTGTACAGGTCTGGACAGTAGCTGCAGCGGTGGCCAAAGATGGTGGAGTGGCTGGTGGTGTAGGCTAAGGGGTGGCCAAAGCAAGATATGGAGGGTAGGTGATGATATGTGTGGTATAGGCAATGTTTTAAGGAGTTTTGTGGAAGTTTTGTGGTGCTAGCTTCAATGGATGGGCACGGCTTGGTCATGGTCTGATTTCTAGAGGGTGTTGGGTGATGTGGCAGAGGGTGGAGGTCAGGTAAGAGGTGGTGGAGGTGGCTATGGTGGTGGTTAAGGTGGTGGTTGAAGGAGATGAGGCAAAGGTGGTCAAACTAGCATTGTTCAAGGGCATTGTTGCATTTTTTTGGAGTTTTGGCACCATGGTGGGCTCGGCTTTGGTCAAGACCAGAGGGGTAGCTGGTGATGATGGAAGGGAAGAGGTGTAGGAGGTGGTGGCCGTGGCTATGGAGGAGAGGCCAAGCAATACACATGAGAAAACAAGGCAAAATATAAGAAAACAATGGAAAAAGAAGAGCAAAAAGAAGAGGAAAAGAGGAGCCATTACCAAACCTTTCTAGCGGTGAAAAATGAAGTGGAGAGGAATGTTTTCACGTGAAAATGAGGTCAGAAATGCACGGCTACAAAAAAGAAAGGACGGTCAAAGGAAATTAAATCTATTAATTGGAAAAGAAACGAAAGAAGAAACGTTAAAACGGTTTTACGTTTCTTTGCTTTCAAACCTTTTAAACTTCCTATATATATATTCATATACATCTTAAATAACTGAAAACACTTATAAATTTCAGTTAGAATTCGAAAATATAACAGATAAACAAAATATTAATAATTAAATATTAATTAGATATGATTAAAATAAGAAAAATAGCACAGAAAGTGAAAACTTGACTTAAGAATTAGAAATAACTTCAATACACTTTGGAAAAATTTACTTTAATTTAAATACATGTAAAATGAATAAAATAAAGTAAAACACAGAAATATAAAAGTGAGTGCATAAAATAAATAAATAAATTTTAATTATATATAATTAAATTAAGAAAATGGCTTAAAATTGTAGACTAGGCTTTTAAAATTAGAAATAAATTCAAATGAACTTTAGAAAAATTATATTATCATTTTAAAAATACTTAAAAGTAAAAATATACATAATATAACATATTATCACATATTAAAATAAAATATAACAAAGAAGAAGTAATTTATACAATTTAAAATGGTCATTGTTAAATAACCCTATATACGCACAATATTGTAAAGGGTATAACTTTCACAATTTACATCCAAATTCAACGAAATGAAAAGTGGTGTTCTTAGAATTTTATGTACTTTCATAATAAAAGAAAAAAATTAAAATTTTAAACTTTTAAAATTTTAAGTTAAAAGTCACAGTTTGACTATTTTGACCAAAATCAGCATTTCAGGCAAATATTCAACTTACACAAGTTTGGAATTATAACTCATATAAAAATCAAGATTATATTTAAATAATATATTTAATCATTTCAAATAATTAAAATAAGTTTTTAAATCAAAATCTTACATTAAAAATAATTAAAATATACAATAAAATAATTACAAAATACAGGGTTGTTACAATCGAAAAGCACTCGAATATAATAATCATGGAATAAAATAGAGCCCTCTAGAATGGAAGGAAAAGTACCTCGAGGTTGAGAAGCATCCCAAGAAGTAGTAGCCACACTAAGATACCTTGACGAGAACCCTTCTCCTTTTTGGTACAAGCTGAAACCAAATGTCCCTCCTTTTTACAATAAAGACAACACTTAGGCTTGGGACACTCCCTCACTGGATGTTCAGGTGCACCACAATTGAAGCATGCAAAAGGCTTAGTTGAAGGAGTAGACTAAGACTGAGAAGAAGATCCCCTCTATTTCTTCTTCTTACTGGGATGGAATGGCTTCGGCTTGCGTAAAAACTTCTTTTTATTCGGGTTTCCCCGAACATTACCCTCATCATCACTATCTTTCTCCTTCTGGACAGCTTCAAGCTGAAGGGCCGCATCCACAAGCTTTTCAAAGGTGAGCTCAAGGTGAAGCATAGGAGACTTCTTCAGATATTTCTTAAGCCCAGAGACGAACTATAAGATTCTTCTTATAAGGAGTAGAGATGTGCTCGAGACTATATTTAGACAAGGCTTCAAAGGATGCAACATATTCAGAAACGATCAACTTTCCTTGTTTGAAATCAAGGAAACGTCGAGCAAGAATAGCATTCTCGGATTCTGGAATAAACTTGAGTTCAAATCTCTCATGGAACTGATCCCACTCTAGAGTGGGCTCATCAATCTCAGCAACAAGTAGATCATACCAATGTAAAGCTCGTTCTTGTAACATACTAGATGCTACAAGAACTTGGTGATGACTAGAGATCTCCATACAACTAAAGATACGCTCACTAGTACTGAGCCATGCTTCAACATCTAAAACCGTCTCGGTGCCTTTAAAGATCTTCCACCAAGATGTGTGAAGTCGCTACACATGCGCGCAAACATGGATTTTCGCGGAGGAGAAGAGTGAGCTGGAGCGGGAGGCCGAGTGCTCCGAATAAGCTCAAGGATCTGGTCGGTAGACATAAATACGCCTTCAGGACGAGAACCACTGGATGGTCCCGCTGTCGAAGACCGTCCTCTTACTCTACCTGACATAGCTGAAAGATAAGATAAGATAGGATTATTCACGGGGTAAATAGATATGTTAGCAATTCTAGTGTAGAAGTTAAGGAATACTACGGAATATAATTAACATTCCTAGAAATATTCCTTTCTATCTACCCCAAAGGAATTAAAAAGGGACACGAATCGAAACAAGGATAGGGACAAGGCATGGTCAAGGTGAAACCGGTTATGATTAAGTGATGATGTATATAGATGTATTATATGTGATGTATGGTATCTCGTATATAGTTCTGTATATATTACATTATATTCTGAAACAATGCTCTGATACCAAGCTGTGATGCCCCACCCCGAGACCTACATTAGTAAAGAGAATTACTAAGTAATCATGTCTACTAATGCAGAGAATAGGGCTGGTTAAGGGCAACCATCATAGTAATACGTTAGTTAAGAGCTAAGCATATCAATTATGTCTCAAGTTTTTTTTCCATTACCTCATAAGTGGTAGACACGCTTAGTCCCCAACTAATGCTCACTATGGTGGATATGGACCATTTCAGAAATAATGTAATATACATGCAGATAGAAAACATCAATCACAGAACAGCAAACCCAGATCAGAGTACATATATAAATACATACATCACCATACATATCCACACTAATACAAAATAAATAAGTAGCAAGGACTACTGAATCACATATACACCCATCCCATAAAATAATATACAATAATATAACATAAAAGCAGACGACTCAAAAACGACATCCAAGCCTATATGATAAGTCCAACAAAAGCTATCAAGCTGATCCAAGAAGTGAAGCAATCCAAACTAACCTACAACTCGGTCTGACCCGAGTGAAAAGCACACGGGTCAGGCATGCTAAACTCATCAGTAGTAAGGTCTCAATAATAATAAGTGGAAGTGAAATATCCATTTCGTTGTTGCCAACGCAACGATATATGGTTCATCATATTATTCACAAAAGGGAAGCATCAATATTTCTTCTAACATAGATAAAGGATTCCATAAGTGAGGTATGGAGAGTTTATTCTAATATCATCTATAAGGGCATATTCATGCACTTAGAAACATAGAGGAAGCATCATAAAAATTCATCAATAATCTCATAACTCATTATAGAACTCAAAAGTGTAACTTCATTGTCGAAATCACCATAAATATAATAAACCAATGTCTTTGTCTTACTCAAGGATAAGAAAATCAACAACACCATGGGGTGAAATCGAAAATATTAAAACTTCAAAGAAATTTGCACGTGCTATTCATCTTGACTAGTACTACAATTTTTTGGTACCATACGTCATGATGACTTGGGGTCATTAACATCTTAGCATCATGATTATCTTGATTAACTATAGTCGAATGTCGCGATGACACCCAAATCATAAAATTCGAGCAAAAACATCATGATGATTGGAATCTAATAATGACATCAAGAACATCATAATGATTCAATCGTATACTAGGTTTATAGTACTAGTAACATCTTAAATATGTCACAACTTCTCGAGTAGGAACCCAATGGGTGTTAATGTACGTCCCATACCATACATTCGCACCTATTGGTTTACTAATCGTCATTCAATGCCACATTAGAAAACATTCATAAAAATCCAAATCAAACATACACCGCTTCGTCTTATTAGCGAGTGTAAAGCACCCAACTCATTGTGCCTCATACTTTGATGAGTTTAAAGTGGCATCGAGACTTGTCTTATTTCATCGACAAGTAAAAATCCATCTTAAACATCAAAACCATCATCAATCCATCATAAAAATCCCACCTCATTTCGTCGGCAAGTAAAAATATCATAAAACAGTACTTCAAAGCAGATTCGGCAGTACAAGTCTGATATTAAACGATTAGGCGAAAACACATGTCCCATACCATGTATTTTTGCCAAATTGTTTAATTCTCATTCTTATATTCCGAAAATCATCTAAATAGGCTAAATATATTAAGAATAATTTTATAAAGAAAACGAGATTTTTAAACAATTTTTAGAGATTTCTAAATAAGTTATATAAAGATAAATCCATTTATCAAATAGATTATCTATCTATAAAATACTTAATTTTTTTTTCTTAAAAACCATTTAAAATGTCTTGAAAACATTTATTTAATTAACCATAACTTATATAGAATTTTCAGAAACTTATTCGAAACCAAAATCAATTAAAACCATCGAATTCTTCAAATATCGACATTTATCGATATTTAGATTGAAATAGAATTTAAATAAAATTTAAATTCTAAAAATTTCCAAAAATCAAGCCAATCCATTATCGGATAGAAAGACTTAAATATTCATCATCAAACTTATTCATACAATATTCAAAATCATCGAAATATGCAGTGAAACAGTTAACGAAAGCACAAATAGGAGCAAAAGAACAATCTACCAAGCAACTGAGTTTTTGGCTGACTTATGGACAGTAATTTGGGGTATCAAGACAACCCAAATTTCAGCGAAATTTTGCTGCGTTATAGTACGACATGAGGACTATAACATATCCAAATTTGGAGCAATTTGCTGCAAAGTGAAAGAGTTATGATTTTTCGAACATAGCACTTTTCAGCAAGCAAAATAGAGCAAGATTTTTGGGTTTTTTAAACCAACGACTGGCTAAAACAAAACAACTCAAAGTTCCACGAAAATTTTCAAAAATATTGAACAGTCTATCTACTGCAACATACCAAAAGTTGGGAGCAATTGGCTGTAAATTGAAGAAGATATGATTTTTTGAAGATGATGCTTTTTCGGCCAACAAACAGGGATGAATTTTTGGCCGATTTAGCCAATAATTTTCTATATCAAAACAATTCAAAATTAAACCATAATTTCTTGATAAATTTTACAGTCCAACAACAACAACATGTCAAAAATTGAGAATAATTGGCTGTAAATTGAGAAAGATATGATTTTTTGAAAATGGTACATTTTCGACCAACAAACAGAGATAAATATTCGGTCGAATTCAACCAACAACTTTCTATATCAAAACAAATCAAAATTTAATGAAATTTCCAGAAATATTTTAAATTCCAACTACTACAACATATCAAAAATTGGGAGCAATTGGCTATAAGTTGAGAAAGATATGATTTTTTGAAAATGGTACATTTTCGGCCAACAAGCAGAGATAAATTTTTGGCCGATTTCAACCAACAATTTTCTACATCAAAACAAATCAAAATTCAATGAAAATTTTCAAAAATATTTTACAGTCCATCTAATACAACATATCATAAATTGGGAGAAATTGGCTGTAGATATGATTTTTTGAAAATGGTACATTTTCGGCCAACAAACAGAGATAAATTTTTGGCCGGTTTCAACCAACAATTCTCTATATCATAACAAATCAAAATTAAATGAAAATTATCAGAAATATTTTACAGTCCAACAACTACAACATATTAAAAATTGGAAGCAAATGGCTGTAAATTGAAGAAGATATAATTTGTTGAACATAGCATTATTTCAGCCAACAAAAGAGAAAACCTATTCAGTAAATTGCGCATTTCAAGAAACAAATTTATAGCAAAATTTGATATTTTTCTTTAGCTTACTGTAAGAAAACTCTTACTTTGCATGTCGAATAGTTTTAGCAAGATATGGCGAAGATTTGGGCGAATGTTGTGATCTTTTGAGGCGATTTGAGGCTCTAAATACCTGTAGAAACTTGAAAATAGACATGCAAAACAACATAAGCAAATAAAAGACAATTCACATCTCAAGTTCTCAAATTTTGATGAAAACTATTTGGCATTGGAAGGAGATTACCTTTCTATTCTTAATTTAGGTGATTTGACCCTTTAATTCGTAGAAAAGTTGGGTAGAAATTGGATTTAGATGAAAGCAGCCATTGCTTTCTCATTTTTTTTTCTTTCTGAATGTTTTGGAGAAGATAGACAATTGAAAACTACGTACAGGAAAAAAAATTCATGAGCCAGAAGGTTCTAGTAAACGCTATTGGGTCAAGTTTCTACCCAAATAAGCCCAAGAGAAAAAAATATACTTGGTGAAAATGCAAGGTTATGTATACATATTAACCTATATTTTACACTATATACATACAATACTATATTTTCAAGCCAAATAAAATACATACATCAATTTATTTTGGAATAAAATAGTTATTGTGACAAAATAAATTTTATTTTAACAATAAAAATATAATTTTAACAATAAATCCCTATTTTTAACGATATTCTACAATTTACACAATTTTAGTGCAAAAGCACCATTTTTTTACATAACAAACTAGATAAAAATTTCTTTCTTGCCAAATAAATTTGCAATAAATCATTCTAACACTTTTTGACCATAAACTATTTTTTTAAACCATATTTCATCTTTTATTTCAATAAAATACTTATTTTCTTCATATTTCTTCTTTTAAACTCAATAAAAGCTTTAATATAAGCAATAACTTACAACACTATTGCATCACTTAAATAAAAACTAACAGTTGATCATTTTTTTCTCAAACTTAACTAAATAAAGCTTTAAACTTTTTTTTTTCAACCATAAATATTTATTCCAACCATTAAATGTCTAACTAAATACTCAATTGATTTAATAACTTAAAGTTAACAAAAACCCAATATTTATTCTCAAGTTACATTGTTTATTCCAAATAAAAAACTTTAATAAAAATTCTTCTTCTTCTCAAATTTATTTGATTCTCAATATTAAATTATAACTATCGTTATAATTCAATTTTTATAGGTAATCACCAATACCAGGGTTGTTACAATAATACTCTTGCCTCTATGCGTGAATCGTACATATCTACTCCCTAGTAGATTAAGACCTAATAACCAATATATGTATGTATATATATGTATATAGCTACATGCCCAAAGAATGCATCAGTTCTTGGTACTACTCATAGTACTTTCTGTATTCCCCTCTAAAAGGACTCCACCATCTCGCTACTAAAGTGTACTGTAACTACATCGTGTAAAGGAAAATTTCATGAGGCCTACAACACAAATGTTCTGCCGTCTACTATGAAAACTTGAACCTGCATCCGCACCAGCTTATATTATTGCTCGGACATCCACAATGAACCAGCCAGTCTGTACCTTGAGGACTACATGTAATCGTTCGGTCTACTCCAAGAATTCTACCAACAAGATCTGCCTTGTGCGAAACTCGGTTGGGGATTTTCAATATCTGTAAAGA
The DNA here is from genome assembly GCA_030765085.1 of Allium cepa. Taxonomy (NCBI): domain Eukaryota; kingdom Viridiplantae; phylum Streptophyta; class Magnoliopsida; order Asparagales; family Amaryllidaceae; genus Allium; species Allium cepa. The sequence continues at coordinate 719,537,149 of CM060935.1, read as the reverse complement.
TCTACTTTGTTAGGCCTACAATACATATATTCTACTTGGTATGTCTCTTTTGTCATCATGGCTATGGCCCCATGCAGCCCTCCCTCAACTAATCAAAAGACCATTCAAGAGCTAAGTGGTTGTATCCTACTACAAACAATCTAAACATCCAATTGGTTGTGTCCCTTATACAATGTCTCGATAGTGAAAGAATCATTGGCATGTTGGTTTAACTCTAGTCTTTCACGAACTCACTTTGACTGATGATGCCTGATATCAGCATGTGACTATCCTTTTAGATCCTGCTATAAGGACCTGCATTTTTGGACGGTTTAAATCGAAGATAAACCATACATGTCAGACTCAAACAATTCAAAAGGGCATATGTTATGGGGTAAATAAGAAAAAGGAGAGAGAGAAAGAAAACAAATACAGAAACTCGCAGCGGAATGACAAAATTTAATAATCAAATAAACAGTTTATGAAGCTGTTTACAAATAAAATCGATTATTCTTTTATAATACAGATTACAGTTACATACAACAAGAATAAATAATAAATAAATCTAGAGGAAAAACATGATGTAGAGGAATAAATATAATGAATAAAAATAGTACAAAATCTTCATCTTCATCCTCTAGAAAGCAATCTTCGTTAAACTGAAAAGCTCAGATTTACCCAAGCGAATTAAAAAGACAAAACACTTGAGTTAGAACAAAAAGATCTTATGTAAATTAAATCAACAGTAAATAAATACGAGTATAACGGTATCAGAGATGTTTACGGGGTTTGACATCTCATATCCAGTGTCAATGTGAGTGCAATAACTTAAGAGATGTTCGAGATTACCATCTCCTAAGAATCCATTAAACTATCTACTATATAGTACAATACACTATTATAATAGTGTCTATAGTAAAGTAAAGTATTAAAACAGTGTTAAGGCGTTACCCATATCCCCCTTAACACATTTTTATATATTCCCATAGTCTATACCACTACAACAAACAGGACCTTTAACAGCGTTTCAAAATCACTATAAAAGCTATTAACAGCGTTTTTACATACGCTGTATATCGACATACACTTATATGTCAGAGATATACAATGACAAAGAATAAACGTTGTTAAATGTCCTTTTTTGTAGCGTTTCCCTGGTGTCATGAAATCATTTAACAGCGTTTGGTCTAATTTAACGGCATTTTAAAAAAACGCAGTTAAAACAATTCAACGACATTTTTAAAACGCTGTTAAAACATTCAACGGCGTTTAGAAAACGCCATTGAATGTTTTAACAACGTTTTAAAAACGCAGTTAAAATGTATACAAAGCTAAGTCAATTAGGCTTTTTCTACTTTTCTGTAAATTCCATTTCAGTAAACATCAGTCACAATGTGTATGTGTACCACATTTCAAAATTAGCATATTATATCAATATCACATTTCAAAATCAACATATTGTACCAATACCACATTTTGGACACATATTTGATAACCAATGTATGAAATTTCATAATCAAAATACACAATACTCTTACACTAAATGCAAATAGTTCGTCGTCAATAGTTCATAAACAAAATATAGAACATAAACAAAATATAGAACAAGTAGCAGTAGGAAAAAAAAGCAAGTAGTGCATACGTTAAAACCAAAAAGTAGCTCTAGCAGCAAAAATAACTTCGATCCATAACTCGTTGCAACCTTTTTTTGCATCACAGTCATCTATCTACCCGTAAAGCAAAAGTAATGTTTGAGAATCAATTCATCAAAAAAGTTTACACAAAGTTAAATCGAATTCATAATGCAAACACTAAATATTCATTACATTATTTCATTAAGCGATTGACTAATACAAAGTATACAACATGCCATAAAATAAAGTAGCATTTACAAGTGAAGTAGAGTAAAATAATAATAAACGAACTCGGTAGTTTACTTGGAGTAAAATCAAGCTGCATATTATCGACGTATGAAGTGGTCTGTTTACAAATCACGTAAACTAGTCGTCGATGTTGTTAACTAAGTGGTCCTCTCAGTATACCAATATAGGTGTAGTCAGTTTTCAAAAATTAGACTCAGTTTAACTATACAAATATATACGTAAATAGTTAGCCAAAAGTTAGATTAGTTAAATATTTATACTTTCCCAAGTCTGGAAATAACATATTCTTGTCAATTTTTTTCAAAAATAGTAATAGTTTAATATACCTTTCAACTATATAAGTGAAACTGTTCTTCACAGGCCATCTCTACCAGGCTGCAACCCTGGAATCACAATTACCTTCGACAATTGATAATATAAAACTATAAAAAATATACCAACAAGTTAATTCCTCTTTATTAGATAAATAGTCAGCATGCACAAGTAAAGTTTACTAGATATACAATAGAATTGTGAAGCTGGTACCTTGAGCATTGAAGAGTCAACAGTGACCTTGATTGCATCGGCTGCAACACGGGGCCTCAGATAATACATCCCTGTTTTCAAACCCTAAAAAAGAGGCAATGGAATGTGAGATCACAACTTGAGTTGATGTTAACTAACACCTGTATGTATGAACCATTGAATCAAGGTATCTAAAGTTTGTAAAAGGAATTCATCAATTGTAGGAAGGGTGTCGCAAATTACAAATATCAGCAGTAGTAAAGAAGAGGAATTTCAGAAATTGTAAATTCATACCTTATCCTAAGCATAGAAATGGAGTGAAGTTAATTTTCCAAAGTTCAACTGGTCCATGTGAATATTTAAGCTTTGGCTCTGATCTATGTAACATCCACGATCAATGGCCATATCAACCCCAACTCATCGCTTGATCTCCCATACAGTTCTAGAATTATCAAAATATTAATATTTAATAGACGTAGATTTAATGAAAATAAACAACTTTAGTCCAATAGCACGTATTTGTATATTGCCTTCAGATTCTCTGGAATCTCAGGAACATTGAGAACAGAACCATTTTCATACACTATCTCTTTTTAATGGATGGAGACCAAATTCCCAGTTCAGTCAAGTCATAACGTAGATGTTTTTTCACAACAACAAACTCTCCGTTGAAACTATACATTTAAAGAAATACAAAATCAACACATTAGAAATAGGTTCAATGGGCTTGAAGATGTATGATGCTATATAAGGTTATTAAAGAAAACCTTAGAACTCTACAGCTGTAAATGTTTGATATGTAAGGCTCAAAGCATTCATTGTTTCCTAGTATTTGACTAGTTGAGGCAGTAGGCAGTGGTGCAACAAGAAGAGAATTTCTAACTTAATGTTGAGATATCATTTTTCTAAGTTCAGAACAGTCCCATCTTTTGGACGGAGTCACATTCCACGTGTCGTGTTGAAGAATTGCCTGTGATATTTAGATTGAGCAAAAAAAATTTTTAGACTAGCAAGGATTCATTACTGTATGAACTTGATATTCCAGATAGCTTGTTGATTCATGAGTTTTGATTCATGACACAAGCTTTAGAGATCATACGACGAGAATACTATACGAAAACGACAAAAAGAGAATAAATGTATATTATGCACTACAAAGGAGAAAAGACTACAATCCAGAGATTACTTTGTATATTTTAATGTATTGAGTCTTAGAATATTGTTAAAATCATTCCTCAAGTAGTCACACACACACACACAAATTGATTTATATTAAGTTATACATAAATTAGTGTGTACTGTGCAATTGACAACAGGTCGGCTGACTGACCAGAAACTTCGATCGACCGACCTTGTGTCAAGTGCACAGATACTCTCTGTTTTATGTACAATTTTAAACTCAGCTGACCGGCCAGTTTTCTCGGTCGACCGACCTGAACTTAACGGCTAGTTTTCTGAAGAGTTGCGATTGTTTCATGAAGAGGAATGTCCCTCAATCCAAGAGATACGGACACAACTTTTGATTGAAACTCTTCATGAAAGATTGTAACTATTCTACAACTATATAAACATGTTCAAATCACTTCTACAATCACCGATTCTTATTTATAATTCTGAAATCTATTCTCTATTTAATTTCTGCAAATAAAAGCATTCATTCTTATTTAATATCACTAGAATCCTTGATTTAATTCATAAACTTCGATTCTACGTGATTATCTTCCTTTTAAATCTTCACACACATATACTCTTGAGGATTTGATTATAGGAAAGTTGTACTATCAAAAGACAATCAGTGTTATTCAGAACACATTTGTCAACAAACTATTTGTATTGAAGTTAAAGTCCTCTTCGGCTGTTGAGGCGGAAAAATTCCTGTTCGACTGCTCAGGTGTCGTATACCTATTCCTCCGGGTTAAGTGAGGAGTTTAGTTTAAATCCAGAGGATATTCTGGGACCGGATGTAGAACAGGAAGTTCGAACCAGTATAAAAATTCCTGGTGTGCTTACTTTAATTTTTATTTTACTGCTATTATCAGTTTCCGCATTTGTATAACATATTACACGATCCTTAGTACTGCACGTACATTTTCATTTGGTATCAGAGCAAGGTTTCCTATAACCGTCACAAAGTTATTTGATATTTAGTTCTAGTAATATGGCAACGACACAAACTAACAGCGTTGACTATAACACTAATACTAGTTTCACAGAGGGTCAATCAAGTTCACGACCTCCACTTTTTAATGGTTTAAATTATAATTATTGGTCAACTAGAATGATAATCTATATGCAATCTAGTGGTTTTGATATCTGGAATATTATACAAAGAGAGTACACAACTCCTACTGGAGTATACTCAACTTGGAGTAACACACAAAAACTAGATGCTACATCAAATGCAAGGCTGCATTAGATAGAAATGAATTCAATAGAGTTAGCATGTGCACTTCTGGTTATGAAATATGGAGAACACTTAAGATAACACATGAGGGAACCAACAAAGTTAAATTAAACAAAATTTCTATGTTGAAAAATCAATTTGAAAATTTCAAAATGAGGCCAAACGAATCTATAAATGATATGTACTCTAGATTTCAGGATATTTATCATGCTCTACTATCATTAGAACAAACATTTACTGATTTTGTTGTTGTTACAAAAATCTTAAATTCTTTAACTGACGAATGGGAAAGAAAAGTCCTAGCCATTGAAGAAGCAAGTGATTTGTCAACATTAAAACCAGAATAAATGATAGGTAATTTAATGTCCTACGAAGTAAATTTACAGGCAAAGAGAAATGTAGCACCAGAAAAGAAGAATGTGGCATTTCAAGCAGAAAAAGATGATTCCGACTCAGAGAATGAAGATATGGCAATGATTGCTAAAAATTTCAAAAAGTTTCTGAAATTCAAAAGAAATAAATTCAGGGGAAACAAAAATAATTCCAACAACAATACCAACAGTAGCAAACCATCATCTTCAGCAATGGAATGTTGTGAATGTCACAAGAAAGGTCACATGAAGAAGGATTGTCCAGAACGTAAAAAGAGCAAATTTAAGAAGGAAAAAACCAAATGAAGAGCTTTTTCAGTCACTTGGGACAACACAGATTCATCATCCTCATCAGAAAGTGAAAGCGACAATGAAAATGAACAAGCAAATGTGTGCTTCATGGCTTCGTCAGACGATGTAAGTGATCTTAGTTTTGAAGATTTAATTGAAATTAGTTCTGATTTAGTAGATTTAGCAAAGCAACTTAAAAAGAAAAATAAAGATTTACAAAGAAAATTAGATAGGACAGTCTTAGAAGTAGATATGCCGAAAGATGAGAAGAAAATATTAGAAGAAGAACTTGAAATTTCTCAACAATCAAATTCTAACTTATCTTCTCAAATTTCTTCAATATCTGAAGAACTAGAAATCCATAAAAATAAAAAAGATGTTTTACTTTTCGAAAATAATAGTTTAAATTCTAAGATTAAATATTTAGAGTTAGAAAAATCTAGTCTTAAAATAAAATTTGATGATATTTCTAAAAATGTATCTAATTTCAATAAAGGAAGATAGAATCTTTCTAGTATACTAGAAAATTCTCAATCCTCTAACAATAAATCTGGACTAGGATTTAAGAAACAAAATAATTTTGCTAAAGTAGGATTAATGATAATATTAAGAAGGATATTAAGAAAACAATTTACCCAAATACTAAAACCATCAAGATATGGATTCCAAAAACAAATAATATTTTAATAAGGAATAAACATATCGAAATATTCATGGAAACTGTTCACAATAACAAGAATTATGTTTATAAATGGAATTCCGAACCCATATGGGTTTTGCTTCCTAAGATCTAACTCTTAGGACCCTAAAAAGATTGGGTACCAACTTTATATAAACTTTTTACAGGTACCACATAAGAAGAGAGGAAAATGGATTTTGGATAGCGGTTGCTCAAAACACATGACTGGAAACAAAGAAATGTTATCAAACATTATATACTCAAATGGAGGAGCAATCACCTTCGGAGATAACTCAAAAGAATATATCATCGGCAAAGGCGATGTCAGTAGCAACGGTACCTCTAATTTACCTCTCATTTCTGATGTTTTATTAGTTAAAAATTTAAAACACAATTTATTAAGTATTAATCAGCTATGCGATAAAGGTTTTAATATAACTTTTTCAGAAAATAAATGTAATATTTTCGATAAAAATCATAACACTATTTTTGAAGGAATAAGAGATAAAAACATTTATATTTTAAATATGAACGTTAACAATGGTTCAAATTTATGTTTAATAGCTAAAGAAAATGACTCCTGTCTTTGGCACAAAAGATTTTGTCACATCAATTTTAAAACCATCAACAAATTAGCTAAAAATAAATTAGTAAAAGGATTACCTGACATGAAGTTCAAAACAAATATATTTTCTGATGCATGTAAATTAAGAAAATTAACTAAATCTTCTTTTAAGTCAAAGAAAATAATATCTACAGAACAACCACGTGAACTTTTGCGCATGGATCTTTTTGGTCCAACTCAAGTGCAGTTTATTAATCATAATAGATATGTATTTGTTATTGTAGATGATTTTTCTAGATATACTTGGATTTTCTTTTTGAAAAATAAAAGTGATACTTTTGATAATTTTAAAGTTTTTGTTAAAAGAATCCAAAATATTAAAAGTTTGAAAATTAAAAATATAAGAAGTGATCATGGAGGAGAATTTGAAAATGAAGCTTTTGAACAATTTTGTAACAAGAAAGGTATTAACCATAATTTTTTGTTTCCTAGAACACCACAAAAAAATGGAGTTGTAGAAAGGAAAAATAGAACGTTACATGAATGTGCAAGAACTTTATTAAATGGAACCACTTTATCAAAATACTTTTGGGCAGAAGTTGTAGCTACTGCTTGTTATGTATTGAATCGTGTTTCTATTCGACCATTAACTAAGAATACTCCATATGAACTACTAAATGGAAGAAACCAAATATTTCATATCTTAAAGTTTTTGGCTCCAAATGTTTTATTTTAAATACTAAAGATCAACTAGGCAAATTCGATCCAAAATCTGATGAAGGAATATTCGTTGGATATTCGGAACGAAGTAAAGCTTATCGAATTTTTAATAAAAGTACTCAAATTATTGAAGAAATTTACATGTTTCATTTGACGAAAATTTTAAATATATAGATCCAAATACCACTATCGATTCTGATGTTGAAGCTACTCAGAATGAAAATAGTAATACTGAAGAAATTTTCGATAATGATCATGATATTACTGAAAATGAGAATATTACAACTAATATAATAAAATCTCCACCTAAAATTTTACGACATCATCCTGTGCAAAATATAATTGGAGAAGTAAATACGAACGTTAAAACCAGACATCAATTAAATCAAGTTGTTCATGTAGCTTTTCTCTCTAACATAGAACCTAAGAATATAAAAGAAGCCTCAACTGATGACTACTGGATTCTTGCTATGCAAGAAGGACTAAATCAATTTGAACGAAACGAAGTTTGGGAACTTGTTCCTAGACCAAGTGATCAATCAGTCATCGGTACTAAATGGATCTTTAAAAATAAAGCAGATGAACTAGGAAATATCACTAGGAATAAAGCTAGATTAGTTGCACAAGGACATAATCAAGAAGAGGGAATAGACTATGAAGAAACATTTGCTCCAGTCGCCCGACTTGAAGCAATACGAATCTTATTAGCTTTCGCATGTTTTCATAATTTTAAACTTTATCAAATGGATGTTAAAAGTGCTTTTTTAAATGGTTATATAAAAGAAAATGTTTTTGTTGAACAACCACGACTTTTTAATCATGAAAAATTTCCGGATCATGTATATAAACTCAAAAAAGCTTTATATGGTCTAAAGCGAGCACCTCGTGCTTGGTATGATCGTCTTCAAACTATTTATTAGAATCTGGTTTTGAAATTGGTAAAGTAGATCAAACACTTTTTATTAAGAAAACTAATAAAGAAATTTTAATAATTCAAATATATGTTGATGATATCATTTTTGGTTCGACAAATGAAAAACTATGTCAGGATTTTTCAACTATAATGACAAATGAATTTGAAATGTCTCATATGGGAGAATTGTCATATTTTCTTGGATTACAAATTAAACAAATTGAAAATGGAATTTTTATTAATCAAGAAAAATATTGTTATAATTTAATTAAACGATTTGGTCTGGAAAACACTTCTGCCAAACTAACTCCGATGAGCACAACGATTCATCTCGACAAAGACGAAGAAGGCAAAAGTGTTGATCAAAAACTATATCGTAGTATGATTGGATCGTTATTATATTTAACAGCGAGTCGACCCGATATTATGATGAGTGTTTTTTTATGTGCTCGATTTCAAGCAAATCCCAAAGAATCACATATGCGAGCAGTTAAACGTATTATTTGTTATCTAACTAAAACCAAAGATTTTGGACTATTCTATCCGAAAGAATGTTCATTCGAATTAGTCTCCTATAGCGATGCTGATTTTGGAGGAAGTCGGACGGATCGAAAAAGTACGAGCGGAACGTGTCATTTTATTGGACGTTCCTTAGTCTCTTGGTTTAGTAAGAAACAAAACTGTGTTTCTTTATCAACGTGTGAAGCAGAATATATATCTGCTACTTTGGCATGTGCACAAGTCGTACACATGCAATAAACACTACAAGATTTTAACTGTTATCTTGAAAAATCTATAATTTATTGTGATAATACTAGTGCAATAAATCTTTCTAAAAATCCGGTAAATCACTCACGAACAAAACATATTGATATTCGTCATCACTTTCTTCGTGATTGTTTGGAAAAAGGATTGATAAATTTAGAATTTATTAATACTGAAAATCAAATTGCTGACATTTTTACTAAACCTTTAAATGAAAGTAGTTTTATCAAACTTAGACGAGATTTAGGAATAATGTCTTTAAAAGATTTATGGATAAAAATATGCAAAAATATTGAAAAACAATTTTTTTTATTTCTGACTAAAGCGAGACTCGAACTTATGATCTCTGACTTGTTTGATAAATGGTATGTTATAGCCACTTGGGCTATGGGTGTTTCTTTTCTCAGTTTTACTTAAAATTTGTTCTATTTGTTTTGTTTTTCAGAAATAACTATTTTTAGTTCTAAACTTATAAATCATACATTTAAAAACGGTTTTACTGTTAAACTTTTGTGATTATATTTAAAATTAATTCCTATCTACTAGCTTTTCAGCAAACAGATGTTTATATATACTATGCTTATTTTTCAAAACATATACTAAGAAAATTTTTAAAAACAAAACCCGAAAAATGTCTTCAAACAATGACCCCTATAATTCCGAAAACTCCCATCTATCATACTCATCTCCGGACGATGATGTTTCCGACCGAATTCCTGAAAATGGCCCCTATCCTACCTTTCCCATGCCTAAACGTATCCTTGATTTCTCTTCTCCGGATAAAGATCCTCGACACGGGTGGAAACCATGGGATGAATCCCATACAGGCTATACACCTGAAAAGAAAAAAAGGAAAGAATACAATGGTAATATCTCCATCCACCAAACAAAAAATTGATGAAATACATCACTACCAACAACAACAAATGAATATGCAACGGGAACTCTACTATGAACAAAAAGTCACGGCAAGACGTTTAAGTTTTCTAGAAAAGATTCCATGAAAGTTTGTTCATCAAAAAAAGATGATGTTGTTGAACCTTCTTATAGAACCCCATCCTCATTAAATCCTGTTCAAACTCAAATAGCTCCAAGATGGTCACCTATAGAAGATGTTCTGTCCCCAAACTCATGGGAACGTGGATTTTAACGAACGGTGGCTAAAACTTTTATATATATATATATATATTGTTGTTTTCAATAAGATGTATAAATATAAAGCAATAATAATAAAATTTGAATTTCTATCATTTTTTATAATAACAGCAAAAAATGTGCATTTCTAACAGTGTCGGCCAACCGAAGAACCCGAGTCGGTCAGCCGAAACCATCCCGAAAGCAGCAAATACACATTTTTAACAGGGTCGGTCGACCGAAGGTCCTGAGTCGGTCAGCGAACCCTTCCTGAGAGTTTCTACTACTCTCAGTTAACCAAGTCGGTCGGCCGACCCAGTAATTTCGGTCGACCGAACGTGCAATCTGCAATTTTTTTATCTCATATTAATAACCCATCCATTCACCTTTTCAACCTACCACTTCACTTTTACTTTCCTAATTTCGGTTTTTACCCTAGCCCCCATTAAAATTTTCTCAAATTATTATTTTTCTTCAAAAACAATGGCTCCAAAGAAGAAATCAAAGACTACCGGTGGCTCATCTTCATCAACTCCCGTAGATACTCAAATCGCCTCATGGCTTGTCAATGACGTAGCACTTCAAAGATGGATACAACATCAAGATGTCAAAATCTTTGAAGAATTATTTGTAAGTTATCCTGATTTCGTTTTCTACCAAATTGAAAGTGCCGCAATTAAAAGTGGGCTCGATACTTTTCTAGATCATAGAATTGAAAATTAACCACATTATGGTCAAATTGTTTCTTGCCAACCTAAATCTTGTCAACCCTCCTAGAAACACTGAAAATTGTGTTTGAACATCGGTTTGTGGCACCTCAATTTTCCTTTCCATTGATCGAATTAACCACATTTTAGATGCTAGACCGGGTGGAATCTCATTACACGATGTAGATTGTAATATATCAAGTTGTGACCACATAAGCCATTTACTTTTCGAAGATGATGCTACGAATTTTAGACAAACATCATCACTTAGACCTAAAGCTAGACTCTTTCATCGTTTCATGATGAAATCCATTGTACCAAGAGGCGGCTCCTACCACTTAGTGTATCCTGAAAAGTTTAAAGCTTTATATGCTATATGTTCGAATACACAAGTTAGTTGGGCACAATTACTCATGGATGAGTTTCTCTCATTCAATCAAGGCAAGATGCTTCATATTTATTATGGAGAATACATAATGAGATTGATCAATAGCTTCGTCCCACATGCTCCAGAATCCGAAACCTCCAAAGTTCGTTCTTTTGATTCAAGGACCATAAAACTAATGAAGTTGCCCGATGCACCTCCTAGATTTATAACATTTAACAAATGGCGTACTACCCCTCGAGAACAACTACGCCGTAGCTTTTCTACACCTCAACCATCAACTCATGCTACGGAACGTCTAACATGCCAACATTCAATTCAAAGACCAACTCTCGGAATTATTACAGAGGCGGCCATTGATATTTTGGCTCAAAATCAACTAGCCTTGGATGCTTGGCTACTAAAAATTGATGGTCGTTTCAAGATAATCAAGGGCTTCTTCGTGAATTTATGGGATGCCTTATCATGTACTTCCGAAGACGGTGCTTCTTATGTTACTCCCGGAAAAAGGCCAGCGCCAAACTTCTCTTTTTCCACTTCAGAGAATACAAGTTCCGGTACATCAGGAACTCACACTTCTAACACTCAAAGACGTGGTAAGGAACATCCTCCTCCGGAAGAAAATATCCGTCCAGAATTTGGGGATTCCGATGATGATGAGGAGTGATCATATTGCTTTACAATTTGCTATCTCATAATTTCTAGTATTCTGTTTTTAGATGTTGTGTACTAAGTAAAACATCATTAATATTCCTATTTGCTTTGAGTATGTATTATTTAAAACTTGATGTTTTCTTATGTTGAGTCACATGTTCCATATTTTTTATACATCTACTAAGTATTCCTTTTTGTCGATGACAAAGGGGGAGAAATATATGCAAGCTAACAAATTTTTGCAGAAAAATCACCATATATTCGGCGGAGAATTACAATATATTCTACTTATTGTCATCAATCAAAAAGGGGGAGAATGTTGATTCATGAGTTTTGATTCATGACACAAGCTTTAGAGATCATACGACGAGAATACTATACGAAAACGACAAAAAGAGAATAAGTGTATATTATGCACTACAAAGGAGAAAAGACTGCAATCCGGAGATTAGTATATATATTTTAATGTATTGAGTCTTAGAATATTGTTAAAATCATTCCTCAAGTAGTCACACACACACAAAAATTGATTTATATTAAGTTATACATAAATTAGTGTGTACCGTGCAATTGACAACAGGTCGGCTGACCGACCAGAAACTTCGGTCGACCAACACTGTGTCAAGTGCATAGATACTCTCTGTTTTGTGTACGATTTTAAACTCAACCGACCGACGTTTTCTCGGTCGACCGACCTGAACATAACGACTAGTTTTCTGAAGAGTTGCGATTGTTTCATGAAGAGGAATGTCCCTCAATCCAAGAGACATGGACACAACTTTTGGTTGAAACTCTTCATGAAAGATTGTAACTATTCTACAACTATATAAACATGTTCAAATCACTTCTACAATCACCGATTCTTGTTTATAATTCTGAAATCTATTCTCTATTTGATTTCTGCAAATAAAAGCATTCATTCTTATTTAATATCACTAGAAACCTTGATTTAATTCATAAACTTCGATTCTACGTGATTATCTTCCTTTTAAATCTTCACAAACATATATACTCTTAAGGATTTGATTATAGGAAAGTTGTACTATCAAAAGACAATCAGTGTTATTCAGAACACATTTGTCAACAAACTATTTGTATTGAAGTTAAAGTCCTCTTCGGCTGTTGAGGTGGAAAAATTCCTGTTCGGCTGCTCAGGTGTCGTATACCTATTCCTCCGGGTTAAGTGAGGGGTTTAGTTTAAATCCAGAGGATATTATGGGACTAGACGTAGAACAGGAAGTTCGAACCAGTATAAAAATTCCCGGTATGCTTACTTTATTTTTATTTTACTACTATTATCAGTTTCCGCATTTGTATAACATATTACACGATCCTTAGTACTGCACGTACACATTCATAGCTTTGTTGAAAAAATTTACCATCATAATATAACTCTATTGATCTAAAATAAAACCCTATCATAGCATAGGCATAACGTGACGCCCCACCTCTATACCCACACTAGCCAAGAACACTACGGTGTATTGCTGTCAACTAGCATGGAGAATAAGGCTGTTGAGGAGCGACCATCCATGTAATTGCTTATCACACGGTGGCTATGAATAATCTTCGGAAACAAACATAGAAATAATCATAACACAAATCAGTCACAGACATCCATATCACAAGGGCGGAAGAAGATATGAATATATATCTAACACATGAAAGTGTACATCAGAGTAGTGGTCAGTAAGATCCACAATAATACAAAAGAATAGCAACACGTGCTATACAAAAGAATACAACTATGAGTCTATATCTCAAGTGTATACCACAAAAAACTGCTAATCTAAACAATTAGCCAAAAGTCAGAGTGATGAATCCCTGGGAAGAAGTCAAGCAGAAGCACCTGTAACATCTCGGTCTGACCCGAGTATTATTTAAGAAAATAATAAACGGATCAGTCTAGCTATAAATATCGGATGACATGATATAACATAAAAGATATGGCATAAACATAAAATATCCGTAATGACATACCACTATAAGTATGTAAATAATGATCAACAGAAGATCAGTCAATAAGAGATAATCAATATCACAAGAATCTTCTCAAAGATTCGGAAAGGGCATCATACCCCAAACTTGTACTCATGACAAGTCAATGGCATAAATTCTAGAAATCAATGCAAGAAGTCCAGAAATCATAGAAAAGAGAAAGAGGCCTATCACATGACGGTCCGAAGACCAAGGGGAGCTACCCCACATGTGTGAATGGAATCACACAGATTAAGGTCCAGACTAACCAAAAAGCAAAAAGTTATGTGTGAGTGGAATCACACAAGTGGTGTCTAGTCTAACCTCGCAACAAGAGACATCGCACAGTTGCTAGTCTAAATCATCAGAATGATCGTCATGATCAACGAGAAGTGTCAATTACACTAAGCTAGTAAATATAGAAGTTTAGCTTCATGTCCCATAACCACTTGCTTAACTTAAATATTTACGAACAAACTGTAAATCTTCACTAATAAAATTGTCACAAGAGGTTCAATCGAACAAGTCCAAGAATTAACCGACGAAGTGAACGCAAGCGTTTCATACCACTTGTTTTACTAAGTCGTTTAATTAGATTTCTCATCCGAGTGAGGTAAAGGTTTGTATATACTAATAGATTGGAAAATGGTTTAAGAAAAGAGCTTAGTTATTAAAAATAGAGTTGAAATTGTTTGTTAAAAGAGTTTTGATATTTACTACTAGTATTGAAACCTTTATATTATAAAGTGACAAAACACAAAAGCAATTGTAGAAACAATCAGTCACAAAGATCGCATACGGAGATGTGAATAAAATCCAAGGAAATCAGCTCAATGTTTTTCAGATAAGATCCCCTACGGAGGGGGGTCCAGGGGGGGTGGCAACCCCCTAAGGTGGGGGTGCGGGGGCAACGCCACCGCTTATGGGGTTCGACCTGCCCGGTCAGGTCGCGGGGGTCCAGGGGGCAGCGCCCCCGGCGGGGTGCGGGGCAGCGCCCCGACAAAACGGTACGACCTAAGTGAAGGCAAGAGGCCTACAACCTAAAGCAAAATGAGGTCTAACGACCTAAGGGTTCACGCGACCTAACACAATGGCCGAGCGACCTAACTAAGTGAGCGACCTGGTGGGTAAGGAGGTCGAGCGACCTAATGTTCTTTGCGACCTAACGAGGTTGAGGGGACACGCGACGTAAAGGTACGCGACCTAAGAAAGCACGCGACCTATCGACAACAAGGATCGAGCGACCTAACGGCAACATGGGTCGAGCGACCTAACTTTGCCGCGACCTATAAATATCACGACCTAAGGCCACAACGACCTAAGAAATAAAGGGGAGCGACCTAAAAGAGGAAGGGTTTAACGACCTAAGCAGTGAAGAGGCCAAGCGACCTAGCGTGGTCAACGACCTAAAAGGGTTCGCGTCCTAAGAAAGTGCGTGACCTAAAGCACACGCGACTTACGACCTAAGGAAAGCAGGCGACCTAACTCCACACACAAGGCCTAACGACCTAAGAGTTAAACGACCTACGACCTACGCCACCAACTCACGAGCGACCTAAGTACTAGGTCATGAACGACCTAACTCCGAACACACGAAAAGTGGTCAGAACGATCTAGGAGCTATCTCGTACGCGACCTACGACCTAAGACCCACACGACCTAACTCCGAACGACCTAAAAATGGCCAGAACGACCTAAATGCAGAAATTTCGCTAAAACGCCAAAAATCGGAGTTTTTCGCCTATCCAATCCAAACCAAAAGCAAATATTCATGCTAAAGTGATAGGGAATCATTCCCAACAACCCAAGATAGTTATAGACAAGAATGTGAGTTAAAAATCTCACCTTTGCACTAAAGTTTATGAAGTTGAAGCTTGAAAGCAAGGAGAAGCAATCCAAAGCTTGAATCCAATATCTTCTATTTGAATTTGGAGTTGAATGTTGGATTTGCAATTGAATTTGTGCTTGGAGTTTTAATTTCCCATTCTTTTCACCATTAATGCCCAAGCTTGAGTTAGTTAGGAAATTTATGAAGAGTGAGGAGAAGGGGGTTGGAACTTGGGCTTAATAGGCTAAACTAACCCAAAGTCCAAAGCGGGAAAAGTTAGTGAAATTTCGCTAACTCCAAACCTATCGATGTTTATACTTAAAAAATTTGTAAATGGCATTTCGAACTCAATGGAAGTGGTATCGAGTCCTAATTTGACCGTTTGCAAAAAGTAGCTTTTCGGACCAATATCCGATTAACGACCTAATATTTAAATAAAATATTTAAATATTAAATCGATAAATATGCGGGTTGTTACAGACTCCCCTCCTTAAAGAAATTGCGTCCTCGTAATATATAAGATGGAAATAACAAGTAACAACCATAAAAGCATATTAACACAAATGAAATTTGAAATAGGAAGTTCACCTCAAAGAGCAGGAGTAAGCAAGTCCGGATGTGTTCGCTCGATGAATTCTCTGGATTCCCAAGAGCAATCCTTAGGATATGAGGACCATTGAACCTTCACAAGCGGAACATCTTTATTTTGAAGTCGTTTAACCTCAGAAGCTATAATTCGAATAGGATGCTGCTCATAAGTTAAATTCGGCGAAACTTCAATTTCTTCCACAATAGCGGGCTCAAGAATAGAATCGGAATCCCGAAGGCATTTCCGTAATTGAGAAACGTGAAATACATCGTGCATAGCAGAAAACTGAGCCGGCAATGCAAGGCGATAAGCCATAGAACCAATACGTTCAGTGATAGGAAATGGCCCAATATATCGAGGCGCTAACTTCCCCGATCGACTGAAACGTACAACACCCTTCATGGGTGAAACACGAATAAAAACAGGATCCCCAACAGAAAATTCTAATTTCCTTCTTCGATTATCGGCATAGGATTTTTGTCTACTCTGGGCTTCTCTCATCCTATGTCGAATAAGTTCAATCTTTTCCGTGGAATCACGAATAAAGTCTGGACCTAAAACCAGCTTCTCACCGGCCTCAAGCCAACAAGAAGGAGATCGGCATGGCCTTCCGTAGAGTGCCTCGAAAGGAGCCATACCAATACTATATTGGAAGCTATTATTATACGAAAATTCAACAAGTGAAATATGATCTTCCCAACTTCCACCAAAATCAAGCACACAAGCACGAAGAAGATCTTCAAGAGTTTGATTCACACGCTCGGTTTGTCCATCGGACTGGGGGTGATATGCGGTGCTAAAATTAAGCTTCGTTCCTAAAGCTTTTTGAAGACTCTTCCAAAATCCACTAGTAAACAATGGATCACGATCGCTAACAATAGATGTAGGAACTCCATGCAATTTTACAATTTCCTTGACAAATAGTTTGGCCAAAAGAGGAACGGTTCGGTTAGACCGAACTGGAATAAAATGGACGGATTTAGTAAGTCTATCAACAATCACCCATAAGCTATCATGACCCGAACGAGAACGGTGAAGGCCATCTATAAAGTCCATGGAAATTTGATCCCACTTCCAAATTGGAATTTCTAAAGGTTGCAATAACTCACCAGGCCTTTGATGTTCGGCCTTGACAAGTTGGCAAGTCATGCAATACTTAACAAAGTTAGCAATATCAGATTTCATTCCCTCCCAATAATAAAGTCGCTTCATATCAGCGTACATTTTACTACTACCGGGATGAATGGTGAATTTAGAATGATGGGAATCTTCTAAAATATCTTTACGAAGATCTCCAATATTTGGTACGATAAGTCTACCAAATTTTCGAATGCCGCCACGAGAATCAATATCAAAGTCTTTCAAACCTTCAATATCAATTTTATCCTTAACATTTTGGCCAAGAAGAGCCAATTCAGGATCTAGACCTTGAGCTTCAAGAATGCGGTCTAAAAGAGAAGGATGAGCCTCAAGGCTACATAAAACAAGTGATGAGCATAAATCAGATACGCACTCTCGAATCTCACAAGAGGATAAAATCTCGAGATTGTTCCATTCGGATATCATCATAGAAACAACTGCTTGTTGTTTACGGCCAAGAGCATCGGCGACACGATTACCTTTACCGGGGGTGTAAAGAATATCAAGATCATAAGGTGCAAGGAACTCGAGCCAACGCTGTTGACGCAAATTAAGTTCCTTTTGAGAAAATAAATATTTCAAAGACTTATGATCCGTGTAAAGAACAAATTTCTCTCCCAATAGATAATGACGCCAAATCCGAAGGGCGAAAACAATAGCCGCGAGTTCTAAATCATGTGTGGCATATCTAGTCTCAGCCAGCTTTAATTGCCTAGAAGCATAAGCAATAACACGTTCTTTTTGCATAAGAACGGCACCTAAACCAACGTGACTAGCATCAGTATAAACAACAAAATCTTGATTCCCTTCGGGAATAACAAGAATAGGAGCATCGGATAGGAGTTCTTTCAATTTCTGAAAAGAGGCTTCACATTTGTCCGACCAAATGTATTTAACTCCCTTCTTAGTCAAGACAGTAAGAGGCACGGCAATCTTAGAAAAGTCTTTAATAAAACGACGGTAATAGCCCGCCAATCCGAGAAAGCTACGGATTTCAGTCACACTCTCAGGTCTTTTCCAATCTTGAATCGCTTCAATCTTTGAAGGATCCACAGAAATTCCGGATTCGGAAATAATATGACCAAGAAACTTCACACAAGATTTCCAAAAGTGGCATTTAGAAAATTTTGCCTTTAGTTGATTACTCCTAAGAGTTTCCAATACAATCCGAAGATGTTTCTCATGTTCCTCCTCGGTTTTTGAATACACAAGAATATCATCAATGAATATGAGAACAAACCGATCGAGGAAATCTTTGAAAACTCGATTCATGAGGTCAACGAAATAAGCTGGAGCATTCGTCAACCCAAATGGCATAACAAGCCATTCATAAGATCCATATCGAGTACGGAATGATGTCAAAGGAATGCTATCCTCAGCGATGCGAAGCTGATGGAAACCGGTAGCCAAGTCCAATTGTGAAAAGACCTTAGCACCACTAAGCTGATCGAATAGATCATCAATCCGAGGTAAAGGATATTTATTTTTAATAGTCAGATCGTTAAGCTTGCGATAGTCAACGCAAAGCCTAAGCGTACCGTCGGATTTCTTCACGAAAATAGCCGAAGCTCCCCAAGGCGAGGAACTAGAGCGAATAAATTGCTTCGTCTCCAATTCGGACAACTGTTTGCGCATCTCCTCATTTTCCTTATTGGACATGCGATAAGGAGGACGAGTAATAGGTTGAGCTCCAGAAACAAGATTAATTCTGAACTCAATTGCTCGTTTAGGTGGTAAACCTAAAACGGGCTCGAATATGTCGGAAAATTCACGAACAACGTGAATACGAGAAATAATATCATCTTCATCATCGTCATCGTTATCACGAGGATTTAAAGAATATAAAGATCCCACCAAACATGATTCTGAATCTTTAAGATTAACAGAAATCTGTTTAACAGATAGTGGATGTCGGAGATGAATAGTCCGCTCAGGACATAGGATATGGGCTTGATAACGGTTAAGCCAATCCATTCCCAAAATTATTCCAAATCCTAAGTAAGGCATGACATGCAAATCGGCTAGGAAAGAAAAATCACATAAAATAATCTCCACATCTTTACAAAGCAAACTAAGATTTGCGGATCCACCAACAGGATTCGCAATTTTTAAAGAAGTCATCAATGCAGTAACACTTAATGAAAAAGTGTCTACCAGTTCCTTTGATATAAAACAATGGGATGCACCCGTATCAAAGAGAACTCTAATAGGTTGATCATGAAATAAAATAATACCATCAAGAATGGAATGAGAAATACCTTGGCCACGAGATGTGTTGCCAGGGGCTTGAGCCACATTTAACTTTCCTTCATTCCTGCCTTTACGTTTGAGGCATTGATGTATAAAGTGATCTGGGCTCTTACAATAGCGACAAGATTGGGCTTTGAGCACTTGTTCGCAAAATGATCCTCTGCGCCACAGTTGAAGCATCTCGCAATATCAGGAGAAGGAGCCTTTGCAGCAGTAGTTGCTTGTTTACTCTTCTTATTGGGATAAGGGCCTTTGAACTTGTTGGGCCTCTTTTTGTTATTGAAATTGGGTTTGGAAGCTACTACCTCCACCTCACTTTCTTTATCAGCCTCTTCCAGACGAAGAGCGATATCTATAAGTTGATCAAATGCAACTTCTAGTTTCAGGAGTAGTGGCTTCTTAAGATTCTTATTTAAGCCATAAACGAACCTCTGGTTCTTCTTTAGTGGAGTATTTATATACTCGACCCCATATTTGGAAAGAGATTCGAATGATGCGATGTAGTCCGCCACAGAAGACTGACCTTGAACGAGGTCAATAAATCGCCGAGCCAAAGTTACCTTTTCAGCCTCGGGCACGAATTTCGATTCGAAGCGTTCCCGGAAGTGCTCCCAGGTGAGATCCGCTTCATCAATTTCTGAGATTAACAGCTCATACCAATCCAATGCTCTTTCTTGGAGCATGCTGGAAGCCACCTGGACTCGGTGGAGGTCAATGAGGTTCATGCGAGAGAAGATCCTATCGCACGTTCTGAGCCAAGCCTGGACCCCAATGATAGTTTCAGAGCCTTTAAACGGCTTCCCACCCAGGTTGGTGTAATCATTGCACAATCGTGCAAACCCCGACTTTGGGTGGGTAGGTGCCGGATTAGCTCCAGCTGCTTGAGCGTTCGTTACTAAATCAAGTAACTGTTGAGTAGTCATAGAAACTCCATCCGGTGGTGGAGCACTAGATGATCCAGCTCTGGGACGACCTGGTCTAGACATTCTCTTCCTTAAGAAAGAAAGAAGAGAAAGAAAATAGTTATTCACCAAATGAATATCAAACATTCTTGACAAGTGAAGTAAGGAATCATAAAAGAAATAGGATGAATCGGTTTGAAAACCTGAACAAAATCCTAAAGCAAGACTCCTAAGGCGGACTTAGGACGATGATCCTTGTCAAGTTATTCTACATAGTTCCGAAGTTTGGCTCCGATACCAAGCTGTGACGCCCCACCTCTATACCCACACTAGCCAAGAACACTACGGTGTAGTGCCGTCAACTAGCATGGAGAATAAGGCTGTTGAGGAGCGACCATCCATGTAATTGCTTATCACACGGTGGCTATGAATAATCTTCGGAAACAAACATAGAAATAATCATAACACCAATCAGTCACAGACATCCATATCACAAGGGCGGAAGAAGATATGAATATATATCTAACACATGAAAGTGTACATCAGAGTAGTGGTCAGTAAGATCCACAATAATACAAAAGAATAGCAACACGTGCTATACAAAAGAATACAACTATGAGTCTATATCTCAAGTGTATACCACAAAAAACTGCTAATCTAAACAGTTAGCCAAAAGTCAGAGTGATGATTCCCTGGGAAGAAGTCAAGCAGAAGCACCTGTAACATCTCGGTCTGACCCGAGTATTATTTAAGAAAATAATAAACGGATCAGTCTAGCTATAAATATCGGATGACATGATATAACATAAAAGATATGGCATAAACATAAAATATCCGTAATGACATACCACTATAAGTATGTAAATAATGATCAACAGAAGATCAGTCAATAAGAGATAATCAATATCACAAGAATCTTCTCAAAGATTCGGAAAGGGCATCATACCCCAAACTTGTACTCATGACAAGTCAATGGCATAAATTCTAGAAATCAATGCAAGAAGTCCAGAAATCATAGAAAAGAGAAAGAGGCCTATCACATGACGGTCCGAAGACCAAGGGGAGCTACCCCACATGTGTGAATGGAATCACACAGATTAAGGTCCAGACTAACCAAAAAGCAAAAAGTTATGTGTGAGTGGAATCACACAAGTGGTGTCTAGTCTAACCTCGCAACAAGAGACATCGCACAGTTGCTAGTCTAAATCATCAGAATGATCGTCATGATCAACGAGAAGTGTCAATTACACTAAGCTAGTAAATATAGAAGTTTAGCTTCATGTCCCATAACCACTTGCTTAACTTAAATATTTACGAACAAACTGTAAATCTTCACTAATAAAATTGTCACAAGAGGTTCAATCGAACAAGTCCAAGAATTAACCGACGAAGTGAACGCAAGCGTTTCATACCACTTGTTTTACTAAGTCGTTTAATTAGATTTCTCATCCGAGTGAGGTAAAGGTTTGTATATACTAATAGATTGGAAAATGGTTTAAGAAAAGAGCTTAGTTATTAAAAATAGAGTTGAAATTGTTTGTTAAAAGAGTTTTGATATTTACTACTAGTATTGAAACCTTTATATTATAAAGTGACAAAACACAAAAGCAATTGTAGAAACAATCAGTCACAAAGATCGCATACAGAGATGTGAATAAAATCCAAGGAAATAAGCTCAATGTTTTTCAGATAAGATCCCCTACGGAGGGGGGTCCAGGGGGGGTGGCAACCCCCCAAGGTGGGGGTGCGGGGGCAACGCCACCGCTTATGGGGTTCGACCTGCCCGGTCAGGTCGCGGGGGTCCAGGGGGCAGCGCCCCCGGCGGGGTGCGGGGCAGCGCCCCGACAAAACGGTACGACCTAAGTGAAGGTAAGAGGCCTACAACCTAAAGCAAAATGAGGTCTAACGACCTAAGGGTTCACGCGACCTAACACAATGGCTGAGCGACCTAACTAAGTGCGCGACCTGGTGGGTAAGGAGGTCGAGCGACCTAATGTTCTTTGCGACCTAACGAGGTAGAGGGGACACGCGACCTAAAGGTACGCGACCTAAGAAAGCACGCGACCTATTGGCAACAAGGATCGAGCGACCTAACGGCAACATGGGTCGAGCGACCTAACTTTGCCGCGACCTATAAATATCACGACCTAAGAAATAAAGGGGAGCGACCCAAAAGCGGAAGGGTTTAACGACCTAAGCAGTGAAGAGGCCAAGCGACCTAGTGTGGTCAACGACCTAAAAGGGTTCGCGTCCTAAGAAAGTGCGCGACCTAAAGCACACGCGACTTACGACCTAAGGAAAGCTGGCGACCTAACTCCACACACAAGGCCTAACGACCTAAGAGTTAAACGACCTACGACCTACGCCACCAACTCACGAGCGACCTAAGTACTAGGTCATGAACGACCTAACTCCGAACACACGAAAAGTGGTCAGAACGATCTAGGAGCTATCTCGTACGCGACCTACGACCTAAGACCCACACGACCTAACTCCGAACGACCTAAAAATGGCCAGAACGACCTAAATGCAGAAATTTCGCCAAAACGCCAAAAATCGGAGTTTTTCGCCTATCCAATCCAAACCAAAAGCAAATATTCATGCTAAAGTGATAGGGAATCATTCCCAACAACCCAAGATAGTTATAGACAAGAATGTGAGTTAAAAATCTCACCTTTGCACTAAAGTTTATGAAGATGAAGCTTGAAAGCAAGGAGAAGCAATCCAAAGCTTGAATCCAATATCTTCTACTTGAATTTGGAGTTGAATGTTGGATTTGCAATTGAATTTGTGCTTGGAGTTTTAATTTCCTATTCTTTTCACCATTAATGCCCAAGCTTGAGTTAGTTAGGAAATTTATGAAGAGTGAGGAGAAGGGGGTTGGAACTTGGGCTTAATAGGCTAAACTAACCCAAAGTCCAAAGCGGGAAAAGTTAGTGAAATTTCGCTAACTCCAAACCTATCGATGTTTATACTTAAAAAATTTGTAAACGGCATTTCGAACTCAATGGAAGTGGTCTCGAGTCCTAATTTGACCGTTTGCAAAAAGTAGCTTTTCGGACCAATATCCGATTAACGACCTAATATTTAAATAAAATATTTAAATATTAAATCGATAAATATGCGGGTTGTTACACATAAACATGATGTAATTGTATGGATGATAAAATGAGAAAATAATCCTTATTATCTCGAAACAGGTAAATTGCACATAAAAAAATTGAGTTCTAATAAGAGGACAGATAAGATGTAAATACCTTGCTAACATGACTTCCTTGATAAGTTTCATAAGTGCCTTTTCTTGCTGCAATTTCTGAAGAAGCTTTTAAAGCATAATAATTTATTGTCTCAAAAATATCTCTGTTTAGCTGTTGAGCCTGAACAAACAGTTGAACAGTTAACAATGAATGAGGCACAAGGAAAAAAAATATTCACACAAGTAAAAGACAACCAAATACCTCTTCTGAATCAAAAGGCATGCCTAGTAACATAAATACATCTACCGGGCCTTATACACCTAAACCAATTGGTCTATGCCTCATATTTGACCTCCTCGCCGTCTCATCTGGATAATAATTAACATCAATTATCTTGTTGAGGTTTGCAGTAACAATTGTTGTTATCTATCTAAATTATGAGCATATTCAGCAATGCTTGACACATGATTACAAAAATAACTAAGTACGCATATTAAAATAATGTTCTAACCTCGGCTAACTTGTCAAAATCAAAATATCTGCTCTTAGATCCAATGCTTCCAACCAATTTAGATGGATGAGATTCCAATGGAACATTCTGAAAATTCATAATTTTATTTATAGTTTGCATGTAAGAAGCTAGTACACAAAGAAGTGTATTATTTGATGTAGGTAGTAGTACCTTCTCTCTAACAAATCTTGGTAGGGATATTGAAGCCAAATTGCACACAACATTTTCATCAGGGCTAATTGAAGACATACATTATCAATAAAGTAAGGCTTGAAGGTATCGTAATCAAAATGTGGAGATGAAATTGATTTTCATTAAAAGGGGAAACAAGTGACAATAAAATTATATGCACGCTTCAGTTCAGAACCTTCATGATTCAGCACTTGCTTCGGAAATTTCCGTACTTCAGCTCACCACTTTCATGCTTAAGGATCTAATTATGATTTTTTGGTCATGTTTATACTTCAGTTCAGGCAGGCCTTTAAACATTTTAAGGCCTTTGATAGCATAAATGATATGAGTTACTTCCATCAATGAAGTACATAACCATCAATTCATTTTAATGCCATGTTATTTTGAGAATCATAATGAATTCTCTCTGAAACATCCCACAGTTTGTCCAAAAAATGCCCCGGAGTCATTTCTGTATTAATCAAGATGTTAAAAGATCAGTATGATACCTATATCTTTCTGCCTCAAACTTAAAACACATAGCCATATGCGAATACAAGTTTGCATGCGTGTTATACAACAAATATTTTTGTTCAGTTCCTGATAGTAATATACATGTATAATACAAGTTTACATGCGTGTTACATAGTAAATGTTATACATATATATTACCTGGTCTATGCATCATATTGTGTCATGTCTCTAATTAATATGCAAAGTTTCAACTGTTGGTTTACTATTATGGTTGTAAAAGTAATGATGATAAAGTAATGTTGAACATGATCCGATGTGAAATTAGTATATGTAACAGCCCTAGTTTTTAACTAGCATTTATTTCTTTTATTTATTTAAAACCTTGAAATTTATTTTAATATACTTATTTTAATTAATATTTTTAATTGGTTTAAATCATTTCCCAAATTGCTAAGAATAAATGAAGGTTTCTGAAATTTTTAACCGTGTTAAAGGATAACTCCAAATTGGGATTTTAATAAAAATTGAATTTTGTATAGTAAGATTTATTTATGAATTCGTAGAAATAATAATAAGTAAATACGAAGAATGAAAATGAATAAAATTTTAGTTAGGTTATAACATTTAAGAATTCAGTGTATTTATAGACTGCTAAATTTCGCTCTTAAAAGGGTATGATATTTAATGGTATAAAATAACAGATATAATAGAGAAACGTATTAATTTAAAAGCGTTACTTTGGGGGTATATTATTGTGTGGATTCTACGCATTTTAAAATTCATACCGGAATATATATATATATATGAGTAAATAAAATCAGTAGAGGATTTCTATAGCCAACGTTACATTTTCATAGCCTTCATTGGTTTATAAGTTTGGTATAAAATCTTTACCAATTGTATTTTGCAGTTTCTTTATAAATCAACAGCAATTAATTTATTTGCTTATTCTTGTGCCTAAATTTTTGCAAGATTCTTTTTGTTTAAAAATTATATATATATATATATATATATATATATATATATATATATATAAAGCACGTTTGAAGTAATGCAGTGGGTAAAACATTTATTTCCTTAATATTTGCTTGACCGTTTCTCCACCTTAGATTTCGCTTATAATTCATGAACAAAATCAAATAGGATCTCATGCAAATTTACATTCACCTTTAATCTCGCTCGTCCTTCCCTTATAACAACGCGCTAAATTCCAATTTATATTTCTTGCCATTTACACTTGATAATGCATGCCGTTTTATTTCCCCTCAGTTAGTAACGCAAGATTTATTTTCTGCTAAATTATGTAACGTATAAAATATTTTTCCATATTCCATTTATTGAAATTAAAGCCTTATCCATATATTACACAAAAAAATCCTTATCCATATATTACAAAAAAAAAATCTTACTTTCCTTTAGAAACATATTACTTAAACTCAAAGAATTAAATCATGCAATTCCCTGTTCATTCGAAAATAGTGTCTACCTATTTTGTTCCCAAAAATTTTGTAACCTTCAGCTGGTTTTAATATTTCTTAACCAGTTTACCTCCTTGATTTATGCAACACGTTTGGAGCGTTCAATTATTTTTCTACCGTAATTCAAGTGATAAAACCCACGCATCCTTTTATTATGCATTGACATCATTTATTTCAAGATCCACTTGTCGTTTTACTTTTCGAACGAAAGTTATTGCTTACCTTTTTCTTTTCCATTGATCTCCGCATGCAAAAATCTTGCAACTCACTGCTAAATTAGCTGCTTCCAACTTTTGGGTCTTTCCCCGTAATTCAACGCATGCTTCTTGTAATAAACATTCAAGGAAAGCAAAATTTATTTCTTACCTGTAGAGAAAAATTTACTTAATCTCAAAAGAAATAAATCATGCAGCTTCCTATTTTATAACACGTTCAAACAAAAAGGATAAAATCAACGCATTCAAACTTTTTAAATTTGGTATAAAATATGGGCGTTTCTTTTTAAATCAATGCCATCTATTCATCACTTGCCGTTTTCTCTACATATTGATTTGCAAACAAACGATTCCTTGACCATAAAATTCGCATGCTTTGATTTCGCATCTTAGTTTTTCCTTGCGTACGAAGCAACGAAAATATATAGCTCCTAAAAACTATGCGCGTCCCTAGATTTGCCGTTTATACGCAAATAAGATTTCTTGCAAAAAAATATAGCATGCAACTAATATTTAGTATAAAATCTTTTATTGAAGTAGCATCCAAGCAAATAAATATCATTGCCGTTTCTTAAATATCAACAGTTAGTTCTTCCTATTTATAAGCACGTCCAGATTTCTAATTCCAAGGGCAAGAATAAATTGATTACCGTTTTCTTAATTTCAATCAAAGGAATTAAATACTTTCCTAAATACCGCAAGTTTATCTCCACAATTCTAGTGCACCTACGCAAGTAAATGAGAGAAGAAAATTTGAAAAAAATATCTACTTGTCGTTTTTTTTTTAAATTTCAATCAAAACAAAATGATTTCGTGCCTATCTAAATTCACGCAACCCGTCCCTTATATAAACCAAAACCCACACCGCAAATTCATTCATGAAAAATTTCTTCATTTTTTTTCTCCGGTTGCTTGCGTGCAAAGCAGGTATGGCCTATGTTTATATTTTTCCTTCTTCCTCCTTTGCTTTCTTCTTCTTTATTTCCTTTTCTTGTTCACGCAAAGGCTTAAAACTTCACCACCTTAGGCTATGACTCCTCCTTCACCACTAGATCCTTACCCTCCTCTTTTACCACTGATGTCAGCCTCTCCTCCAAATAAATTACATGAAAATTTTTCATAAACTGATAACTAAAGTTTTATGTCATCTAGCCGTCCTTAAAGATTTTCAGTAGTGAATTTGACCAATTTATTTTAGAAATAAAATTTAAACTTTACCCAAAATATAATAGAGTAGAAAAAAAATATATATGCGAATGGAGGAGAAAGTACGCGTGTGGGTCATAAATGTCCAAACTAGGTTGCAAATTTACTTTGTATTTTGAAGTATGAAAACACAGTGAGGCGAGCATATAGTTGGATTTTGTAATAATCTAGGGTTGCAACAGTAGTTAGAGAAGGAAAAAATAAAATAAAAATAATAGTTGAATAAGCAAATATAAGAATCGGCTGTAGGAGGGTTTTTGTACTAGTGAATAAGTGTTCATTTAATTAGTATTGTGAGTGTATATGTATTATCAACGTTATGCGCATAAAATTCTTTTATGATGCCGAGAAATTAGATTAAGATTTTAAGTGTTTTCGCCACTTGTAGAAAAAAAAAGGGTGAAAGTAAGTAACGTGCAATTTTGAACCGAACCATGAGAACGTAGTCTAGCTGCGTGGTGGAGTGGTCGAGTCAAGTGAATTCCATTCGTTCCAGTTGTTTCGAAAATTTTGCTTTGACCATAATTTTTAAAGTCGCGTATTTGGTTTATTTGGATCTTGTTGTAGATTTGAATCAAGACGTTGCATCCACGGAAATGTGATCGTGCCGTTTGTACGTTTCTTTATCAAGTGATACAATTGTTTGAATCTATTTTTCTGCAGCTTTAAGGTGAGTATTTCTCACCAGACAAACATACCTATATTTCTGTGAATTATCGCAAGTGTATTTGTAAATTATTTATTAAATGTCATTTGTCTGTAATATAACGTATGATGTTAAACCCCATTTTAAATTGACACCTCATCAGTTGTTTATCTGTTGTAATATAGTTGCAGTTATATTATTTAATGCTTATTTACTATTAAATCATCACTGCAAGTTCCCTGTAAATTGAGATCGTTATAGGCTGAAATGATAGGCCTGAACGACAACTATTATCCATATATTTATTTAATTGTTTAAATTTGATTTGTTAACTTGGGATTGCGGGTTTGAAATGATAGAACCCGAGGTTTTGTAAATTGCGGATTGAAATGATATAAATCCGTATCACTTGACCTAGGCTAGAAAACTATATACAGACCCGTGGTTTATATAATGTTTTTCTGAAATATTTTAAATTTATTTTAAAATGGAAGTTTATAATATTCTGGTTTAAATATATTTAAAGGATTTTTATAAGATTTATAATGATTTTGAATGAGTTAAAAATGTTAAATAAATAAATAAATGTTTAAATAAATTTTGGAATATAACTTATTTTGGGAATTTCTGAATTTTGTTAAAAATAAGGTTTCAGTTAAGTAAATAATTGATAAAAAGTTATATTTGGGAATTTAAAACTTGATGGTTAAGTTAATAGTCTATTACAGCACTTAAATGCTGTCTTTTATAAACGAACTGTTTTAACCTATAGACTTTAGGTAGCATTTCATAAGTGCTACAGAAACTGGGATTTTGATTATTTAAAAATAAATTTATGGAAATAATCTTTGTGGAAATGGGTTTAAATTTTGGAAGTTAATATGTAATTAATAAAAATAAGGAATTGACTTTGAATGGTTTTAAATGGAAGAATTTAATTTTAAAAGGTGAGAAAAAGGCAATCAATTCCTAAATAAATTGAATAGATTTAAATGGTATATTATAAAATGACCAATGTTTAAAAACAATATTTTGATATTGTAGTATTTGAAATATATTTTGATTTGTAAAGTATAAATACCATTTTAGAAGCTGTAACCACGGGTTATAATAACGTTTGGTTGTTAAAGAGACCGGGATCGGATATCTGGCATACTCTCTGTCGATACCGAAAACCACTTTACCAACCATGTACGCGGTGGAGATTCCAGAATGAAGTAGGATGGTGGCGGCGTTTCCTGTAAGGTAAATACGTGGACTCGACTCCCGTGAGTTGGCATAAGGTGGCTAAAACAGGAGCGATCGACGGATTAATGAGGTAGCACCTCTGATCGGACGCACTTCTTCGTATGCCATTCTATTACTTTTGTGATTGTTTTGGTGCGCACCTTTGATTTGGGAGTGTTGTTCGAGGTGAGCAGTAGCTGCGGCTACGCGTTTCCATCGGTTCGGAAGCGTAATTGGTATATCTACCCTGGATTATATAGTTGTGCCGTGTCACCTACCATAGCGAGCCTTGTACGAGTTTGGTTTTCTCCCATAGCCCGTGTGGTATCCTCTGGTGGCTTCCCGATCAGGAGGGACTATGATATTGGATGGACTACTGGGACTATTACGTGTTAAGGTGGAAAATGTAAAGCCTTAACGCTATTTAAAAGTAAGTTTATTTTACTAATAGACA
This sequence comes from Allium cepa, assembly GCA_030765085.1. Classification (NCBI taxonomy): domain Eukaryota; kingdom Viridiplantae; phylum Streptophyta; class Magnoliopsida; order Asparagales; family Amaryllidaceae; genus Allium; species Allium cepa. The sequence goes on along the minus strand of CM060935.1, from coordinate 719,506,930 downwards.
TTATTATAATAGCGAATATTACTAAATAGTAAATAGTTTAACGGATCCTTAGAGGATGGGCGGTCCCAAGCATCCTTTAAGTTACTTGCTCTATATTACAGTACACTTGAATTAGCTTACACTATATAAGTATGTATGTCCTGACTCGAGTGTTTATGTTTTATTTTACGCTCGGGTCAGCCTGAGTTGCAGTTCAGCTTTCTTTCCGGAGCTAGGACTTCTGTAGATCTTTCAAGCTACCAGCAAAACTTCAGCCCGTTATCTTATTTTGAAATCAAGACTAGTGGATATTTGGATTTTTCTATTTGATGACTTAAACTATATTTGAGATTAAAGTCTTTGTAATTTTTTTTTTGAGACTGTTTATAAGTGGCTTCATGAACCACTAAGTATTTTTAAATTCCGCTGCGAGATTTCTGATATCTGTGTCTGTGATTCTGTGATTTATTTACTGCATATTCTGAGTTTTGCCAAAATTTATTTACGACGTGGTATTTTGAACAATTCAAGTCCGAAATGTGCGGATGCGAATGGTTGAAAATATCGGGCCGTTACAGTTGGTATCAGAGCTTTGGCTCTAGGCAAAACTTAGAATGTACGGTAAATTTGATTTACAGAATCACTTTCATTCGAGCTTGAATCTCTTCCTTTTCAAATTTTGGAACGTTCCCTATGGTTCCAAACTTCATTCGTGTCCCTCACTATTCATCTTCTTTCGATTCTGGAGTATCCCATAACTCCATTTCGGATGATCTTTATAGTGAATTGGCAGTCTCGCCAATATTCTAATAAAGGGGTGAAACTCCTTTACAATTAGCATTGATTCACCAGAGATTTATATTTAACCTCGGTTTAGATGCTAATATCTTTGGTTATTCCGAACTTTATCTCTTTGGATCGAATGGTAAATCTACATTCGATCTGACTCTTTGAGTCACGGTTGACCAGGTTAAGGTTGCCCGCAATTTATGTAAACTTATCTAGTCCCTTATTCTGTTATTTAGTCATCGGATCTTCTAATTCTAACTTATCTTTAAATCAAAATTATCTTTGATTTGAGTCCATCAAATTTGAATCTCTATCCTTGTTTTGGAAAATTTATTCCTATATTTGGGAAAAATCTAATATTATATATAAGTATAAATTTTCAGGATTTTATAATTAATCTAACTAGCTGTCAAGAAATAATAGTTTTTGATTTTATTTATGGTTTTGTAAACCATGTGTTTTGTCTAATATAAATAATTGAATATAAACAAAGTTATAAATTAATTTGGAAACTGAAATGAATTTAAAACAAGAACTTGAGAATTCAATTTCCGATAGTTTCAAACCTTGGGTTTAAAATTTTGAAAGGATATATTATTTAAATTATTTTCGAATAAAAATTTGTTTCCAAAGAATGTTAAAGGTTTAAAAATCAGTGCTCTTCTCTTTTTCGCTAGGAAATAATTTCGGTGATGACAGCAACATCATCGACATTCATTTTCGAGTTTCGAAGTGAAAAGACCATTCTGTAGTCTGGCTACAGTGTTACCTTGAGAATTTAATTGATTTGAATCTCTAAAATATGACTTGATTTATCATATATAGATATATGATTTAAATTTGATTTGACATATTATGTACATATATTTATTTATCTCTAAATGGGTTGAAGGAAATCAGAAATTTAATTCTTGAATTTTATCTTGAGGAATAATTTCAATTATATAAAAAAAAAATCAAAATTTTGAATAAGTAATTCAAACTTGAGATAATTGAATTTGAAAGTTTTATTTGTATAATACTCAATTTCATTTCAATATAACTTACCTTGATTTTCAGAAGTTAACAATGTAATTGGATAATATACAATATAAAAAGATTTATAAATAAAATTTTAAAGATATGATATTTATAACTGGATTTTATTCGAGATAAATTAAAAGAATATATCTAGTATAAATAAATTGAAGGAAATTCTCTTTATAAGTAATTTGAGTTTTCTTAAATGATTACGGGTTTATTATGCAAATATTCAAACTTAATAATAGAACTTTAATTGGTAGAATTGAAATTTCCAACCTTAGTTCCAATTGTCTAATATTCAAGTTTGCAAATATTGAAACTGAAGTGGTTATTGAAACTGAAAGTGTTTTTGAAATTTATGAATTTTGACTTAATTTTTTTTAAATGAAATAAAATTGTAAGTCGCAGAAATTATTTTATTTTATAAAGTAATTTTAAATGCAAATTATTTTATTCCATATACTGTTGATTATCCAAACCATTCAAGTTTTAGAAGTATGGTTTAAAACTATGAATTTCGGAGTATTATGTTTGAAAATTTTATACAGACACCGTCGGTCTATATATATAAATATTTTGATTTATATGGTTTTGAAAAGGATACGATTGATAAATATTAAATTTTGATATATATATATATAGTAAAATTTCTTGAATTTAGCTATGTATAAATTTGTTTCGAATTTTAAAATAAGCTAAATAACGAAGTTGATTTCTTTTATATAATATAGTTAAGTATCTATTTAAGTTTCTATTGTATATAGAGTTTTAATAACTCAAATAAAAGTAAGGGTTTTACTTAAATAATATTTGCTGTATTAAGTAAACATTTCAAAATTTAAATAATAAGAATTGGATTTGGTATATATTAAATTATCAAAGAATCCATTTTGAAATAGTGGAATATTTAAAGATCTAAATAATATGAGCTATAAAAATTTAAGTTTTGAAATCTGGGATATTTAAGCTTTGAATTATATGGGAATTTGAATGGTTTAATTGGAGATTCAAATTGGTATTGGGAATTTATTGTGAAATTTAAAGAAGCTATTTTAGTATATAAAGTAATATAGTATTTAAACTATTAAGTATTAAAGGTTATGTTTCAAAGCCATGGTTTCAAAGTATATAGATTGGAAATATGATATTTTTTGATTTGGGTTTTATAAAAATAATATCAAAATAAGTTGTTTGGGAAATGGTAAATTTACTTTAACAATTAAGTTAAATTACCATTTCAAATTTGGATTAAAATTAAACATTTTTAAATTAGAATGTTAAAATTTTAAGTATAAATAGATGAAATCAATTATTAATTTAAAATTGAATTTGTATGGTTTAGATTAATGATTCTAATTTAAGTTTCAATTTAGTTTTCTTTCAGGTTGTTTCTATTCCCCTACCTTCTTCCTTTTCGAGGACGAAAAGTTCTGAGTGGGGGAGAGTGTAACAACCCTAGTTTTTAACTAGCATTTATTTCTTTTATTTATTTAAAACCTTGAAATTTATTTTAATATACTTATTTTAATTAATATTTTTAATTAGTTTAAATCATTTCCCAAATTGCTAAGAATAAATGAAGGTTTCTGAAATTTTTAACCGTGTTAAAGGATAACTCCAAATTGGGATTTTAATAAAAATTGAATTTTGTATAGTAAGATTTATTTATGAATTCGTGGAAATAATAATAAGTAAATACGAAGAATGAAAACGAATAAAATTTTAGTTAGGTTATAACTTTTAAGAATTCAGTGTATTTATAGACTGCTAAATTTCGCTCTTAAAAGGGTATGATATTTAATGGTATAAAATAACGGATATAATAGAGAAACGTATTAATTTAAAAGCGTTACTTTGGGGGTATATTATTGCGTGGATTCTACGCATTTTAAAATTCATATCGGAATATATATATATATGAGTAAATAAAATCAGTAGAGGATTTATATAGCCAACGTTACATTTTCATAGCCTTCATTGGTTTTTAAGTTTGGTATAAAATCTTTACCAATTGTATTTTGCTGTTTCTTTATAAATCAACAGCAATTAATTTATTTGCTTATTCTTGTGCCTAAATTTTTGCAAGATTCTTTTTGTTTAAAACTTATATATATATATATATATATATATATATATATATATAAAGCACGTTTGAAGTAATGCAGTGGGTAAAACATTTATTTCCTTAATATTTGCTTGACCGTTTCTCCACCTTAGATTTCGCTTATAATTCATGAACAAAATCAAATAGGATCTCATGCAAATTTACATTCACCTTTAATCTCGCTCGTCCTTCCCTTATAATAACGCGCTAAATTTCAATTTATATTTCTTGCCATTTACACTTGATAATGCATGCCGTTTTATTTCCCTTCAGTTAGTAATGCAAGATTTATTTTCTGCTAAATTATGTAACGTATAAAATATTTTTCCATATTCCATTTATTGAAATTAAAGCCTTATCCATATATTACAAAAAAAAATCTTACTTGCCTTTAGAAACATATTACTTAAACTCAAAGAATTAAACCATGCAATTCCCTGTTCATTCGAAAATAGTGTCTACCTATTTTGTTCCCAAAAATTTTGTAACCTTCAGCTGGTTTTAATATTTCTTAACCAGTTTACCTCCTTGATTTATGCAACACGTTTGGAGCGTTCAATTATTTTTCTACCGTAATTCAAGTGATAAAACCCACGCATCCTTTTATTATGCATTGACATCATTTATTTCAAGATCCACTTGCCGTTTTACTTTTCGAACGAAAGTTATTGCTTACCTTTTTCTTTTCCATTGATCTCCGCATGCAAAAATCTTGCAACTCACTGCTAAATTAGCTGCTTCCAGCTTTTGGGTCTTTCCCTGTAATTCAACGCATGCTTCTTGTAATAAACATTCAAGGAAAGCAAAATTTATTTCTTACCTGTAGAGAAAAATTTACTTAATCTCAAAAGAAATAAATCATGCAGCTTCCTATTTTAAAACACGTTCAAACAAAAAGGATAAAATCAACGCATTCAAACTTTTCAAATTTAGTATAAAATCTGGGCTTTTCTTTTTAAATCAATGCCATCTATTCATCACTTGCCGTTTTCTCTACATATTGATTTGCAAACAAACGATTCCTTGACCATATAATTCGCATGCTTTGATTTCGCATCTTAGTTTTTCCTTGCGTACAAAGCAACGAAAATATATAGCTCCTAAAAACTATGCGCGTTCCTAGATTTGCCGTTTATAGGAAAATAAGATTTCTTGCAAAAAAATATAGCATGTAACTAATATTTAGTATAAAATCTTTTATTGAAGTAGCATCCAAGCAAATAAATATCATTGCCGTTTTCTTAAATATCAACAGTTAGTTCTTCCCATTTATAAGCACGTCCAGATTTCTAATTCCAAGGGCAAGAATAAATTGATTACCGTTTTCTTAATTTCAATCAAAGGAAATAAATACTTTCCTAAATACCGCAAGTTTATCTCCACAATTCTAGTGCACGTACGCAAGTAAATGAGAGAAGAAAATTTGAAAAAAATATCTACTTGTCGTTTTTTTTAAAATTTCAATCAAAACAAAATGATTTCGTGCCTATCTAAATTCACGCAACCCGTCCCTTATATAAACCAAAACCCACACCACAAATTCATTCATTAAAAATTTCTTCATTTTTTTTTCTCCGGTTGCTTGCGTGCAAAGCAGGTATGGCCTATGTTTATATTTTTCCTTCTTCCTCCTTTGCTTTCTTCTTCTTTATTTCCTTTTCTTGTTCACGCAAAGGCTTAAAACTCCACCACCTTAGGCTATGACTCCTCCTTCACCACTAGATCCTTACCCTCCTCTTTTACCACTGATGTCAGCCTCTCCTCCAAATAAATTACATGAAAATTTTTCATAAACTGATAACTAAAGTTTTATGTCATCTAGCCGTCCTTAAAGATTTTCAGTAGTGAATTTGACCAATTTATTTTAGAAATAAAATTTAAACTTTACCCAAAATATAATAGAGTAGAAAAAAAAAATTGAATGGAGGAGAAAGTATGCTTGTGGGTCATAAATGTCCAAACTAGGTTGCAAATTCACTTTGTATTTTGAAGTATGAAAACACAGTGAGGCGAGCTGTAGTTGAATTTTGTAATAAGCTAGGGTTGCAACAGTAGTTAGAGAAGGAAATTTTTTTTAATAATAATAGTTGAATAAGCAAATATAAGAATCGGCTGTAGGAGGGTTTTTGTACTAGTGAAGAAGTGTTCATTTAATTAGTATTGTGAGTGTATATGTATTATCAACGTTATGCGCATAAAATTCTTTTATGATGCCGAGAAATTAGATTAAGATTTTAAGTGTTTTCGCCACTTGTAGAAAAAAAAAGGGTGAAAGTAAGTAACGTGCAATTTTGAACCGAACCATGAGAACGTAGTCTAGCTGCGTGGTGGAGTGGTTGATTCAAGTGAATTCCATTTGTTCCAGTTGTTTCGAAAATTTTGCTTTGACCATAATTTTTAAAGTCGCGTATTTGGTTTATTTGGATCTTGTTATAGATTTGAATCAAGACGTTGCATCCGCGGAAATCTGATCGTGCCGTTTGTACGTTTCTTTATCAAGTGATACAATTGTTTGAATCTATTTTTCTGCAGCTTTAAGGTGAGTATTTCTCACCAGACAAACATACCTATATTTCTGTGAATTATCGCAAGTGTATTTGTAAATTATTTATTATATGTCATTTGTCTGTAATATAACGTATGATGTTAAACCCCATTTTAAATTGACACCTCATCAGTTGTTTATCTGTTGTAATATAGTTGCAGTTATATTATTTAATGCTTATTTACTGTTAAATCATCACTGTAAGTTCCCTGTAAATTGAGATCGTTATAGGCTGAAATGATAGGCCTGAACGACAATTATTATCCATATATTTATTTAATTGTTTAAATTTGATTTGTTAACTTGGGATTGCGGGTTTGAAATGATAGAACCCGGGGTTTTGTAAATTGCGGATTGAAATGATATAAATCCGTATCACTTGACCTAGGCTAGAAAACTATATACGGACCCGTGGTTTATATAATGTTTTTCTGAGATATTTTAAATTTATTTTAAAATGGAAGTTTATAATATTCTGGTTTAAATATATTTAAAGGATTTTAATAAGATTTATAATGATTTTGAATGAGTTAAAAATGTTAAATAAATAAATAAATGTTTAAATAAATTTTGGAATATAACTTATTTTGGGAATTTCTGAATTTTGTTAAAAATAAGGTTTCAGTTAAGTAAATAATTGACAAAAAGTTATATTTGGGAATTTAAAACTTGATGGTTAAATTAATAGTCTATTACAGCACTTAAATGCTGTCTTTTATAAACGAACTGTTTTAACCTATAGACTTTAGGTAGCATTTCATAAGTGCTACAGAAACTGGGATTTTGATTATTTGAAAATAAATTTATGGAAATAATCTTTGGGGAAATGGGTTTAAATTTTGGAAGTTAATATGTAATTAATAAAAATAAGGAATTGACTTTGAATGGTTTTAAATGAAAGAATTTAATTTTAAAAAGGTGAGAAAAAGGCAATCAATTCCTAAATAAATTGAATAGATTTAAATGGTATATTATAAAATGACCAATGTTTAAAAACAATATTTTGATATTGTAGTATTTGAAATATATTTTGATTTGTAAAGTATAAATACCATTTTAGAAGCTGTAACCACGGGTTATAATAACGTTTGGTTGTTAAAGAGACCGGAATCGGATATCTGGCATACTCTCTGTCGATACCGAAAACCACTTTACCAACCATGTACGCGGTGGAGATTCCAGAATGAAGTAGGATGGTGGCGGCGTTTCCTGTAAGGTAAATACGTGGACCCGACTCCCGTGAGTTGGCATAAGGTGGCTAAAACAGGAGCGATCGACGGATTAATGAGGTAGCACCTCTGATCGGACGCACTTCTTCGTATGCCATTCTATTACTTTTGTGATTGTTTTGGTGCGCACCTTTGATTTGGGAGTGTTGTTCGAGGTGGGCGGTAGCTGCGGCTACGCGTTTCCATCGGTCCAGAAGCGTAATTGGTATATCTACCCTGGCATTGCCTAGTTGTGTCGTGTCACCTACCATAGCGAGCCTTGTACGAGTTTGGTTTTCTCCCGTAGCCCGTGTGGTATCCTCTGGTGGCTTCCCGATCAGGAGGGACTATGATATTGGATGGACTACTGGGACTATTACGTGTTAAGGTGGAAAATAGTTTAACGGATCCTTAGAGGATGGGCGGTCCCAAGCATCCTTTAAGTTACTTGCTCTATATTACAGTACACTTGAATTAGCTTACACTATATAAGTATGTATGTCCTGACTCGAGTGTTTATGTTTTATTTTACGCTCGGGTCAGCCTGATTTGCAGCTCAGCTTTCTTTCCGGAGCTAGGACTTCTGTAGATCTTTCAAGCTACCGGCAAAACTTCAGCCCGTTATCTTATTTTGAAATCAAGACTAGTGGATATTTGGATTTTTCTATTTGATGACTTGAACTATATTTGAGATTAAAGTCTATGTAATTTTTTTTTTAGACTGTTTATAAGTGGCTTCATGAACCACTAAGTATTTTTAAATTCCGCTGCGAGATTTCTGATATCTGTGTCTGTGATTCTGTGATTTATTTACTGCATATTCTGAGTTTTGCCAAAAATTTATTTACAACGCGGTATTTTGAACAATTCAAGTCCGACATGTGCGGATGCGAATGGTTGAAAATATCGGGCCGTTACAGTATAGATGGATTATAGGCTAAAATATGTAATATAAATATTGTTAGGATAATCAAGACGATGAAGGAGATTGGAAGTGTAAAAAATTTACCACATACATACTAAAATTTTGGAAATTTTTAACAGTTTTTCTTTTCTTACTTCTTCTTCTTCATTTTTTTGGAGGTACATTTGTTGCTTGGATTTCTGACAATAAACATGGACCTATCAACTAAGGGCCTGGCACCACAAGCCCATATCAAACTATCTTTTTATATGCCAAAATTAACTTGACACTGGCTAATCTTATTAAACTGTCTTATCAATCCTAAGTCCTTTTACATAATACTAATCACATAACATAGCGAGTGACTGAGTGTGTGTTTATTTCATTGACATGTAGTCTTGACTTAAATGATCATTGCCACAAGTTGTATACCTGCCATGTCTTGATCCTTGCACCATTTTATCAAGTAAAACTTTCCACTCCAAAAACCAGAGCAGCTAATACTTGCTTATGTTTACCAACACCAGCTTATAAGTGTGATGAGGTGCCTGGAAGTTGATATCTTATTAGCTACAAATATGTGCTTATGATTTTCACTATACTTATAAAACCACTTATTTGTAGTTTTGAGTATATATATAATGAGGAATTCTAATTTGATGACAAACAATGAATGGATGCTTATTAAGCTAATGGAATCCATAGAAATTCATAAAAGCTTACAAAGACAATTATAAACAGTGTTAGTGCATAAGAAATTAAAATAATGTGAGCTATTAATCCAGTTAAAATCAGGAATAAAGGCACAAATTAATATCTATAGGTTCCATGATTCATGTTAAACCATGAAATAGATGAGCACACAATGATTAAGCCAAGCAATATTTTGTTGATATTTATATAAACTAATCACAACTCTACCAACCACTCTACAGATATAAACAATACTCTAATCAGGGTACGAAAGTCACTAAATCAAACAGCAAAATTGAAATCATACCTTACAAGCAATCACAATTTTCAACTTCCTTATTCATCGCCTATTTAGCAAAGATTGCATCAAAACCATGGAATTTTCAAATGCTCAGATGTTCTGTTATATAGTCCTACGATTTAGAGATTTGATAATGAAGTATGGTTGGAAAAAAACTTTAAGATACTAAAACTTCTTCACTGAAAACAAAATGCAAAGTACTAATGATTTTAATTATAGAATATGCGCAAGTGGAGGTTTACAAGCTGAGATGATGTAGGTCAAGCCTAAATATTTATTTCATCATAAACTAAAACTAAGAAAGATACTGAATATGACCACTATGAATATCGGATTACAGTAGGTTGCAAAGTTATAGGATAGCGAAGTACCATTTTAGATATATAAAAAGAACCTATCACATTTTCAAACTGAAGGTTGCGAAATAATTTGTTTACAAATATTATCAATTCAACAATTATATGCAGCCATCATGGACTTAAAAACTGAAATCATGCTTCAGTTTGACACAAGTACAAACTGAGGCATTGCCTTTTATAATTATTTTATGAATTGAAGACATTTTGCTTTTTTGTTTTTTAAATTTCACCAACTTTAACTGAGCTAGGCTCAGTTTTCAAAACCAAGCAAAATGTTGAATGGGCTTGATCATGGTACTAACTGGTCTTGCGAAAGTGAAACATATTTGTCACTACCCAAACATCAAATATATTATGACTTTTTTTAACATAAAATATGCTAGTTGGCCATCCAATAATCTAAACCAAATCCATAATGGTAGTCAAAGTTTTTAGATCTCTGTAATTGCGCTAGAACTAATGATGCAACAGAGCTACTGAATTAAGCAGCAAATGAGTCAACAATTATATACAAAAACAAATATAACATAAAAAAACAGGAAGATGTGAAATTAATGGCTTAAATAATAGATTTCAACACTGTAAAAATCAGTCATTTTACTTCTTTTTTTTAAATGCTTTGAGATTACTTATCCGCATTTCCAAACATTATCTAGTTTAAAACAAAAGTAATCCAAATTTTCATTTGTAAGAACTTTTTTGTTATAAAGTGGATTTTTTTTCAATTCTATTTTAAACAAAATTTATTCAAAGTAACATCAGTTAATCGTGAATGAGTCCTAAATTTTGACCATGTTGAAAGAGGTGCCGCAGGTGACCATGCTGTCAATATATCGACTCCAGAACCAATTAAATCAGGATGCATGTTGTTTCAATTACGGTGTTATAGTTGCATATTTTAAGAAATATAATGTAGATATTTGCATCCCTCATTTAGCAGTAACATGTACATGTATAATTTATGGCATATAGATAAGTAATTTAACTATTGACTCTTTTTTTTTTGAAAACATTGTATTATCTAATAATACAAAAATTTAGGAAAAATGGATCAGTAAAGTTCATATTGGTTCAGAAAAGAATATTGGCACTAATGTAGGTTTCCAATTTTGGCTAAGCAACTTAGAATTGAATAATATTGCAGGTTAGAGAAATAATTTTAGGATTCATTGCAGATTTCTATTACCATTTTAATTTTTTGATTTTCAGCTTAAACCATCGGCTTTTATTTCTGGTTTGATATTGTTTGTGTTGAAATTATCTTATCTAATCTTTTTTATATGTAAAAGAATTCCGCCATATCGAAAGTTAATACAATTCATCTTCGATCCTAACTACAATACATGGTCTCCTTTGATTTCATTATCTGTTTGAAGTATCATTATACTTTGGTTTCAGGTCAGTTTGGATAAAGTTAAAAACAGCCCTTAGTTATTAATTTTTTTAGTAAACTTTATTATCAATTTCTTTCTCGATTTATAACAGATACCGAATGTTTCTCATACCTTATAAACTTTATTATCAGTTTGTATATGTTTAATTCCTATGTTATATGTACCGGACTCATCAAACTAATATAACTTTGAGTCAATAACATGAAGAAGATAACCAATTTATGTAACCATATTCATTCATATGCTTATGATAAATGATACTTTCTATGTTTAGTATAGTATAAAATAATCAACTTTTGATTTAAAGCCAGTCATCCAATCTTATTCCTTTCTATATAAAACCCTGACATAGAAAATTGCAAATATATGCATATTTTTAATTTTGTTGACAAAAATAAGAGGTAAGGCATGCGGGTTTTGAATTCACCTGTTAAGCAAAAAGTTCCAAACATGTATTTCTCGGATAACATCATAAACAACAAGTGGTATATAAAATTTCGCTAAATGAAAGATGAAAACTATCCTTTTATCTTTGTAAGATTCTTTATGCAGAAGTCGGTAATAAAAATTCGAATAGGAAGCAAATCGATCGTTTGCCCTTCTGTTTTGGTCACTTCTTGTACATGAAAGGAGGGTTAGCAACCAACGTTATGTAACGACCCGATATTTTGGACCGTTCACATCCACACATGTCGGACTTGAATTGTTCAAAATACTGAATTGTTAATTTAATTTGAAAAACTCGGCATAAACAGTAAATAAATAATCACATATCACAGACACAGAGTAATATAATGCAGCGGAATAGATAAAGAATAGTAGTTCATGAAGCTACTATACACATCAGAGTTAGATATAAAATACATCAGAATATCTCAAATACAGTGAAGTCTTTAGCACGAACCGATGACTTCTCTAAACCAATCAACTGGAAAAGTTGAAAGCTGAATCAATAGTTGGATCTCCAAATGAAGCTCCGAACTCCAAAGGTGAGTCTCTAATGTTGTATCACTCAGTTTGACCCTAGCGTAAAGCAAACACAGAACACTCGAGTCAGGATTAACATTCTTATATCAATAAATCCAACTCAAGTGAAATATCAACTGGAATACAAGTAACTCAAAGGATGTTTGGGATAACCATCCTCTAAGGATCTGTAGAACTATCTACAAGGTAGAAATATACACTATAACACCGTGGTCATTCCAATTTATTTATACTTCAAAACCAAAATATCATTTTCACTAGATATATATATTTCTAAATTTCGCAAATCGCTTCAAAATCAACTCTACTCTCCCATTCAAATCAAATACAATCTCACTTTATCTATTTTCATTCAATTCAGTTTTCTAAACAATAAATTCAAATTATATTGATTTCAAATACAGCTCTGAATCACAATTGAACATTTAAATTCCAGTATATTTGAAAGCTCAAATATTCAACATTTCATAGTTCAATTTAACAGTTTCATATAGATCTCGATTTAACCTCATTGTTATTTAGTCCTGAAATATTTACTTAATAAATTCAATATCATTTAAATAGTCTAAAATTTCAGTTTACTAAATATTTCCTTAAATTCATTCAAACGTGAAATATTCATTAACTTATTAAATCAAAATCACGTTATATAATCATATCTTTAGATCTCAATTTCAAGATGATTCAAATTGATTTAATCAAACTAAATCCTTAATTGATTAAAATTTCAAATATATTTCAGTTTTACCTTTCCAACCTTAATTTACTCAAGTTATTACCAAAATATATTTGAAATATACATAAAAATGCTTAAACATATTATATGTATTAAATCAATCCTAATTAAATTTAATATTATCATTTAACCTATATATATCATTACCATTTTATATATAATATATTCAAGAATCAATATTTATTACAACTATATATTTCTTTCCAAAACCATAAAGTTCATTTTCAAAATATTTATATAGACCAACGGCGTCGGTGTACAATTTTCTATTCTACGGTAAACTGATACGGATATTATCATTTCAAATTCGTAATTTAATATATATACGGGTGGATATCATTTCAACCCGTAATCCCAAATTCAATTCAAATGAAAATCACTTGGGTCTATCATTTCAAGCCATAACAATTTCCTCCTATTCTAAAGTCCATTCGGGTATGTATCATTTCAACCCAAAGTGAATTCTATACTAACAGGGAACTTGCAGAGTGATAATAGATATGAAAAAAACATAACAAACAATGAATCATCAAATATAAACAATAGGATATGGTGTCATATCCCACAGGTGAGCAGTTACAGATAATAGCATATATAACAGTTTAAATACTGCAGCAGCATATTTCAATTGTCGTTTCAGTTGAAATCAAATTTAACAAAATACAAGAACGTTAATCGTGAGTGATTGCTCATCTTTCGAGGCTAGATAGATTTGACACAGAAATGTGCTACGTAATCCAAAGCAATGCTAGATGTACAAGATTTGATGTAGAAAATAGGCACGACGGACAAGACTGATAATGTGAGATCGATGAGAACAATTGAATCAGTTGATATAAATTGAACTAAATGTATATATAAATATATTATATATTTTTTTCAATTCAAAACATGTATTTATTTTCAAATTTATATATAATCCCATACTTATAAAATAAAATATATACATTTATACAACTTAAATTTAACAGGCACACCCTTTATACGTACCATACCAACAATTGAACATATCATAATTAGTCAAGCAAACTATAATTTTATATATATTATATATCTAAACATCAAACATACTTCCTGCATACTTAAATCTAAGTTTTTATACCTTTCAACTGGGAAACCATGATAAATAATGTTACCATATTAAGTAAATGTGCTATACGTGTCCTTTTAGAAATTTATCATAGGTAACTGTTCATTATAATGATATATGTAAAGTAGTTATTTGAAATTGTAACAGATTTTGGAATTTAAACATTCAATAATTCTACAAAAAATTGACACTACGCAAATCCTTTGATTACAAAATACTCCTACTAGTACATTATGCAATAGTATTTTTGAATGTCGATAGATGTTCCAAGCCCAGAGTGAAATATTCTCCTTCAACCTAGAAATATGGTATCTACGCAACTTGAAGAAAGGTAAAATTTGGTAATTATATTGCTTTTATGGAATTTTTTTATTTTTTTTTATTTTTTTTCCAATTTTGTGGAGACGGATATAAATAATAATTGGAAATATCTACAAAGTTTTAGCTTATTTTGAACTGCGTAGATATATCATATTTCCACGCTGTTAGAGGAAGTTGGGGTATGGGCTTGAATGAACTTATATTTATAATCAACATTTATATGCAGCCTTGCTTTATTAGGTTACCTAAAAATACATATTGTCTGACACCAACATTTTAACATTTTCATTCTTCCTTCCTAATTTGTGTTGATGATTAGAAAGTGCAACCAAAATTTGAATCCTTGTTTTAATTATAATTCATATCTTTTATATCACATGCATAAAATTTAAACAAAAAAAAAGGTAGACCAGAAATGATCTTGCCACAATTTCATATGCATATTCATACTCGAGTTAAATCTTAATGTCGAGATTGAAGACTAACCCTTTTTAATTCTTCCTACATGTCTTTTCATCGTGTAATAAATTTTACCATAAAATTTATTAAGTATGAATTTAATTACAAAATTATATGATTTTTGGTATCATTACATAAAAAAAATAGATGTTAATTGTAACATGGTTTAAACCCAAATAATTTAAATGAAGGGGTTAGTCATATGTATAGCAGACAAAAGAAATTGTACTGATATTTGCATAGCATGAATCCCAAAATAAGAAATGTGCGTATACTTTAAAACTTACTTATATATAATATATAACTAACACCATATACTATATATACAATATACACTAGCTTAATATTAACTTAACATAAAAATTACTTTTGCAAGATCCTATAACTTAGGACTGTAAATGTGTATATATATAGTAAACACATACGTTTTCTTCATATATACATAACTTATAGAGTAAAATCAATGAGACCAACTGCATACGACTAATATATGAATCTTAAAAAAACAGTATAAATAAATAATATACATTACTTATTATATAAAAGAGAGGAGATGAGGGTGAGGCACGAAGTGGAGGAGGGGAACTTTGGTGGCGAGAAGACTGCGACAAATAGGAGCAGGTGGAAAAGTTTGATGAGTAAGCATATGAAATGTATTTCTCAGAGCAGAGGAATAAAAAAGGAGAGGAAGAAGAATATAAGGATGGAATTATATAGGCCATGATGAGCAACAGTCAATTATAATAAACATATAAAGTTTTATGAACGCAAAAATAACGTACCGATATAAATGTAAAGTAACGAATATGGAAAAATTCAAGCGCAAATAAATGAAACGAAACGTACACAAATAAATGAAAACCAATGTATTTAAAAAAGCAATAATAGTGTAAATGTGAATCGTTGCCACATAAACAAATAAAATGTATACAAATATTTTACCGGTTATGTGATGGCAACGGTCACCCTTAATTGAGCTGAATAATAAAAGCCAATGTTTTGAACGTATGCCATAAATTAAGTAACAGACGTTGATTTGTAAATTTATTAGTAACTAGGAATAGCAATGCTTGAACGTGAATTGGAAAAAATATTAAAGCAATTAATACTGTGGTCCAGCCTGTACGTTTCAAATTTTAAAAACGAAGGAAATAGAAATGGAATAGGTTGCAAAAGGAAATCCACACATATTAATGGAATAAAACAATAACAATGAAACGTGCCACATTCAATGGAAAGAAACTGAAATGATAACGTCAAGCACGGGAATTAAGGACAATAAAGTAGAAAGTATGAGAAACGTAAAAGTGAATAAACGAATGAATGCAAGCAACAGATATATATATATATATATAAATGATGTAAAATATTATGTTTCTGCCAGAGAGAAGAGAAAATGTTTGAAATGGAATAAATAAGGAAGGAACAAACCCGAAACGAAATAGCAACGGATAGAAAATTAAAGAGCTACAGTACGAATACAGGGAGTAATAAAGGTAAGGTATTGATTAGTTTGTAACTGATGTAAAATTTGAATGGACATGAAAGAAATAAAATTTATGGTAACAGTCGATTCCCTTGATTTCATGCAAATTTCTGAATCAATTATAATTATACGTAATCCAAATATTAATTTTTTTTATTTCAAAATTTTATTATTAATAATTTCTCAAAAATCCAACTCAATACGTTATAAACCAATTAAAAATTGCTAAAATTTTATGGGTCGTTACACGTTATTACCTAAAAATACAAAGAGAAAAGTATACTGAAACAACACTACAGTGAAATAAGCAAACAATGCAAAAATTGTAGTTGATGTTTCAAGATTGTATAACCAAATAGTTAAAACACTTATTCCAGCAAAAACTGTTTTTTGCCAATAAAAATCCAATGACAGCAAATATGGATTTCATAGTGCAAAGCATTGGGCTAACATCTTGGGATTCAAATGTTATCGAACAACTGAAAAAGAAATATACCTAACCATGCATTGAAATCAACTCAAATTGATAAATCAATTTTTACATAAATTGAAATCAACTTAAATATACCTTACTGGACCAAATCAGCTTTTACATAAATTGAAATCGACTCAAATTGATAATACTTACCAATAAGGAATAAATTATTTACATATTTATGTGACAAAAAACTATGGAATAGATGGGGATTGACTTGCAAGTAGAAGGTGGAAGTCCCGACATAGTTGACGATTGAAGTACGTCCATGGAAGTACGGTAGGATTGTTGCGTAGGGCTAGGGTTATTTGTGACAGCGAGAGACTAGATAAAGAGAAAATTGTAAGAATTAGTTAGGGTTTGTTTTTGTTTTGGGGTAGACAAGAAAGGAAAACAAATAAAAAGTGGGGAATGAAAATAAGATTTAAGCGGGAATGCAAAAATCTGAGCGGCCCTAAAATATTATTAAGCATAAGGAGTATCACTGCCATAAGTGCAGTCCCCATGGTGAAACACGCTGTATTTATTTTAATCTATCCTAAGTAACAGTATCCAGCTTTGAAATGCTGTTTTCCATTGCAATAAAAAGGGATTTTTCTTGTAGTCTATAGTACCATAATTCCTCTGTATACTGGAGGGCTATCAAAGGGCACTCCATAGGTATGGTACAAACCAAACTCGTAGAAGGCGCGATAGGGCATGTGAATACGACACTCGAGGCGATGCAAGGGTAGATACACCAATTGTGGATCCTAAATGGTGGTAACGCATAGCAGCTACTACACCCCAATTCAGAACACAGTCTCATAATCAAAATCAAGGGGGGCCACCAAATCATCACAAAGTCATAATATGGTATCGAAGAAATGTATCAGATCGGAGGTGCGACCTCACTTAGTCCGGCATGGCTCCTGTTTTGGTTACATCTAAGCTGACCAACGGGAGTCAAGGTCACGTAAATACCTCATACAGAATCGTTTGTCAAACCATCCTATTTCATTTAGGGAATCTCCACCACGTACACAGCTGTTAATGTGGTTTTCGGTATTGGCAGAGAGTTTGACAATATCCAATCCCGGTCTCTTTAACAACCAAATGCTTATTACACACCGATGGTTCTTTTACATTTCCAAAACCATTTCATGATTAATATCAAAATATCATATTTGACTTCAAACCATATCTCTTTCGAAGTCATATTCACTTTTAAAACTATATTAACTTTCAAAATCATATTCCGACGCAGGCGGAATTAAGAAAACAAATGAAATGATGGAAATGGCGATCGATGGATTGAAGTATACCGAAAGGCCCAAATTCGTTGATCCGAAGATACGGAATTCTAGCTATCTCTGACACGTTGATCGCGCACGATACCGTGAAAAGAGATCTACAATTCTTTGAGCGTTGATCAAGCGCACTTGATTCCGCGAATTGGCTTCAACGAACGTTGATTCGAGCGCACTCGAATACCGTAGGTGGAGATAGGAGATCACACTCAACTACCGATTTAATGAAAGAACAAAGCTAACAAACAAGAATTTTTATTCAAAATGAACCAACCCTTACAATCACCCCAACTCGCCTATTTATAGGCTACGACACACCACACAATACATTAGAACATCACCGACCTACCATAGGTCGTTAACGACCTAAAATACAAGACACAACATGACCCAGGTCGCACACGACCTAACAACATACAAGAGACGCGACCTACGACCTAAACAAGGTCGCGACCTACGACTCAACGACCTACGACTCAATGGCTTAAGAAACACGTTACAACACACACATATTTACAACATTGACGACTCATCAATCAACGACCAAAATACACACGACTTAACGACCTACGATCTAACACTTCAGCGGCACAAGATATACCCCTCTTCCAGGACTTGAGCGATCTATCCTTCAGCGACTTAGTAAGGTCGTTCGCGACCTAACGACTTAAGGTAGTTCGCGACCTAAGGTAATGCGGCATGAGTGAACGCGGCTTAGCTCACTAAGGTCGTGACTCGGCACAGTTTGCTTGTCTTCATTACTAGGTCATTTCATTGAATTCTCTAGGTCGTTGCGCGACCTATCATAGGTCATTAGTTCCCTTTCATTTACACAACTCGCTGCACTACATTCCTTTGCTTCACTGCCTTGCTCCGGTGCCTTGCTAGGTCGTGAGCGACCTTTACTAGGTCGTGAGCGACCTAAAATTTCTCCCTTAGGTCGTGAGCGACCTAAACCCCGTGATTTTGCAGATCGCGCTGTATCATATTCCCTTTCAAAACTGTATTCACTTTCAAAATCATATTCACTTTCAAAATCACATTCACTTTTGGAATCATATTTATTTTGAATTTATCAATAAGATAGGTTAATTAAATCCTCAGTCCAAAACCATTATATTTACTTAAATATGTCAGTTCATAAAAAGGTATCAATTCCAAATTTCTACTTAGGTTGTATCATCATCAAGGATTTAAATATAAATACTACAACTTTACACAGTTGAAATTTTAGAAAATAGTTTAGATAGTCATAAATAATTTTAATAGTTTGAAAATAATTTAAGGTATATTAAAATCGTTTTAAAGTAGTAAAATAGTTTTAAAATAGTAAAATAGTTTAAATAGATTCAAATTAAATTTAATTAGATTTCAAAAGGATTTAAATAGTTTTACAATAGATTAAATAGATTTAAAATAAATTAAATAGATTTAAATTATATTAAATAGATTTAAATATATATTAAATAAATTTAATTAGTTTAAAATCGGTAAAATAATTAAATTGGATTAAATAGGTTATAGTAGATTAAAATAAATTAAAATGGTTTAAATTAATTAAAATAGTTAATTTAATTAAAATAGTTTAGATTAGTTTAAAATAGATTTCAAAGTAATATCCAAACATTTCAGTAACTCAATTATGATAAATTCATTTATATTTGGCACTTCGACTTTGAAATTTCGATTTAAATCCTTTAAACAATTCATTAATTCACTTCCAATTTCAGCATTAATGCTTCAATTATCCAAAATAATTTAGTTTATATAAATCAATTTCTATTTCAGAATGCCAGTTAACTGGATTCAAAATTTAAAGAATCAAAATCATTTAAGTTAACCAATTCGGTGTCCGTATATAATTTTTTACCCTATGGTCAAGTGATACGGATATTTATCATTTAAATCCACAATTTAAAATTTTACGGTTTTATATCATTTCAAAGCATAATCCCAAATTAAATAAAAATCCATAAAATCGCTCGAGTCAATCATTTCAACCTATAACGATTTTTTTTAATCTATAGATCGTTCGGGTATGTATCATTTCAACCCATAGGGAACTTGTAGTGTTATAACAATATAAAAATACAACATCCATTCATCCAATATCAACAATCAAACATCCATCACAATCATCATCCAAATCAATCACTAAACATCAATAGATAACTGATCATCAATAGTAGGTATTAAATTGACAGTTAAATTCAATATTAAATTAAACGATGATTAAATGTAATAAAAATCAAATTTAACTGGAGTCACAATTTTAACATACCAAACATCAATCAATTTATTTCAAATCGCATCATAAATTTAACTTAACTAACATAAGATAGTTTAATAACTGTGAGTGGGTTAAAAAACTCACCCTTGATTTATCGACATTAAAAATCCAATTTAAGTCCGAAATTCTAACAGTCTCAGAATTCGTCCAAGCCAGCTCTATAATGTCCAAAATTCCAGTATGATACCAATGGAGTAAACCGTGCATGAATTCGATCTCGTATGAAAAAGATAAGCGTGTTAGAACATATGAATTTTAAATTTAATTTAAATAAAGTAGAAGGCGAATAGAATTTGGACACGTCACTTAAAATTTATCGGCCAAAACCCTAGCATACCCTTACAGTCGCAATCGAGCAGGAACATACACCGCCGCCTTTGATCAAAAGCTCGCCGCTTGGCATGCCTGCATCCAGATCGGAGACCTCCATCGATAAGCGTTCATCACGCCGCCCAATCTCTGGTCGCGTGCAAGGCACCTATGGCTGGAAAATGATGCGTCGCCACCACCTCTTGCATGCCGTTCGAGGCCAACTCTGACCATCATACAACCAGCGAACACCACCACATGACCTGCTCGACCTCCTCTTCCCAACACCACTTCCCGATCGTCGATCGGACATTGATCCACCATTGGATACAATTGATCGACTATTTCTATTGAATTATTAATAACAAATTCTGAAATATTCTGCATGCATGCAGGTGTATAGTATGCAGGTCGAACATAACGAGTTATTAAAAATTCATTGTTTTTTAAGCAAAACCTTAGGCGTTTAAACGAGATTAAGAGATGATTTAAAAAAAACAAATAAAAACTACTATTATATTCAAAATAGATTCAAACCTAATCGGATCTATATCAAATACAATAATTAGCTAAGAACAACAAAAAGAAATTGAACATAAGATAGGGAAAAGCAGAAAAAATAATGATTGTGTTCTACCAAACCTAATTCACTAGAGAACACAATTAATTGTAAGAAAAATGTGAAACAAAATAAGAGAAGACAAAAATAGAGCTTTATAAAAATTGCATAAAAGAAAATAATAATGGCTGAAAAGAAAATAATAATAGTAGTAGCTAAAAATTCTAACAAGCCTAATTGATAGCCATTGTTAACTAGATACTGTTACAAG
Organism: Allium cepa; assembly: GCA_030765085.1. NCBI lineage: Eukaryota > Viridiplantae > Streptophyta > Magnoliopsida > Asparagales > Amaryllidaceae > Allium > Allium cepa. The sequence goes on along the minus strand of CM060935.1, from coordinate 719,485,359 downwards.
AGAAGAAAAATAAAAATAAACAAGAAGAAGACTATTCTCAAATGGGATACTTTAGTGGTCTTCACTTGAGAGGAATTATAGGTCCGGAGAGACATTTTCTTCATGTAGAAGTAATTAATCTAGCTCAAATATCATCCAAGTGTAGAACAATGTATATGGACACAAAATCAATCCAATGATGCAGAAAATGGGTAAGTTTTGATTTTGATTAATTTGGTAGATCATGAGATATTCTCTCCAATGGATACATCCATAATTAACTCTAATCAAATCCATGAGTAATTTCTTTCATAAAAATGATATCTCCTCACTAAAAAGGTGGATATGATATCTACTCAAATCCATGTGTATAATATCTCGACAATGCATGCCATCTACGAGAGAATCTTCACTTTTTTTGGTTGATGTACTTCTAACAAAAATAATGCATTATCCAGGCCTCGAAATCTTGACTTCCTGGTGTATAATTTGAAGCTTAACTATCGGACTACTTATGTTTTTGCATAATAAATCTTCAATTTTATGATTCTTCGGTTTTGGTCTCGCCTTAAAAACCTGTAAAACGCACACAATGCAATATGTATACTATTTTTAAGGTAAAATATACAAAAAGAAAATACACAAATTGAGGTCAAACAATTCCACCGCACTTGAACTTTTATTCATCCTTGAATAAAGACCATTTATTTACCTAACCTAACTAATATATTCATCACGCTTCCATGGGAAGCATGGTTGCATTGAGCGATGCAGTAGGTCGTTAAACCTCGAGATGTCCCTAGTAGGACGAGTGGTGTGATAACCCGGAATTTTAGAATACCTGTAATTTGTAGATTAACTGAATTTAATTAATGGAAATACTAATTAATAAGTTAAACAAATAATGGTGGTAATGAAAGTATATACCTGAAAAAGCATTGGTTTAATAATCTTTCAAGTATAATTAATTATATTGGCAAAAAAATTGATGTTTTCAAACAAATAAAAATACATAAATATAAATAGATTTTTATAGAAATAGAATTGTTATTTTTTTAAATTAAATAAGTAGTTATATAAGTATATATGTATAATTTGATTTGTAAATTGGATTTTAGAATTTAATTTGGATTTGAATTCGAATTTAAAGTTTTGAAATTCAAAGGATGGATATTTTGAAATATTTGGATTTAAAGATATTTGAATAAGCTTTTATTCATAATTTGTTTTATTACATTCTCCTTACATAAGAAATTCACATATGTTACATAAGCATAAACAAATTAATTAAAACCTTTATTAACATATAAAATAAAAAAAGAAACAATGTAAAGACAAGTGTTATTATATTAAAACTCAATATAACATGTGTTAACTAATGAATAAAGGTTTATGACAAGTGTTAGTTTTATTTACAAGTGGCAATTAAGTGTAATTTCTTATGGTTTAGAATTTATAGAAAAGAAGGAAATTTATTAATTAAAAAAAACTACAGCAAAGATCAATTTTTTTTATCAGAGTTTCAAATCAAAATCAAAATCCATCTCATGTTTTCAACTAAGGAATACAAAAGCAAATCAGGGAAATGAAATCAAATAGAAAAGAGAGGAAATTCTTTTACCTATAATTAGAAAGAGTTCAGATCAAAACAGTTTCAGTTTGAAGATCAAACAACCAGAAGCTGATCAAAACATTATCAAACCTGAATCATTATTGGATCAAGAAATCAGAAGCAAGGAGATTTATCATCATGCAAAGAAGAATTTAGAAAAAAAATTTAGAACCTGGAAAAAAAGGGGCAAAAGCAATTTCAGTTTCTGTTCTCTGCTTAAAATAAATGCAGGTGAGTAATCTACTACTCTAAGTTAAATGCTTAAATCTGTTTCAAATTGATGCTTGTGAGTAAAACTTGCATATGAAAATATCTTTAAATTTGGTTGATGCTGGTGATGAATGTAGTACAGGAATGTTTGAATGTGAATGCATGTCTGCATATATGTTTGTGAATATTGCCTGAGATATCTCTGTTTCACAGACTTCCAAATCCATATTAAAATTCATATCTACCAAACCAATTAGTGTTAGACTAAGATCTGTAAAGGAAAAAGATTTGTAACATGGTAATATGAATTTTTATAATGGTTCCAATATTTTATATTTAGGAAAAATATAAAAAATAAGGCAATACTGTAATGATCAAAATACAGTGTAAAAATTAATGTTTATAAATTTTAAATTCGATTTTATAACCTGAATTGAATTTGTAAATGATGAATTTAGGAAAGTCAATCACGATTTTTAACTTAATATTCATCGAGTAATGTCCGGTTGACCAGAATTTGGATTTTGGTCGACTGTTGATGATGGGAAAAACTTTGGGAGGTGGGTCTTGGTCTGGAGGACGTTGGTGGCATGTGGAACTCTAGAAAAATAGTTCTAGATTTTCCTGGCGACCGGAGTTGCTGGGAGAAGCTAGATTAGGGTTCGACTTCCAGTATTGGGTAACTTGGTCGTGGGTTGTCTGGGAGGCATCGGAAGCATTTGCGAGTGGTTGAATGGTTGCGTAGGATTGTGATGTTGCTTGGATCGGAGGGGTGTAAACGCTGGTGGGCGAGGTTGTCGCTGGTGGGAGAATGTAGCCGGAGTGGTGGACTCCAGTTTTCGATCTGAAGACTCAATTTTCGAGTCGAGATGAAATCGTGATGTAGTGATGGTCGTGGATGATGTTAAGGTTGTTATCGATCTATCAGAGACCTGAAGAATGGCCGGAGAAGGGTGGAGCATCGGTTCATGTTCACCGTGCACGTCAGTGTATCAGGTGAGAAGAAGGATATGGGGAAGAAAGTTTTCCTCGTGTTCAAGTTCGCGCGTTTCTGTGATAAGCTCGAAGTAGTTGAGGTTGGGAAAAACTCGAGAGTTTCTCGTGAGTTCACTCGGGTATGATGTTAAGTTTTTCTAAGCAGAGTAGATGGAAGGTTTGTAGGAAGATAATCAAGCCTGCAATTTTTTTTTTAAATCAAAGTTCTATAAGAAGAAATTAAGAGTTAAGTTGTAAACTAGCTTTCAAAACAAGTGGACTTTAATTTAATATAAATTCAAATTCAAATGTATAAGATTGTTGGTTTTAAAGTAGTTCATTTATTTGATATTGAATTTTTAATTCAATATATTTTCAATTTAAAATATTTGATCAAGATTTAAGAAATTCAAATGAGATTGAAGTACGAATGTTTCAAGTTAAAGTTACATTCAAAGAAATTATAAAGGAATGTAAATTTGATTTTAAAATTTATTTATTTATTTAATTATTTATTTGTGTAAGTTTAAAGGATATGACATTTGGGTTTTCAAAGTTAAATATTGCTTTAATCTAATTTAATATGTTGAAAAGGATATTTAAAGATTTTAAGTATATTTGAAAATTAAGTGTTTGAATTGTTGATTTTAAAAAGTAAAATCATATTTTTCAAGTTGATTTCTAAAATGGTCTTAATGAAGATATTTAATATAAATGCAAGTTTATTCATAATTAGATAAGTTGAGATTAATTAAGAGTAATTAATTAATAAAGTAAATTAAAGTTTAATTACTCGTTTGTAATTAAGGGTAATTACTTAATGAGGCAATTAATGGATGGTTAATGAATTAATTAGAAATTAAGTGATTAATTAATTGGTTAATTAATTAATGTAATTAATTTTAGATTTATTAATTAGTCTAATTAATTAAAGTTGATCACTTATCTAACTAATTGGGTGTAATTACTTAGTGAAGTAATTAGTTATGGTAATGACAGAGTGTAATCAAATGAAGATTGAAAGAAATTTTGGGTTAATTACGTGGTGTGATTAATATTAAGAAAAATTACTTAGTAAAAGTAATTAATAATAAATTACTTAGTGTAATTAATTTAAGAATTGATCGGTAAAGGTTATGGGAAGTTAATTAAGAGATGAAATTAACTAAGAATAATTAATTAAAGAATAATATTAATCAAAGGTAATTAATAGACATAATTAATTATAGATTAAGTATAATTACCTAAGGTAATTAATGAGGAGTAAATACTTAGTGAAGTAATGAGTGGATAATTACCGGATGTAATTAATTAAAAAGAGATCACTTGATGGGAAGAAATTAAGGATAATTAACTGAAGGAAGAAATTAAGTAATAATTAATCAATGTAATTGAAGGGTTAATTTATATAATTAATCAAGGAGTTGGTTTAATTGATGAAGTAATTAAGGAAAGTTAATTTCTGATTGTGATTAATCAAGATTGATTAATAAATGTAAATAAGTTAAGGTTAATTATTATATGAAATTTAAGAATAATTAACTAGTGAAATAATCAGAGGATCATTAACTAATTAATTTATGGAAGCGAAGCGATCAATCTTGCTTATAAATGATTAAATGATGATGGGTGCTTTGAATTGGTGGAAATCCCTGATATAAATTGCTTTGTGATATGATTTGTTGGATGGACGATGATAATGTGATTATCATTCAATTATGAATTGTTGTTTAAAAGTGTTATTCGACAGTTTAAGTTGAATTGTATTTAATTGGATAACTTGGGTTTAGATGACATTGGATTCGAAGAGACTGGAGTCGGGTATTAGTTAATACCCGAAGCCACTTCGATTCTTCATAAATTTATATGTGGAAATCAATGTGCTGGTTTGGGATGATTTAAGTGTATCGGACCATTTAATCTAAGTTTTGACACTTAGAAATGGATGTGTGATATGAGTAATGTCTTAACGACTTGTGAATTTGTAAATTGATTTAAGTTACCCCGGGTTTATATAAGTTGTATGCTTTTGTATTCCATGTTAGATGGGTTTACTCACGCTGGTTTCCAGCCTGACCGGGTGTTACTTTGATGTAATTCTCGGGTCAAACTGAGTATCACAGATTTTCAAGTAAGGACGTACTGGAGCTCAGGAGGCGAGCTGAATGGCTGGGACGTATGGAGAGTGTCCACTGTGATATTGTAGTATCTAGACATGATTGTTTGTCCAGTGTTTATGTATATGTGTAACTCTGATGTATTTAATGTAAATTAACAGATATAGTATTCTTTGTATAACTAATACGTTATTTGATATTATATTTTATCCGCTGCGAATGTGAGGTTTCTATGACTTGTTGCTGTTTTCTTCTTCTTTCTCTTTCTTCTTTCACTAACTATCTGGAATTTTCGGGATCGGAAATTCTAGGTCGTTACAAGTGGTGTCTCATGAAAGTTTCCAATGAATACCACCCACAAAGTCCACATGCAATGTGCGATGCTCATAATGTACTTATATGAATGCAAATTTTATATACAAACGAAAACTTGAATCACTTTAGAATAGTTGTAACGTAGTAATGTATACAGTCTAAGTCAATTGCTAGAAATTTTTGGTTCCTCGCACAACTAGTCACAAATCTCCAACATAAATCAAGTTTTCATATTTTAAACTCTAGTTTGGCTAGTTATTCGTTTGAAAACATATTGCAACCAAAGTGTATTTTTATTTCCTTTTGTATAACTAGTAAAATCAGTTAAGTCAAGAAGATTCTTGAGTTTCAATTGCTTGCTCTCTCATATTTTTATTTATTATATATATACTTAAATTATAAGACCAAGGTATATAACTCATGCACTGCATCGCGGGCTTACATGAGAGTTAGGACAGGGCTTTGCAGATTGTGCAGACCAACGTTGACCGTGTCAAAAAAATGTCGGTAGTACTTATGTAACAACCTAGAAATTTTAACAGTTTAAATAACATAGTTAACTAAATTTTTCTTGAGCAATGAAAATTTGATATTTGGTATGCGTCTATTTAAACTTAGCAAATGACAGATTTTCATCGTAAAATATGAAAGTTAATTCTGTTGTGTAATTTTCAAATTCAATATAAAATCAGTTAATTTGAGAAAAAATATTTCTGTAATTTGAATATTTTATATAACAAAATTGTAAACCATTAACTGAGAGAGACGTCGAATTTCGTTTCATCAAATTTGGACTTCTTTAGCTCTGTTTATTTTATTTTTGGTGAATTTGCAGCATTGTGGCAGTGAAATATCGACTTTTGATAGGATGATCGTATGTTGATATCTATGTGCCATTCTGCTCGTTTCATCGTGCTGGTCTCCGTAGTATATTCATTTGTCTGCTTCGGCGTTCGATGCTTGACGAAAACTATGAATTGATTTGTCATATCGATACCCGATTTTTAACCTTGTGGCTTCTTTGTGACCTGTCATTTGTTCATCGTGTGAATCAAACAGCCAGTTGTGATTATTACAAGTTGTGATTAATAATTTATGAATCGAACAGATGTCCTTTTGTATTCCCCATATTCAATTTATATTTTTGTCTAGTCCTTTCAATACCCATTCTCTTTCTCTCCTCATTATGTTCTAAAAGAAAATTAATATAAAACCAGTGTTTTGAAGACCGGACCCGACCGCAGATTCAACCGCGGATAACCGTTAGCCGATGGCGGCAGCGGCCGGGAGTGGAGTTCGACCGCAATCTTCATCAAGCCGCCTCTGAATCGACCAGAACCCTAATATTTCGAGCTCGAGCTGAAAAATCAATACTATGACGAGCTAATTTCTGGTTTTTGCTATAAGAAATTAGGTTTGGTTTGGGTTATTTTGCAAGCTGAACGGGAGAGAAGAAGAAAACAACAATTTGTTTGTAAATTTGCATTCAGCCCCTAGGTTTATTACTATTCTGTTGAAATAATTTTATAATTTACCCCACTTTCTACCAATAATTGCATGTTGATTCATTAATTTTCTTTGCAGCAAACCCACGGTTCGACCGATTGAACCTTCAAAGCCTTCGACCTTGGACCACCACGGTTTGACTGACGGCCCGGTCTTCAAAACTATGTATAAAACTAATATATATTATTGTGTGAAGCTCATTTGTGCCGTGATTTCCAATTGCTACCTTCATAGACGAACCTGCCCATCTCCACTACAGCTTCATTCACTTGACCCGACCAGATCCACCTAAGCCTCATTCCGCCACCCAGCCTCTGCCTCGCCACCTTGTACATCAACTCAGTTCCCACTCGTCCACTAAACACAGCCATCACCATCCGCGGTCCTCCTCCCTGACAGCCTTTAGCCTACATCCATCCGATCACCCCTCCAGCCACAGGAACCCGCTCTTCCTCCCTTCGCTTACCTTAACGCAGCAACTAGATTCAGCCCTCCACCACTCTCCCTTTGACCTCACAACGAGCGCCTCAGTTTCCACCCGAACCACCTCCAACTCCCCTGTTGATCCATCGCAGCCTTATCACTAAATCCACCGCCTTCTGACCACACAGCAACATCATCATCACCATCTCCGGCTCTACGACCACTTTGCTTCCCTCCATGCAGCGACTACCATCACTGAACCCATACCTTTACCTCCCTCCACCTAGAACCCCACCGAGTGCAGCCGCGACAATCCAACTCACCACCCAACTAGAAACTTTAGCTCTTCACCTGCATACATAGTGTAACATTCCTAAAAATTAACTACGATTAATTTGGCAATTAATTTAATTTTGAAAATAAATTGTGAATTTATTCATGAATTAATTAGGAAATTTCTTGAATGAATTTTAAATTTTAAATTTTAAGTAGAGTTTGGTTTAAATTTAGGAATAAGAAATTTTATAAATAAAAATTTGGATTTAAAAAAAAATGGATTTAAAGATAAATAACAAATTGATTCGGAATATAAGAATATGTAATTTATCAACAAATATTGGATATAGAAAAATAAAATGTATTAAAAATAAAATAGAATGAAATGCTTTAAATTAGTAAAAGGGTTGTTTTTAAATTTTAAATATATTAGATATATTTGGAAGTTAAAAAAATATATTAATGCACTCATTTTCAAAATATTATTTTTAAGTAAAATTCACCTATATAAATAAAAGTAATCCTTTGTAAATATGTAATCAAAATATTTAAATCACTCTTAACTTTTTAAAGGTTGTGCAAAAAGAAAATAAATAATAAAGGAAATGCATGAATATAAAATGTATAAATTAGTTGTATATAAAGATAGTGAGCTAAAATTAGGTTGAATGTGAAAAACAATAGAAATTTTATTTGTGTAAAATATAAATATGAAAAGAGGATATAACCAAATAAAAACATAAACAACTTTTAAAATTTAAAGCATATGCATATATGAAAACATAACCACATGAAGGTTTAAAACAAAAGTTTACAAAATAAATTGAGTCAAGGGATTCAAACATAAATTTACCTACAAACTACAAGTGTACAACATGCAAAAAGAAAAGGGACAAATGGCATTTAACTTTTGAAAAAAAATATATATACAATCAGGCCATTGATCTTCTCAAGGCCTGAAATAAAGAAACCAGAGAAAACAAGTTGCATCTTCAAAGCACAAATTCGAAAATCCATCCCCCTCTTCAAAGAAGAAAAAAAAAAATCTGAAACCAAAATCAAACAGTTTTGGCAAACAAAAGAAAAAGATTAAAAAGCTGGAAAACACATAAACAAAGATCAAATCTGAAGATTTGAAGCAAGTTAACAAGGCTGCAGAGTCAAAACCAGAATCTGGAAAATGAAAAAAAAAGCAACAAGTTTTTGTGCACTTTGGATCTGAGGATTTAAAGCAAGTTCAAGCATGCAGATGGCAACTTGATATCAATCAAGCTCTGGAATCAAACAACAACAATTAAAACAAATTCAAAGCTTAAGCAAAATCTCCATTCCAATATACAAGCCTGAGTCTCTTTCTGTTCTTCTCTGATACTTCCATTCACTTGTGAGCAAACCTATTCCCTTGATTTGATTTACAACCTGATGTTGGATCGTATTGAATGATGTGTGTTGAAAAGTTGTTAAATCTATGTGCATTTTGGTTTAATGGCAATAGTGCCTCTATTGATTACAGGTTTTAGACCTGTCTTCAAACTAATAAAAAAAAGTGAAAAGCAAAGAAGGGGACTCAAGCAACAGATTCAAAAGAATCAAGTAAAACCTGGAACACTTCCAGTTTCAAAGAAAAAGTTTTCAAAAAAATCTCAAATTTGTCCTCTGCTCTTCATTGATTCAGGTGAGCAAAAACAACCCGATATTTTTTTTTGAGTAATCTGTGAAATTTGCTCTCAAATGTGCTTGATTGATGCTTTGGTTATGCTTGCATGTATGTGTATGTTGAAGAATAATGATATGCTCACCTCCTTTAGGCTCTGTTCTTATTACAGGTATTCAAAACCTGTTAGAAAATTCAGAATCATCTTATCTAGATGATTTTCAGGATTTGATTTCTCAACGAAAAGTAATTGTAACTATGAAATGCTATTTTTGAAAATAATTGCATGAACATTTATTTTGTAGTTATTTTAAAAATAGAAATAACAGAGATGATCAAATTTTAAACCCAAAATTTGAATGTCAGAATTTCGATTTTTAATTATAGGAGTGAATTCGTACCTCAAATTCATGATTTTTGGTAATCGTTTTAGAATTTTGGAAAGGGTATTCATGAAGAACCCTTGAATTGAATGGAATGTGAATTTTTGTCAATTCCCGGTAATTAACAGTGAATCATGAATCGTGATTCATGGTGAAGATAGCTTGGGTGCGGTAGAATCGGGGAAAAATACTCGCGAATTTTATAAAATGCTGGGGTGATAGATTGACGTGATTTTAGGGTTTTGTACTCTGATGTTATCGACGAAGTTTGGGGAGAAATTTGGTCGAAAGGGATGAAGTATCGGCGATCGCACCTGGGGGGTCGAGTTCGTGGTGGGTCGAAGTGCCTTCGGCCAGAATGGCGTGGGTTCTGGTGGTGTACAGCGGCGAGGCGGAGGGTTTTCAGAAGACGCGTGGGGTTCCAAAAAGTGGTATTGGGTTCGAATTTGGCTCGATTTCGATTTGATGGGTTTTTCGCGAGTCGGGGTGGTCGCGAGGCTTCAGGGCATCGTCGTTGACTTGCTGAGGATCGCGGCGGTGGCTGGATGTGGTTGCGGTTCGTGTGCATGCGCACGGGGTTGGGTTGTGCACTGCGTATATTATTTGGGGAAGACGACGTTTTATAAGGACGAACTGGAAGTATGAGGGATGGCTACTCGAAGAAGAGCTCGGGGAAAAGCAAGGGTGGCTCGGGTTTCAACTCGAAGTGGTTTTTGATGCGAGCGTAAAACACTTAGAAAATTCTTAAGTTCGAAATTTTAGGGGGCGCTCGGGTAAATTTTAATAAAACTCGAAGCGGGGCTCGAGTACATTGGGGTTTGGCTCGGGGAACATTCGTGTTTACCTGGGGAGTTTTATATTTCCAGTTTGAAGACTTTAATAACTTAGTTAAATAAATTTTTAAATTTTTCTCCTATAAATGATGATTTATTTATTAAGTAGAAGGTAGAAATTGAAGATTTTGAGATAAAGGATTTTTTTTTTTAAAACGACTATGTTTTAAACTTATCATTTTTTTTAACAAGTTGTTTTAAATGAAACTTAATAAATGATTTAGAGATAAAAAAAATTAAATGTTTTAAAACTTTAACTTAAAAGTAAGTAAATTTATATCGTTAATGATAATCAAGTAAGTAATAATTTGTGATTAAGATTAATTCATTAATAATTAACAAAATCAATTAAAGGATAATTAGTTATAGTTAAGATTAAATTAATTAATAATTGAGCATTTATTAATTTAAGTATATTAATTTGTAATTTAAGTTAATTGATCAAGTAATTAATGAATGATTAAATTTAAATAGTGAGTACTTAGTGAAAGTAGTTAAGGGAAGATAATTAAGGATTAATGATTAATTAATCAATAATTAAAGATTTATTAATTAAAGTAGTTAGTTAAGGAATAAGAAATTTATATTTAATTAATTAAGGGTCAATTAATTTAGATAATTAATTTAGAGATGATTTAATTAATAAAGGTGATTAAAAACTTAATCAATTGTAGTTAATGATAATTAATCATTGATTAAAGATTACTAATGAAAGCAATTATGTGGTTGATAAATTTAAAAACCACCCCATTTGTTCATCTTAATTGTAGATGTTTGATTGTTATTGAATGTTATATGGTGGATTGACATATTTGATATGTGATTGTGATGCTATGTGATGCTTTATGCTAAGCTATTTTATCTGTGATGAATATATTGTTATATGAATATGCAAACCCTTTGACCCGTAAATGACATTCGGATTTCGATGCGACAGGGAGTCGGATTCCAGTTGGTTATCCGAAACCCACATCGAATCATATTAAAAAAAAATCTTTGTGATTGATAAATTTACTTTATCTATGTATCTGTGGATGAAGTTAAGCGTTATGAGTTATACCGCTTATCGATATTCTTATGATAGATGTGTGCACTATTGTGTAAAACCCCATGGACTACACTATACACACACAAATATGGATTGCACGTGGAAATTGGTTAAGTCACAGATTTTTGAAATAGATTGTAAAATTGAATTTTTAAATCTAAATGATTTTGAAAATGGATCGGGTTTTAAAATGAAAAGCTTTTGGAAAAGAATTTCTAAAATAAAAGTTATTTTGAATAACTTAATAAAGTTTTGAAACTTAATAATTCAATTTAAAATTGAATTCAAATTTTGAAATTAAATTCTATTTTGAGAATTTATGAAGTAAAAGGTCATACAAGTTTATATGGACTTTTAAACCAATTTTAAAAGTGTTGTTTTGAGAATTAAATTTAACCCAAGTTTGAGAAACTTGTATAATTTAAATGTTTGGTTTTCCAAGATGAAAACTGTTTGTTTTTAAATGATAAAGGCTTTCATACAAGAAATGAATTTCTGAATTGGTATTATAGGAATTTCAAGATTGAATTGAAAAACAGTTTTCCAAGTTATGAATGAACCTTTGGGAACTATTTTTTTTTGAAAGCTATGGGTTAAATCTTTGATTTAAAGATTAAATAGATTAATCCACTCGAAATGGAAATTGTTTTGAAATCCGTAAATGTATCTTTGTGAAACTTGGTGAACTTTGTGAAATAAATCTTTTTGGTTAAAGATTTGATATGGTAATTTGTGTAAACCATTTGAAATAGTTTTGAATTTAAGTTGTGACTTAACTGAAATCCATATCCATATGTTTTTAAAATATTGCGCTCATTATTCGGTTTAGCCGGGAGAGGACCTTGTGTCATATAACTCATTCCGAATAATGATACGTGGTTATGGATAGCATTTGAAGACCGGTGGTGAAGACCGGGTATTTGCGAGAACGATAAGATGACCTATCGATTGTCTCTGCACTGAGTAGCTACGGTATAGAGATTCCCTAAGTGATGGGAAGTCCGATCGGGATTGTGGATACCCGGGATTGCAAGGGCTTCTTCGGAAGTGCCTTCAGTTCTATTCGAACCCGGAACAGACTTGTATGGTTGTGTGTCTGACACTACACTTTGAGATATAAAACCGATTTCTTTAAAATACATATCTGTTGGTGGCGGAGGATTTATTCTCTTAGCTTAACACCCTTCTCTGAGACATACGAGCTCAGAGGTTATGTAGTTGAAGGTTATCAGCGATATACTCCCAATTTGGTAGTGTGGCATGCTAAGTGCTGCTGTGTGATTGATGATCATTGTGATCAAAGCATGGCTTTGTGAAAAAGCGTAGCTTTGTGGATGAAACCTCATCGAGCCTCACAAAATGGTAATGGTTGAAACAGGAAAGATGCGGCAAGGTTTCAGGGGTAGCTCCCCTAGGGTATGACCATTCCTTCTGGAAAAGGGTAGTATCATGGTATGGAGCCCAGATACATACTCATGTGGGCTCTGTAGTATATATCTATTACTGTGTGATGTTGTTGGTGTAGAGGATCCTCGGTTAAAGGTCCCAAAGGACCGGAGGTGGCATATCTGAGGTTTTATTCCCCGGGAAGGGGGTAGCCGGCCTTGTTTGGCAGAGAGCCGGGTAGGTTCTCGGGGCGTCCCGCCAGAGGCATTCCCATGTGGCAATAGGAAGTTCCTTAGCCTGACCATTTGTTGGAAATCCATTAATCCAATACGTGCCTTGTACGGTTTTAGTTGTATTACCTGCCATCTACTTATGGTGGCGCCCCACTGTTTGGATGGTAGCTATAGTAGGCATAGTTCGAAATGTCTATGCTGGCTAGGATTTATATTATACTTTCGAAATGGTTTTTATGCACTTTGCACTTATAGTAATAATATCAAAGAAATTTCCTCGTATCAAGCATTTTTGACTATCATAAGGAGAAATATCCTCCAATTCTGCGTTTGCATTGTGTGTGTGGCGGGAGGCCTTATGGTAGTTTCATTTTTCAAAAAGCATTGCGGATTTCAAAACTTAAACCCTTTTTTTTGTTTCAAAGACCAAATGTTTTTGTTTGCTCATACCAGTCCCACGACTGACCCGGAGTTTATTGTTCCCTTTCTAAACTCTGGGTGCCTACCATTTTCCACACGGACAGTCTAGAGTTTGGTTTTCCAGATAGTCAGGTAGAGATATCGTTTTGGTAGCCTTCAGCTTTCTATTTGATCATTTTGGAGTCTTTGGAGTCCACGGACGGACTTGCTTATCTTTGTGCAACCTTTATGGTGGATCGAGCTTGGAGTTTTGGGAGCTTTGTCTTTGGAGCTTTTGGATCAGAGTTGCAGTATTGGATTCGGTGAAGACTTATCATATTGTATCGTGTTCCGCTGTATTTTGTATTGTATTCTCTGATGTTGATGATTATCATTGTATCAAATTGATGTATTGGATATTGTATTCATGTTGTATCAGTGACATCATCTTTTATTTCCGCTGTGTTATTTATCATCTAATGTTGTTGCAAGCTCCGGCGATACGAATTTGATGTTGTTGTCGGACATCGAGTTCGGGTCGTCACAAGTTGGTATCAGAGCTAATGGTTGAGTAAGAACTTTAGCTACGGAGTGTAACACATTAGATGGCTCATTAGAGATAGGGTGAAGTATACCCCAGAATGAGTATAACCAGTGAAACCAAAAATCCAAATTTCTCAATCTATTCCCTTTATCTGTTGTTATTCCCTAAGATAATTCGTCCGAATGCCTAAATCGGTTTCTTACTATTAACAGATAGTGAGAATGAGTGGAAGAAGAAGACGAGATTGGGGACGGGGAAGTACCACTTCAACTGGTCAAGGCCCTGCAACGACAGATATTCCTATTCAATCTCAATCAAATCTAGCTGATTTATATCGAAGTTTTTCTAGACTTGGTGGAAAGCCATTCACTGGCAAAGAATCAATTATCGAAGCACAAGCCTGGATTCGATCGTGTGAAAGGATTTTCAAAGGACTATGGTTGGAGGATGATCAGATGCGATTGATAGCTTCTTGGCAACTCCAGGAAGAGGCTTTAGCTTGGTGGGAAACTACTATATTGGATGAACCAGCGGATGAATTCACTTGGAGTCGTTTCAAGGAAGTGTTTGAGCAGCGATATATGCCGTCTGCTGGTATCTCTAGAATGTACCAAGAGTTTATAGATTTGAAGCAAGGAAGCTTATCATTTGAGGAATACTTGAACAAATTCAATGAATTATCTCGATTCGGTCCAGAATTCGTAAATACACCGTTAAAGAAGAATAAAAAGTTTATTCGGGGAATGAACATGGAATTCCAGGAGAGGATGACTACTCACGTAAAGGAATCCTTTTCTGAATTGATTGATATGGGTTATAGATATGATACTCTAGATAAGCAGGAAGTTCCAAAGGAGGATGGAAACACAAGTAATCTGAATTGGAGGAAAAAGAAGTTTGGTGGAAAGAAATCGAGGAAAGATAAAGAAAAGAAGAATTCTCGAAAGAAAAAGCTAAAAGAAGTCACTTGTCTCAACTGCTTGGAGAAAGGTCACTACTCGAATAAATGTAAGAATCCTTGGAATCTAGGATTGAGAGAGCCATTTATGAGGCCAGATCAGGAATCTACGGGATGCTATCATTGCCGCAAGCCAGGACATAGGATCAACGACTGTCCGGTAAGAAAGGAAGCTCCAGTAGCAAAGAGATACGCAGTCAGGGGTGATTCTTCAACCTCAAGGGCTGATAAAGAAAAGGAAATTTTATAAGGTAACCTTCTTGTTTACGATTAAATTTTCAAGTTTGTTCGTTATAGGAGCTACATCTAGTTTTATTTCTTAGCAAATCATAAATGAGTTAAATCTTGAATCTGAAATCGTAGTTGAATCTATTTTTGTCTGTTTCATTGGGTTTCGATATATTCTACGAGCGGTTAGTTATTCCTTCGAACTAACCAATACCCATGTATACTCCGTAGATTAAATAACCCAATTATTTCGTAATTGAATGATTTGATTCTCATATTTGTTGATATTCTGATTTGGTAAACCGAATGCAGAATAAATATTTCGATCTGATTTGATCAATCGTTTCTGTATCTATCATCTATTCTTTCTCGTCTCCCTAGCAAATTTCGGGGACGAAATTTCTTTAAGGGGGGAATCTGTAACATTCCTGAAAATTAACTACGATTAATTTGGCAATTAATTTAATTTTGAAAATAAATTGTGAATTTATTCATGAATTAATTAGGAAATTTCTTGAATGAATTTAAAATTTTAGATTTTAAGTAGAGTTTGGTTTAAATTTAGGAATAAGTAATTTTATAAATAAAAATTTGGATTTAAAAAAAAATATGGATTTAAAGATAAATAACAAATTTATTCGGAATATAAGAATATGTAATTTATCAACAAATATTGGATATAGAAAAATAAAATGTATTAAAAATAAAATAGAATGAAAAGCTTTAAATTAGTAAAATGGTTGTTTTTAAATTTTAAATATATTAGATATATTTGTAAGTTAAAAAAAATATTAATGCACTCATTTTCAAAATATTATTTTTAAGTAAAATTCACCTATATAAATAAAAGTAATCCTTTGTAAATATGTAATCAAAATATTTAAATCACTCTTTACCTTTTAAAGGTTGTGCAAAAAGAAAATAAATAATAAAGGAAATGCATGAATATAAAATGTATAAATTAGTTGTATATAAAGATAGTGAGCTAAAATAAAGTTGAATGTGAAAAACAATAGAAATTTTATTTGTGTAAAATATAAATATGAAAAGCGGATATAACCAAATAAAAACATAAACAACTTTTAAAATTTAAAGCATATGCATATATGAAAACATAACCACATGAAGGTTTAAAACAAAAGTTTACAAAATAAATTGAGTCAAGGGATTCAAACATAAATTTCCCTACAAACTACAAGTGTACAACATGCAAAAAGAAAAGGGACAAATGGCATTTAACTTTTGAAAAAAAACATATATACAATCAGGCCATTGATCTTCTCAAGGCCTGAAATAAAGAAACCAGAGAAAACAAGTTGCATCTTCAAAGCACAAATTCGGAAATCCATCCCCCTCTTCAAAGAAGAAAAAATAATATGAAACCAAAATCAAACAGTTTTGGCAAACAAAAGAAAACTATTAAAAAGCTGGAAAACACATAAACAAAGATCAAATCTAAAGATTTGAAGCAGGTTAACAAGGCTGCAGAACCAAAACCAGAATCTGGAAAATGAAAAAAAAAAGCAACAAGTTTTTGTGCACTTTGGATTTGAGGATTTAAAGCAAGTTCAAGCATGCAGATGGCAACTTGATATCAATCAAGCTCTGGAATCAAACAACAGCAATTAAAACAAATTCAAAGCTTAAGCAAAATCTCCATTCCAATATACAAGCCTGAGTCTCTTTCTGTTCTTCTCTGATGCTTCCATTCACTTGTGAGCAAACCTATTCCCTTGATTTGATTTACAACCTGATGTTGGGTTGTATTGAATGATGTGTGTTGAAAAGTTGTTAAATCTATGTGCATTTTGGTTTAATGGCAATAGTGCCTCTGTTGATTACAGGTTTTAGACCTGTCTTCAAACTAATAAAAAAAAAGTGGAAAGCAAAGAAGGGGAGTCAAGCTACAGATTCAAAAGAATCAAGTAAAACCTGGAACACTTCCAGTTTCAAAGAAAAAGTTTTCAAAAAAATCTCAAATTTGTCCTCTGCTCTTCATTGATTCAGGTGAGCAATAACAACCCGATTTTTTTTTTTGAGTAATCTGTAAAATTAGCTCTCAAATGTGCTTGATTGATGCTTTGGTTATGCTTGCATGTATGTGTATGTTGAAGAATAATGATATGCTTACCCCCTTTAGGCTCTGTTCTTATTACAAGTATTCAAAACCTGTTAGTAAATTCAGAATCATCTTATCTAGATGATTTTCACGATTTGATTTCTCAACGAAAAGTAATTGTAACTATGAAATGCTATTTTTGAAAATAATTGCATGAACATTTATTTTGTAGTTATTTTAAAAATAGAAATAACAGAGATGATCAAATTTTAAACCCAAAATTTGAATGTCAGAATTTCGATTTTTAATTATAGGAGTGAATTCGTACCTCAAATTCATGATTTTTGGAAATCGTTTTAGAATTTTAGAAAGGGTATTCATGAAGAACCCTTGAATTGAATGGAATGTGAATTTTTGTCAATTCCCGGTAATTAACAGTGAATCATGAATCGTGATTCATGGTGAAGATAGCTTGGGTGCGGTAGAATCGGGGAAAAATACTCGCGAATTTTATAAAATGCTGGGGTGATAGATTGACGTGATTTTAGGGTTTTGTACTCTGATGTTGTCGACGAAGTTTGGGGAGAAATTTCGTCGAAAGGGATGAAGTATCGGCGATCGCACCTGGGGGGTCGAGTTCGTGGTGGGTCGAAGTGCCTTCGGCCAGAATGGCGTGGGTTCTGGTGGTGTACAGCGGCGAGGCGGAGGGTTTTCAGAAGACGCGTGGGGTTCCAGGAAGTGGTATTGGGTTCGAATTTGGCTCGATTTCGATTTGATGGGTTTTTCGCGAGTCGGGGTGGTCGCGAGGCTTCAGGGCATCGTCGTTGACTTGCTGAGGATCGCGGCGGTGGCTGGATGTGGTTGCGGTTCGTGTGCATGCGCACGGGGTTGGGTTGTGCACTGCGTATATTATTTGGGGAAGACGACGTTTTATAAGGACGAACTGGAAGTATGAGGGACGGCGACTCGAAGAAGAGCTTGGGGAAAAGCAAGGGTGGCTCGGGTTTCAACTCGAAGTGGTTTTTGATGCGAGCGTAAAACACTTAGAAAATTCTTAAGTTCGAAATTTTAGGGGGCGCTCGGGTAAATTTTGATAAAACTCGAAGCGGGGCTCGAGTACATTGGGGTTTGGCTCGGGGAACATTCGTGTTTACCTGGGGAGTTTTATATTTCCAGTTTGAAGACTTTAATAACTTAGTTAAATAAATTTTTAAATTTTTCTCCTATAAATGATGATTTATTTATTAAGTAGAAGGTAGAAATTGAAGATTTTGAGATAAAGGATTTTTTTTTTTAAAACAACTAAGTTTTAAACTTATCATTTTTTTTAACAAGTTATTTTAAATGAAACTTAATAAATGATTTAGAGATAAAAAAATCAAATGTTTTAAAACTTTAACTTAAAAGTAAGTAAATTTATATCGTTAATGATAAACAAGTAAGTAATAATTTGTGATTAAGATTAATTCATTAATAATTAACAAAATCAATTAAAGGATAATTAGTTATAGTTAAGATTAAATTAATTAATAATTGAGCATTTATTAATTTAAGTATATTAATTTGTAATTTAAGTTAATTGATCAAGTAATTAATGAATGATTAAATTTAAATAGTGAGTACTTAGTGAAAGTAGTTAAGGGAAGATAATTAAGGATTAATGATTAATTAATCAATAATTAAAGATTTATTAATTAAAGTAGTTAGTTAAGGAATAAGAAATTTATATTTAATTAATTAAGGGTCAATTAATTTAGATAATTAATTTAGAGATGATTTAATTAATAAAGGTGATTAAAAACTTAATCAATTGTAGTTAATGATAATTAATCATTGATTAAAGATTACTAATGAAAGCAATTATGTGGTTGATAAATTTAAAAACCACCCCATTTGTTCATCTTAATTGTAGATGTTTGATTGTTATTGAATGTTATATGGTGGATTGACATATTTGATATGTGATTGTGATGCTATGTGATGCTTTATGCTAAGCTATTTTATCTGTGATGAATATATTGTTATATGAATATGCAAACCCTTTGACCCGTAAATGACATTCGGATTTCGATGCGACAGGGAGTCGGATTCCAGTTGGTTATCCGAAACCCACATCGAATCATATTAAAAAAAAATCTTTGTGATTGATAAATTTACTTTATCTATGTATCTGTGGATGAAGTTAAGCGTTATGAGTTATACCGCTTATCGATATTCTTATGATAGATGTGTGCACTATTGTGTAAAACCCCATGGACTACACTATACACACACAAATATGGATTGCACGTGGAAATTGGTTAAGTCACAGATTTTTGAAATAGATTGTAAAATTGAATTTTTAAATCTAAATGATTTTGAAAATGGATCGGGTTTTAAAATGAAAAGCTTTTGGAAAAGAATTTCTAAAATAAAAGTTATTTTGAATAACTTAATAAAGTTTTGAAACTTAATAATTCAATTTAAAATTGAATTCAAATTTTGAAATTAAATTCTATTTTGAGAATTTATGAAGTAAAAGGTCATACAAGTTTATATGGACTTTTAAACCAATTTTAAAAGTGTTGTTTTGAGAATTAAATTTAACCCAAGTTTGAGAAACTTGTATAATTTAAATGTTTGGTTTTCCAAGATGAAAACTGTTTGTTTTTAAATGATAAAGGCTTTCATACAAGAAATGAATTTCTGAATTGGTATTATAGGAATTTCAAGATTGAATTGAAAAACAGTTTTCCAAGTTATGAATGAACCTTTGGGAACTATTTTTTTTTGAAAGCTATGGGTTAAATCTTTGATTTAAAGATTAAATGGATTAATCCACTCGAAATGGAAATTGTTTTGAAATCCGTAAATGTATCTTTGTGAAACTTGGTGAACTTTGTGAAATAAATCTTTTTGGTTAAAGATTTGATATGGTAATTTGTGTAAACCATTTGAAATAGTTTTGAATTTAAGTTGTGACTTAACTGAAATCCATATCCATATGTTTTTAAAATATTGCGCTCATTATTCGGTTTAGCCGGGAGAGGACCTTGTGTCATATAACTCATTCCGAATAATGATACGTGGTTATGGATAGCATTTGAAGACCGGTGGTGAAGACCGGGTATTTGCGAGAACGATAAGATGACCTATCGATTGTCTCTGCACTGAGTAGCTACGGTATAGAGATTCCCTAAGTGATGGGAAGTCCGATCGGGATTGTGGATACCCGGGATTGCAAGGGCTTCTTCGGAAGTGCCTTCAGTTCTGTTCGAACCCGGAACAGACTTGTATGGTTGTGTGTCTGACACTACACTTTGAGATATAAAACCGATTTCTTTAAAATACATATCTGTTGGTGGCGGAGGATTTATTCTCTTAGCTTAACACCCTTCTCTGAGACATACGAGCTCAGAGGTTATGTAGTTGAAGGTTATCAGCGATATACTCCCAATTTGGTAGTGTGGCATGCTAAGTGCTGCTGTGTGATTGATGATCATTGTGATCAAAGCATGGCTTTGTGAAAAAGCGTAGCTTTGTGGATGAAACCTCATCGAGCCTCACAAAATGGTAATGGTTGAAACAGGAAAGATGCGGCAAGGTTTCAGGGGTAGCTCCCCTAGGGTATGACCATTCCTTCTGGAAAAGGGTAGTATCATGGTATGGAGCCCAGATACATACTCATGTGGGCTCTGTAGTATATATCTATTACTGTGTGATGTTGTTGGTGTAGAGGATCCTCGGTTAAAGGTCCCAAAGGACCGGAGGTGGCATATCTGAGGTTTTATTCCCCGGGAAGGGGGTAGCCGGCCTTGTTTGGCAGAGAGCCGGGTAGGTTCTCGGGGCGTCCCGCCAGAGGCATTCCCATGTGGCAATAGGAAGTTCCTTAGCCTGACCATTTGTTGGAAATCCATTAATCCAATACGTGCCTTGTACGGTTTTAGTTGTATTACCTGCCATCTACTTATGGTGGCGCCCCACTGTTTGGATGGTAGCTATAGTAGGCATAGTTCGAAATGTCTATGCTGGCTAGGATTTATATTATACTTTCGAAATGGTTTTTATGCACTTTGCACTTATAGTAATAATATCAAAGAAATTTCCTCGTATCAAGCATTTTTGACTATCATAAGGAGAAATATCCTCCAATTCTGCGTTTGCATTGTGTGTGTGGCGGGAGGCCTTATGGTAGTTTCATTTTTCAAAAAGCATTGCGGATTTCAAAACTTAAACCCTTTTTTTGTTTCAAAGACCAAATGTTTTTGTTTGCTCATACCAGTCCCACGACTGACCCGGAGTTTATTGTTCCCTTTCTAAACTCTGGGTGCCTACCATTTTCCACACGGACAGTCTAGAGTTTGGTTTTCCAGATAGTCAGGTAGAGATATCGTTTTGGTAGCCTTCAGCTTTCTATTTGATCATTTTGGAGTCTTTGGAGTCCACGGACGGACTTGCTTATCTTTGTGCAACCTTTATGGTGGATCGAGCTTGGAGTTTTGGGAGCTTTGTCTTTGGAGCTTTTGGATCAGAGTTGCAGTATTGGATTCGGTGAAGACTTATCATATTGTATCGTGTTCCGCTGTATTTTGTATTGTATTCTCTGATGTTGATGATTATCATTGTATCAAATTGATGTATTGGATATTGTATTCATGTTGTATCAGTGACATCATCTTTTATTTCCGCTGTGTTATTTATCATCTAATGTTGTTGCAAGCTCCGGCGATACGAATTTGATGTTGTTGTCGGACATCGAGTTCGGGTCGTCACAAGTTGGTATCAGAGCTAATGGTTGAGTAAGAACTTTAGCTACGGAGTGTAACACATTAGATGGCTCATTA
This sequence comes from Allium cepa, assembly GCA_030765085.1. NCBI lineage: Eukaryota > Viridiplantae > Streptophyta > Magnoliopsida > Asparagales > Amaryllidaceae > Allium > Allium cepa. Next base: position 719,463,398 of record CM060935.1, on the reverse strand, counting down.
GAGATAGGGTGAAGTATACCCCAGAATGAGTATAACCAGTGAAACCAAAAATCCAAATTTCTCAATCTATTCCCTTTATCTGTTGTTATTCCCTAAGATAATTCGTCCGAATGCCTAAATCGGTTTCTTACTATTAACAGATAGTGAGAATGAGTGGAAGAAGAAGACGAGATTGGGGACGGGGAAGTACCACTTCAACTGGTCAAGGCCCTGCAACGACAGATATTCCTATTCAATCTCAATCAAATCTAGCTGATTTATATCGAAGTTTTTCTAGACTTGGTGGAAAGCCATTCACTGGCAAAGAATCAATTATCGAAGCACAAGCCTGGATTCGATCGTGTGAAAGGATTTTCAAAGGACTATGGTTGGAGGATGATCAGATGCGATTGATAGCTTCTTGGCAACTCCAGGAAGAGGCTTTAGCTTGGTGGGAAACTACTATATTGGATGAACCAGCGGATGAATTCACTTGGAGTCGTTTCAAGGAAGTGTTTGAGCAGCGATATATGCCGTCTGCTGGTATCTCTAGAATGTACCAAGAGTTTATAGATTTGAAGCAAGGAAGCTTATCATTTGAGGAATACTTGAACAAATTCAATGAATTATCTCGATTCGGTCCAGAATTCGTAAATACACCGTTAAAGAAGAATAAAAAGTTTATTCGGGGAATGAACATGGAATTCCAGGAGAGGATGACTACTCACGTAAAGGAATCCTTTTCTGAATTGATTGATATGGGTTATAGATATGATACTCTAGATAAGCAGGAAGTTCCAAAGGAGGATGGAAACACAAGTAATCTGAATTGGAGGAAAAAGAAGTTTGGTGGAAAGAAATCGAGGAAAGATAAAGAAAAGAAGAATTCTCGAAAGAAAAAGCTAAAAGAAGTCACTTGTCTCAACTGCTTGGAGAAAGGTCACTACTCGAATAAATGTAAGAATCCTTGGAATCTAGGATTGAGAGAGCCATTTATGAGGCCAGATCAGGAATCTACGGGATGCTATCATTGCCGCAAGCCAGGACATAGGATCAACGACTGTCCGGTAAGAAAGGAAGCTCCAGTAGCAAAGAGATACGCAGTCAGGGGTGATTCTTCAACCTCAAGGGCTGATAAAGAAAAGGAAATTTTATAAGGTAACCTTCTTGTTTACGATTAAATTTTCAAGTTTGTTCGTTATAGGAGCTACATCTAGTTTTATTTCTTAGCAAATCATAAATGAGTTAAATCTTGAATCTGAAATCGTAGTTGAATCTATTTTTGTCTGTTTCATTGGGTTTCGATATATTCTACGAGCGGTTAGTTATTCCTTCGAACTAACCAATACCCATGTATACTCCGTAGATTAAATAACCCAATTATTTCGTAATTGAATGATTTGATTCTCATATTTGTTGATATTCTGATTTGGTAAACCGAATGCAGAATAAATATTTCGATCTGATTTGATCAATCGTTTCTGTATCTATCATCTATTCTTTCTCGTCTCCCTAGCAAATTTCGGGGACGAAATTTCTTTAAGGGGGGAATCTGTAACATTCCTGAAAATTAACTACGATTAATTTGGCAATTAATTTAATTTTGAAAATAAATTGTGAATTTATTCATGAATTAATTAGGAAATTTCTTGAATGAATTTAAAATTTTAGATTTTAAGTAGAGTTTGGTTTAAATTTAGGAATAAGTAATTTTATAAATAAAAATTTGGATTTAAAAAAAAATATGGATTTAAAGATAAATAACAAATTTATTCGGAATATAAGAATATGTAATTTATCAACAAATATTGGATATAGAAAAATAAAATGTATTAAAAATAAAATAGAATGAAAAGCTTTAAATTAGTAAAATGGTTGTTTTTAAATTTTAAATATATTAGATATATTTGTAAGTTAAAAAAAATATTAATGCACTCATTTTCAAAATATTATTTTTAAGTAAAATTCACCTATATAAATAAAAGTAATCCTTTGTAAATATGTAATCAAAATATTTAAATCACTCTTTACCTTTTAAAGGTTGTGCAAAAAGAAAATAAATAATAAAGGAAATGCATGAATATAAAATGTATAAATTAGTTGTATATAAAGATAGTGAGCTAAAATAAAGTTGAATGTGAAAAACAATAGAAATTTTATTTGTGTAAAATATAAATATGAAAAGTGGATATAACCAAATAAAAACATAAACAACTTTTAAAATTTAAAGCATATGCATATATGAAAACATAACCACATGAAGGTTTAAAACAAAAGTTTACAAAATAAATTGAGTCAAGGGATTCAAACATAAATTTCCCTACAAACTACAAGTGTACAACATGCAAAAAGAAAAGGGACAAATGGCATTTAACTTTTGAAAAAAAACATATATACAATCAGGCCATTGATCTTCTCAAGGCCTGAAATAAAGAAACCAGAGAAAACAAGTTGCATCTTCAAAGCACAAATTCGGAAATCCATCCCCCTCTTCAAAGAAGAAAAAATAATATGAAACCAAAATCAAACAGTTTTGGCAAACAAAAGAAAACTATTAAAAAGCTGGAAAACACATAAACAAAGATCAAATCTAAAGATTTGAAGCAGGTTAACAAGGCTGCAGAACCAAAACCAGAATCTGGAAAATGAAAAAAAAAGCAACAAGTTTTTGTGCACTTTGGATTTGAGGATTTAATGCAAGTTCAAGCATGCAGATGGCAACTTGATATCAATCAAGCTCTGGAATCAAACAACAGCAATTAAAACAAATTCAAAGCTTAAGCAAAATCTCCATTCCAATATACAAGCCTGAGTCTCTTTCTGTTCTTCTCTGATGCTTCCATTCACTTGTGAGCAAACCTATTCCCTTGATTTGATTTACAACCTGATGTTGGGTTGTATTGAATGATGTGTGTTGAAAAGTTGTTAAATCTATGTGCATTTTGGTTTAATGGCAATAGTGCCTCTGTTGATTACAGGTTTTAGACCTGTCTTCAAACTAATAAAAAAAAAGTGGAAAGCAAAGAAGGGGAGTCAAGCTACAGATTCAAAAGAATCAAGTAAAACCTGGAACACTTCCAGTTTCAAAGAAAAAGTTTTCAAAAAAATCTCAAATTTGTCCTCTGCTCTTCATTGATTCAGGTGAGCAATAACAACCCGATTTTTTTTTTTGAGTAATCTGTAAAATTAGCTCTCACATGTGCTTGATTGATGCTTTGGTTATGCTTGCATGTATGTGTATGTTGAAGAATAATGATATGCTTACCCCCTTTAGGCTCTGTTCTTATTACAAGTATTCAAAACCTGTTAGTAAATTCAGAATCATCTTATCTAGATGATTTTCACGATTTGATTTCTCAACGAAAAGTAATTGTAACTATGAAATGCTATTTTTGAAAATAATTGCATGAACATTTATTTTGTAGTTATTTTAAAAATAGAAATAACAGAGATGATCAAATTTTAAACCCAAAATTTGAATGTCAGAATTTCGATTTTTAATTATAGGAGTGAATTCGTACCTCAAATTCATGATTTTTGGAAATCGTTTTAGAATTTTAGAAAGGGTATTCATGAAGAACCCTTGAATTGAATGGAATGTGAATTTTTGTCAATTCCCGGTAATTAACAGTGAATCATGAATCGTGATTCATGGTGAAGATAGCTTGGGTGCGGTAGAATCGGGGAAAAATACTCGCGAATTTTATAAAATGCTGGGGTGATAGATTGACGTGATTTTAGGGTTTTGTACTCTGATGTTGTCGACGAAGTTTGGGGAGAAATTTCGTCGAAAGGGATGAAGTATCGGCGATCGCACCTGGGGGGTCGAGTTCGTGGTGGGTCGAAGTGCCTTCGGCCAGAATGGCGTGGGTTCTGGTGGTGTACAGCGGCGAGGCGGAGGGTTTTCAGAAGACGCGTGGGGTTCCAGGAAGTGGTATTGGGTTCGAATTTGGCTCGATTTCGATTTGATGGGTTTTTCGCGAGTCGGGGTGGTCGCGAGGCTTCAGGGCATCGTCGTTGACTTGCTGAGGATCGCGGCGGTGGCTGGATGTGGTTGCGGTTCGTGTGCATGCGCACGGGGTTGGGTTGTGCACTGCGTATATTATTTGGGGAAGACGACGTTTTATAAGGACGAACTGGAAGTATGAGGGACGGCGACTCGAAGAAGAGCTTGGGGAAAAGCAAGGGTGGCTCGGGTTTCAACTCGAAGTGGTTTTTGATGCGAGCGTAAAACACTTAGAAAATTCTTAAGTTCGAAATTTTAGGGGGCGCTCGGGTAAATTTTGATAAAACTCGAAGCGGGGCTCGAGTACATTGGGGTTTGGCTCGGGGAACATTCGTGTTTACCTGGGGAGTTTTATATTTCCAGTTTGAAGACTTTAATAACTTAGTTAAATAAATTTTTAAATTTTTCTCGTATAAATGATGATTTATTTATTAAGTAGAAGGTAGAAATTGAAGATTTTGAGATAAAGGATTTTTTTTTTTAAAACAACTAAGTTTTAAACTTATCATTTTTTTTAACAAGTTATTTTAAATGAAACTTAATAAATGATTTAGAGATAAAAAAATCAAATGTTTTAAAACTTTAACTTAAAAGTAAGTAAATTTATATCGTTAATGATAATCAAGTAAGTAATAATTTGTGATTAAGATTAATTCATTAATAATTAACAAAATCAATTAAAGGATAATTAGTTATAGTTAAGATTAAATTAATTAATAATTGAGCATTTATTAATTTAAGTATATTAATTTGTAATTTAAGTTAATTGATCAAGTAATTAATGAATGATTAAATTTAAATAGTGAGTACTTAGTGAAAGTAGTTAAGGGAAGATAATTAAGGATTAATGATTAATTAATCAATAATTAAAGATTTATTAATTAAAGTAGTTAGTTAAGGAATAAGAAATTTATATTTAATTAATTAAGGGTCAATTAATTTAGATAATTAATTTAGAGATGATTTAATTAATAAAGGTGATTAAAAACTTAATCAATTGTAGTTAATGATAATTAATCATTGATTAAAGATTACTAATGAAATCAATTATGTGGTTGATAAATTTAAAAACCACCCCATTTGTTCATCTTAATTGTAGATGTTTGATTGTTATTGAATGTTATATGGTGGATTGACATATTTGATATGTGATTGTGATGCTATGTGATGCTTTATGCTAAGCTGTTTTATCTGTGATGAATATATTTTTATATGAATATGCAAACCCTTTGACCCGTAAATGACATTCGGATTTCGATGCGACAGGGAGTCGGATTCCAGTTGGTTATCCGAAACCCACATCGAATCATATTAAAAAAAATCTTTGTGATTGATAAATTTACTTTATCTATGTATCTGTGAATGAAGTTAAGCGTTATGAGTTATACCGCTTATCGATATTCTTATGATAGATGTGTGCACTATTGTGTAAAACCCCTTGGACTACACTATACACACACAAATATGGATTGCACGTGGAAATTGGTTAAGTCACAGATTTTTGAAATAGATTGTAAAATTGAATTTTTAAATCTAAATGATTTTGAAAATGGATCGGATTTTAAAATGAAAAGCTTTTGGAAAAGAATTTCTAAAATAAAAGTTATTTTGAATAACTTAATAAAGTTTTGAAACTTAATAATTCAATTTAAAATTGAATTCAAATTTTGAAATTAAATTCTATTTTGAGAATTTATGAAGTAAAAGGTCATACAAGTTTATATGGACTTTTAAACCAATTTTAAAAGTGTTGTTTTGAGAATTAAATTTAACCCAAGTTTGAGAAACTTGTATAATTTAAATGTTTGGTTTTCCAAGATGAAAACTGTTTGTTTTCAAATGATAAAGGCTTTCATACAAGAAATGAATTTTCGAATTGGTATTATAGGAATTTCAAGATTGAATTGAAAAACAGTTTTCCAAATTATGAATGAACCTTTGGAAACTATTTTTTTTTGAAAGTTATGGGTTAAATCTTTGATTTAAAGATTAAATGGATTAATCCACTCGAAATGGAAATTGTTTTGAAATCCGTAAATGTATCTTTGTGAAACTTAGTGAACTTTGTGAAATAAATCTTTTTGGTTAAAGATTTGATATGGTAATTTGTGTAAACCATTTGAAATAGTTTTGAATTTAAGTTGTGACTTAACTGAAATCCATATCCATATGTTTTTAAAATATTGCGCTCATTATTCGGTTTAGCCGGGAGAGGACCTTGTGTCATATAACTCATTCCGAATAATGATACGTCGTTATGGATAGCATTTGAAGACCGGTGGTGAAGACCGGGTATTTGCGAGAACGATAGGATGACCTATCGATTGTCTCTGCACTGAGTAGCTACGCTATAGAGATTCCCTAAGTGATGGAAAGTCCGATCGAGATTGTGGATACCCGGGATTGCAAGGGCTTCTTCGGAAGTGCCTTCGGTTCTGTTCGAACCCGGAACAGACTTGTATGGTCGTGTGTCTGACACTACACTTTGAGATATAAAGCCGATTTCTTTCAAATACATATCTGTTGGTGGCGGAGGATTTATTCTCTTAGCTTAACACCCTTCTCTGAGACATACGAGCTCAGAGGTTATGTAGTTGAAGGTTATCAGCGATATACTCCCAATTTGGTAGTGTGGCATGCTAAGTGCTGCTATGTGATTGATGATCATTTGTTGATCATTGTGATCAAAGCATGGCTTTATGAAAAACGTAGCTTTGTGGACGAAACCTCATCGAGCCTCACAAACCGGTAATGGTCGAAACAGGAAAGATGCGGCAAGGTTTCAGGGGTAGATCCCCTAGGGTATGACCATTCCTTCTGGAAAAGGGTAGTATCATGGTATGGAGCCCAGATACTTACTTATGTGGGCACTGTAGTATATATCTATTACTGTGTGATGTTGTTGGTGTAGAGGATCCTTGGTTAAAGGTCCCAAAGGACCGGGGGTGGCATATCTGAGGGTTTATTCCCCGGGAAGGGGGTAGCCGGCCTTGTTTGGCAAAGAGCCGGGTAGGTTCTTGGGGCGTCCCGCCAGAGGCGTTCCCATGTGGCAATAGGAAGTTCCTTAGCCTGACCATTTGTTGGAAATCCATTCATCCAATACGTGCCTTGTACGGTTTTAGTTGTATTACCTGCCATCTACTTATGGTGGCGTCCCACTGTTTGGATGGTAGCTATAGTAGGCATAGTTCGAAATGTCTATGCTGGCTAGGATTTATATTATACTTTCGAAATGGTTTTTATGCACTTTGCACTTATAGTAATAATATCAAAGAAATTTCCTCGTATCAAGCATTTTTGACTATCGTAAGGAGAAATCTCCTCCAATTCTGCGTTTGCATTGTGTGTGTGGCGGGAGGCATTATGGTAGTTTCATTTTTCAAAAAGCATTGCGGATTTCAAAACTTAAACCCTTTTGTTTGTTTCAAAGACCAAATGTTTTTATTTGCTCATACCAGTCCCACGACTGACCCGGAGTTTATTGTTCCCTTTCTAAACTCTGGGTGCCCACCATTTTCCACACGGGCAGTCTAGAGTTTGGTTTTCCAGATAGTCAGGTAGTAGATATCGTTTTGGTAGCCTTCAGCTTTCTATTTGATCATTTTGGAGTCTTTGGAGTCCACGGACGGACTTGCTTATCTTTGTGCAACCTTTATGGTGGATCGAGCTTGGAGTTTTGGGAGCTTTGTCTTTGGAGCTTTTGGATCAGAGTTGCAGTATTGGATTCTGTGAAGACTTATCATATTGTATCGTGTTCCGCTGTATTTTGTATTGTATTCTCTGATGTTGATGATTATCATTGTATCAAATTGATGTATTGGATATTGTATTCATGTTGTATCAGTGATATCACCTTTTATTTCCGCTGTGTTATTTATCATCTAATGTTGTTGCAAGCTCCGGCGATACGAATTTGATGTTGTTGTCGGACATCGAGTTCCGGTCGTCACACATAGCCACTCCATTCCACAGCCGAAAGAAACCCTCAAGCCTCCGTGCAATTTCCTCCCTCCACCCAAACAATGTTTGCTGCAGCCGATCTGCCTTATGAACCCAGTAGCCGCCCTAACACTTTGATTTTATTTATACTTTTATATATATGACCAACTTTCTATATACACACCTTTATATAGAACCAGTTTTATCAAATTACGTTTTGTATATAGGTTATATAAGTTATATATCATCTGTTGTTTATATATATAGGTTATGTAAGTTGTATATATTCTATGGTTTGTATATATATAAGTTTATATATGATCCGTTTAAGTTTGTATTGATTTTTATAATAAGTATTATTAAGTTTATATATATATGATAATAAAGTAAATTTATATTGATTTTTATAATAAACGTTGATTTTAAAATATAAAATGTATGTAAGTTATATAAGTACACATGAGTTTAGTTTTCAAATATATATGGAGATTTTATTTTATATGTGTTTAAATTAAATATTGATTTGAAAATATATATAGATTTATTTTAAATATGTTTTTAAATTGATTTTAGAGAATTTTTTTATATATATGACATATATTTCATTCAGTTTATATCAAGGTAGCTTGATTTGTTTTCATCAATTACAAACTATCAACTTTGCCGTGGAATTTGTGTTAATCGTGTCGTGCTTTGAAATTTGTTGTTTGGATTCGAAGCTTGTTCTGCTTTCTTAAGGCTTCTATGGTAAGCATTCACTCACGATTAAAATTCTTATATTTAATAAATTTAATTCACATTGAAATGACAGTTGAAATATGCTGTTAAATTTGAACTGTTAATTATTTAATTACAATATATGATATGCCATTATCTGTAACTGCTCACCTATGACGTATAACACCTTGTATATAGTATATTTAAATTTGTTACTGATGCTATATGCTTGTTGCTGATATATTATATTATTATCATATTTGTTCTCACTCTGTAAGTTCCTTGTTAGTTTAGAATTCCCTATGGGTTGAAATGATACATACCCGAACGATTTTTATAGATTAAGGGAAAACTCGTTATGGGTTGAAAAGATAAACCCAAGCGATTTTCATTAATTTCGAATTTTGGGATTGCGGGTTGAAATGATATATACTGGTAAACATTAAATTTAAATTGCAGATTGAAATGATAAATATTTGTATCTCTTGACCATAGGTTAGAAAACTATATACGGACATCGTTGGTCAAATTTAAATGATATTCGAAATTTGAAAGGAAATACATGAGTTTTAATAAATATTGATTTTTTTAAAGTATAATATATAAATATTTATTTTATGTGCAAAAAAATTATATTTTTAAATTTAAATGTTTTGAAAATTTTAAAATTATAATTTAAGTTTTCAAATGTAAATTATAATTTAAGTATTAAAATGTAGATTATAAAATCTTACTTATAACTTTATTATATATATTTTTATATATAAAATAAGATTTAAAGGAGATTTAATAATAATAAGATTTAATTTAACAATAATTAATATAATAAAATTTAATAAAATTTTAATTTAACTACTATATATATTATGTTTCAACTATTTATTTAAATTTATACTAATATTTCAAAATCAATTTTGTAATAACTTTAATTAATGGAGATTGGAGAGAATTGAATTTCAATAAGAATTGATTTGAAATTTTATTTGTTAAGAATTGAATTTTAGAAAATTGATTTATAATTAAATTTGTTTAGAGTTGAATTTAAATAAGGTTTAATTTGAATTTATTGATTCGATATTTTAAATGGTATGATTTTATAACTTGATTTCATAAAAAGTGATTAAATGAATATTTCAACTTTAAATAAAATTGAAATTGAATATTTTGTAATATGAGATTTTATTGAATGGTTATTAAAATGATTAAGTGAATATTTTCAAACTTAAATAGAATTAAAAAGTTGAATTATGACATACAAAGGAATTTATAAAATTTGGTTATTGTAAATTTTTGAATAATTAAACTTTGAAACCTATTGAATTTGAAGTTGTTTAAATTTGTAGTTCAAACCTGGATCGAAATCGATATAAATATTAAATAGTTTAGTGAGAATTTGAATTTGACCTTTAACCTTTGTAATTGAAAACATTGAATTGAGATTGATTTAAATTGAATTTTGGAACTACGGTTGATTTGAATTGATTGGTGAAATTTAAAAGAAACAAATCAAATTTAAAAATTTATTTTAATATATATATATATATATATATACATACTATTTTCAATATATAAACTATTTTATTATACAATCTATTTTAATCTATAACCTATTTTAAATATAAACCATTTTAATTTATAACTATTTCAATAAAAATACTAATTTCAATATTTAAACCGTATAAGTTCAGAAGTGAATATGATTTTGAAAGAGATATGATTTTGAAATGAATATGATATTTTGATATGAAGTATAAATTGTTTGATATATAATTGACCACGGTATGAAATAAGCGCTTGGTTGTTAAACAGACCGGGATCGGATATTGTCATACTCTCTGCTAATATTGAAAACCACTTTAACAATTATATACGTAGTGGAGATTCCAGAATGAAGTAGGATGGTTTGGTGACGATTCTTTTTGAGGTATTTACGTCGCCCTGACTCCCGTGAGTCTTCTTAGATGTGACTAAAATAGGAGCCACAACGGGACAAGTGAGGTCATTCCTCCTATCGGACACATTTCTTCAATACTATTCTATTACTTTGTGATTTGATTGGGTGCACCTTTGATTTGGGAGTGTGTCACGAGGTGGGTGGTAGTAGCTGCTATGCGTTATCACCAGTCCGGATCCGCAAACGGTATATCTACCCTGGCATTACCACGCGTGCCGTGTTCACATGCCCTACCGTGCCTTCTACGAGTTCGTTGTATTGTATCTATGGGATGTCCTTTGGATAAACCACCGGTTCGGTGGAGCTTACAGTATTATATGGACTACGGGAATATATAAAATGTGTTAAGGGGGATATGGGTAATGCCTTAATGCTATTTTAATACTTTACTGATAAACATATTATAATAACGTATATTACTACATAGTCGATAGTTCCACGGATCCTTAGGGGACGAAAATCTCAAACATCCTTTAAGTTACTTGTATTTCAATTGACATTTCACTTGAGTTGAATTCACCGGTATAAAAATGTTAATCCTGACTTAAGTGTTTTGTGTTTTGTTTTATGCTCGGGTCAGACTACGTGTCACAGCATTTGAGACTCACCTTTGGAGATTGGAGCTTTGTTTGAAGATCTATCTATCTAGCTTTTGCTTATATTTCAGTTCATTCTAGTCATTAGTGTTCATACTTGTTAGTTGCTTATGTATTAGAGATTCATTTGTATTCTAAGATTCTATTGTATTTTATTTTATACTCTTACATTTTATAGTAGCTTCATGAACTAATATTTATCTATTCCACTGCTTATTGTTATATTACTCTGTGAGTGATTCTGTTATTGATTTTTTACCGTATATGCTGAGTTTTTCCAAATATATAAATTAACAATTTGTAATTTTGAGCAATTCAAGTCCAACATGAGTTGATGATTGTCGATTTGAACGGTTTGAAATGCCAAGTTGTTACAAGTGGTATCAGAGCTCTGGTTTAGGCAAAATTTAGCATATGGGATAAAAAGTCATTAGAGATAGGGTAGTGATACCCTAGAATGAGTAGAATCAATTATAAAATCATCTTCGTTAAAGCTTGTGATTCTTTGTCCTGGATCAGGATTCTTTTGATTTTGGAACTATACCTTTTGTTCTAAAATACATTTTTGTCCTTTCCTGTTCATGTTCTTCTAAATACTGGAGCATCCCTTAACTTCAATCTCAATTGGAAACTTCATCTTCGTGTGACAAATTCCATCGACGGTCCCGCCATCCTGAGTATGATTTGTAAAAGAGGTGAACTTCCTTTACAATAAGTGTCAATTCAACGTAGATTTCTATATCCTCGATTTCGATGTTGTTATTTCTATCAAAGCCGGAATTGTTCCTCTAGTAGATGACCAGGGTAATTCTCTTGTAATTGAAGGTCGAATTCATTAGGATTGTGCAGGCAGTCTCATCATTCCGCTTGATTCTCAGCCCATTAATCTTGACTCCACCCTAATAGTCAGGGATTATCCTGATGTTTTGGTGAAGTCGCTTCTCTCCCTTCCAAGCGGGAAATTGAAATCTGCATCGATCTTATTTCTGTTGTTCGACCTGTTATCCTTCCTCCCAGAGAATGGTCTCTATAAATGGTTGGCCATGCCCTTTGGATTAACCAGGGCTCCGGCCTTCTTCGTGGATCTCACGAATCGCGTCTTCCGCAATGTTCTTGTGACGCCCCACCTCTATACCCACGCTAGACAAGAACACTACGGGGTAATGCTGTCGACTAGCACGGAGAATAAGGCTGTTGAGGAGCGACCATCCATGTAATTTCTTTGCGCGAGCACCGATATGTCAGATAATATAACATGCATTCTATTTCAAGAGGAAATCCGACATACCAACCCAAACTCAAAGCTACTACACAGTGGCTATAATATCTTCGGAAACAAATATAGAAATAAACAAAACACAAATCAGTCACAGACAATTCATATCACAAAGGCGGAATAAGATATGAATACTACACATAAAAGTGTACATCAGAGTAGTGGTCTGAAAAGATCCACAACATCACAAAAGAATAGTTACACGAACTACACAAAAGAATAAGTATACATTAAGGAATCTATATCTCAAATGTATACAACAAAATAACTACTAATCTAAGTAGTTAACCAAAAGTCAAGGAGTTAATCCCGGATGAGAAGTCAAGCAGAAGCACCTGTAACATCTCGGTCTGACCCGAGTATTATTTAATAAGAAAATAATAAACGGATCAGTCTAACTATAAATATCAGATGAAACGATATAGAATAAGAGATATGACTAAACACATAATAATCACAATGCCAAGCTGTGATATATATATATATATACTTAGTTGATAATCATCAAGAGATTAATCAATGTCACCAAATCTACACATGAATCAAAGAAACGTCATACCTTTTATTTCGTTCACCATACTATAAATATTGACGATAATATAAATGTCAATCACAAAAGTCAATGACGCACAAATTCCAGAAGACTACACAAGAAATCCAGAAATCACTAAAGTCAATGACACACAAATTCCAGAAGACTACACAAGAAATCCAGAAATCACTAAAGTCAATGACACACAAATTCCAGAAGACTACACAAGAAATCCAGAAATCACTAAAGTCAATGACACACAAATTCCAGAAGACTACACAAGAAATCCAGAAATCACAAAGGGGGGAAGGCCTATCACATGAACGGGAGCATGAAAACTCACCAGCAGCTGTAACACATGAACGAGAAGCTATCTCATGGTAGCTAACCATAAATTTGACACACGAATGGTCCGAAGACCTGACACACGAATGGCCCGAAGACCGTGGGTTGCTACCCCATAAATTTGACACACGAACGGGGTTTAGTCTCCCACGCAGACAAAGAGACATCGCACATTGCTAGTCTAAATCACAAAAATGATCGTCATGATCATCGAGAAGTGTCAATTACACTAAGCTAGTAAATATATGAGTTTAGCTTCATGTCCCATAACCACTTGCTTAACTTAAATATTTACGAACAAACTGTAAATCTCCACTAGAAAATTGTCACAAGAGGTTCAATCGAACAAGTCCAAGAATTAACCGACAAAGTAAACGCAAGCGTTTCATACCACTTGTTTTACTAAGCCGTTTAATTAGATTTCTCATACGAGTGAGGTAAAGGTTTGTATATACTAATAGATTGGAAAACAGTTTTATAAACGAATTTGGTATTAAAATAGTATTGAAATCGTTTGAGGAAAGAGTTTTGATATTTACTACTAGTATAGAAAACCTTTATATTTTTAAAGTGACAAATCACGAAGAAGATTGTAAGAACAATCAATCACAAAAATTCACATACGAAGACGTGAATAAAATCCAAAGAAATCGATGAAGAATCCATCGAAATGGATATTCAAAAATCCCTAAAAAAAGAGTCATCAAAATCATAATAGATGATAATAACAAATAGGATTATCACGAATCGATTTAAATTGGAATTCCAATCCAAAAAGGCAAATTGGACTCAAACAGCAGGTTCAGTCGACTGAACAGAGAATTTCAGTCGACTGACCCTGTACATGGAAATTTTCCAGGTTCAGGAAACTTTCTGTTTCCAGTTTCAGTCGACTGTGCAGAAGTTTTCAGTCGACTGAATCATGCCTGGAAACTCTCGGGTTTCAGGTTCAGTCGACTGAACAGAGTTTTTCAGTCGACTGAATCATGCCTGGGCTGTTTTTCAGCCTTATTCAAATGAAGAGCAAACTCTTCCAAAATGCAATCGGACGAACATTGGCTCTAAGAGTTTATGCCAATCGGCAACCCGACCCTATATGCTCCTCGATGCATCACCAAAAGCATGATCAAACATCCATAAAAGGATTTTACACAAATTTGACTTAAACACCCAAAAATTGGAATATTCACAAAACCAATCCAAATCAAGAGCAAATACTCATGAAGAAGTGTTAGGAATTCATACCCAACAACCAAAGATAATTATAGTCATAGATGTGAGATAAAAATCTCACCTTTAAACTAAATTTATGAAGATGAAGCTTGAAAGCAATGGCAAGAACAAGCACTCTTCAATTCCAACTCAACAAGCTTGAATCTAAGCTTAAAAGAGAAACATTCCCTAAATTAGGTTTAGGAAATTTCTGAAATTGAATGGAGAAAGAGTTGGAGAAGGTGAAGGAGATGCTTACCAAAGGGTTCTTCTTGAGTTTGGAGCAAGGAATTTGATTTGCAAGAAAGTTAGGGCTTGGAGTTTTAATTCTTTTTCCTCTCCACCATTTTCAGTTGGAGCTTGAGTTTGAGGAGTTAGAATGAAGTAATGAAGAGGAGAGGGGGATTGGGACTGAGTTAGTAAGTAGTTCAGCCCAAACCAAAGCCCAAAGCAAAAAGTAGCAAAATTCAACTTTCTCCAAACATATCGAAGCTTATACTCAAAAAGGTCGCAAACGGCATTTTGAACTCAATGGAGGTGGTCTCGAGTCCTAATTCGACCGTATGCAAAAAGTAGCTTTTCGGACAAAAATCCGACTAACGATAAAATATTTAAATAAAATATTTAAATATAAAATCGATAAATATACGGGTTGTTACAGACTCCCCTCCTTAAAGAAATTGCGTCCTCGCAATAAGTGAGAAGGAAATATATGAAGTAACAACCATAGAAGCAAATTAACACAAAAGAAAATTTTGAAATAGGGAGTTCACCATAAAGTGCACAAAAGAGTTAGCAGGAAATCTGGTGAAACTTCAATTTCCACAATAACACCGGGCTCAAGAATGAAAACCAGAATCCCTAAGGCATTCCCGTAGATAAAAGACGTGTGGAAACGTCAAGAATAGCAGAAAATTGAGCCGGTGCAACGGCGTAGTACCAAAATGGTACGCCCGAAAAACTAGAAACTCAAACAATTTGGGACATCAGCGTAGTACAAAAACGGTACACCCAATGAACCCAAGCAAAGACATCGATGTAGTACAAATGGTACATCCGATGAATCAAATAGCAAAGACATCGATGTAGTACAACGGTACATCCGATGAATCAAATAGCAAAGACATCGATGTAGTACAAATGGTACATCCGATGAATCAAAAGCAAAGACATCGATGTAGTACCAACGGTACATCCGATGAATCAAAAGCAAAGACATCGATGTAGTACAACGGTACATCCGATGAATCAAATAGCAAAGACATCGATGTAGTACAACGGTACATCCGATGAATCAAATAGCAAAGACATCGATGTAGTACAAAAGGTACATCCGATGAATCAAAAGAAAAGACATCGATGTAGTACAACAGTACATCCGATGAATCAAATAGCAAAGACATCGATGTAGTACAAACGGTACATCCGATGAATCAAAAGCAAAGACATCGATGTAGTACAACGGTACATCCGATGAATCAAATAGCAAAGACATCGATGTAGTACAAACGGTACATCCGATGAATCAAAAGCAAAGACATCGATGTAGTACAACGGTACATCCGATGAATCAAATAGCAAAGACATCGATGTAGTACAAACGGTACATCCGATGAATCAAAAGCAAAGACATCGATGTAGTACAACGGTACATCCGATGAATCAAAAGCAAAGACATCGATGTAGTACAACGGTACATCCGATGAATCAAAAGAAAAGACATCGATGTAGTACAACGGTACATCCGATGAATCAAAAGCAAAGACATCGATGTAGTACAATGGTACATCCGATGAATCAAATAGCAAAGACATCGATGTAGTACAAACGGTACATCCGATGAATCAAAAGCAAAGACATCGATGTAGTACAACGGTACATCCGATGAATCAAAAGCAAAGACATCGATGTAGTACAACGGTACATCCGATGAATCAAAAGAAAAGACATCGATGTAGTACAACGGTACATCCGATGAATCAAAAGCAAAGACATCGATGTAGTACAACGGTACATCCGATGGATCAAAAGCAAAGACATCGATGTAGTACAACGGTACATCCGATGAATCAAATTCCAATCAATTCGGAACACTGACGCAGTACAAAAACGGTACGTCCAATGAACCGAACACAATAAAAGGACATCGGACGCTAGTCCTTAAAAGGAATGAGATAAAGCTCAATAAAACGAAGTATACCAAAACGTCCGATGAACTTGATAGAAAAATAATTCCATTCAGACAACATCAAAAAATCAACCACTTGTTGCCTACGACAAAGCACATTGGCAACACGATTTCCCTTTTCGGGAATAAAAGAATATCAAGATCATAAGATGCTAGGAACTCGAGTCAACAAGCAGTTCCTTAAGAGAACATAAATATTCCAAAGATTTATGATCGAGATGGAGAACAAATTTCTTCCCCAAAGATGATGATGTCAAATTCCAAAAGCAAAAACAATAGCCTCGAACACTAGATCATGAGTGGCATATCTAGTCTCGATAAGCTATAATGATTTAGAAGCACAAGCGATATCACGTTCTCCTTTTTAAGAGAATGGCATTCCAAACCAATACGACTAGTATCGGTACAAATAGCAAAGTCTTGGTTCCCCTTCAGGAATCACAAGAAAGAATAAGAATATCGAAAAGAAAGGACTTCTTTTAAATAATCTTCTTTCCTGAAAAGTTAAAACTTTCAAAATTACATCTATCATTATGTAATAATCTTTCTAGAAAAATTTACATTTTTACAAGTCAATATATCGTGTCTGATTGTCACATCAAAGCGTTTAGGAAATTCCTATCGATAACGTTGATCAAGCGCATCGACCAAAATTCTTAAAGCACTCAACGGGCAATACAATCACAAAATCATCTTTTATAGGATAAATAAATCTCTTAAAAAGTTTTAAGAATATTCTTTGTTCGTTTCAAGAACAAAATCAAATTGCACTTATTATTAAATCTTATGAAAAAGATTTGCAAAATCTTAAATTACTATTTTCATCCAAAATCAATAAATACAAGAATGGTCTCATCGAAATATTCATAGAATATTCGATTTATAAAATGGATGAAATAAGTTGGACAAATTGAATGACAAAATAAGTCATTCATAAGAATCATGACGAGTGCGGAATGCGGTAAATGGATTTCCGCAACTCGTAGCAAACGAAAACCGGTGGTAAAGTCAAACTGAAAAGACCTTAACACCCCACAAAAGATTTCTTAGGGGATAATCCTAAGACAAACTCAAAAATACCGGAAAATTTCTCAAACTACATGAATGAGAGAAATAACACTTTCCTTATAAGTGGGCTTAAGGAATAAAATGATGCAATCAAGTTGGAATCAAAATCATAAAGGAAAAATAGAAATCTGCTTAACAGATTGAAAATGTCGAAGATGAATAGTCCACTCGAAAAAATAGGATATGGGCTTCACAATGATTAAGCCAATCCTTGTAGAAAGGTCAATTCCGAAGCCAAAGCAAAAATATTGGCTCGGAAAGAAAAGTCACATAAAACAATTTCGACATCTAAACAAAAGCAAATTGAGTGTTGCGGATCTACCATCCGGATTCGCAATTCTCAATGAAGTCAATAAGCCCAAAATATTCAAAGAAAAAGAAACGACAAGTTCTTTTGATATAAAAATAATGAGATGAAACCCATATCAAAAAGAACTCAAATAAGAAGATCACAAAATAAATGTAACCAAGGATCAAATGAGTAATACCTTGACCAAAAGTTGCAGCTTTCCTTCTCACTTGCTTGGAAGCTTAGGACACGAAGATAAAAGATGACCCGAACCTTTGCAATAACGGCAAAAGAGGGGTTTCGGGCACTCCCTTACATGGTGGTCTGTGGAACCACAATTGTAGCATCGTCCACGACTAGAGGTAGGAACATTTGCTACCAGAGTTTGTTGCTTTCCTTTCTTATTAGAATCGGGGCCTTTGAATTTGATAGGCCTCTTCAAGTTATTGTCGAAGTTCTGTTGGGCACGCACAACTTCAACATCACCTTCATTATCGGCCTCTTCAAGACGAAGAGCGATATCAATAAGCTGATCAAATGAAACCTCAAGTTTCAGGAGTAATGGCTTCTTAAGATTCTTATTCAAGCCATAGACAAATCTCTGATTTTTCTTCAATGGGGTATTAATGTACTCAACCCCGTATTTGGACAGAGATTCGAAGGATGCGACATAGTCTGTCACAGAAGATTCACCTTGAACAAGGTCTATGAAACGCCGGGCTAAGGTTACTTTTTCAGCCTCCGGCACAAATTTCAATTCGAATCTTTCCCGGAATTGCTCCCAAGTAAGATCCGCCTCAACAATTTCAGAAATTAAAAGCTCATACCAATCCAATGCTCTTTCTTGGAGCATGCTAGAAGCTACTTGGACTCGATGAAGGTCAATAAGATTCATGCGAGAAAAGATGCGATCGCATGATTTGAGCCAAGCTTGAATTTCAATAACACTCTCGGATCCCCTGAATGGCCCTCCACCCAAATCGGTGTAGTCTCTGCACAAGCGTGCAAAACCGGATCTAGGATGAGTAGGCTCTGGATTGGGTCCGGCTGCTTGAGCGTTCTTAACAAGATCTAGAAGCTTCTGAGCAGACATAAATACTCCATCCTGGGGAGTAGCACTAGATTGACCGGCGCTGGAACGGCCTGGTCTAACCATTTCTCTTCTTTAAGAAAGAAAGAAAGAAGAGGAAAAAGTTATTCTCAAAATGAATATCAAGCAATCTTGATAGATAAAACAAGGAATCATAAAAGAAAATAGGATAGAACGGTACGAAGACCCGAATAAAATCCTAAAGCACAACTCCTAAGATGGACTTAGGACATGATCCTTGCTAAATTATTCTACATTGTTCCGAAGTTTGGCTTTGATACCAAGCTGTGACGCCCCACCTCTATACCCACGCTAGACAAGAACACTACGGGGTAATGCTGTCGACTAGCACGGAGAATAAGGCTGTTGAGGAGCGACCATCCGTGTAATTTCTTTGCGCGAGCACCGATATGTCAGATA
Organism: Allium cepa; assembly: GCA_030765085.1. NCBI lineage: Eukaryota > Viridiplantae > Streptophyta > Magnoliopsida > Asparagales > Amaryllidaceae > Allium > Allium cepa. The sequence goes on along the minus strand of CM060935.1, from coordinate 719,443,787 downwards.
ATATAACATGCATTCTATTTCAAGAGGAAACCGACATACCAACCCAAACTCAAAGCTACTACACAGTGGCTATAATATCTTCGGAAACAAATATAGAAATAAACATAACACAAATCAGTCACAGACAATTCATATCAAAGGCGGAATAAGATATGAATACTACACATAAAAGTGTACATCAGAGTAGTGGTCTGAAAAGATCCACAACATCACAAAAGAATAGTTACACGAACTACACAAAAGAATAAGTATACATTAAGGAGTCTATATCTCAAATGTATACAACAAATAACTACTAATCTAAGTAGTTAACCGAAAGTCAAGGAGTTAATCCCGGATGAGAAGTCAAGCAGAAGCACCTGTAACATCTCGGTCTGACCCGAGTATTATTTAATAAGAAAATAATAAACGGATCAGTCTAACTATAAATATCAGATGAAACGATATAGAATAAGAGATATGACTAAACACATAATAATCACAATGCCAAGCTGTGATATATATATATATACTTAGTTGATAATCATCAAGAGATTAATCAATGTCACCAAATCTACACAAGAATCAAAGAAACGTCATACCTTTTATTTCGTTCACCATACTATAAATATTGACGATAATATAAATGTCAATCACAAAAGTCAATGACGCACAAATTCCAGAAGACTACACAAGAAATCCAGAAATCACTAAAGTCAATGACACACAAATTCCAGAAGACTACACAAGAAATCCAGAAATCACTAAAGTCAATGACACACAAATTCCAGAAGACTACACAAGAAATCCAGAAATCACAAAGGGGGGAAGGCCTATCACATGAACGGGAGCATGAAAACTCACCAACAGCTGTAACACATGAACGAGAAGCTATCTCATGGTAGCTAACCATAAATTTGACACACGAATGGTCCGAAGACCTGACACACGAATGGCCCGAAAACCGTGGGTTGCTACCCCATAAATTTGACACACGAACGGGGTTTAGTCTCCCACGCAGACAAAGAGACATCGCACATTGCTAGTCTAAATCACAAAAATGATCGTCATGATCATCGAGAAGTGTCAATTACACTAAGCTAGTAAATATATGAGTTTAGCTTCATGTCCCATAACCACTTGCTTAACTTAAATATTTACGAACAAACTGTAAATCTCCACTAGAAAATTGTCACAAGAGGTTCAATCGAACAAGTCCAAGAATTAACCGACAAAGTAAACGCAAGCGTTTCATACCACTTGTTTTACTAAGCCGTTTAATTAGATTTCTCATACGAGTGAGGTAAAGGTTTGTATATACTAATAGATTGGAAAACGGTTTTATAAACGAATTTGATATTAAAATAGTATTGAAATCGTTTGAGGAAAGAGTTTTGATATTTACTACTAGTATAGAAAACCTTTATATTTTTAAAGTGACAAATCACGAAGAAGAGTGTAAGAACAATCAATCACAAAAATTCACATACGAAGACGTGAATAAAATCCAAAGAAATCGATGAAGAATCCATCGAAATGGATATTCAAAAATCCCTAAAAAAAGAGTCATCAAAATCATAATAGATGATAATAACAAATAGGATTATCACGAATCGATTTAAATTGGAATTCCAATCCAAAAAGGCAAATTGGACTCAAACAGCAGGTTCAGTCGACTGAACAGAGAATTTCAGTCGACTGACCCTGTACATGGAAATTTTCCAGGTTCAGGAAACTTTCTGTTTCCAGTTTCAGTCGACTGTGCAGAAGTTTTCAGTCGACTGAATCATGCCTGGAAACTCTCGGGTTTCAGGTTCAGTCGACTGAACAGAGTTTTTCAGTCGACTGAATCATGCCTGGGCTGTTTTTCAGCCTTATTCAAATGAAGAGCAAACTCTTCCAAAATGCAATCGAACGAACATTGGCTCTAAGGGTTTATGCCAATCGGCAACCCGGCCCTATATGCTCCTCGATGCATCACCAAAAGCATGATCAAACATCCATAAAAGGATTTTACACAAATTTGACTTAAAAACCCAAAAATTGGAATATTCACAAAACCAATCCAAATCAAGAGCAAATGCTCATGAAGAAGTGTTAGGAATTCATACCCAACAACCAAAGATAATTATAGTCATAGATGTGAGATAAAAATCTCACCTTTAAACTAAATTTATGAAGATGAAGCTTGAAAGCAATGGCAAGAACAAGCACTCTTCAATTCCAACTCAACAAGCTTGAATCTAAGCTTAAAAGAGAAACATTCCCTAAATTAGGTTTAGGAAATTTCTGAAATTGAATGGAGAAAGAGTTGGAGAAGGTGAAGGAGATGCTTACCAAAGGGTTCTTCTTGAGTTTGGAGCAAGGAATTTGATTTGCAAGAAAGTTAGGGCTTGGAGTTTTAATTCTTTTTCCTCTCCACCATTTTCAGTTGGAGCTTGAGTTTGAGGAGTTAGAATGAAGTAATGAAGAGGAGAGGGGGATTGGGACTGAGTTAGTAAGTAGGTTCAGCCCAAACCAAAGCCCAAAGCAAAAAGTAGCAAAATTCAACTTTCTCCAAACATATCGAAGCTTATACTCAAAAAGGTCGCAAACGGCATTTTGAACTCAATGGAGGTGGTCTCGAGTCCTAATTCGACCGTATGCAAAAAGTAGCTTTTCGGACAAAAATCCGACTAAAGATAAAATATTTAAATAAAATATTTAAATATAAAATCGATAAATATGCGGGTTGTTACAGACTCCCCTCCTTAAAGAAATTGCGTCCTCGCAATAAGTAAGAAGGAAATACATGAAGTAACAACCATAGAAGCATATTAACGCAAAAGAAAATTTTGAAATAGGGAGTTCACCCTAAAGTGCACAAAAGAGTTAGCAGGAAATCTAGTGAAACTTCAATTTCCACAATAACACCGGGCTCAAGAATGAAAACCGGAATCCCTAAGGCATTCCCGTAGATAAAAGACGTGGGGAAACGTCAAGAATAGCAGAAAATTGAGCCGGTGCAACGGCGTAGTACCAAAATGGTACGCCCGAAAAACTAGAAACTCAAACAATTTGGGACATCAGCGTAGTACAAAAACGGTACACCCAATGAACCCAAGCAAAGACATCGATGTAGTACAAATGGTACATCCGATGAATCAAATAGCAAAGACATCGATGTAGTACAACGGTACATCCGATGAATCAAATAGCAAAGACATCGATGTAGTACAACGGTACATCCGATGAATCAAATAGCGAACTAACACAATATTGTTTTTGGAATTTGTAAATGAAATGGTTTTATGTATGACTATATTTTATATCTGTAAAATATTCTAAATTAAATAGTTAAGTGAATTGGTTGTTAGAAATGATAATACCAGATTATCATTTATTTCTTTGTTAGCATTTCTATACTATTAACTTTTATTGTATGTTACAAAGAAAAGAAATCATAAAACATGGTTTATAAATTGATTTGAAATTGAAATGTATTTAAATTAAGGAATTGAGGATTAAATTTCAGTTGCTTTTTCTAAATTTGATTTTCAAGGTTGAGAAAATATATTATTTGAAAGTATTTTTGAAAGAAAATTTGTTCAAAGAATTTTAAAAGAAATAAGTCAGTACCCTCCCTTTTTGGTCGCTGGAAAATAATTTCGATGATGATTACAGCATCATCGACTTCATTTTTCGAGTCTCGGAGTGGAGAGACCACTTAGTAGCTTTGTTATACTTTTGTTTCGAAAAATGGATTTGATTTAAATTTCTTGAGCATGATTTGATGTATAAAATATATCTATGTATATATTTATTTCAAAGTGGGTTGAAGTGAAACCGAGAATTTAATACTTAAATTCCGTATTAAGTAATGATTTAAGCTATTCAAATAAAGCAAAATTTCAATTAATTGGAGTGTTTAAAATGAGAAATGGAATTGAAACAGCTTGAAAATGTTAAACTGGGATAAAAATTAATATGTTTGATATTCAATTTCATTCTAAAGCACATATATAGCTTACCTGAATATTCATAAATTTAAAATGGAATGTAACGCTGTACTTGAAGGTTATACAAGAGAAAATTTAATAATAAAATGTTCGAAGTTAAAATGTTAATTGTGACGACCCGGAATTTTGAGCATTTTAAACCGGGATATTTAATTGATTTTTAAATATTTAAAAGTAAACTTTTAACTTGAATTACGAATATCACAATTTATTTGATAATTGAATTATTAAATTAAATAATTTGAAGTTGGGTAAAATGTTGAATATGAAGTTTTGGGCCTGTTAAGAATAATTTGAAGGCTTATAAAATTTATATTGATAATAATGAGGATAATAGAAGTTGTAAAATTGAATTTAACACTGATTTGTTTAGTTTTAAAATTTTATATCGATTAAATTGAATTTAAAAATAGCCTTACGAGGCACAGTCTCGGAATCCGACGAAACCAGTTCCATTAAGTCCGTAATATTGAATTATTACCGAATTTCAAATTTCGTATTGATTGGAGTTAGTGTGTGAGTGTACGATATTTAAACGCGCTGAAAATTTAATTGAAATAACTAGTAGGATAAAATATTTATATAATTTATTGATATTTGAATTAGTCAAACAATTTATTAAATTTAACTAAATTAGTTTTAAACTAATTCTCCCTTTTTTTTACCAAAAAAAACAACATGCTAAGTTATGTACAGTGCTGATAATTGAAAAATGGATAAATTGAATTCAAAGAATTTTAAATTTTCTTAACTAAAATAAAGTTTCAATTACCTTACTGATCGTACCCAAGCACATCCACCCAGCATCCAGATTTCGACCACATCAAGTAGCCGCCGCAAGCCCTTCCATGTCGAGTCCTCTTCCCACACTCGTTGTCGCCCACGCAACCCACAAGTATGCGAAACCCTCGCCTCCGCCCATGATTCGGCCACCAAAAGCCCTTCACGAGCAGCTGCCGTGCGCCCCAACGTCGAACTCTAACTCGTCACTGGCACCGAACTCGTCACTGGTACCGCGCCTTCATGCTCGCGCCGATCTCGAACGTTGGTTCGCTGCAGCCCCAAAGCGCGACGCCTCCGATGATGAGTAAACGCGAGCGCTTTTCCCTTTTTTTAGTTTAATCCGATCGGCCAAGAATTCGAATCGCGAGAGAGGGTGGATGAATTGATTTTGGGAAAAATTACAGCGGCCGTGGTTGTCGATATTTAGAGAGGGAGGTAAACTCGATTAAAACCGCGTGGGGCTGCGAATTCACTCGGTCATTTTCACATTTTTTTTTCGTTTGTTAATGACAGGAACTGGATTGAAGAAACTAGCAGATTTTAGAAGGAACGAGAAGTGTTCGATGGAAGATAAGAGTAGCGTGTTAAAACGAATATGAGATGGCGTATACAAGAAGCTTGACCAATTAAATTAAATTTCATTAGATTATTAGTCATCTTCATTGCATTTTAAATTTGAATCCATTCACTTGCATTTCATTTTACTAACCAAACTAGTTCATTCAAAACCATTTATTTTGCTCGACACATCCCATTTCATATTTGTTTATTCCAAACTATTTTATTTAGCTCGAAAACAGTCCAGGCTATTTCATTCAACAACCATTTCAATTTTTTTTCACGATCCATTCATTGCATTTCATTTAAATCCATTCTAAATTTTCATTTTCTTAAATATTATTCATAACTCCCCGAATTCTGTTTCGATTCAAATTTATTTCTCTTGATTTAAATCCAACCAAATATCATTAAACTTAGTTTAAGTTGAATTCAATTCAACTCTCCCTCATCTATTCAGCTTAAGTTAATCTACTTCAATTTATTCAAATCCTTTTTTTTCTATACTTAAGCTCATTTTCATTTTACAAGTAATTTTTTCTCTTTTATACTCAACTTAACTCAATTGATTCCAAGGCCATATCTAATTTATTTCCACATATTTGGATTTTATTTGCAATACAAACCATTACTATTTTAATCCATCTCCATTTTTATTCGATACATTTCAATTATATCTAATTTGTTGACACTTCAACTTAAATTTTAATTAATAACTCAAGTTCTGATTCCACCATTCACTTTTAAATTACCATCTAATTTATTAACTTACAATTCAATTTCATACTCGATTCATTTAATTAATTACAAGGACACCTCCAATTATATTTTCTACACTCATGATTCAAGCCGAATTTGATTTATAACTTGAGTTTTATTTCCAATCTTCATTATTAGCTTACAATTCACCTTCTATTTAAGTACATTGAACTCCATTTACACATTTCATTAACTAATTTATTATCAATTAATTCTTCCCGTATTTATAATCCAACACTTGAATTTTAATTCCAAATATCACTCCATTTAATTTTCTTTGTTCAATATAGTGTATAATTCAAGTTTTGATTTTTATTTTATTCTCCAATTCATCAATAATATTTATTTTGGGTTTTCTATCCCATTTTTCAATTTATAAGTCATAACTTATTATTTTACACATTTCCATTCATTATGGGCTTGAATATATTCTTCTTTTATTTTTAACTCAAGCCTATGCTTATTTATAACCCAAGCATAATTTATTTCCATGAATTTTTAATTCTCTTATTTATTTCAATTCCAATCCTTATCCCACTTACTTTCCATTTATTCAGGTAAGAATCTAATTCCATTTAATAACTTAATTGAATTCTTATTCCAATTCAATTTTATTTTAACTTGGATTTATTTAACTCAATTCGATTTCAACTTAATTCGAATACAACTGGACATTATTTTCAGCCTACTCAATTACTTCAATCCAGTTAAATTTTATTTTCCAATCCAAGTTAATCTCATTTTTAACCTTTCACTTTAAATTTAAATTCCAACATTCAAAGCTTATATTTCCTTCCTGATTTAAAAATCATCTCAATTTGTAAGCTTACAACCTATCTCATCAAGATTTTTAACTCCCGACCTTTGATTTCAAATTATTTTGGAATCTCCAAACTTCTCAAATCACATTTCTCAAAAGTCAAACCAATCATGGTTTTACCCTCAACAAATTTCCTTTGTAATTTTCAAAAACAACCAGCTTTTTTGAACAAATTAAATTTTTGGCAGTGATCCGTCACTTAGAAATTCGAAAATGAATACCGATGATGCGGCCATCATCATCAGAATTAATTTCCAATAATCCGAGTGATTTCAATGCTATATCACTTTCAAAATCCATTTAAAACAAATTCCTTACAGAAATATCTCCAAAACAATTGTGCTATTATTTATCTTCAAAACCCTTTCAAAATCTCCGGGATTTAAATTTCCAAATCCTGCTTAAATCAATTTTACTATAATTTATTTGCATAGCTTATGCTCATACAAATTCTTATTTGATTATATTTCAATTTATAAATTTCATTTATGATTCATATTTATGAATTTCATTTTATAATGAATTTATTCCCTTAAACTTTGGTTATATTTTCAATTTCTAGTTAAATTTTCATTTAACAATGATAATACTTTAATATTATTCTTCCTAACATCCAAGTAACCATATATTAGCTAAATAGTTTACAAAAACTTTCCTTTATATCAAAATATATTTTTGGGTAAAATTTATTTCATTTACCCACATTTAAAACAATACCGTGTCGATTGTTCTATTCATGTGTTTAGAAACACCTTCAATACAGTTGCGCAGACTGTGTCGACGAAGGTTCATATGCCACTCAATAAACTAATCAGCACAATATTAAAACAATTTATATTCACTAACAAATACGCGCTCATATATATTAATACGCTCAAACTCATTCTAGAGTACTACGGACTCTAATTTAAATGAGTAATTCCCACCAGAGCCAAGGTTATCACCAACCTATGCTCTGATACCACATGTAACAGCCCGCAAATCCATAACCCTTAAGTCAACTCTATTATACAACAATTAACTCAAGTTGCACAGAAATACGAATCATTTGGATTAAAGAAGAAGAGGTAGAAGAAGAAAATAGAAAACAACAACATAATCTAACCATCGCAGCGGAATAAAATATAATAGATAATAAATGATCTTTACTCAAAATCAAATATCTCTTTCATATATTACATCATCAGAGTGCATCAATCACAGCTCAACATCAACAACATACAAATGGATACACAACAATACAACACAGCGGAATATATATATATATAAACAAGTACGGAAGTACGTATCCTCATCCAGCTTGTCTCCTGAGCTCCACAGCATCATATCCTATATCCTATAATACTCGGTCTGACCCGAGCATTATAGTTAAATAACACCCGAGTCAGTCTGGAATACCAGCGTGAGAAAATCACATCAAATTGAATTTTAAAGTTTCAAAAATCCTTTGAAAACAAAAGCATCTCGTTAGACCACGCCACAAATAAACATGTCGGGTTTTTACCTTACGATAGCTAAAACACTTTTTATAGAAATCCTCTGATATTATAATAGGGTCTATATACAAATACTTATAAAATAGCCGAAATTGTAACATTCATTAAATTCCAGCTACTAGCCACAAAAGTGGGTAATACAAACAAAACTCGTAAAAGGCTCGTAGGGAGAATGGATTTCCAACAATGACTAGGCACTGGGGTACCACCTGTCACAGTACGGGGCCTAAATCACCGTACCGAGGAGTACGCCCGCTCCCCTACAACACAACGCCGGGACTACCCCTTACTGGATAATCCCGAGTGAGATCACCCCGCGGTTGGGATCAGTAACCGCCCACTAAGCCGAAATAAAAGGGACATCTAAACAGGGATGACCTCACCCTGCTTGGGTGCTACCCGCCTAGCCTTGCTGCATAACCCCTGATTTTCAGTCATTCCCATTTGATGAGGCTTGAGGCTAAGCGTTACCTTTTAGAACATATCCCTTAGAATGCCCATCGTCCAACTGACGATGTTCCGAAAGCATTCGTCCATATAAGTCCGTCCCGGATTCTAACGGAACCAAAGGCACTATTCCTACTACATCCATTTTGGAAATATCCTCAGGATTAGTAGCGACTAGCCCTTGCACTTCACTGCTCCATCTTCGAATCCAAAATCGTTTTCACGAAACATACAAATCGGATCGAAGTGGTTTTCGAGAAATAAATCTCGATCCCGGTCTCTTCGAAACGATCAACGCAGTTTGTCCAATATTGATAGTCGGGGATTTAACTATCAATTTATATTCATAAACAACCATCCAACAATAAATAATTTTCCAAATTATTTATTTATCCCAAAAATATCTTTACAAGATATATTTCTATTTTCAATCCTTTGAAAACAGTTTCAAAACCATCTTTCTTTTCAGAATAAACTTTCCCAAATATTTTCTATCTCCTCTGAAATCACCAAGCACAAAACTAGATTTAAAAATAAATTTAAAACACTTTACTTTGAAATATACTTTAAAACATTTATGTTAAAACCACATCAATAATTTATTAAAAATACCATACTATATGAATATTTGAAAATAAAGTTACTTTATAAAATATAAAACCAGGTTTTCACTTTTAAAACAAATACTAAGTCACTTTTAAATAATTACTGCTATAATAGATTTAAAAGAAAATAATTATTTTAGACTTTAAATATTAGAAATAATAAATTTTACAAAACTTGCTTTCTTTTAAAACAACTTTAAAACATTTAATTTATATTTAAAAATTTACTTTAAAAACGTACTTGGTTATCCAGAGAAACTTCCAACTTCAATCACTTAAATCAATTTCCCCAAATTTGATTTCCAATTTATTTTATTTGAAATAAATTCTTTTACTTATCAGTTCATTTCCCAATTCAGTAGTTATGGACTTTATTATTATTACTTTTTTCAATTTCTTCTTTACTCCTTCAAAAATTCAAATCTTAAGTTCTAAATAAATGTTTGTTGTTTTTAATTAATAATACTGCATTTTTAAATTCATTAACTTCCTGTTTACTCAAATTTTCCTTTCCATTCACAAGATTCATTTATTACAAATTTAAAGTCACTTTATTTCTTTTCCAAGTCATTCTTAAATCTATTCTATAATTATTTTACTTGCAATTTCGCTTCTTTTATTTTCATTTCCAAAATCAAATTTATATTTTTGGTAATTCATTATACCCAATTGTATCAACCAAGCCATAACATTCAATACTTCCACATAACTCATTATAGAATATCAAATAATCAGATTTGAGAATATTAAATAATTTAAATAAAAGTTGAGGGGTCCAGTTGGATCCCTCCAACCTGTTTTCCTGCATCCACAGACGTTAGCATCACATAATATGCCAATTTCAAATTATACTATACTATATCACATCAATCAATTCAACCATACAATCAATTATTTAAGTTTTATCATTTAAATTTAAATTTAAACTGAGTGAGACTAACTCACCTTTGCTTCGTTTTAAGATCACCTCAATCATGCCTCGACTTCCCGTTTTGACCTTGTCACACATTAGATGATTTTATTAATACTCGAATTAATCCAATAATTAACTAACATTTACTTATTTATTTTAACATATAATTTAATTTTAAATTCTTAAACCAAAATTTCTTTAACAAATTATCCTTAGTAACCCAATACTTAAATAAATTAATTAAATAAAAATGGAATAAAAATGGGTTGTGAATAATTAAAAAAATGGAATAGCATTAAATATAAATTGAGTTGGAATCAATTTAAATTGGTTATAAACCTTAAGTAATTAATTATTCACATAGATATTGTCAAATTGCATAGTAATAAAATTGTCGTTGGACGAACCGAGATTAAATAAATGTTATGAATTGATATGAGTAAAATAAATTGATTTGGAGAACAACTGGATTAAAAATGAGCTCGGTTTGATTAGAAATAAATTAAATGTAAGCGATTGAGTTTTAAACCATTCAAATTGAATGAAAATGGTTATAAATTAATTGGAACAGTTGAATTAGCATGGAAACTATATAAGTCGCTTACGGAAAGATATTTGGTGTGTTTTCTTTTAGAATTCATATGTTTTAACTAGTGTAAATAAGTGAAATGTTGTTAAACTTCATTTATATGGCACTTACATGTTTAAATTTGAGTAAGTACAGGTACCTGAAAGCCGTATGGCTGGATTTGGTTGTGAAAATTGCTTGATAAATAAGCTGTTTGCTTAAAAATGCTAAATAAGGTACGCCTACGCAATAAAAATAGGAAATATGAACTGTTTTTGGTTTTTCCGACCGTGTGGGTCGATGTATATATATTTATCTCTTTTGTCAAATTGCAAAAGCACCTCCGTACAAAGGAGACTCTGCCAAAAAATTTCAGAAATTTTGGGAGTTAGAAATTATTTGAAATAACGAAAAAACGAATTCAAATTAGAAACTAAAATAAATTAGTAAATGAAACCAATTTAAAATAATGACATGAATCAGTATAAATGAAAAGTAAAATTTAAATATTCAGAGTTGAAGATAAATTGAATCCATATGGAAATGAAAGAATCAATTTGAATAGAATTAGATATAAACTAAAGTGGTAAGATGGAAATAAATATAAGAAACATATAAAACGCTTATACTAAACTTAAGTAAGGAATGGTGAATTCTTAATTGGAAATTGAATATTACAAATATATTCTGAGATGATATTTGAATGAATAAATAATTGACACTTGTAAGGAAGTCAATAAAATGTTTTGGAATGTTGTGATTGGATATTACTACTTAGTAAGGTATGCAGGTATAATAAAGAGAAAAGAGAATTGATTTTGATTTCAGAAAGATAAATTTGAAATGCTCGACAAAAAGGTATGTGTTTAAATTTCTGTGAAATTTGATTGGGATTTTGGATCGAGCCACTTTGGCTTTTTGTTTTCTTTTTGGATTTGGGAGGCCGTAGGGCCATTTTGTAGTTGTACCGAGCTAGCCGCGCAAAGGAGACGCTGGCGAAATTTTCCGGAAATTTAGAGAGTTAGAAAATTTTGGAGAAATTTTGGAAATTTTAAACTTGGTTTTGAATTATATTTTGAATAGTTGAATAGGTAAAGTTGTTTGAAAACTATGAAAGGTTTAGGAAAGTTGGTTGAAGAAATAGTGGGTCTTTAAATGAAAGAGTGTGTTATGGCAAGTTAATTAAACTGTTTGGTTTTGGGAAAAGGAAACGGGTTTTGGACCATTCTTCCTAACTAGTAATTTCGGGGATGAAATTCTTTTAAGGGGGGAGGAATGTGATGACCCGGAATTTTGAGCATTTTAAACTGGGATATCTAATTGATTTTTAAATATTTAATAGTAAACTTTTAACTTGAATTACGAATATCACAATTTATTTGATAATTGAATTATTAAATTAAATAATTTGAAGTTGGGTAAAATGTTGAATATGAAGTTTTAGGCCTGTTAAGAATAATTTGAAGGCTTATAAAATTTATATTGATAATAATCAGTATTATAGAAGTTGTAAAATTGAATTTAACACTGATTTGTTTATTTTTAAAATTTTATATCGATTAAATTGAATTTAAAAATAGCCTTACGAGGCACAGTCTCGGAATCCGACGAAATCAGTTCCATTAAGTCTGTAATATTGAATTATTACCGGATTTAAAATTTCGTATTGATTGGAGTTAGCGTGTGAGTGTACGATATTTAAACACGTTGAAAATTTAATTGATAATAATCTAATGAAATTTAATTTAATTAGTCAAGCTTCTTGTATACGCCATCTCATATTCGTTTTAACACGCTACTCTTATCTTCCATCGCACACTTCTCGTTCCTTCTAAAATCTGCTAGTTTCTTCCTCGTTTCTTTAATCCAGTTCCTGTCATTAACAAACGAAAAAAAATGTAAAAATGACCGAGTGAATTCGCAGCCCCATGCGGTTTTAATCGAGTTTACCCCCCTCTCAAATATCGACAACCATGGCCGCTGTAATTTTTCCCAAAATCAATTCATCCACCCTCTCTCGCGATTCGAATTCTTGGCCGATCGGATTAAATTAAAAGAAAAGGGAAAGGCGCTCGCGTTTGCTTATCATCGGAGGCGTCGCGTTTTGGGGCTGCAGCGAACCAACATTCGAGATCGGCGCGAGCATGAAGGCGCGGTACCAGTGACGAGTTCGATGCTAGTGACGAGTTAGAGTTCGACGTTGGGGCGCACGACAGCTGCTCGTGAAGGGCTTTTGGTGGCCGAATCATGGGCGTAGGCGAGGGTTTCGCGTACTTGTGGGTTGTGTGGGCGACAGCGAGTGTGGGAAGAGGACTCGACATGGAAGGGCTTGCGACGGCTACTCGATGTGGTCGAAATCTGGATGCTGGGTGGGTGTGCTTGGGTACGATCAGTAAGGTAGTTGAAACTTTATTTTAGTTAAGAAAATTTAAAATTCTTGAATTCAATTTATCCATTTTTCAATTATCAGCACTGTACATAACTCAGTATGTTTTTTTTTTGTAAAAAAAAAGAAGGGAGAATTAGTTTAAAACTAATTAATAGTTAAATTTAATAAATTGTTTGACTAATTCAAATATCAATAAATTATATAAATATTTTATCCTACTAGTTATTTCAAAAGAAATGGGTTGATGATTGAACTATTTAATTAATTTATTTAAGTATTGGGTTACTAAGGATAATTTTTTAACGAAATTTTGGTTTAAAAATTTAAAATTTAATTGTATGTTAAAATAAATAAGTAAATGTTCGTTAATTATTGGATTAATTCGAGTATTAATAAAATCATCTAATGTGTGACAAGGTCAAAACGGGAAGTCAAGCAATGATTGAGGTGATCTTAAAATGAAGCAAAGGTGAGTTAATCTCACTCAGTTTAAATTTAAATTTAAATGATTAAATTTAAATAATTGATTGTATGGTTGAATTGATTAATGTGATATAGTATAGTATAATTTTAAATTGGGTATAATGAATTACCAAAAATATAAATTTGATTTTGGAAATGAAAATAAAAGAAGCGAAATTGCAAGTAAAATAATTATAGAATAGATTTAAGAATGACTTGGAAAAGAAATAAAGTGACTTTAAATTTGTAATAAATGAATCCTGTGAATGGAAAGGAAAATTTGAGTAAAAAGGAAGTTAATGAATTTAAAAATGCAGTATTATTAATTAAAAACAACAAACATTTATTTAGAACTTAAGATTTGAATTTTTGAAAGAGTAAAGAAGAAATTGAAAAAAATAATAATAATAAAGTCCATAACTACTGAATTGGGAAATGAACTGATAAGTAAAAGAATTTATTTCAAATAAAATAAATTGGAAATCAAATTTGGGGAAATTGATTTAAGTGATTGAAGTTGGAATTTTCTTTGGATAACCAAGTACGTTTTTAAAGTAAATTTTTAAATATAAATTAAATGTTTTAAAGTTGTTTTAAAAGAAAGCAAGTTTTGTAAAATTTATTATTTCTAATATTTAAAGTCTAAAATAAGTATTTTCTTTTAAATCTGTTATAGCAGTAATTATTTAAAAGTGACTTAGTATTTGTTTTAAAAGTGAAAACCTGGTTTTATATTTTATAAAGTAACTTTATTTTCAAATATTCATATAGTATGGTATTTTTAATAAATTATTATGTAGTTTTAACTTAAATGTTTTAAAGTATATTTCAAAGTAAAGTGTTTTAAATTTATTTTTAAAATCTAGTTTTGTGCTTGGTGATTTCAGAGGAGACAGAAAATATTTGGGAAAGTTTATTCTGAAAAGAAAGATGGTTTTGAAACTGTTTTCAAAGGATTGAAAATAGAAATATATCTTGTAAAGATATTTTTGGGATAAATAAATAATTTGGAAAATTATTTATTGTTGGGTGGTTGTTTATGAATATAAATTGATAGTTAAATCCCCGACTATCAATATTGGACAAACTGCGTTGATCGTTTTGAAGAGACCGGGATCGAGATTTATTTCTCGAAAACCACTTCGATCTGGTTTGTACGTTTCGTGAAAACATTTTTGGATTCGAAGATGGAGCAGTGAAGTGCAAGGGCTAGTCGCTACTAATCCTGAGGATATTTCCAAAATGGATGTAGTAGGAATAGTGCCTTCGGTTCCGTTCGAACCCGGGACGGACTTGTATGGATGAATGCTTTCGGAACATCGTCAGGTGGACGATGGGCATTCTAAGGGATATGTTCTAAAAGGTAACGCTTAGCCTCAAGCCTCATCAAATGGGAATGACTGAAAATCAGGGATTATGCAGCAAGGCTAGGTGGGTAGCACCCAAGCAGGGTGAGGTCATTCCTGTCTAGATGTCCCTTTTATTTCGGCTTAGTGGGCGGTTGTTGATCCCAACCGCGGGGTGATCTCACTCGGGATTATCCAGTAAGGGGTAGTCCCGGCCTTGTGTTGTAGGGGAGCGGGAGTACTCCTCGGTACGGTGATCTAGACCCCGTACTGTGACAGGTGGTACCCCAGTGCCTAATCATTGTTGGAAATCCATTCTCCCTATGAGCCTTTTACGAGTTTTGTTTGTATTACCCACTTTTATGGCTAGTAGCTGAAATTTAATGAATGTAACAATTTCGGCTATTTTATAAGTATTTGTATATAGACCCTATTATAATGTGACGCCCCACCTCTATACCCACGCTAGCCAAGAACACTACAGTGTAATGCTGTCAACTAGCACGGAGAATAAGCCTTTTGAGGAGCGACCATCCGTGTAATGGCTTTGCGCGAGCACCGATATGTCAGATAGTATAACATGCATTTAATTTCAAGAGGAAATTCGACATACCGATACAAACACAAAGCTACCACACAGTGGCTATAATAATCTTCGGAAACAAATATAGAAATAAACATAACACTAATCAGTCACAGATAATTCATATCACAAAGGCGGAAGAAGATATGAATATACAACTAACACATGAAAGTGTATATCAGAGTAGTGGTCAGAAAGATCCACAATAATACAAAAGGATAGCAACACGTGCTATACAAAAGAATACAACTATGAGTCCATATCTCAAATGTATACAACAAAATAAACTACTAATCTAAGTAGTTACCAAAAGTCAAAGAAATCAACCCCAAGTGAGAAGTCAAGCTGAAGCACCTGTAACATCTCGGTCGGACCCGAGTATTATTTATAAGAAAATAATAAACGGATCAGTCTAGCTATAAATATCAGATGGAATGATATAGAATAAGAGATATGACTAAACGTATAATAACCACAATGCCAAGCTGTGACAAATAAGTAATTGAAAAATCAACAAGATATTAATCAATATCACAAAAATCTTCACAAAGATCAAAAGGAATGTCATACTCCTAATTTCATTCACCAAGCCACAATAAATGACATACATATCAATGCCACACGTAAAAGTAGGTGAAACATAAATTCCAGAATTCAACACACGAAATCCAGAAATCAAAAGAAAAGGATGGCCAATCCCAAACGGAACGCTATTCCATAAACCGGACATCGACGCACCTAAATAGATACGCCCCATGCACAGTCAAACATCGACGCACCTAGAAAGGTACGACCCATGCAAAGACAAACATCAACGCACCTAAATAGATACGCCTTATGTACTGTCTAGCATCGATGCACCTAGAAAGATACACCCCATGCATAAATAAACATTACGTACCTAGAAAGATACGCCCCATGCATAAATCAACATCGACGTATCTAGAAAGACACGCCCCATGTAATGCCTATCATCGATGCATCTAAAAAGATACACCCCATGCAAAGTCGAACATCGACGCACCTAGAAAGATACGACCCATGCGATAAATGAGACGAAGCTCAATAAAATGAGGTATAGTCCTCCACATAAGCAAAGAGACATCGCACATTGCTAGTCTAAACCATGAAATGATCATCATCGATCATCAAGAAGTGTCAATTACAGCAAGCTAGTAAATATATAAATTTAGCTTCATGTCCCATAACCACTAGCTTAACTTAAATATTTACGAACAAATTGTAGATCTCCACTAGAAAATTGTCACAAGAGTTTCAATCGAACAAGTCCAAGAATTGACCGACGAAGTAAACGCAAGCGTTTCATACCACTCGTTTTACTAAGCCGTTTAATTAGATTTCTCATACGAGTGAGGTAAAGGTTTGTATATACTAATAGATTAGAAATTGGTTTGAGAAAACGAGCTTTGTAATAAAATAGTGTAGAAATCATTTGAAGAAAGAGTTTTGATATTTACTACTAGTATAGAAAACCTTTGTATTTTAAAGTGACAGAGCACAAAAATGATTGTAGAAACAATCAATCACCAAAATTCACATACGAAGACGTGAATTAATTCCAAATAAATCAATATCAAATCCATCAAAGTGGATATTTTCAAAAATTACAAAATAGAATTCATCAAAGTCGTAGCAACAACAAGTGGGAAATAACACGAATCGATGGAATTTGAAAACCAAGCAAAAATATGCACAAATAGGCACAATTAGGCAAATAGGTGCAGGTCAGTCGACTGACTCAAAGGTCCAGTCGACTGGACCAGAAGCATGAAAATAATTTCCTGCAGTCAGTTGACTGACCTAAAAATTCAGTCGACTGAATGCAGGGGAAACAGAGGACCCGTGCCTCTAGTAGGTGCCTTCGGAATGTCTATGTGCTACAGCCAGTCGACTGACTCAAAGGTTCAGTCGACTGACTGGCACCAAGGCTGTTTTCCAGCCTATGAAATGAAGATGCAATCTTCTTCAAAATGCAGTCGGGCGAGCACGGTCACTAGGGGTTTATGCCAATCGACTACCTGGTCCTATAAGCTCTTCGATGCATCACCAAAAACAAGTTCAAACAACAAAGCTATGATTTTTGAAGATTTGAACTCAAAACACTAAAATTTGGAATATTCACAAAACCTATCCAAATCAAAATCAAATACACATGAATAAGTATTAGGAATTCATACCTAACAATCAAAGATAATCATAGACCTAGATGTGAGATTAAAAATCTCACCTTTGAACCCAAATCAATGAAGGAGAAGCTTTTAAAACAAGCTAAGATCAATTCCTCTTCAATAACAACTCATGAAGCTTCAATCTAAGCTTATAAGTAAAATATTTCCTAAATTAGGTTTAGGAAATTCTGAAATTGTAAGGAGAATGAGTTGGAGAAGAAGAAGGAGATGCTTACCAATGGGTTCACTTGAATTTGGAGCTAGAAGTTGGATTTGCTAATGAAGACTAGGGTTTTGGAGTTTTAATTTCCCATTCTCTTACACCATTGTTGCTAAAGCTTGAGTGTTTAAGCAAAGAGGAGAAGTTATGAAGAGAAGGAGGGTTGGGCTGAGCTAATAAGGGTGCAGTCCAAGCCAAAGTCATAAGCGGGAAAAAGTAGCAAAAATCAACTATCTCCAAACACATCGATGCTTATACTCAAAAAGGTCGCAAACAACATTTTGAACTCAATGGAAGTGGTCTCGAGTCTTAATTCGATTGTTTGCAAAAAGTAGCTTTTCGGACCAAACTCCGACGAACGATAAAATATTTACATATACAATCGATAAATATGCGGGTTGTTACAGACTCCCCTCCTTAAAGAAATTGCGTCCTCGCAATACTTAAGAAGAAAATAAATAGTAACAACCATAAAAGCATATCAGCACAAAAGAAAATTTGAAACAAGAAGTCCACCATAAAGAGCATGAAAGGGTAAGCCTGAACGGGATCGCTCGATGAATTCCCAGGAACCCCAAGAGAAATCCTTAGGATCTGAGAACCAATGAACTTTCACAAGAAGAACACCTTTATTCCGAAGGCGCTCAACCTCCGAAGCAATGATACGAATGGAATGTTGCTCATAAGTCAAATCTGGTGAAACTTCAATTTCCTCAATATCACCGGGCTCAAGAATAAAATAGGAAACCTAAAACCATTTCCATAGTTAAGAGACGCAGAAAACGTCAAGAATAGCAGAAAATTGAGCTAGTGTAACGGCGTAGTACAGAAACGGTACGCCCGAGAAACTAGAAACTCGAATAATTTGGAACATCGACGTAGTACAAAAACGGTACGTCCAATGAACCGATAAACCGGCACAACGATGTAGTATAATAATGGTACATCCATTGATCTAGATAAGACGGAACATCGATGTAGTATAATAACAGTACATCTGACGAACCAAACACCATAAAAGAACATCGGACGCTAGTCTATAAAAGAGATGAGACGAAACTCAGTAAAACGAAGTACATCAAAACGTCCGATGAACTTGATAAAAAATAGTTCCATTCAGACAACATCAAAGAATCAACAACTTGTTGCCTACGACAAAGCGCAATGGCAACACGATTTCCAGAATATCAAGATCATAAGATGCCAGGAACTCGAGTTGACATGAAGTTCCTTATGAGAAAATAAATATTCCAAAGATTTATGATCGATGTGGAAAACAAATTTCTTCCCCAAAAATGGTGATGCCAAATTCTAAAGGCGAAATTAGAACCACAAGTGATAGCATGTTATCTTATGCAAGAGATCGGCATCCAAACCAATACGATTAGCATTGGTACAAAAGATAAAGTCTTGGTTCCCATCGGGAATCACAAGAATAAGAGTATCGAAAAGAAAGACTTTCTTTTAAATAATCTCCTTTCGTGAAAAGTTAAAACTTTCAAAATTACATTTATCTTTATGTAATAATCTTTCTAGAAAAATTTACATTTTTACAAGTCAATAAATTGTGTCTGATTGTCTCATTAAAGCGTTTAGGAAATTCCTATCGATAACGCATCGACTAGAATCCTTAAAGCACTCAACGGGCAATACAATCACAAAATCATCTTCTATATGATAAAAATATCTTTTAAAAAGTTTTAAGAATATTCTTTGCTCGCTTAAGAGCAAAATCAAATCGTACTTATAAATAAATCTTATGAAAAAGATTTACAAAATTTTAAATTTATATTTTCCTCCAAAATCAATAAATACAAGTATGGTCTCATCGAAATATTCATAGAATATTCGATTTATAAAATGGATGAAATAAGCTGGACAAACTGAATGACAAAATAAATCACTCATAAGAATCGTAACGAGTGCGGAATGCAGTAAGTGAGTGCGAACTCCCGCAACTCATAGCCAAATGAAAATCGGTGGCAAGGTCGAACTAGAAAGTCCTTAACACCACACAAAAGATTTCTTAGGTGATAATCGTAAGACAAACTCAAAAATACCGGAAAGTTTCACAAACTATTTGGATAAGAGAAACAACACTTTCCTTATCATGAAGGCTTAAAGAATAAAATGATGCCATCAAATTGGAATCAAAATCACAAAGAGAAACAGAAATCTGCTCAACAGATTATAAATGTCGAGGATAAGTAGTCCACACGGAAAATAGGATATGGGCTTCATGACGATTAAGCCAATCCTTACAAAAATTAATTCCGAAGTCTAAGTAAAAATATCGGCTTGGAAAGAAAAATCACATAAAATAATTTCGATATCAGTAAAAAAAAATTGAGTGTTGCAGATCTACCATCCGGATTCGCAATTCTCAAAGAAGTCATCAAGTCCAAAAATATTCAAAGAAAAAGAATCGACAAGTTCTTTTGATATAAAAATAATGAGATGAACCCATATCAAAAAGAACTCAAAAAGGAATATCACGAAATAAAACAATAGCATCAAGGATTGAATGAAAATACCTTGACCAAGATAAGAGTTGCGAGGAGCTTGAACTACATGGAGCTTTCCCTCCTTCCTACTTTGAAGTACGGGACATGCAGTTATATGGTGACCCGAATTTTTGCAATAACGACAAAAGAGGGGTTTCGGGCACTCCCTTGCATGGTGGTCTGTGGAACCACAATTGTAGCATCGTCCACGACTAGAGGTAAGAACTTTTGCTACTGGGGTTTCTTGCTTCCCTTTCTTATTAGAATTGGGGCCTTTGAATTTGATAGGCCTCTTTAAGTTATTGTCGAAGTTTTGTTGGACACTCACGACTTCAACATCACCTTCATTATCGGCCTCCTCAAGACGAAGAGCGATATCAATAAGCGGATCAAATGAAACCTCAAGTTTCAGAAGTAATGGCTTCTTGAGGTTCTTATTCAACCCATAGACGAACCTCTGATTTTCCTTCATCGGGGTATTAATGTACTCAACCCCTTATTTAGAAAGAGATTCGAAAGATGCGACATAGTCTGTCACAGAAGATTCACCTTGAACAAGGTCTATGAAACGCCGGGCTAAAGTTACCTTTTTAGCCTCCGGCACAAACTTAAGTTCGAATCGCTCCCGGAATTGCTCCCAAGTAAGGTCGCTTCGATAATTTCAGAAGTCAAGAGCTCATACCAATCTAACGCTCTTTCTTGGAGCATGCTAGAAGCCACTTGGACTCGATGTAGACCAATAAGGTTCATGCGAGAAAAGATGCGATCTCATGATTTGAGCCAAGCCTGAATTTCTATAACACTCTCGGATCCTCTGAATGGCCTTCCACCCAAATTGGTATAGTCTCTGCACAAGCGTGCAAAACCGGATCTAGGATGAGTAGGCACTGGATTGGGTCCGGCAGCTTGAGCGTTCTTTACTAGATCAAGAAGCTGCTGGGCAGACATAAATACTCCATCCTGAGGAGTAGCACTAGATTGACCGGCACTGGAACGGCCTGGTCTAACCATTTCTCTTCTTTAAGAAAGAAAGAAAGAAGAGGAAAAAGTTATTCTCAAAAAAATATCAAGCAATCTTGATAGATAAAACAAGGAATCATAAAAGAAAATAGGATAGGACGGTACGTAGACCCGAATAAAATCCTAAAGCACGACTCCTAAGATGGACTTAGGACGATGATCCTTGTTAAATTATTCTACATTGTTCCGAAGTTTGGCTCTGATACCAAGCTGTGACGCCCCACCTCTATACCCACGCTAGCCAAGAACACTACGGTGTAATGCTATCAACTAGCACGGAGAATAAGGCTTTTGAGGAGCAACCATCCGTGTAATGGCTTTGCGCGAGCACCGATATGTCAGATAGTATAACATGCATTTAGTTTCAAGAGGAAATCCGACATACCGATACAAACACAAAGCTACTACACAGTGGCTATAATAATCTTCGGAAACAAATATAGAAATAAACATAACACAAATCAGTCACAGATAATTCATATCACAAAGGCGGAAGAAGATATGAATATACAACTAACACATGAAAGTGTATATCAAAGTAGTGGTCAGAAAGATCCACAATAATACAAAAGGATAGCAACACGTGCTATACAAAAGAATACAACTATGAGTCCATATCTTAAGTGTATACAACAAAATAAACTACTAATCTAAGTAGTTAGCCAAAAGTCAGAGAAATCAACCCCAAGTGAGAAGTCAAGCTGAAGCACCTGTAACATCTCGGTCTGACCCGAATATTATTTATAAGAAAATAATAAACGGATCAGTCTAGCTATAAATATCAGATGGAATGATATAGAATAAGAGATATGACTAAACGTATAATAACCACAATGCCAAGCTGTGATAAATAAGTAATTGAAAAATCAACAAGAGATTAATCAATATCACAAGAATCTTCCCAAAGATCAAAAGGAATGTCATACTCCTAATTTCATTCACCAAGCCACAATAAATAACATACATATCAATGCCAAACGTAAAAGTTGGTGAAACATAAATTCCAGAATTCAACACACGAAATCCAGAAATCAAAAGAAAAGGATGGCCAATCCCAAACGGAACGCTATTCCATAAACCGGACATCGACGCACCTAAATAGATACGCCCCATGCACAGTCAAACATCGACGCACCTAGAAAGGTACGACCCATGCAAAGACAAACATCAACGCACCTAAATAGATACGCCCCATGTACTGTCTAGCATCGATGCACCTAGAAAGATACACCCCATGCATAAATAAACATTACGTACCTAGAAAGATATGCCCCATGCATAAATCAACATCGACGTATCTAGAAAGACACGCCCCATGTAATGCCTATCATCGATGCATCTAAAAAGATACACCCCATGCAAAGTCGAACATCGACGCACCTAGAAAGATACGACCCATGCGATAAATGAGACGAAGCTCAATAAAATGAGGTACAGTCCTCCACATAAGCAAAGAGACATCGCACATTGCTAGTCTAAACCATGAAATGATCATCATCGATCATCAAGAAGTGTCAATTACAGTAAGCTAGTAAATATATGAATTTAGCTTCATGTCCCATAACCACTAGCTTAACTTAAATATTTACGAACAAATTGTAGATCTCCACTAGAAAATTGTCACAAGAGTTTCAATCGAACAAGTCCAAGAATTAACCGACGAAGTAAACGCAAGCGTTTCATACCACTCGTTTTGCTAAGCCGTTTAATTAGATTTCTCATACGAGTGAGGTAAAGGTTTGTATATACTAATAGATTAGAAATTGGTTTGAGAAAACGAGCTTTGTAATAAAATAGCGTTGAAATCATTTGAAGAAAGAGTTTTGATATTTACTGCTAGTATAGAAAACCTTTGTATTTTAAACTGACAAAGCACAAAAATGATTGTAGAAACAATCAATCACCAAAATTCACATACGAAGACGTGAATTAATTCCAAAGAAATC
The DNA here is from genome assembly GCA_030765085.1 of Allium cepa. Classification (NCBI taxonomy): domain Eukaryota; kingdom Viridiplantae; phylum Streptophyta; class Magnoliopsida; order Asparagales; family Amaryllidaceae; genus Allium; species Allium cepa. Next base: position 719,420,202 of record CM060935.1, on the reverse strand, counting down.
GATATCAAATCCATCAAAGTGGATATTTTCAAAAATTACAAAATAAAAGTCATCAAAGTCGTAGCAACAATAAGTGGAAAATAACACGAATTGATGGAATTTGGAAACCAAGCAAAAACATGCACAAATAGGCATAATTAGGCGAATAGGTGCAGGTCAGTCGACTGACTCAAAGGTCCAGTCGACTGGACCAGAAGCATGAAAATAATTTCCTGCAGTCAGTTGACTGAATGCAGGGGAAACAGAGGACCCGTGCCTCTAGTAGGTGCCTTCGGAATGTCTATGTGCTACAGCCAGTCGACTGACTCAAAGGTTCAGTCGACTGACTGGCACCAAGGCTGTTTTCCAGCTTATGAAATGAATATGCAATCTTCTTCAAAATGCAGTCGGACGAGCACGGTCACTAGGGGTTTATGCCAATCGACTACCCGGTCCTATAAGCTCTTCGTTGCATCACCAAAAACAAGTTCAAACAACAAAGCTATGATTTTTGAAGATTTGAACTCAAAACACTAAAATTTGGAATATTTACAAAACCTATCCAAATCAAAATCAAATACACATGAATAAGTATTAGGAATTCATACCTAACAATCAAAGATAATCATAGACCTAGATGTGAGATTAAAAATCTCACCTTTGAACCCAAATCAATGAAGGAGAAGCTTTTAAAACAAGCTAAGATCAATTCCTCTTCAATAACAACTCAAGAAGCTTCAATCTAAGCTTATAAGTAAAATATTTCCTAATTAGGTTTAGAAAATTCTGAAATTGTAAGGAGAATGAGTTGGTGAAGAAGAAGGAGATGCTTACCAATGGGTTCACTTGAATTTGGAGCTAGAAGTTGGATTTGCTAATGAAGACTAGGGTTTTGGAGTTTTAATTTCCCATTCTCTTACACCATTGTTGCTAAAGCTTGAGTGTTTAAGCAAAGAGGAGAAGTTATGAAGAGAAGGGGGGTTGGGCTGAGCTAATAAGGGTGCAGTTCAAACCAAAGTCATAAGCGGGAAAAAGTAGCAAAAATCAACTATCTCCAAACACATCGAAGCTTATACTCAAAAAGGTCGCAAACGGCATTTTGAACTCAATGGAAGTGGTCTCGAGTCCTAATTCGACTGTTTGCAAAAAGTAGCTTTTCGGACCAAACTCCGACGAACGATAAAATATTTAAATATACAATCGATAAATATGCGGGTTGTTACATATAATATCAGAGGATTTCAATAAAAAGTGTTTTAGCTATCGTAAGGTAAAAACCCGACATGTTTATTTGTGGCGTGGTCTTACGAGATGCTTTTGTTTTCAAAGGATTTTTGAAACTTTAAAAATCAATTTGGTGTGATTTTCTCATGCTGGTATTCCAAACTGTCTCGGGTTTTATTTAACTATAATGCTCGGGTCAGACCGAGTATTATAGGATACAGGATATGATGCTGTGGAGCTCAGGAGACGAGCTGAATGACGATACGTACTTCCATACTTGTTTATATATATATTCCGCTGTGTTGTGCTGCTGTGTATCCATTTGTATGTTGTTGACGTTGAGCTGTGATTGATTCACTCTGATGATGTAATATATAAAAGAGATATTTGATTTTGAGTAAAGATCATTTATTATCTATTATATTTTATTCCGCTGCGATGGTTAGATTCTGTTGTTGCTTTCTATTTTCTTCTTCTACCTCTTCTTCTTTAACCCAAATGGTTCGTATTTCTGTACAACTTGAGTTAATTGTTGTATAATAGTGTTGACTTAAGGGGTACGGATTTGCGGGCTGTTACATTAATGTAAATATATAATTGAATAGTACACAATATATATGTAAGCAATAAGATGTTCAAAAATGAAATTTTGTTAAAGGAATTTTATATAAAATTTAGTTATTATAATGAATGTTTAATTTGTGATTATGAGAAAAATAAGTGAAATAAATTGAATAATAAATAGAGAAAACTATTTACATAAATAAATATGAGCTTAAGAATAGTGAAATTGAATTTTTAAGGTGAAATTTACTTAATTAGAGTCAAATGGATAAAATAAATGAATTGAAGTCAACCAAATGTGAATATATTGAATATTTATTAATTCAATAAAATGGATTTAAAACCAAATTAGTTGGATATAAATAAATTAATAACAAAAATGGATTGAATAAGGTAAATCCCAATAAATTGTATACGAAATGTAAACTAATTTGAAAGTGAGTTAATTAGAATAATAATAATTAATAAAATTTGTATGATTTTGAATTAGTGGTTGTACTTTGTATTTCAAATCTATTTTCCATTCTGGTTGTTTCTATTCTCCTATCTTGTTTCTTGTCGAGGATGAAAAGTTTTGAGTGAGGGAGAGTGTAACAATCCGGAAATTTTTATAGTTTAAATAACGTAATTAACTGAATTTTTCTTGAAAATAAAACAATTAAATTTAGCAATGAAAATTTGATATTTGGTATGCGTCTATGTAAACTTAGCAAATGGTGAATTTTCAACGAAAAATATGAAAGTTGATTATGTTATGTAATTTTCTAATTCAATTTAAAATCAGTTAATTTGAGAAAAATAAAATGTTTCCAAAGTTTGAATATTTTATATAAAAAAATTGTAAATCATTTTCTAAGAGAGTCATTGAATTTCTTTTCATCAAATTTGGACTTCTCTAGCTCTGTTTATTTTATTTTTGGCTAATTTACAGTACTGTGGCAGTGAAATATTGACTTTTGATAGGATGGTCACATTATTGATATCTATGTGCCATTTTGCTCGTCTCGTCGTGCTGATCTCCGTAGTATGTTCATTTGCCTGTTTCGGCGTTCGACGCATGTAACATCCCGCCTTTTTGTACGTTTTAAGCAAACATACGTGCCGACTCAAACCATGCAAAAGGGCGTATTGTTATTGGGGTGAATAAGAAAAAGCAGAGAAAGAAAAAAACAGAATCTCATAGCGGAATGACAAGATATAATAATCAAATAGCAGTTCATGAAGCTGTTTACAAAAAAATTGATTATACTAATACAATATAGAGTCAGGGTTACATAAAACTGAAATAAATATACAAGTGCAGCAAAACAATGAATGTAGTGGAATAATAGAATAAACAATAATAGTACAAATCTTCGTCTTCGTCCTCCAGAAATAAGGTCTTCAAATCCTGAAATGCTCAGGCTAACCCGAGCGATTTGAAAAGACAAAACAATCGATTCAGAACTAAAAGATTTTATGTAAGTTAAATCAATGGTAAATATGCATGTAACGGCGTCAGAGATGTTCACGGGGTTTGACATCACCAATCCAGTGTCTAACGTGAGTACAGTAACTCAAGAGATGTTTGGGATTCACATCTCATAAGGATCCGTTAAACTATCTACTATGTAGTACAATACGCTATTATAATAGTGTCTAAGTAAAGTAAAGTATTAAAATAGTGTGAAGGCATTATCCATATCCCCTTTAACACATTTTATAATGCCAATAGTTTATGCAGTACCGTAACTCCGCGTAAACTGGATCCGCCAGAGGATACCCCATAGGTACGACATAAAAAACTCGTAGAAGGCGCGCTAGGGTAGGTGACATAGCACAACTAGGCAATGTCAGGGTAGATATACCAATTACACTTCCGGACTTTTGGTAACGCATAGCCCAACTACCTCCCAACTCGAAACACACTCCTGAGTAAAAATCGAAGGGTGGCCACCAAATAAATCACAAGTCAGAATATAGTATCGATGGAGTGTGCCAGATCGGAGGAATGACCTCACTTGGCCAGTCAATTGCTCCTGTTTTAGCCACCTTACACCAACTTAAGGGAGTCGAGTCTACATATATACCACATATGGGATCGTCGCCACCATTCTACTTCATTCTGGAATATCTACCACATACATAGTTATCTAAGTCGCTTTCGGTATTAGCAGAGAGCATGACAACATCCGATCCCGATCTCTTTGACAACCAATCGCTTATTACACACCGAATGGTTCTTTTACATTTCCAAAATCATGTCATAATTAATATCAAAATATTATATTTGATTCAAACCATATCACTTTTGAAATCATTAATTACTTTCGAAATCATATTCACCTTTGAAATCATATCACATTTGAAATCATAACTTCGAAATTACATTTCCCTTCCAAAAGTAAATTCACAATTTACACCAAAATATCGTATTCTCAAAACTATATCACTTTCCAAATCATATCGTTTCCAAAATCATACCTTCTTCCAAAAATCATAGTTCCAAAACAGGTTAAGTCCTTACTTCAAAATTATCATTCAATTCATTATACATTTAAATTCCAACATATGTTATAACATCATTCGGCCTTATTTTTTTAAAATAATGAATTGAATTTAAACACTTTCACTTTACTTAGTCTGAAAATTTAGAAATAGTTTAAATATTATAAATAGTTAAAATACTCTAAAATATTTTAATTATAGGTAAAGTACTTTTAATTTGATTTAAGATAGTTAAATAGATTAAATTTAGATTAAATATAATTAAATAGATTACATAACTTTAAAATAGATTAATTATATTTAAAATAAATTAAAATGGTTTAATTAGTTTAAAAATAAATCAAATTGGTTTTAAAATAGATCAAAATAATTTATATAGTTAATATTAATTAAGTAGTTTAATAAATTTGAAAATATTAATAATTTGTAATTTTAAAATAATGTATTTTTAAAGCAGTTTATATTAAAATATGAATTTGGAATTTTCTTTTTTATCAAATTAAACTATTCCTCTCATTTCAACAATTTGGACCATTTCAAATTTCCAAATCGACAAACCAAATTTCAATAAACTATCGAATTTCATATCGTTTTATCCATGCTTAAAATATCAACACGGATTACTCCAATCTCAAAATATTTCAAAGCTATTTTCAAACAAATTCAATAATTCAATTTCGATACAATTTCATTTATACATAAAAGTTGAACTTTAAACTTCCGATTTAATTTCTTAAAGAAATTCCTATTTAAACCAATTTTCATTTCAACACAATATTTGATTTCCAATAACACTTCAATTTATACAAATCAAATTTTATTTCAAAACATCAATTGATTAAATTAAAAAATTTATGGATTTTAAAATCATTTAGTTTAACCAATCCGGTGTCCATATATAATTTTCTACCCTAGGGTCAAGTGATACAGATATTTATCACTTCATCCGCAATTTAAAATTTCACGGTTGTATATCGTTTCAAACCGCAATCCCGAATTAATAATAAAATCCATAACGAACTTGCAGTTTATAACGATATAAAATAAAACATCCATTCAACCAATATCAACAACCCACATCCGTCCCAATCATCATCCAAAACAATCAATAAATATCAATATAGAACTGATAATCGACAATAGGCATTTACTAGCAGTAATATTCAATAATAAATTAAATAATGATTTAATTCAAATAATTCAAATTAACAGAGGTGATGATAAAATATACCAAATAGCCATAAACAAATTTCCTATCACACCATAAATTTAATTTCATAAACATAAGAAATTTTAGAAGTTGTGAGTGGGTTAAAACACCCACCTTTGAATTTAAATTGAATTTAAACCAATTTAAGCCCAAAATACAAACGATCATAGAATTCGCCCAACTAGCATCAAAATGTTTGGAATTTTGATAGAATCCCAACGCAAGAAACCGGGCAAAAATCCGAGTTTGTATGTAAAAGTTATTCAAGTTAGAAAATTAAATGATTTAAAATAAATAAAAGAAAAATAAATAGGAGAACAATTACCAGCCACGACATCACCACGTTCAGGCACGCGAACCCTTCTCGTTCGATTGCTCCATGACCTAGCCGCCACTACCTTTAGGATTATGCTGCCTCCTTGCTCGGCTCTGACCAAATCAGAGAGCCTATCCACGACCGCCTATCACAGCCGCGCCGAACGAACCGCGCCGATTCCGGTCGCCTATTTGCCGTACGTCGCCACCACCTTAACAACGCCGTTTTTGGCGATTCTCTTCACTTATAACACGAATGAGAAACACCCTCGACACCTGCTCGATGACACTTTCCCAACGGCACCGCCCAATCGCACTGCCCAATCGTCGATCGGACGACGATCTACCGTTGGATTGTCTAAAACCTAGAATGGACGGTCTAGGTTCATTCTCGATTTCTGGACAATTGTTGCATCGAATTGAAGACGAATTGTTGTAGTAGATTACACTCGTCAAGAGCTTCGTAATGGTATATAATTTGATAAGATTTGGAGGAGTTTGATTTTTGAATTTGAATTTGATTTGAAATGGAATTAGGAATTTATTTGTCTGCCATTGGGAAGAGGAGGAGCAAATGGAATTGTACGTACTGAAATCAAAAATAAAAAAATGAACTAGGGTTTATAATGATATATATATATATATATATATATATATAGAGAGAGAGAGAGAGAGAGAGACAAAACAAAATAAAATGAATGGGCTCGATTGGTTTGGAAAGTTGAACAATAAACGACCGGGAAGGCCCGTTTGACCCTGGAATGAAAATGGGTCAATCCATATATCAAAATAGATGTTTTAATTGATTTTAAACTCAATGGAACAAGTTTCAAGTCCTAATTCCATCGTATAGAGAAGTTATGATAAAATCAGCCTATTCCAAATTGATTTCAATTAAATTGATTTGTAGGCGATTCGAGCCCGTACCATCAAATGACAAGTCCGATCGCGACGAAATTTGAAATCCTACAATTATTCAACGTTACAGATCTGATGAAACTAGTTTCGTCGAAATCCGAGCTGGTGGGAAAAATGGCTATTTACACGTTAATTAAATAAATTAATAATTAATTAATTAAATCACTTTTTCAGTTTAAATTTTTATAATTTATAACTTCTATCATTTTTTATTTCTCAATCATTTACAATAATTTAAACAAATTTAGATGTCAATTTAAAATTGATTAATTCATCAATTTCAATGTTTAATTTCAATTTCATTAAATTCAGAAATTATAAATTAAATTCCAAAATCGATTTATTAAATTTTTAAACCCTGCTATTCAAGTCTTTTATTACAATAAGGATATAACTAACATCGATTTATATCTTTGTACATTAACATTTCCCAGTTTCATTTTAATTTCTATTTACGTAATATTTAAACATTAAATTTCATTTAATTGCAATTAATCCAATTATTAAATTTAAATTCCAATAAATTAATAAATCTTGACTTCCATTCTTTTTATTCAACCCATTGTCATACTATGAATAAAGTTAACATTATTTCCAAATATTAACTTAATTTGCATTAATGTAATATTAAATTATAATTATTGTAATTGATTTCCAATTTAAACTAACAGGCTAAATAAATAGGTAACATATAATAATTGTTATCGTTAACTTTTAATTACACTATAAGTTTATTGCTTTCAAATAAAGGTTATAAATACTTACATAACACCAATTTTATTCGATTACCGTTTAATATGTATTATTTCATTGGTTAATTCAATATTTCCAGTTGGTTTCCTCATATTCAATTTATAGCCAAGTATAACTTTTATATATTATTTCAATTAGATTGGAATTCATTCAATTTATTAATAATTAACTTAAATTGACATTGTTACCGTTCATTCTAGATATTGTTTCATTCATAACTCACAAATTTTTATTTATTTCAACATTAAATTGCAAAACTTAACTAAATTAACAAATTTTAATTATCGAAAATTATGGGTCGTTACAATGCACGGTGAAAACTGCAAATTGATTTTCCATATCGGTACCCGATTTTGAACCTTTCGGCTTCTCTACGACCTTTCATTTTTTCATCGTGTGAATCAAACAACCAGTTGTGTTTAATAATTTATGGATTGAACCAATTTCCTTTTCTATTCCCCATATTCAATTTATATTTCTGTCTAGTCCTTTCAATCCCCATTCTCTTTCTCTCCTCATCTTGTTCCAAAAGAAAATTAATATAGAACTAATATATATTATTGCTTGAAGCTCATTTGTGCCGTGATTTCCAATTGCTACCTTCATAGCCAAAACCTACCCATCTCCACCGCAGCTTCATTCACTTGAACAGACTAGATCTACCTAAGCCTTATTCCACCACCTAGCCTCTGCCTCGCCACCGTGTACAGTGGCTCCATTCCCACTCATTTACCAAACGCGGCCATCACCTACCATGGTCCTCCTCCCTGACAGACTTCATCCCACATCCATCCGATCACCTTCCCAGCGACACGAACCTGCTCTACCTCCTTCTACTTACCTTAACGCAGCAACTAAATTCGACCCTCCGCCACTCTCCCTCTAACCTCACAGCGAGCAGTCCGCCTCAATTTCCATTAGAACCACCAATAACACCCATGTCGATCAATCGCAGCCTTATCACTAGATCCACCACTTTTGCCCACGTAGCAGCAGCATCATCACCATCTCTGGCTCTCCGACCTCTTCGCCTTGCCCTCCATGCAACGGCCACCATCACTGTACCCATACCCTCACCTCCCTCCGCCTTGAACCCTACCGAGTGCGGCCACGAAAGCCTAACTCACCACCCTACCCGAAACCTTAGCTTCTTCACCTTCTTCACCTGCACACGTAGCCACTCCATTCCCCAACCGAAAGCAACCCTCAAGCCTTCGCACAATTTCCTCTCACCGACCAAACAATGGCTGCTGCAGCCGATCTGCCACATGAACCCAGTAGCCGTCCTAACACTTATCTTTTATTTATACATTTATATATATAACTAAGTTTTTATATATATACTCTTATATAGAATCGGTTTTATCAGATTAGGTTTTATATATAGGTTATATAAGTTATATATCTTATGTTGTTTATATATATAGGTTATGTAAGTTGTATATAATCTGTGGTTTGTATGTGTGTGTGTGTGTGTGTGTGTGTATATATATAAGTTTTTATATGATTCGTTTAAGTTTGTATTGATTTTTATAATAAATATTATTAAGTTTATATATATATATATATATATATATGATAATAAAGTAAGTTTATATTGGTTTTTATAATATAATGTATGTAAGTGTATATATTGGTTTGTATAAGTATACATGAGTTTAGTTTTCAAATATATGTCAAGATTTTATTTTATATGTGTTTAAATTAAATATTGATTTGAATATATATATATATATATAGATTTATTTCAAATATATGTTTTTAAATTGATTTTAGAGATAAAATTTATGTACATAACATATATTTCGTTCAGTTTATATCAAGTTAGCTTGATTTGTTTTCATCGATTCCAAACTATCAACTTTGTCGTCGAATTCGTGTTCATCGTGTCATGCTTTGGAATTTGTTGTTTGAATTCGTAGCTTGTTCTTTTTTTCTAGCCTCGTAAGGGAGCAATCACCCATGATTAACAATTGTTATATTTAATAAATTTAATTCACATTGAAATGGCAATTGAAATACGCTGTTAAATTTGAACTGTTAATTACTTAATTACTATATATGATATGCCATCATCTGTAACTGCTCACCTATGACATATGACACCTTGTATATATTATATTTAAATTTGTTACTGATGATATATTCCTATTGTTGATATGTTATATTATTATCACATTTGTTCTCACCCTGTAAGTTCCCTACTAGTTTAGAATTCCCTATGGGTTGAAATGATACATACCCGAACGATTTTTATAGATTAAGGGAAAATTCATTATGGGTTGAAATGATAAACCCAAGCGATTTTCATTGATTTTGAATTTTGGGATTGCAGGTTGAAATGATATATAGCCGTGAACATTAAATTTCAAATTGCGGATTAAAATGATAAATATCTATATCACTTGACCATAGGTTAGAAAACTACATACGGACACCGTTGGTCAAATTTAAATGATATCCAAAATTTGAAAGGAAATATATGGGTTTTAATAAATATTGATTTTTAAATTATAATACAAATATTTATTTTATATGTGTTAAAAAAAATCAGATTTTTAAATTTATATGTTTTGGAAATTTTAAAATTATTATTTCAGTTTTAAAATGTTAAAATGTAAACTATAAATTCTTACTTATAACTTTTTTATATTTTTTTTATATATAAAATGAGATTTAAAGGAGATTTAATAATTTAAAAATAATTAATATAATAAAATTTAATAAGAATTTAACTTAACTAATATATATATATATATATATATTATGTTTCAACTATTTAATTAAAATTTATACTAATATTTCAAAATAGATTTGGTAATTACTTTAATTAATGGAGGTTAGAGGGAATTGAATTTAAATAAGAACTGATTTGAAATTTTATTTGTTAAGAATTGAATTTAAAAGAAAAGGTTTGATTTGAATTTATTGACTTGAGATTTTAAAGAGTATGATTTTATTACTTAATTTGATAAAAAATGATTAAATGAACATTTCAACTTTAAATAAAATTGAAATTGAATATTTTGTAATATGAGATTTTATTGAATGGTTATTAAAATGATTAAGTGAATATTTTCAAAGTTAAATAGAATTAAAAAGTTGAATTATGAAATATAAATGAAATTTATTAAATTTGGTTATTGTAAATGTTTGAATAATTAAACTTTGAAACCTATTGAATTTGAAGTGGTTTAAATTTGTAGTTCAAACCTAGATCGAAATCGATATAAATATTAAATAGTTTAATGAGAATTTGAATTTAACCTTTAACCTTTGTAATAAAAATATTGAATTAAGACTGATTTAAATTGAGTTTTGGAACTACAATTGATTTGAATTGATTGGTGAAATTTGAAAGAAACAATTCAAATTTGAAATTTTATTTTAATATATTTGAACTATTTTCAATATATAAACTATGTTAATACACAATCTATTTTAATGTATAACCGATTTTAAATATAAACTATTTTAATTTATAACTATTCAATACATATACTAATTTCAATATTTAAACTGTTTGTAACGACCCGGTATTTTGGCCATTAAATTTTGAACGTTAATTTATTTTTAAATGTTGGGTTTGAAATATTAATTCATTTGAATACGGAAGAATTAGTGAAATGGTTTAACATTTCAAATATAGTGATAAATTGGATTTGGGTAAATATAAATTTAATATTTGAAATTGGGAAAATATGGGAATTTGGAGTAAAATGGGAATGGAATGTTTTACTTAGACACTATTATAATTTGGAGTAAAATGGGAATTTGGAATAAAATGGGAATGGTAATTTGGAGTAAAATGGCAAAAATGGGAATGGAATGGAATTTGGGTAAATACCACGGTGGCCCAACTATGCTAGAATGTGAGATGCAAGCATTTCAGCTATTTGAACAAGTATTTTTACTTAGACACTATTATAATATCAGATGCTTTTGATATGAAATGTTTTGGTTATCGTAAGGTAAAAACCTATCGTGTTTATTTGTGGCGTGGTCTTATGAGATACCTTTGATTTTCAAATGATTTTGGTAACTTTAATAATTCAAATTGAGTGTATTTCTCATGCTGGTTTTCCAGGCTGACTTGGGTGTTATTTTATGATAATGCTCGGGTCAGGCCGAGTATTTCAGATTCAGGTTAGGTGCTATGGAGTTCAGGAGATGAGCTGGATGACGAAGACGTATTACTCGTACTTGTTTATTTCTGCTGTAGTGTTTTTGTTTGAAATTACCTGCAGTTTTGAGGGAAGGTTATTATAACTGCCAATGAAGGTAATTATTGATTTATGTACTCTGATGTGAAATATGTATATTACAGTTTCTAATTTATGTAAAGAGCTACTTATATTATATATCATTAAGTCCACAGTGAGATTCTGTATTGTTTAGTTTTTTTCTTCGTTTACCTCCCTCCTTTTCCCTCAACAATCTGTCTTTACGGCATTCGATCATTCGACATGTTATACGATGGACGTATTTATGTTGATTTTCGAGGGTCGTGGAGGATGGGTCGTCACATTGTGGTATCATAGCGAGGTTAGCGATATACCTAGCCTTTGGTGGGGATTATTCATAAGAGATAGAGTCAATACTACTCTAGAATGAGTCTGAGTGTATTAATAGCTATGAGCGCGTAATTTTTAGTGAATATAAAATGTTTTTATATTGTGTTAACTTATCGATTGAGTGTTTATGAATTCCGATCGGTACGGGAAGTACAACCTTATCGATAGGGGTTTCTAAACTCTTAAACAAGGTAAACCGACATAGCATTATTTTGGAATGGGTCAATGAAATAATTTTACCCAAAATTATATTTGATATAAAAGAAAAAATTTCTAAAATTATTATATATAATTGGATGTTCTGTTGTTAATATTGTAATCAAAACAGATTATAAAATTTGAAATGGTTATATATATATATAACCAAATAGAAATATATAAGTAAGATTTATACAAAGGTATATAACTAAAATTTGATTTAAACTAGGATTTAAATCCCGAAAATTTTGAAATTTTTTAAATGAATTTGAACTAAGTATTGGAATTTTTAAGTCTTGAAAATTTTGGAAATTTTTTCCCAAAATGGTTTGTGAGGAATAATGGAGTGGTATTTGAAAATGTCTTTGAAATAATAATTGTTTTAAAATTGATTTTGGAAGTAAGGAAGCACTGAACTCACTTCAGTCACTTGAAAATAATTCTGGTGATGATGGCCACATCATCGGTATTCATTTTCGAGATTTTAAGTGATGGATTACTACCATGGTGGTTGACTAAGATTATTTTCTTTGACTTTTTTGATAAACCATTTTGGTTTTAGAAATTTCCAAAGGAAATTGTTTGGGCAAAACCAAGTTGTTTTGAAAATCCGGAAGTATGATTTGATATGTACCAAAGTGATATATGTATATTTATGATTTCAAAATGTTTTGAAATAAACCGGGTAATTGAACTCTAGGACTTCTATATAAATGATTTGAAAAGTTAAAAAATTCAGTAATTGAACTTGTAATTTGAAGATGATATAGATAAGAAAGGGAAATAAAAATTTTAATCCTGGAATTAAAAGTTAAGTTGAGTAAATTAAAGTGATAGGATAGGTTAGAATTTAACTTAAGATAAGTTAAATAAAATTGAAGTTGGACTTGAGTTGAATGGAATGTAAATCTGGAAGTGTAGAATGTTTTTATAACTATAAGTTATAATTATTGAATGAAACGGATATACTAAGCTATTAAGTGATATAGATAATCCAAAGTTATGATAATAGGATGTAAAAGGAACTTAAGTAAGTAAAATGGGATTTTAAGTAAATAAGTTTTGAACTTATGAATTGAAATAAAATAGTAGACCTAAATGAAAATGGTGATTTATAGTAAAGAATGGAAATTCAAAATTTTGAATTTTATTGGGGAGGGAATTGAAATTAAGTAAAGTAAAATATAATATGAATGGTGAAGTTTTGATATAACTATATGTTATAAATATAGAATGTGAATAAAACTTAAGTGGAAATTAAAGAAATTGTGAATAAATAAGTTGTATAACTTATAAAACTGAAAAAGTCAGACCAAGTAAAATGGTTAAGTATTGGATAACAAGAAATGAATTAAATTTAAGGGTAAATAAATTGAGTATGAATTGGAATATGACTTTGGAGTAAGATGGGAAATGAACTTAAGTTATAAACTGAATGTGAACTTAAGTAGTGATATGGAATGCTTATAATAAACATTAGAGATAATTATATGAAATGGTCCCCAAGTGTTATAGTATAGGTTGGATATGCTAAGTAAATGAAAGCGAGTAAACTGAATGAGAATCAATTTAAAATGAGTTAGAATTTGATTGCCATGGAAACTTAAGTTATTATGTATGAAATAGATACATAAATAAATTAACAAGGATTGGAATGTTATTTAATACAACATGCAACGAATAAAGTGGTGAATAACTTAAATAGGAATCAAACGGAAAATAGAAACATCGATTTAGAATCAATTTAAAAGAAAATAAATTATAGTTAATAAAATGGACTGGCATATAATAAAAGTCAACAATGAATAAAATGCAAATAAAATTAATTGTGAATCAATTTGAAATTCAATAGAAGTGAATTTATGTGTGTAAGGCACATATAAATCAATTTGGAATGAATATGAGTTTATATGTTGCAAATATGAATTGAATGTAATAAATTTGGTTGTAAATAATTTTGAATTGAATGAAATGATATATATGATATATGGATCCATGGAAGAAAATATATGGATCCATGGAAGAAAATAAAATTTGTTTTAGAACCTTAAGTTGCATGTGAATATATGATTGGCATGTTTGGTTTATGGAGTTTATATCTTTAGCTAGTTAAACAAATGAAATGTTATAAAGTTTCGTGTTTGTGAAAAATTATGCGCTTATTTTGGAGTAAGTATAGCTATAAAAGGCTATTGGATAGAGTTTGGGTTGTGTAAATGCATATAAAATAAGCCGCTCAATTAAAACTCTAAGATGAGGAATGCCTACACAATAAAATAAAGAAATGATAATATATTGATATATTTTTTCGTTTTTCGACCGTATAGGTCAATGTATATGTAACAACCCGTAAATTTTCAATAATTTAAATTGTTAATTTAATGAGATTTTTGAAATTTAATATTGAAGAAAATACAAATTTGTGAATTATTAATAAGAGTTGTGATAATGTAATGAAAATTTACTAAGAGGAAATGTAACAAGGTTAATTAAAGTTAATAATTAATGAACTTGAATGAAATTCCAATTAAATAAAATAATTTAAATGTTATGACTTGGTAATAAATGGAATATGAGGAAACGGATGAAATTATTGGATTAATGTATGAAATAGGGTAATAGATGGAAATCGTTTGTGAAGAATAAACATACATGTATTATAAAGGGATAATGGTGACAAACGGTGGTCGTTACCAGTGATTTACCAATATAAAAATAAAAGTTACTTTAATGATAATTAATATAATAACGGATGTGTGAATGTAAATTGAATAGAAACATAAATTTATTTATAAGGCAGTAATTGATGTAATAAGAAGCATGAAACCAAGTGAATAAATTTATTTAGAATATTTAATCCTAATTAATGTATATAATTGGCAAAGATATAATAAATGGAAATAGGATGGTTAATAACAAAGGAGTTAGAAATTTGAATATATTAATGTAACATTTATGCAAATGTAAGGTGTAAATAGGCGTATATTAGTGTAATAGATAAGTACCCATGTTGACATCACCTTTAAGATGGTAAGTTTATAATTGATTCATAATAAGGGAAAATTTAAATGAATGGATTTATTTGGGATGGCAATTGACAATTAATGAATTTATTTAAATTAGTAAGTTATAATTGATGGAAATTAGTAAATTGGGGAGTGAATTCAAAGTTATACAAACTGATGAAGTAATACGTAATAAATTGTAAGTTGATACAATCAAGGTTAGATAAGTAACTACAATGTTTTTTATTGATAATAAAGTAAGAATGAGGTTGAATTAGGCAAAATGGTGATAATCATTAATTGTTTACCCATTTATTTCATCTATTGAATTAGATTTAAATCCATTGAAATAAAACGTAATTAAAAACTACGTTAATGGAAATTAAGAGGGAATTTGAGAATATTAATGCAATAAATACGAACCAATGTAAATTGCATCCATTTGATAATAATAGATTTAATAGTAGACTAAAAGTAATTAAATGGAATTTTGGAAATTTAATTTACAATTTCTAAATTTAATAAAATCGAGGTAAACACTGAAATTGTTAATTTAATCAACTCTAAATTGACATCTAAATTTGGTTTAGTTAGTTTGAGTGATTTAGAAATATAAGAATGATAAGTATTTTCAATTTTAGGATTGAAATTGAAAATTTGATTTAATTAATAAATTATTAATTTATTCAATTAATGGGAAAATAGCCTTTTTGGCCACTGACTAGGATTTCGACCAAAACAGTTTCATCGGATCTATAACGGTGAATTATTGTAGGATTTCAAGTTTCGTAGCGATCAGACTTGTCGTTTGACCGTACGGACTCGAAACGCCTAGAAATCAATGAAATTGAAATCAGTTGAAATCAATTTGAAAAAAATTGATTTTAGCATAACTTCTTCATACGATGAAATTTGGACCTGAAACCTATTCCACCGCGTTTAAAATATTTAAAAACATCTATTTTGATATATGGGTTGACCCAATTTTGTTCGGGAGTCAGAACAGGCTTTTCGGGCCACTTTATCGTTCAACCCGTACACCAATCTGGTCCATCTATTTTGTTTCAGCTTTGTCTATAAATACCCTGTTATAAACCCTAATTGTTCCTCATTTTCATTTGTCTGTACGTTCATTTCACTCTGTTCCTCCACTTCCTCAATGGCTGAGAAACAAAAATTCCAATTGCAATTTCCAAATCAAATTCAAAGCCAAAAAAGTAAATCTCCTCAAACCATAGCAAATTATATATGGATTTGAAGCTCTTGACGAGTGCAACCTAAATCTACAATTCGTTTTTCAATTTGAGTTTCGATGTTGCCAGAAATCAATGAAACATTCACGGCTGTTCATCGCGCGTCGATGAACGTTGTCGGATCATCGAATAACTTCTGGGTATTGTAGAGTGGACGATAGGGTGTGCATCAGTGGTGTTCGTTCTGCGTTTTGATGGTTGGATCGACGACTTTAATTCATTTAGGGTTCGAGTAAAAGGGGCGGCGTGTAACAACCCGCATATTTTACGATTCAGTATTTAAATATTTTATTTAAATATTCTATCATTAGTCGGATTATAGTCCGAAAGGTTACTTTTTACATACGGTCGAATTAGGACTCAAGACCACTTCCACTGAGTCCAAAACGATGTTTGCGATCTTTTTGATTATAGACTTTGATATGTTTGGAGTTAGTGAAATTTTCTCACTTTACACTTTGGGCCTTGGTGTTGGTTTAGCCCGTTATAACTCAAGCTCAACCCCCTCTTCTCTTTATAACTTCATTTCATTTCCTAACAACAAAAGCTTCATCAAAAATGGAGGAAGAGAATGGGAAATAGAAACTCCAAGCCTTTGTTCATTTGCAGATCCATCATCTAACTCCAAATCCAAAGAGAAGCGATTGATTCAAGCTTGTAGTTGCTTCTTCCATTGATTTCAAGCTTCTTCTTCATTGAATTTGTGAAAAGGTGAGATTTTTATCTCACATATTAATCTATAACTATCATTGATTGTTGGGTATGAATTCCTAACAACTTTTTATACGCATTTGCTTTTGGTTTGGGTTGAATTGGTGAAAATTCGAATTTTTAGTATTTTGGGTTCAAATCTTTAAAAATCATAACTTTGGATGTTTGAACACGTTTTTGGTGATGCATCGAGGAGACAATACGACCGGGTAGCCCATAGGCGTAATCCCCTAGCGTCCGTACTCGATCAGTTGCAAATGGAGTGAAATTTGACTTTTCCTGGGCTTAGGTTGCTCGGCCTGCACAATTGAGATTCTCGGCCTTGGCTAGCTCGTTCCAGATAGCTCGTTCTCCTTTAGGTCGTTCGGCAAAGTTAGGTCGCTTCGCCTTAGGTCGCTCGGCCTTACTTAAATCATTAAGTCGCTCGACCATATGCCGAATTTGTTAGGTCGCGAGTTAATTAGGTCGTTCGGCCTCACTCAATTAGGTCGCTCGCCTATGTCGCCATATTAGGTCGCAACCACTAGGTCGCTCGCTTAAGCCACTCAGCCGTTAGGTCGGCTATGTTAACTCGGCAGTAGCTCGCACCACTAGGTCGTTAGTCCCTAGGTCACTCGGCCTGTGCACATTAGGCCACTCACCTATAGGTCGCTCGCCCTATTGCCTTGATAAGTTGTTCGTCCTTACCACCACATTAGTTCGCACCTCGTTAGGTCGCACCTTTGCTTAACTTGACCAAGTTAGGTCGTTCACCTCCTTAGGTCGTTGCACCTTAGCTCGGCCATGTTAGGTCGCAAGGGAATTTAAACTTTAATGGCTTTGGAACTGATTTCCTTGGATTTTATTCACGTCTTCGTACGTGAATTTTTGTGATTTGATTGTTTCTACAATCATTTTTGTGATTTGTCACTTTAAAATTATAAAGATTTCAATACTAGTAGTAAATATCAGAATTCTTTCATCTAAGCGATTTCAACACTATTTTATTACAAAACCCTTTTCTTAAACCGTTTTCCAATCTATTAGTATATACAAACCTTTACCTCACTCGTATGAGAAATCTAATTAAACGGCTTAGTAAAACAAGTGGTATGAAACGCTTGTGTTTGCTTCGTCGGTTAATTTTTGGACTTGTTCCATTGAATCTGTTGTGACAATTTTCTAGTGGAAACTTATAATTTGTTCGTAAATATTTCAGTTAAGCTAGTGGTTATGGGACATGAAGCTAAACTTTTATATTTAATAGCTCACTGTAATTGACACTTCTTGATGATCGATGATGATCATTTTGTGATTTAGACTAGCAATGTGCGATGTCTCTTTGTCTACGAGGGAGACTAAACCCCGTTTCTGTGGAGCTTCGACTCAATTTGGTGGGATAGCGACCCATGGTCTTCGGGCCATTTGTGGAGCTTCGGCTCAAAATTTATGGTTAGCAACCATGGAATAGCGTTCCATTTTGTGATACATGTGTTGGCGAGTTTTCATACTCCCGTTTGTGATAGGCCTCCCCCTTTTTGTGATTTCTGGATTTCTTGTGTAGATTTCTAGAATTTTGTGTTTCACCAATTTTCGTGATTTTCATTGATAAGTTTTATCAATTTATGTGCATTGGTGAATTTGGGTGTCATTGACTTTTCGTGTATGCAAATTTATGGAGTTTGACATTCCTTTGGATCTTTGAGAAGATTCTTGTGATATTGATTAATCTCTTGTTGATAATCATTTACATGCTTATCGTAGTATGTTATTATGGTTATTATACGTTTATACCATATCTCTAATTCTATATCATTTCATCTGATATTTATAGCTAGACTGATCCGTTTATTATTTTCTTATTAAATAATACTCGGGTCAGACCGAGATGTTACAGGTGCTTCTGCTTGACTTCACATCTAGGATTATCACCCTGACTTTTGGCTAACTACTTAGATTAGTAGTTTTTTGTTGTATACATTTGAGATGTAGACTCATTGATGTATTCATATTCTTTTGTCTAGCACTTATAGTTATTCTTTTATGATAGTGTGGATCTTATTTGACCACTACTCTGATGTACACTTTCATGTGTTATTTTCATATCTTTTTCCGCCTTAGTGATATGGATATCTGTGACTGAATTGTGTTATGTTTCATTCTATATTTGTTTTCGAAGATTATTATAGCCACTGTATAGTAGCTTTGAGTTTGTATCGGTGTGTCAGATACTATCTGACATATCGGTGCTCGCACAAAGCAATTACACGGATAGTCGCTCCTCAACAGCCTTATTCTCCGTGCTAGTTGATAGCATTACACCTTAGTGTTCTTGGCTAGCGTGGGTATAGAGGTGGGGCGTCACACGACGGATCTGATTTGATGGCGCGTATCGTCGTCAGAGGTGCTAGTCACGGCCGTGTGGGGGTAGGCAGTAGGCGGTGAAGTCTTAGGCGCTGCGTCTGGACTGCAGCGGCGTGAAGAGCAACGCGGTACCTAACTCAAGGCAGCTCATTTTGGGTGTGCGTTTGATTCCTTGTAGCCCGCATTTGATTTCCTGTAGCATGTGTGAGGGAGAGAGAGCCTGATGACGTGGCAGTGAGGAGAGGTATAAGCGTTCTTCTATTTTATTTTTTTAATTAGAAATTCAAACACACTAATCGCCATAACTTTTACATACGAGGTCCGTTTCATGCACGGTTTTCTTCGCTAGGTTCGTATTGGAATTCCAGACATTTTGGCACTAGTTTAGACGAATTCTGAGACTGTGAAAATTTTTGGTTTAAATTGGATTTAAATCCAATTTAAATTCAAAAGGTGAGTGTTTTAACCCACTCACAACTTATAAAATTTCTTATGTGTGTTAAATTGATATATGATATGATTTGAAATTTATTTATGATTGGTCGGCATATTTTTAATCATCACCTCAGTTAAATTTAATTTACTAAATTAAATTGTTATTTAATTTATTGTTGCTGCCAGTTAGATAGATTATTTAATATATTATTGAATATAAACTATAACGGCCCGATTTTACGACTTTCGAAAGTCGACAACCATACGCCCACTGTATCAACTGCTAAACGATCGAATGCCGAAAAACCGAACCATTAGGGTTTAAGAAGAAGAAGATAGAAGAAGAAACAGAAACAATAATAGAATATCACATTCCGCTGCGGAACAACATATAATAGATAAATGAATAATCTTTAAAATAAAAGAACTGTATATGTTTTACATCACAACATCATCAGAGTACAACAACTTACATAGCACACAACCGGACAATTATATGAACTTGCCCTTACAATTGAATACACAGTGGAAAAGCTAAAAATATACAGAAGTACGCTTCGCCATCCAGCTCGTTTCATGAGCTCCACAACAACTCCTTTCTGACTTTGCTCCAAAATAATGCTAACCTGATTTTAGGCTGCCCGTGTGGAAAATTGTGGGCACCCAGAGTTTAGGAAGGGAACAATAAACTCCAGGTCAGTCATGGGACTGGTGTGAGAACTTAAAACAGTTATTTTTCACAAAGAAAGAAAAAGAAATCCGCTATGCTTTTTTGAAAAATGAAACTACCATAAGGCCTCCTGCCAGACACACAATGCAAACGCAGAATTGGAGAAGATCTCCTTATGATAGTCAAACATGCTTGATATGCAATGTGACGCCCCACCTCTATACCCACGCTAGACAAGAACACTACAGAGTAATGCTGTCAACTAGCACGGAGAATAAGGCTGTGGAGGAGCGACCATCCATGTAATTTCTTTGTGCCAGCACCGATATGTCAGATAGTATAGCATGCATTTCATTTAAGGAGGAAATCCGGCATACTGATACAAACTCAAAGCTATCACACAGTGGCTATATATAATCTTCGAAAACAAATATAGAATTAAGCATAACACAAATCAGTCACATACATCCATATCACAAAGGCGGAAAAAGATATGAATATATAACACATAAAAGTGTACATCAGAGTAGTGGTCAGAATGATCCACTATAACACAAAAGTATAGCAACCTGCTATGCAAAAGAATAAGTATACATCATAGAGTCTATATCCCAAATGTTACATCCAAAAACTACTAATCTACGTAGTTAGCCAAAAGTCAGAATAAGAGATCCCAGGGGAGAAGTTAAGCAGAAGCACCTGTAACATGTCGGTCTGACCCGAGTATTATTTCATAAAAAAATAATAAACGGATCAGTCTAGCTATAAATATCAGATGACATGATATAGAATAAGAAATAAGGCATAAGCATATAATAACCATAAGGGCATACTACTATACATAGGTAAATGATAATCAACAAGGGATTAATCAATATCACAAGAATCTTCTCAGAGATAAAAGGGGTATCATACCCTAAACTTGCATTCATAACAAGTCAATGACACACAAATTCACCAATGCACAAAAATTGATAAAACTTATCAATAGAAATCACGAAAATTGGTGAAGCATAAAATTTCCAGAAATCAACAAAAGAAATCCAGAAATCATAAGAAGGGGGAGGCCTATCACAAAACGGGAGTATGAAAACTCACCAACACATGTAACACAAAACGAGACGCTATCTCATGGTAGCTAACCATTAAATTTTTGACACACGAATGGCCCGAAGACCGTGGGGCGCTACCCCACATATGTGATGGCGAAACATCACACAAACGGGGTTTAGTCTCCCTCGTAGACAAAGAGACATAGCACAGTCGCTAGTCTAAATCAGAAAAATGATCGTCATGATCATCAAGAAGTGTTAATTACACTAAGTTAGTTAATATAAAATTTTAGCTTCAGGTCCCATAACCACTTGCTTAACTTAAATATTTACGAACAAACTGTAAATCTTCAATAGAAAATTGTCACAAAAGATTCAATCGAACAAGTCCAAGAATTAACCGACGAAGCAAACGCAAGTGTTTCATACCACTTGTTTTACTAAGTCGTTTAATTAGATTTCTCATCCGAGCGAAGTAAAGGTTTGTATATACTAATAGATTGGAAAATAGTTTAAGAAAAGAGCTTTATAGTAAAATAGTTTTGAAATTGCTTCGATGAAAGAGTTTTGTTATTTACTACTAGTATTGAAACCTTTATATTTTAAAGTGACAAATCACAGAAATTGATTGTAGAATCAACAAGTCATAAAGTTTCACGTTCGAAGACGTGAACAAAAACCTAAGGAAATCAGCTCAAAAAGCATCAAAGTGGAAGTTCCCATGCGACCTATCGTGGTCGAGTTAAAGCGAAATGGAACCACCTAAAGTTAAATAGGTCGAACGACCTAAGGGTGTAAAGGTCATGCGACCTAAAGGTTTTAAGTTCTAACGACCTAACACAAGACAAGGCCGAGCGACTCAAGAGGTCAAAAAGGGGGTACATCCTATCAAGTCATCAGGACGAGCGACCTAACATATGTAGCCAAGCGACCTAACTAGAGCGACCTAGAGGTCATACGACCTAAGGTCAAAAACAAGGTCACGCGATATAAAGGAATAAAGGTCATGCGACCTAAAGGGTGTAACAAGGCCGAGCGAACTAACGATGTAATGGCCCTACGACCTAAGGGAGTTAAACAAGGTCAAGCGACCTAACGTGGTCAACGACCTTGTGGAGGTGCAACAAGCTAACTAGTAGCAGCTTAAGGAATGAAGGCCGAGCGACCTAGCAACCTAAGCACGCAAACGACCTTATGGTTCATACGACCTAACACTGCCACGACCTAACGAAAAATAGACCGAACAACCAAACGAAGGATAGGCCGAGCGACCTAGCGGCCCACGACCTAGCGACCTTCGACCTAATTCCGAGGCGACAATTCAAGGCAGTGCGACCTAGTAGCAGGAATTCACCAAAAATGCTAAAAATTGGAGTTTTTGACCAATCCAATCCAAACCAAATGCAAATGGACATGCTAAAGTAATAGGAAATCATTCCCAAACATCTATGATAGTTATAGACAAGAATGTGAGATAAAAATCTCACATTTTCACCAAATTTATGAAGAAAAGGTTGAAAGCAATGGAGAAGAAATCACAAGCTTGAATCCAAATCTTCTTCTTGAATTTGGAATTGAATGTTGGATTTGCATGAGAATTTGAGCTTGGAATATTAATTTCCCATTCCACTCACCATTAATACTAAAGCTTGGTTGTTAGGAAATTTATGAAGAGTGAGGAGAAGGAGGGAATGGAGCTTAAGTTTAATAGTTTTGGCTAACCCAACCCAAAGTCCAAAGTGTAAAAGTGGCAAAAATTCCACTATCTCCAAACATATCAAAGTTTATACTTAAAAAAATTGTAAGCGGCATTTCGAACTCAATGGAAGTGGTCTCGAGTCCTAATTTGACCGTTTGCAAAAAGTAGCTTTTCGGACCAAAATCCGATTAACGAATAAAATATTTAAATAAAGTATTTAAATATAAAATCGACAAATATGCGGGTTGTTACAAACTCCCCTCCTTAAAGAAATTGCGTCCTCGCAATATGCAAGTTGGAAATAAAAAGTAACAACCATAAAAGCATACTAACACAAAAGAAATTTGAAATAAGAAGTTCACCTCCTACAGCATGAGAAAGCAAGTCCGGATGTGTTCGCTCGACGAATTCTCTAGTTTCCCTAGTGCAATCCTTAGGATTTGAGGACCATTGAACCTTCACAAGCGGAACATCTTTATTTCGGAGTCGTTTGACCTCTGCAGCAATAATTCCGATAGGATGCTGCTCATAAGTTAAATTCGGTGAAACTTCAATTTCTTCCACAATACCAGGCTCAAGAATAGAATTGGAATCTCGAAGGCATTTATGTAATTAAGAAACGTGAAACACATCATGCATAGCAGAAAACTGAGCCGGTAATGAAAGGCGATAAGCTATGGAACCAATACGTTCAGTGATAGGAAATGGCCCAATATATCGAGGCGCTAACTTACCCGATCGACTGAAACGTACAACACCTTTCATAGGTGAAATACGGATAAATACAGGATCTCCAACAGAAAATTCTAATTTCCTTCTTCGATTATCGACATAGGATTTTTGTCTACTCTGGGCTTCTTTCATCCTATGTCGAATAAGGTAAATTTTCTCTGTGGAATCCCGAATAAAATCTGGACCTAAAACCAACTTCTCATCGGCCTCAAGCCAACAAGAAGGAGATCGGCATGGCCTTTCATAAAGTGCCTCGAAAGGTGCCATACCAATACTAGATTAGAAGCTGTTATTATAGGAAAATTCAACAAGAGAAATATGATCTTCCCAACTTCCATCGAAATCAAGCACACAAGCACGAAGAAGATCTTCAAGAGTTTGATTCACACGCTCGGTTTGTCCATCGGACTGGGGATGATAAGCGGTGCTAAAATTAAGCTTCGTTCCTAAAGCATTTTGAAGACTCTTCCAAAATCCACTAGTAAACAATGGATCACGATCGCTGACAATAGAAGTAGGAACACCGTGCAATTTAACAATCTCCTTGATAAAGAGTTTGGCCAAAAGAGGAACGGTTCGGTTGGACCGAACGGGAATAAAATGGACGGATTTAGTAAATCTATCAACTATAACCCATAAGCTATCATGACCCGAACGAGAACGGGGAAGGCCATCTATAAAATCCATGGAAATTTGGTCCCACTTCCAAACAGGAATTTCTAAAGGTTGCAACAACCCACCAGGCCTTTGATGTTCGACCTTGACTAGTTGGCAAGTCATGCAACACTTAACAAAGTTAGCAATATCAGATTTCATTCCCTCCCAATAGTAAAGGCGCCTCATATCCGCGTACATTTTACTACTACCGGGATGAATGGTAAATTTAGAATGATGAGAATCTTCTAATATATCTTTACGAAGATCACTAATATTTGGCACGATAAGTCTACCAAATTTTCGAATGACGCCACGAGAATCGACGACAAAGTCTTTCAAACCTTGAATATCAATTTTATCCTTAATATTTTGGCCAAGAAGAGCCAATTCGTGATCTAGCCTTTGGGCTTCAAGAATGCGGTCTAAAAGAGAAGGATGATCCTCAAGGCTACAAAAAACAAGAGATGAACATAAATCGGAAACACGATCTCGAATTTCACAAGTGGATAAAACTTCGAGATCGTTCCATTCGGATATCATGGAAACAACCGCTTGTTGCTTGCGACTAAGTACATCTGCAACTCGATTTCCCTTTCCGGGAGTATAAAGAATGTCAAGATCATAAGATGCAAGGAATTCGAGCCAACGCCGTTGACGCAAATTAAGCTCCGTTTGGGAAAAAATATATTTCAAAGACTTACGATCGGTGTAGAGAATAAATTTCTCTCCCAAAAGATAGTGTCGCCAAATACGAAGGGCGAAAACAATAGCCGCGAGCTCTAAATCATGAGTGGCATATCTCGTCTCGGCTGGCTTCAATTGCCTAGAAGCATAAGCAATAACACGTTCTCTTTGCATAAGAACGGCACCCAATGCAACGCGACTAGCATCGGTATAAACGATAAAATCAAGATTCCCTTCGGGAATGACAAGGAGAGGAGCATCAGAAAGGAGTTCTTTTAATTTATGAAAAGAAGCTTTACATTTGTCCAACCAAATGTATTTAACACCTTTCTTATTTGAGCTAGTGAGAGGCACGACAATCTTAGAAAAGTCCTTAATAAAGTGACGGTAATAACCCGCCAATCCAAGAAAACTACGGATTTCCATTACACTCTTCGATCTTTTCCAATTTTGAATCGCTTCAATCTTGGTAGGATCCACTGATATTCCGGATTCGGAAATAATATGACCGAGAAACTTCACACTAGATTGCCAAAAGTGGCATTTAGAAAATTTTGCTTTTAATTGATTACTCCTAAGAGTTTCCAATACAATCCGAAGATGCTTTTCATGCTCCTCCTCGGTTTTTGAATATACAAGAATATCATCAATAAAGATGAGAACAAATCGATCGAGGAAATCTTTGAAAATTCGATTCATGAGGTCAACGAAATAAGCAGGAGCATTCGTTAAACCAAATGGCATAACAAGCCATTCATAAGATCCATAACGAGTACGGAACGATGTCAAAGGAATACTATCCTTAGCAATACGAAGCTGGTGAAAACCGGTAGCCAAGTCCAATTGCGAAAAGACTTTAGCACCACTAAGTTGATCGAATAGATCATCAATCCGAGGTAAAGGATATTTAGTTTTAATCGTAAGATCATTAAGCTTGCGATAGTCAACGCAAAGCCTAAGTGTACCATCGGATTTCTTTACGAAGATTGCCGAAGCTCGCTGAAGCTCCCCAAGGCAGGGAGCTAGAACGAATAAATTGCTTCATCTCTAATTCGGATAATTGTTTGCGCATCTCTTCATTTTCCTTATTGGACAAGCGATAGGGAGGACGAGTAATAGGTTGAGCTCCAGGGATAAGATTAATTCTGAACTCAATTGCTCGCTTAGGTGGTAAACCTAGAATGGGCTCAAGTATGTCGGAGAATTCACGAACGACGTGAATAAGATAAATGACATCCTCCTCATCATCATTATCATCATCACGAGGATTTAAAGAATATAAAGATGTAATCAGAGTGGAATCAGAATCTTTAAGAATAATTGAAATCTGCTTTACAGATTGAGGATGTCGGAGATAAATAGTCCGCTTAGGACATAGGATATGGGCATTGTAACAGTTAAGCCAATCCATTCCCAAAATCATTCCAAAGCCTAAATAACGCATGACATGCAAATCGACTAGGAAAGGAAAATCACACAAAATAATCTCCACATCTTTACAAAGTAAACTGAGTGTTGCGGATCCACCAAATGGATTTGCAATTCTCAATGGAGTCATTAAAGCAACAACATTTAAGGAAAAAGTGTCTACAAGTTCCTTTGATATAAAAGAATGGGACGCACCCGTATCAAAGAGAACTCTAATAGGTTGATCATGAAATAAAATAATACCATCAAGAATGGAATGAGAAATACCTTGGCCACGAGATGTGTTGCCATGGGCTTGAGCCACGTTTAACTTTCCCTCCTTCTTGCCTTGGAGTCTGGGGCATAAATGTATATAATGATCCGGGCTCTTGCAGTAGCGACAAGAGCGGGGCTTCGAACACTTGTTCGTAAAATGGTCTTTAGAACCGCAGTTATAGCATTGCCCACTACTAGGGGAAGAAGTCTTTGCAGCAGGAGTTGCTTGTTTTCCCTTTTTACTGGGATAAGAGCCTTTGAATTTGTTAGGCCTCTTCTTGTTATTGTTGAAGTTGGGTTTGGATCCCACTACTTCAACATCGCTATCCTTATCTGCCTCTTCTAGTCGAAGAGCGATATCTATAAGTTGGTCAAAAGAAACTTCCAACTTCAGAAGTAATGGCTTCTTAAGATTCTTGTTCAAGCCATAGAAAAATCTTTGGTTCTTCTTCAATGGGGTGTTGATTTATTCAACCCCATACTTAGACAGCGACTCGAACGATGCGACATAATCTGTCACGGAGGATTCACCTTGAACAGGGTCTATAAAACGTCGAGCCAATGTCACTTTCTTTGCTTCTGGTACAAATTTCAATTCGAAGCGTTC
The DNA here is from genome assembly GCA_030765085.1 of Allium cepa. NCBI lineage: Eukaryota > Viridiplantae > Streptophyta > Magnoliopsida > Asparagales > Amaryllidaceae > Allium > Allium cepa. The sequence continues at coordinate 719,392,449 of CM060935.1, read as the reverse complement.
TCGGAATTGCTCCCAGGTGAGATTCGCTTCATTAATCTCAGAGATGAGAAGTTCGTACCAGTCTAATGCTCTCTCTTGGAGCATACTAGAAACCACTTGGACTCGATGGAGATCAATAAGATCCATGCGGGAAAAGATCCGATCGCACGTTCTCATCCAAGCCTGGACTTCTATAATGGTTTCAGAACCCTTGAATGGTTTCCTACCCAAATTAGTATAATCGTTGCACAAACGTGCAAATCCAGATTTAGGGTGAGTAGACCCGGTATTAGAACCAGCTGCCTGAGCATTCTTAACGATATCAAGAAGCTGCTGGGCAGTCACAAATACTCCATCTTAGGGAGTAGCTGTAGGTTGACTGGCGTTGGGACGGCCTGGTCTAACCATTTCTCTTCCTTCAGAAAGAAAGAAAGAAAGAAAGAAAGAAGAAAAAGGTTATTCACCAAATGAATATCAAGCAATCTTGATAGATAAAACAAGGAATCATAAAGGAAATAGGATGTTATACCGAACTGTGACGCCCTACCTCTATACCCACGCTAGACAAGAACACTACGGAGTAATGTTGTCAACTAGCACGGAGAATAAGGCTGTGGAGGAGCGACCATCCATGTAATTTCTTTGTGCGAGCACCAATATGTCAGATAGTATAGCATGCATTTCATTTAAGGAGGAAATCCAACATACCGATACAAACTCAAAGCTATCACACAGTGGCTATATATAATCTTCGGAAACAAATATAGAATTAAGCATAACACAAATCAGTCACAGACATCCATATCACAAAGGCGGAAAAAGATATGAATATATAACACATAAAAGTGTACATCAGAGTAGTGGTCAGAAAGATCCACTATAACACAAAAGTATAGCAACCTGCTATGCAAAAGAATAAGTATACATCATAGAGTCTATATACCAAATGTATACATCCAATAACTACTAATCTACGTAGTTAGCCAAAAGTCAGAATAAGAGATCCCAGGGGAGAAGTCAAGCAGAAGCACTTGTAACATCTCGGTCTGACCCGAGTATTATTTCATAAGAAAATAATAAACGGATCCGTCTAGCTATAAATATCAGATGACATGATATAGAATAAGAAATAAGGCATAAGCATATAATAACCATAATGGCATACTACTATACGTAGGTAAATGATAATCAACAAGGGATTAATCAATATCACCAGAATATTCTCAAAGATAAAAAGGAGTATCATACCCTTAACTTGCATTCATAACAAGTCAATGACACACAAATTCACCAATGCACAAAAATTGATCAAACTTATCAATAGAAATCACGAAAATTGGTGATGCATAAAATTTCCAGAAATCAACACAAGAAATCCAGAAATCATAAGAAGGGGGAGGCCTATCACAAAACGGGAGTATGAAAACTCACCAACACGTGTAACACAAAACGAGACGCTATCTCATGGTAGCTAACCATTAAATTTTTGACACACGAATGACAAGAAGACCGTGGGGCGCTACCCCACATATGTGATGGCGAAACATCACACAAACGGGGTTTAGTCTCCCTCGTAGACAAAGAGACATCGCACAGTCGCTAGTCTAAATCACAAAAATGATCGTCATTATCATCAAGAAGTGTCAATTACACTAAGTTAGTTAATATAAAAGTTTAGCTTCATGTTTGTAACATCCGCCTTTTCGCACGATTTAAACAGACACGCGTGCCGATTCAAACCATATGTAGGGGCAGATTGTTATGGGATAAATAAGAATACAGAGAAAGAAAAACTAAACAGAATCTCACAGCGAAAGGATAAAATATAATAATAAATATACAATTCATAAATCTGTTTACAAAACCTTTGATTTTATTTATACCATACATATCAGAGTACACATACCATATAACAATGCAGCGGAACAATACGAGTGTGGTACAATAATATAAATAATAGTAATACGAATCTTCGTCTTCGTCCTCCAGAGCTAAAAATTCAATCCTGAAACGCTCGGACTGACCCGAGCGAATTGAAAAGACAAAACACTCGAGTCAAAACTAAAAGATCTTATGTGAGTTAAATTTTTAGAAATAAATATGAGTGCGGTAACTCAAGAGATGCTCGGGATTTACATCTCCTAAGGATCCGTTAAACTATTTACTATGTAGTATATTTCGCTATTATAATAGTGCCTAATTGTAAAATAAACTTACTTTTAAATAGCGTTAAGGCTTTACATTTTCCACCTTAACACGTAAAATGCCAATAGTCTATACAGTACCGTAATACCTCCTGATCGGGAGGCTACCAGAGGATACTCCATAGGTACGACACAAATAGAAACTCATAGTAAAGGCTCGGTATGGTAGGTGACACGACACAACTAGGCAGTGCCAGGGTAGATATACCAATTGCTATCCGGGCTGATGGAAACGCGCAGCGCGCAGCTACTGCCCACCTCGAACAAACTCCCCCAAAATAAAAAATAAATAAAAATAAAGTGGCCACTGAATCAATCCAAAGTCAAAGTATAGTATCGAAGAGGAGTGTCCGATCAGAGGTATGACCTCATTGGCCCGAGAATCACTCCTGTTTTAGCCACCTTATGCCAACTCACGGGAGTCGGGCCCACGTATTTACCTTACAGGAAACGCCGCCACCAACCTACTTCATTCTGGAATCTCCACCGCGTACACGGTTAGTCAAAGTGGTTTTCGGTATCGACAGAGAGTATGTCCATATCCGATCCCGGTCTCTTTGCCAACCAATCATTATTATAACACCGCGGTCATTTAAAAATAATTATACTTTTAAAACCAAAATAAAATATCCATTTAAAACCCATATAAAAACGATATCATTTTTATTCTTAAAACCCCAAATCAATACGATATCATTTTATTTTCCAATATATATTATTTCCAAAATCATAGGGTTTCCAAAGTAAAATATTTAGAAATCAAAACTCTTGAATATAATATTTCCAACTTATATTACCTTGGAAAAAACATAGCTTTGAAACAAATTTCCATCTCTTAAATGGTTAAATATTTAACTACTTTTATAAAACAAAATAGCTTCTTTAGATTTCACAAATCAATTCTAAATATCGATTTAAACTTCGAAATACCATTTCAATTCTTATGGTTAAAAGCTTTAAATATTTCACCATTTCAAAAACAAACTTATTTGACAAACCCATATGTATCAAATCCATTTACTTATTATTTAGACTTGAAATGTTTACTTATTGAATTCAATATAATTTAAGTAAACCTTTAACTTCACATAACTGGAAATTTTTTCAATTTATTTAACTTGATATATTCATTTAAAACAACCTGATATTCATTTAAATCACTTTACACAAAATCAAGTTATAAATCATATCCTTTAAAAAATTTAACTTTTATTTAAATTCCGATTTAACTTAATATTCCACTTCCAATTTTATTCTCATTTAAGTCAATAGAACTACCAGAAATTAAATTTTAATTAAATGCTTAATCGTACTTGATCTTAAAATCAAACTTCGGTTTATACTTCAAATCAATTTTTATACAATGCCTAAAACCGGAAAATTTCTATATATATATATATAGCTTTTATTAATGATCAATTCAAAACCCATAAACCATATATATATGTATAGCTTTACAAAACCATAGTAAAACATTTCCAAAAATAATTTTATACATTTACCGCGGTGCCTGTATAAAATTTTCTATCCTATGGTCAAGTGATACGGATGTTTATCATTTCAATCCGTAATTTAAAATAAAAAAATGCGGTTGTATATCATTTCAAACCGCAATCCCGAATGAAATGAAAATCCATGATGACTTGCAGTTTATACAATATAAATATAGCATCCATTCATCCAAATATCAATCATCAACCATTATTTGCAATCATCGTCCAATTTAAACAGTCATCGATATAGAGCATATAAATTATACAGGTAATAAATAACAGTTTATATTCAATAATAAATTTAATAACTGTTAACTAGCAGTTTATATGCAAAATAAATTCTAACTGTAAATTTATATGCAATAATTAAAATAATAAACAGTTAAATAAATAAAAATGCGAATTAACTGAGAAGATGAATAAAACATGCCAAACGAATCATATATAAATTTCTACTCATATCTAAAAATCAATTTAACAAACATAAAATATTTTAGAAGTTGTGAGTGGGTTAAAACACTCACCTTTTGAATTTAAATTGGATTTAAATCCAATTTAAACCCAAAATTTCGCAGTCTCCAAATTCATCCAAACCAGCGTCAACAGATCTGAAATTTCAATACGATCCTAACAAAAATAATCTCGCATGAATCGGACATGTTATGTGAAAATTACACAAGCTAAACGTTAAAGAAATTGTATTGAAAATCAAATAAACTAAAATAAAGAATACCTCTCTTCGAGAACTATGACATATAAATTTTTCTGAAATTTTTAGAGGAGTTTGAATTTTTATTTATATTTTGGACTGTAATTGGATCTAGAATTTTGCAGCCATTGGAAAAGAAGAAGTTGAAGAAAAGAACACACAGAGAAATGAAAATAAATGGAGGCTAGGGTTTACACAGCCTATTTATAGACAAAGTGAAAACGAATAGGTAGGCACGAATTATAAACGCGCAAAACGGTTGTTGGCCCACCAGAATATTTCATATTAATTGGATACGTTACGGATTAGTAAATAAATAAATTTCTTCCTCAAACATTTACATTGAATTTTAAACGTATTTACAAATATAAATTTAGACGCTTTATTTAAGTTTCAATATAATTTCATTAAATTTCAAATTCATAAATAATTTCCATTTTTAACTAAATTTCAAATTACGGTAATAATTATCTTAGATTCTTATTCATTCCCAATAGATTTAACTATTGTAAATCGACTAAGTTTACATACTATAAAATCCACATTCCTATGTATATATAGTTTTGAATTCCATACTATAAATATTTTATTAACATTTTGCAAATACATAAATTGGTATTGCACTGTTACTTAAATAAATAGCCTATACCAATCACTAATTAAATGGGTTACCAAATTTTGGATTGGTTAATAATTATTAATTATTGCTTCATTTCTTAATTATACACTTGCATGGGTTATGCTTGTCTAATTATATTCCCATATTAATTAATGTTTCCAACAAACAATAACTTTCCTTAGTCCCACCCTTTTTACCAAATATTTCCCTGCAAATAATTCATTTTCCCATACATACTTCCATTTACACCTAAACTTATTATACCTCTTTATTTTCTCAAACAAATTACAATGATTAAACAAATTTAAATGAAAATTTGAGTCGATAGATTCATAGATTCAAATGTTTACTTTATTTCAATATCTACTAAACTTTGAAATTATAACATAGACTCCAAAATAAAATCCTCCACTCTAGTCATACAAGTCTTATTGAAATAAAATGTATCTACCCTATTTTTAGGTCTTGGTTCCTAATATCCACTCGTTTTGACTTAATTTAAAATAGCGTACAAATTACATTACCTTTAATTGCAATAAATCCTATCATTTCCATTTATATTCCAAATGAATAAATTATTAATAGGTTAATTGAATGAGATTTACAACTCAACTTTAAATATTTGCAAAGTTTGTCAGTTTGGATTACTTGGTAAATTTAGAATCCCTTAAACAACTTCCTACATAAATTTATTATAGAATAATTCAAAATTAACGTACAATTCCAATTTATGCAGCGATTACAACTTAAATTTCAAGGAATTTATTTATTTAGGTATAAATCCTATTATTCACTAAAATTGTCATCCTATGTATACAACAGGAAATTATTGTCAAGGACAAAATTTCACAGCTTTTTAGCCTCAAGGACAGACCTTCAATATTTTATCATGAAGACAACTTTCTGTAGGTATCAGTTTTTAGTTATTCATAGCAGTTTTTAGGTATCATTTTGTAGTTATCGGTAGCAGTTTTTAGGTATCAGTTTTTAGCTCGGTATCAGTTTTGTTGTCCTTACGAATAATTTTGGAAAATGTTTGTCCTTGTGAATAATTTTTAAAAGAATGTTTGTCCTTGTGGTAAAAATATTGAGGTGGTGTCCTTGAGGCAAAAAATATAGAAATTTTTGTCCTTTAAATTAATTCCCCCATGTATACAATCCACATTGGTTTGTATTTATTCCATTTACCTCTTTAGTCATAGCGTAAATTTCTCATTATTACACATTAAAGTCCACTAAATTTCAACTGCCTCTTAATTTCCATTTATAAGTCTTAACACCCTAAATTTGACCACTTCTAACATGGTATTACTTCTCATATTAAATGTAACTTTTATTTAGTGTATTAACATTTATTTCTATTTAAATTTCATCAACCAAATTAAACATGTAACTTATAACTATTTCTTACAATCCAAATTATTACACCCATTGTCATATTCTGAATGGAGCCAGCATTTAATTACACAATTTATCTAAATTACATTAGGACAATATTTAATTCTCTTTGATAATATTAAATCCCCAATTTATTAAATGGAATCAATATATCTTTCTTTATATACTGTACGTCTAAATATCTTAATTATCAAATTTCAACTTATCCCTCAACCCCCAAATAACGTTATCAACAATCTTCATATTATAATTAATACTAACCTTTATTTCATCTTATAGAATCAACTACCTTTATTGACAAATTAACCTACCTTACTGCACAACTTAAGAAAATTAATTGCAAATATGATCTCACATTAGACTTCATAAATTATCAGTTGAAATCTACATAAAACCATTTATTTAATTAAAACCCTGCTATTATACATATTGACTCTTTACATGGAATTAGATTACATTCCTTAATTTCATTAAAACTTTATTTCTCACCTAAATCGCAAAATAGTAAATTTCAATTACTATAGAAATTTTATTTAAGATGAATTTGAATCCCAATCAATTTGTTATTGCACTCCTTATTACATTAAATTACATTCAGTTTACACATTTTAGAATTAAATTCAAATTACCTACAAATCTTATTTCATTCATAAATGCCATCATTTACCACATTATTGCATGGTTTCATTTAATTATATTCATGCTATTCATGTTTCTATTAAACTTGCATACATACTTCCGTTATTATTTAATCAATTATTAAACATTACGACCAAATCATCTAACAAAATTGTATAATTTTCCATTTATTAACATTCAGTTACTATTCAACATGTTTAATTCATTAGATAAATCAAATAATTACGCTTGCTTTTTCATTTGATTTTATAACCTAATATACCATTCATATTAAACCTATTTCATTCAATTCATACAAATTCATCTAGAATAACTTTACTGTCTAGATTTTCATGCAGTTACTTTTAATAAATCGAATATTGCATTGGATAATTTTACTGCTTACCTTTCATATATAAAAAAATTTCAAAGTGTACGCTCTCACTACTACCTTTATTAGGATTTATTCCCTATACTAATATTTAGTTTTATTTACACTTTATATTTCATCTCTTTTTAAATTAAATTACAAAATCTTAATTAAATTAATCAACTTGAATTGTCAAAATTTACGGGTCGTTACATTCTCCCCTACTCAAAACTTTTCGTCCCCGAAAAGGAAAAAGAAGGGAAAATAAGGATTTAGAATCTACGTATCTTATTCAAAACATTACCTTATAAAAAATTAAATTTACAGCATCTGTTACTTTTCTTAAAATATACAAATTTACAACATTATCTTTTTATACTTACATTTATTAGAGTTTGGAGAACATTTCAAAATATTTCTAAGTCCAAAATTTAAATATCTAAGTAGTTCCAATCACTAATCATCCAAATTAATACAACAACCATCAATTTCCTCGAACAGCATACAAAACAACCATACAATCACACAAATCAAATAGTTGTTTGGGTTCAAACTTGAAATTGTACGGAATGAAAAATAACTATCAAGTGCATCATTTACACAACAGTCTTAGATGGAATAAATTATTTATCCATCCAACAATTTTAAATTTCCTTACCCAACCAAACATGAATCAAACAATAACCATTCAACCCAACAATCAATTTAACTTATTATAAATCTTTATTTCATACTTTAGTTGTTTGATTTCCTTTCTTTCATTAATGAGTGATTACCTCATTTATTTTCATTTATTACTTACAATATTCATCTTCCACTTATGTATTTCTAAATTTTATTTATTTATTTCTCTCAGTTTCATTTATTATAGAATTTCATTCTATTTACTTAAGTTTTAAAATATCTAATTATAATACTTACCTTTAATTATGGTAAAATTTAAATTTACAAATTAAGTTTATAACAATAAATTCTCATTTATTACAGCAAATTCATTGAATACTTTCATTATCTCAAGCTTTACTTGTAAGATTTCCCCCTTACATTTTCTTACTAACACTGTAACTTTTATTATATGGCAAGTTATATATATGCTTTAAGAATGTAAGTGAAAATTTATACAAGTTTCTTCTCAATTCCTTTTATTTTTTTAGTGGTTCATTAATTATATATTCGTTTTATAAGTTACAATTTCAACTTACTTTTACTTTCATTCATTTATTTAATGCTAATATTTAATAATAGTAACATTTTAATTACACCTAATTTGTAACCTTATAACATCAATTCTAATAAATAAAGATTTTCCTTTATCCATTTACTAAGGTTTACAACCGTTTATTTCCTTTATTAATTTTTTTTTAACTTAAAGGTTCAAATTTGCTACACTTAATTGTACTATTAATAAATCTGGAACTTAAGAACCAAATACCGGGTTAAATTTTAAATCATTTAAAATAATAGATAGATATCTACACTTAACATATATATCCAATTATAATTAAAACGATAAAATTTTCTTAACAATTCTGCAGTAAATTACTACAGTGGCCTTCCCACTTCGAAATTCGAAAATGAATGTCGATGATGCGTGCACTCATCACCGAAATTATTTTCCAGCGACAGAGAGGAAAGTACAAAACTTATTTTCTCCAAAAATCTTCTTTAAAATAATTTCTCTTAAATTATATTAAATATTCATATTAGAAAATACTTATAACAATTATATTCCAAAAATTTTATGAAAAATTCCAAAACCCCGGATCTTAAGTCCTAAATTTCCAAATTTCATTTATCTTATATTTAAATCTTATTTCTATCATTATTCAAAACCTTCATTACCTAACAACCAATCTATTACAACCAAATATATATATTATTTTGAAAAATTATTTTATAGAAAATATAATAGGTAAAATTATTTCATTCACAAATATTATGTCGGTCTGTCCTATTAAGTGTTTAGAAACCCCTATTAATGTCACAGCGTCCCATGCACCAACCAGAGTTTATAAATACAAAACGGAACAGATTAACACAATATTAAAACCTTTTTATAACACTAATAAATACGCTCTCTTATATATATACACTCAGTGACTCCCATAGGGTATTACTACCCTATTAGTAAAGAGTCAAACCCCATAAAGCTAAGGTTTATCGCTAAACCAAAGCTCTGATACCAACTGTAACATCCGCCTTTTCGCACGATTTAAACAGACACACGTGCCGATTCAAACCATACGTAAGGGCGGATTGTTATGGGATAAATAAGAATACAGAGAAAGAAAAACTAAACAGAATCTCACAGCGGAAGGATAAAATATAATAATAAATATACAGTTCATAAATCTGTTTAAAAAACCTTTGATTTTATTTATACCATACATATCAGAGTACACATACCATATAACAATGCAGCGGAACAATATGAGTGTGGTACAATAATATAAATAATAGTAATACGAATCTCCGTCTTCGTCCTCCAGAGCTAAAACTTCAATCCTGAAACGCTCGAACTGACCCGAGCGAATTGAAAAGACAAAACACTCGAGTCAGAACTAAAAGATCTTATGTGAGTTAAATTTTTAGAAATAAATATGAGTGCGGTAACTCAAGAGATGCTCGGGATTTACATCTCCTAAGGATCCGTTAAACTATTACTATGTAGTATATTTCGCTATTATAATAGTGCCTAATTGTAAAATAAACTTACTTTTAAATAGCGTTAAGGCTTTACATTTTCCACCTTAACACGTAAAATGCCAATTGTCTATACAGTACCGTAATACCTCCTGATCGGGAGGCTACCAGAGGATACTCCATAGGTACGACACAAATAGAAACTCGTAGTAAAGGCTCGGTATGGTAGGTGACACGGCACAACTAGGCAATGCCAGGGTAGATATACCAATTGCTATCCGGGCTGATGGAAATGCGCAACGCGCAGCTACCGCCCACCTCGAACAGACTCCCCCAAAATCAAAAAAAATCAAAACAAAGTGGCCACTGAATCAATCCAAAGTCAAAGTATAGTATCGAAGAGGAGTGTCCGATCAGAGGTATGATCTCATTGGCCCGAGAATCACTCCTGTTTTAGCCACCTTATGCCAATTCACGGGAGTCGGGTCCACGTATTTACCTTACAGGAAATGTCCCACCAACCTACTTCATTCTGGAATCTCCACCGCGTACACGGTTAGTCAAAGTGGTTTTCGGTATCGACAGAGAGTATGTCCATATCCGATCCCGGTCTCTTTGCCAACCAATCGTTATTATAACACCGCGGTCATTTAAAAATAATTATACTTTTAAAACCAAAATAAAATATCCATTTAAAACCCATATAAAAACTATATCATTTTTATTCTTAAAACCCCAAATCAATACGATATCATTTTATTTTCCAATATATATTATTTCCAAAATCATAGGGTTTCCAAAGTAAAATATTTAGAAATCAAAACTCTTGAATATAATATTTCCAACTTATATTACCTTTGAAAAAACATAGCTTTGAAACAAATTTCCATCTCATAAATGGTTAAATATTTAACTACTTTTATAAAACAAAATAGCTTCTTTAGATTTCATTAATCAATTCTAAATATCGATTTAAACTTCCAAATACCATTTCAATTCTTATGGTTAAAAGCTTTAAATATTTCACCATTTCAAAAACAAAATAATTTGACAAACCCATATGTACCAAATCCAATTACTTATTATTTAGACTTGAAATGTTTACTTATTGAATTCAATATAATTTAAGTAAACCTTTAACTTCACATAACTGGAAAAATTTTCAATTTATATAACTTGGTATATTCATTTAAAACAACCTGATACTCGTTTAAATCACTTTACACAAAATCAAGTTATAAATCATATCCTTAAAAAAATTTAACTTTTATTTAAATTCCGATTTAACTTAATATTCAACTTCCAATTTTATTCTCATTTAAGTCAATAGAACTACCAGAAATTAAATTTTAATTAAATGCTTAATCGTATTTGATCTTAAAATCAAACTTCGGTTTATACTTCAAATCAATTTTTATACAAAGCCTAAAACCGGAAAATTTCTATATATATATATATATATATATATATATATATAGCTTTTATTAATGATCAAATCAAAACCCATAAACCATATATATATATGTATAGCTTTACAAAACCATAGTAAAACATTTCCAAAAATAATTTTATATATTTAACGCGGTGCCTGTATAAAATTTTCTATCCTATGGTCAAGTGATACAGATGTTTATCATTTGAATCCGCAATTTAAAATAAAAAATATGCGGTTGTATATCATTTCAAACCGCAATCCCGAATGAAATGAAAATGCATGATGGCTTGCAGTTTATACAATATAAATATAGCATCCATTCATCCAAATATCAATCATCAACCATTATTTGCAATCATCGTCCAATTTAAACAGTCATCGATATAGAGCATATAAATTATACGGGTAATAAATAACAGTTTCAATAATAAATTTAATAACTGTTAACTAGGAGTTTATATGCAAAATAAATTCTAACTGTAAATTTATATGCAATAATTAAAATAATAAATGGTTAAATAAATAAAAATGCGAATTAACTGAGAAGATGAATAAAACATGCCAAACGAATCATATATAAATTTCTACTCATATCTAAAAATCAATTTAACAAACATAAAATATTTTAGAAGTTATGAGTGGGTTAAAACACTCACCTTTTGAATTTAAATTGGATTTAAATCCAATTTAAACCCAAAATTTCGCAGTCACCAAATTCATCCAAACCAGCGTCAAAAGATCTGAAATTTCAATACGATCCTAACAAAAATAATCTCGCGTGAATCGGACACGGTATGTGAAAATTACATAAGTTAAACGTTAAAGAAATTGTATTGAAAATCAAATAAACTAAAATAAAGAATACCACTCTTCGAGAACTATGACATATAAATTTTTCTGTTATTTTTAGAGGAGTTTGAATTTTTATTTATATTTTGAACTGTAATTGGATCTAGAATTTTGCAGCCATTGGAAAAGAAGAAGTTGAAGAAAAGAACACACAGAGAAATGAAGATAGATGGAGGCTAGGGTTTACATAGCCTATTTATAGACAAAGTGAAAACGAATAGGTAGGCACGAATTAGAAACGCGCAAAACGGTTGTTGGCCCACCAGAATATTTCATATTAATTGGATACGTTACGGATTAGTAAATAAATAAATTTCTTCCTCAAACATTTACATTGAATTTTAAACATATTTACAAATATAAATTTAGACGCTTTATTTAAGTTTCAATATAATTTCATTAAATTTCAAATTCATAAATAATTTCCATTTTTAACTAAATTTCAAATTACGGTGATAATTATCTTAGATTCTTATTCATTCCCAATAGATTTAACTATTGTAAATCGACTAAGTTTACATACTATAAAATCCACATTCCTATGTATATATAGTTTTGAATTCCATACTATAAATATTTTATTAACATTTCGCAAATACATAAATTGGTATTGCACTGTTACTTAAATAAATAGCCTATACCAATCACTAATTAAATGGGTTACCAAATTTTGGATTGGTTAATAATTATTAATTATTGCTTCATTTCTTAATTATACACTTGCATGGGTTATGCTTGTCTAATTATATTCCCATATAAATTAATGTTTCCAACAAACAATAACCTTTCCTTAGTCCCACCCTTTTTACCAAATATTTCCCTGCAAATAATTCATTTTCCCATACATACTTCCATTTACACCTAAACTTATTATACCTCTTTATTTTCTCAAACAAATTACAATGATTAAACAAATTTAAATGAAAATTTGAGTTGATAGATTCATAGATTCAAATGTTTACTTTATTTCAATATCTACTAAACTTTGAAATTATAACATAGACTCCAAAATAAAATCCTCCACTCTAGTCATACAAGTCTTATTGAAATAAAATGTATCTACCCTATTTTTAGGTCTTGGTTCCTAATATCCACCCGTTTTGACTTAATTTAAAATAGCGTACAAATTACATTACCTTTAATTGCAATAAATCCTATCATTGCCATTTATATTCCAAATGAATAAATTATTAATAGGTTAATTGAATGAGATTTACAACTCAACTTTAAATATTTGCAAAGTTTGTCAGTTTGGATTACTTGGTAAATTTAGAATCCCTTAAACAACTTCCTACATAAATTTATTATAGAATAATTCAAAATTAACGTACAATTCCAATTTATGCAGCGATTACAACTTAAATTTCAAGGAATTTATTTATTTAGGTATAAATCCTATTATTCACTAAAATTGTCATCCTATGTATACAATCCACATTGGTTTGTATTTATTCCATTTACCTCTTTAGTCATAGCGTAAATTTCTCATTATTACACATTAAAGTCCACTAAATTTCAACTGCCTCTTAATTTCCATTTATAAGTCTTAACACCCTAAATTTGACCACTTCTAACATGGTATTACTTCTCATATTAAATGTAACTTTTATTTAGTGTATTAACATTTATTTCTATTTAAATTTCATCAACCAAATTAAACATATAACTTATAACTATTTCTTACAATCCAAATTATTACACCCATTGTCATATTCTGAATGGAGCCAGCATTTAATTACCCAATTTATCTAAATTACATTAGGACAATATTTAATTCTCTTTGATAATATTAAATCCCCAATTTATTAAATGGAATCAATATATCTTTCTTTATATACTGTACGTCTAAATATCTTAATTATCAAATTTCAACTTATCCCTCAACCCCCAAATAACGTTATCAGCAATCTTCATATTATAATTAATACTAACCTTTATTTCATCTTATAGAATCAACTACCTTTATTGACAAATTAACCTACCTTACTGCACAACTTAAGAAAATTAATTGCAAATATGATCTCACATTAGACTTCATAAATTATCAGTTGAAATCTACATAAAACCATTTATTTAATTAAAACCCTGCTATTATACATATTGACTCTTTACATGGAATTAGATTACATTCCTTAATTTCATTAAAACTTTATCTCTCACCTAAATCGTAAAATAGTAAATTTCAATTACTACAGAAATTTTATTTAAGATGAATTTGAATCCCAATCAATTTGTTATTGCACTCCTTATTACATTAAATTACATTCAGTTTACACATTTTAGAATTAAATTCAAATTACCTACAAATCTTATTTCATTCATAAATGCCATCATTTACCACATTATTGCATGGTTTCATTTAATTATATTCATGCTATTCATGTTTCTATTAAACTTGCATACATACTTCCGTTATTATTTAATCAATTATTAAACATTTTGACCAAATCATCTAACAAAATTGTATAATTTTCCATTTATTAACATTCAGTTACTATTCAACATGTTTAATTCATTAGATAAATCAAATAATTACGCTTGCTTTTTCATTTGATTTTATAACCTAATATACCATTCATATTAAACCTATTTCATTCAATTCATACAAATTCATCTAGATTAACTTTACTGTCTAGATTTTCATGCAGTTACTTTTAATAAATCGAATATTGCATTGGCTAATTTTACTGCTTACCTTTCATATATATAAAAAATTCAAAGTGTACGCTCTCACTACTACCTTTATTAGGATTTATTCCCTATACTAATATTTAGTTTTATTTACCCTTTATATTTCATCTCTTTTTAAATTAAATTACAAAATCTTAATTAAATTAATCAACTTAAATTGTCAAAATTTACGGGTCGTTACAATGTCCCATAACCACTTGCTTAACTTAAATATTTACGAACAAACTATAAATCTTCACTAGAAAATTGTCACAAAAGATTCAATCGAACAAGTCCAAGAATTAACCGACGAAGCAAACGCAAGTGTTTCATACCACTTGTTTTACTAAGTCGTTTAATTAGATTTCTCATCCGAGTGAAGTAAAGGTTTGTATATACTAATAGATTGGAAAACAGTTTAAGAAAAGAGCTTTATAGTAGAATAGTTTTGAAATTGCTTCGATGAAAGAGTTTTGTTATTTACTACTAGTTTTGAAACTTTATATTTTAAAGTGACAAATCGCAGAAATCGATTTTAGAACCAACAAGTCATAAAGTTTCACGTTCGAAGACGTGAACAAAAACCCAAGGAAATCAGCTCAAAAAGCATCAAAGTGGAAGTTTCCATGCGACCTATCGTGGTCGAGTTAAAGCAAAATGGAACGACCTAAAGTTAAATAGGTCGAACGACCTAAGGGTGTAAAGGTCATGCGACCTAAAGGTTTTAAGTTCTAACGACCTAACACAAGACAAGGCCGAGCGACTGAAGAGGTCAAAATGGGGGTTCATCCTATCAAGTCATCAGGATGAGGGACATAACATATGTAGCCAAGCGACCTAACTGGAGCGACCTAGAGGTCATACGACCTAAGGTCAAAAACAAGGTCACGCGACCTAAAGGAATAAAGGTCATGCGACCTAAAGGGTGCAACAAGGCCGAGCGACCTTGCGATGTAATGGCCCTGCGACCTAAGGGAGTTAAACAAGGTCGAGCGACCTAACATGGTCAACGACCTAGTAGAGGTGCAACGAGCTAACTAGTAGCGGCTTAAGGAATGAAGGCCGAGCGACCTAAGCACGCAAACGACCTTATGGTTCATACGACCTAACACTGCCACGACCTAATGAAAAATAGACCGAACAACCACACGAAGGACAGGCCGAGCAACCTACGACCTAGCGGCCCACGACCCACGACCTAGCGACTTTCGGCCTAATTCCGAGGCGACAATTCAAGGCAGCGCGACCTAGTAGCAGGAATTCACCAAAAACGCTAAAAATTGGAGTTTTTCACCAATCCAATCCAAACCAAATGCAAATGGACATGCTAAAGTAATAGGAAATCATTCCCAAACATCTATGATAGTTATAGACAAGAATGCGAGATAAAAATCTCACCTTTTCACCAAATTTATGAAGAAAAGCTTGAAAGCAATGGAGAAGAAATCACAAGCTTGAATCCAATATCTTCTTCTTGAATTTGGAATTGAATGTTGGATTTGCAAGAGAATTTGAGCTTGGAATATTAATTTCCCATTTCACTCACCATTAATGCTAAACCTTGGTTGTTAGGAAATTTATGAAGAGTGAGGAGAAGGAGGGAATGGAGCTTAAGTTTAATAGTTTGGCTAACCCAACCCAAAGTCCAAAGTGTAAAAGTGGCAAAAATTCCACTATCTCCAAACATATCAAAGTTTATACTTGAAAAAATTGTAAACGGCATTCGGAACTCAATGGAAGTGGTCTCGAGTCCAAATTTGACTCTTTGCAAAAAGTATCTTTTCAGACCAAAATCCGATTAACGAATAAAATATTTAAATATAAAATCGACAAATATGTGGGTTGTTACACTCAAAATCCTTTGATATTATTATTATTATTAGTGCATAGGGTGGAAAACATTTCGAAAGTATAATAATAATCTTAGCCAGCATAGGCATTTCGCACTTATGCCTACTATAGCTACCATGTTCAATAACAGGTTACCACCACATTCCATGGCAGGTTATACAACTAAAACCGTACAGGGCGTGTATTGTAACGCCCCGCCTTTTCGCATGCTTTAAATCGACACACGTGCCAATTCAAACCATATGGAAGGGCGGATTGTTATAAGGTAAATAAGAAAAACAGGGAAGGAAAAAATAAAATAGAATCTTGCAGCGAAACGATAAAATATAATAATTAAATACATAGTTCATGAAGCCGTTTTACAAAATATTTAATTTTACTTATACAATATATACCAGAGTTGCACATACCAAGAGAATAAAAATCAATGCAGCGGAATACAATGTGTAGTGGAACAATATAATAATAATAATAATGAAATCTTTGTTTTTGTCCTCCAGAAATAAAGTCTTCGATCCTGAATGCTTGGACTGACCCGAGCGAATTGAAAAGACAAAGCACTCGAGTCAGAACTAAAATATCTTATGTGAGTTAAATCAACAGAAATAAATATGAGTGTAGTAACTTAAGAGATGCTCGGGATTCACATCTCCTAAGGATCCGTTAAACTATTTACTATGTAGTAATATTTCGCTATTATAATAACGTCTATTTATAAAATAAACTTACTTTTTTCATTGCATTAAGGGGTTACCCATATAGCCCTTAACACGTAATAGTCCCAGTAGTCCATCCAGTATCAGCACATCTCCAGATCGGGAGACTACCCTAAATACTCCACGGGCTACGGGAGAAAACCAAACTCGTACAAGGCGCGTTATGGTAGGTGACACGGCACAACTAGGCAATGCCAGGGTGATATACCAATTACGCTTTCGAGTCGGTGGCAACGCGTAGCCGCAGCTACCGCCCACCTCAAGCCACAACCCCAAATAAAAAAAATCAAAAGTGGCCACCGAATCAATCCAAAAGTCAAGTATAATATCGAAGGGATGTGTCCGATCAAAGGTGCTACCTCAATTAACCCGTCAACCGCTCCTGTTTTAGCCACCTTATGCCAAGTCACGAGAGTTGGGTCCACGTATTTACCTCAAAGGAAACGTCACCACCATCCTACTTCATTCTAGAATCTCCACCGCATACACGGTTGTTAAAGTGGTTTTCGCAGTTGGAAGAGAGTATGACAACTTTCGATCCCGGTCTCTTCAACAACCAAACGTTATTATAACACCGCGTTCTTTTCAAAATAGTTTATGTTTTTTTTAAACCCAGAATATAATATCCATTACAAAACCAGATAAACACGATATCATTTCCTTTTAAAACCCAAATCTATATGATATCATTTAATTTCAAAATATACCCTTTTCCAAAATCATAACACTTTCTAATCTATATACCTTGAAACTCGTAGCTTTGAAAACATGACTTATAATACTTAAATGATTTAATATTAAATTTCTTCATATAATAAAATAGCTTCTAACTTTACCCAAATAAATTCCCAATACCAATTTGAACCTCCAAATAAACCATTTTAATTCCCATATATTTCAAAGCTGAAATATTCTATATTTCAAAACGTAAATTTTTATAATTCATATATTTCAATCTTTAAATATTCCACTATTTCAAAATGGATTCTTTAATAATTTCATATATAGCAAATCCAATTCCTATTATTTAAATTTGAAATGTCTACTTAATAAAATGAATATTATTTAAGTACAACCCTTAAACTTCGATAACAGGATATTCTTTTAAATTAAATTAACTTGATAATATTCTTATAAATCAATTTAATATTCATTTAAATCCTCTAATAAAAAACAAGTTATAAAATCATATCTTTTAAATCTTAATTTATTTACATTTCAAATCAATTTTTTTTTAGGATAATTCTTAAATACTTTAATTCAAATCATATACACATTTTTCTTCAACCTTAATTTTATTTAAGTTATTATAAACTCTATATACAATAGAATTTTAAATAGAAACTTAATCATATTATATAAAAGAGATCAAACTTCATTATTTAGCTTATTTTATAATTCAAAACCAATTTATACATAGCTAAATTCAAAAATAAATTAGCATTAATATAATATCTAAAATCAATATCTATATACCCATATATTTATTTACAAAACCACAGAAATCATTTCAAAAATAATTATATATATATATACCGCAGTGTCTGTATATAATTTTCTATCCTATGGTCAAGTGATACAGATATTTATCATTTCAATCCGCAATTTAAAAATAAAAATTATGGTTATATATCATTTCAAACCGCAATCTCGAATGAAATAAGAATGCATAATAACTTGCAGTTTATAACAATATAAATAAACATCCATTCATCCAATATCAATCTTCAAACACTTATTATCCCAAACATCATCCAGTCCAAACAATATCATTAATATATAACGGGTAATAAATAACAGGTATTAACTAACTGTTATACTCAATAATAAATTAAATAACTGTTTGTAACGACCAGGTATTTTCAACCATTCGCATCCATTATAAGTGTATAGGTAGACACTCATGCCGGAATTGAATTGCTCAAAATACCGCGTTGTAAATAAAACTTTGGCAAATCTCAGAATATACAGTAAATAAAAATCACAGATCACAGACACAGAGTAATAATAATGCAGCGGAAGTAAAGGAAATAGTAGTTCATGAAGCAACTATATAAAAATATCAGAGTTACATAAAATACAACAGATAAAGTACAAGGGAAGTCTCGCTACATAGATGTCTTAGAAGTCTACTAATACAAGAGCTGAAAGGAACAACAGACTGCGAAAGATAAAACTTGACAGGTAGATAATCTCCAGTGATTCCAATCTCCAGAAAGTGGAAATCCAAATCTGTGAATATCTCAGGCTGACCCAAGCATAAATAAAAATACAAACACTCGAGTCAGGACATACATACTTATACAATGTAAACCAACTCAAGTGAACTATAGTAAAGGTACAAGTAACTTAGAAGATGCTTAGGACCTCCCATCCTCTAAGGATCTATTAAACTATTTACTATGTAGTAATATACGCTATATACAGTAGTGCCTAATCAGTAAAGTATAATCATATAGAAAATAGCGTTAAGGGGATGGTGAACCTTAACGCGGTCGGATCTTTAAAACCAAAATCGTAGTGGGCTCGATATAAGAAGATGACACGGCACGCGAGGCAATGCCAGGGTGGATACACCGTTTGCACTCCCGGACCGGTGGTGACGGCAAGCCAGCAGCTTCCGCACACCTCGAACATTACCCCCGAATCAAAGTGGCGCTACATATCGAATCACAAAAGTAATAGAATGGTTTCCGATGGAGAATGCTCGATGAAAGGGTGCGACCCTTTGTGTAGCCCGGTATAGCTCCTGTTTTAGTCATTTATGCCAACTCACGGGAGTTGGGTCCACGTAATATACCTCGAGAACGTCGCCACCATCCTACTTCATTCTGGAGTCTCCACCGCGTACACAGTTGTTAAAGTGGTTTTCTGTATTGGTTGGCTATAAGACAATATCCGATCCCGATCTCTTTAACAACCAATCGTTATTATAACCCGCAGTTATAACTTTGAACAATATTTTATACTTCAAAAATAAAATATCATTTCAACCCAAATCTTTATCAAAATAAAGATTAAATCATTTCTAAACCATTTCAATATATCATCATACCATATCTTTCAATTCAAATATTTATCAAAATAAATATCAAGTCATTTCTAACCATTTCAATATATTAAATTATCATATCCTTTAAAAACTTCCTTTTAAAACATTTAAATATATCAAAATATCATAACTTTTCAAAACTTCATTTCCAAAATATCATATCCTTCAGAATTTCCTTTCAAATCATTTTAATATCAAAATGTCATATCTTTCAAAACTTCGTTTCAAATCATTTTAATATGTCAAAATATCATATCTTCTCAAAACCACATTTCAAATCATTTTAATATACCAAAATATCATATCGTTTCAATACCACATTTCCAATCATTTTAATATATCGAATAGTTATATTTTTTCAAAACCACATTTCAAATCATTTCAATATACCAAAATATCATATCCTTCAGTACCACATTTCAATCATTTTAATATATCAAATAGTTATATTTTTTTTCGAAACCACGTTTCAAATCATTTCAATATAACAAAATATCATATCTTTCAGTACCACATTTCAATCATTTTTATATATCAAATAGTTATGTTTCAAAACAAATTACTTCATTTTAAATCATAAAAATGAAGTTATTACATTTAATAATTAAATTATTAAATTCCAAAAATTTAAACTTTTCAATGTTCATTTATGCACTTAAATTTATTAAAACAATGAAAATTCAAATGTCGCAGCATTTGGAAAATGCTACAGAAAGTTACATTCAAAACAATTCAATTTAACAAAATACAGCATTTAAAATGTTGTTAATTAACTTCAATTATTCAAAAGAATTTCACAAACACTTATATTTCTATTTAAATCATTTTTAACTTATAACATCATACATTTTCACATTTATAAGCATCATTTAATTTTCCTTAAATTCATGATTTTATAAAGTTAAGTTTCCTTTCAAAAATCAATATTTATTTTCACTTATTAAAGTTCAACATTCAAGTTTAAATGCATTATATTAAATTTCAACTTAACACATAAGTTTAAATTCTCAAATATAACTTAGTTTTATTTTTATTTACTTAACTAAAAATTCACTTTTAAGTCAATTTCATAATTTTCCAATTTTAGTTATATTTCAAAATTTCAACTTAAATATTCATTCATTTCACATTTCAACTTTATTAAAAATCAATAATATGATATAAAATCACTTTATATTCATTTAAATCCAAATTATCATAAATTTATCGAAATTTCATATTCAATTTAATTTCCAATTATAATTAAATCAAATTTTCCAAAATAACTTACATTTAAAATTTTCTAACTTTTCATTAATTCATTTCACTTACAATTATTCAGAAAATCAATTTTATTTTACAAAAATCCTTTTTAATTAGATTTATATCAAAATATTTTAATATTTACATTTCTAAAAAAAATTAAAATTTTAGAAAACATATATGAACTACGGGTCTGTATAAAATTTTCTACACTAGGAAAGGTGATACGGGTAATATATCATTTCAACCCGTAATTTACAATAAAAATCCGGGTTTTATCATTTCAAACCCGCAGTCCCAAGTAAATGAAATAAATTTAAAATCATTTAGGCCTATCATTTCAGCCCATAACAATTTTTCCTTATTCTAAAGTCCGTTCGGGTATGTATCATTTCAACCCATAGTGATTTCAAATTTACAGGGAACTTGCAGTGTGATAAACTGATAAAATATACAGTATATCATGAAATAAAAGTAACATATGATATAACAGGTGTAATAACAGATGTGAACATCATATGATAATAATATAAGCAGTTATAACATGTTAATATAATTCTACAGATTCACAGGGTGTCAATTTACTACTTATATAAGTACATAATGTCCGGTGAGAAATACTCACTTGTATTAGCTGGAGATGACAAACAACTACACACAACAAAGATCTTCGAAGGCACAAAAGCATGAATATGATTTGAGAGTGGAGAGCCAAAGATTTATAGCCTTGGATACATTCAAACAAAACAAATATATGAAACATAAGTTTCAAAAACAAGATATACTTAACAATGTTAGAAATAGATGTATAAAACAAAACCAAAGACTTTGCACTTGCTTCCTATGCTTGTTTGCATAGCCTAGGGGATTAATAAGGTCAGGTTTGAGCATGGTTTGGATCAGGTATGGGTAGGAAAAGGCGCGGTTACAAGGTGATGAAGTGGGTAGGAGTTTAAATGTAGCGAATATAAAAGGTAAAGGCATATATAAGAGTTTTAGTGAACTTTTTGGGCTCAGCTAAGGCATGTTTGGGCTCACCCTTTCAGGTTTTAGATCTGGATAGTAGCTTAGGTGATGGGCGGTGGTCATATCAAGGTGGTGGTGGTGGCCTAAGGTGGTGGCCATGGTGGTGGATGAAGGTAGTGAAGCAACTAGGCCAGGCTAACATGTTTTTAAGGAGTTTTCAAGGATTTTGTATGGAGTTTTGTCAAGGGAAGGATGCGGCCTGGTCAAGTCAGAGGAGGAGATGATGTTAAGTGGTGGATGGTGAAGAGGAGAAGGTGGTGGAGGTGATGGCCAAGGCTAGCTAGTGGTGGCCGAGCAAAACAATCAAAGAAAACAAGGCAAAAACAAGCAAAAAGGAAGGAGAAAAAGTAGAAAAATATAGAGAAGCCATTACCAATTTTTCTCTAGCCGAGAAAATGAGATGAGGAAGATGTTTTCACGTAAAATGAAGAAAAAGAAGTCAGCTGAAGATAGTATAAGGAATGACCAAAATAACTGATGTATTGATTGAAAAAGAAACGGTAAAAGAAACGGTGAAATGACTTTACGTTTCTTAGCTTTTAAAACCTTCCATACTTCCTTTAGATCAAGTAAAACAAAATAAAATTCAGCAAGTACATCTAAAAACCGAAACAAAGTGAAACAAAATAAAAATATATAATTAAATTTAAAGAAAATATAAAAAAATTAAGGAAATTGCCTAAAATTTGAAAAAAGGGTTCAAAAATTACAATTAAAACATCGATGGCTTTGGAAAAATATCTACTTTATTTTAAAAATATTCTAAAGCAAAATTTTGAAATAAAATAATTTATTTATCATTTCTAAAATAAAATAAATAATTAAATTTTAATTAAATAGAATTTAAATTAAGAAAATGGCTTAAAATTTCGAAGTAGACTTTAAAATTAGAAATAAATTCAGTGCACTTTGGAAATTTTTTATGTACTTGAAAAATATTTATAAATAAAGATAAGTACACAAAATAAAAATTAATTCACAAAATAAATATATAAAATAAAATTTAAATAAAATTTTAATGAAGAAAATAGAAGAAAATAAGAAAACAGCCCAAAAAAAAAGAAATCAACACGGTAAACTTTGGAAAAATTATAACATCACAAAAAAAATGTTTTAAAAAAATGAATATATATCTAACATGTCATATAACACATATTAGAACATGATTTGACAATTAAAAATAAAATTTATAAAATTTAACATAAAGAAAATTGTTAAATAATTCAATGTACACACAACATTGAGAACAGTATAACTTTCACAATTTAAATCCGTTTTCAACGAAACAAAAAGAAGCGTTATTAAAATTTTATGTACTTTCATAATAAAAGATAAAATTTAAATTTTCAAACTTTTAAAAATTTAAATTAAAAGTCAAAGTTTGATTAATTTGACCAAAAATTCACTTTTTGGAAAATATTCTTTTTAGTCATGCTTTGGAATGATAATTCATATCAAAACTAAAGTTTATATTTAAAATAACCAAATTAATCGTTCAAAATAAATAAAATAAGTTTTTAGATCAAAATTCAATTAAAATTATTAAAATATACGATTAAAAATAATCACAAAATACAGGGTTGTTACACTCTCCCCCACTTGAAACTTTTCGTCCCCGAAAGGGAATGAGGTACGGGAAAGCACAGAAAAAGATAGAGTGAAATAAGATTAGGACAAGATGACAAGGAGAATGAAATTATACGTGATGGCTATTGTTATAGGTAAGTTTTACAAGGTGGAGATGATCTTTCCAAGATTCTCCAAAATTAAGAACACAAGCACGAAAAGGTGGATTCAAAATGATTACCAAAGATCTATCAAAGATTATAGAAAGATACCTATACCAATCTATAGCAAGATAAGGATGATAAGGACAACCAAAAGATAGTTTGGAAAATAAAATAAGGAAATAAATTTGAAGCGCGGAAATTTCAACTTAAATAGAGAATAAATCTTTACACAAGTTAAATAAATCTTAACTATCTCAAATTCCATTATCTTATTATCCAATCATCTTAAATTAACAATTTTTAAAACCAAAGGGTTTGAAAAATAATCATTTATTATACTCATATACTTAATACATTTAATTCTTCTTTATTCCTAATTAAAATTAAATTTATTCCTCTCAATATATTTATCACTTATGTTAAACATACATACACTTATTATAACTGCTTTATTTTATTCTTAGTTCTTTTAAGATTATTTTATTGTAAGTTATTCAATTACCCTTTATTATATTTACCTCTGTTAATCATTAAAATTTAAGTGTATAACATTTATTATAACCACTCAAATTTTATTTATAAAATCCTTTTTTATATTGTATATTATCAAATTACATTGTTAACTTCTGAAATTAAGGTAAGTTATATTTGAATGCAATTGTATTATACAAATAAAACTTTTCAATTCAATTATTTCAAGCTTAAATCATTTATTCAAAAATTTTGATTTTATTTTTATAATTGAAATTATTCTTTGAAAATAAAATTTAAGAATTAAATTCCCGATTTCTTCAAACCATTTAGAGACAACTAAATGTATGTACATAGTTTATCAAATCAAATTTAAATCATATGTCTATACATATTATAGATCAAGTCATATTTTAGATATTCAAATCAATTTGATTTCCCAAAACAAAACTGTAGCAAGATTACAAAACAGTCTCTTCACTTCGAAACTCGAAAATGAACGTCGATGATGCTGCAGTCATCACCGAAGTTATTTTCCAGCGACAATGAGAAGAGCACTAAATTTAAACTTTAAAATTCTTTGGAAAAAAAATTCTATTCGAAAATACTTAAATAATATAACCATTTAAAACATTAAACACAAGGTTTGAAACCATCGGATATTAAATTCTCAAATTTCTTGTTTTAAATTCATTTTAGTTCCCAAATCAATTTATAAACAACTATTTATAAATTCATTTATAGAACAATAAATGATAAATCAAGTATTATCATTTTAAATGATTAATTTAAATCAATTTATTAAGTTCCATAAATTTACTTATATATCAAAATTTATTTCATTAACCAAATTTTTAAAATATATTGTGTCAGTTTGTTCTGTCAAAGTGTTTTGGAAATCTTATCGATAGCGCTGATCAGACGAATCGATCAGAAACCCAAATCAACATCAACAACTCAAACAACACAATATATATAACAAAACATAGATGTACAAGTGCAGTTCAAAATATTTGGAAGAATAGATTGGAAACAAAAGACAAGATGATTAAATAATAGAGTAGAGTGGTGGATAAGCTTAAATAAATCACGGGCAACCATAACCGGGTCAACCGTGACTTAAAGAATAAGATCATTGTGGATTTTTTTCTGGGGTAAATCTACATTCGATCTCAAGAGTTAGAGTTTGCAATAACAAAAGATATTAGCATCTAAACCACGGATATATATAAATCTCTGGTGAATCGATGCTAATTGTATAGGAGTTTTTCCACTTATCAATTCAATTTTGAAATTGGCGTGACCGCCGACTCACTAGAAAGATCATTCGAAGCGGAGTTATGGGATACTCCAGAATCAAAAGAAGATGAATAGTGAGGGATACGAATGGATTTTGGAACCGTAGGGAATGCTCCAAAATTCAAAGGAATCGAGTCAAAAAGGAAGAGATTCAAACTCGAATGAAAGTGGTTCTGTAAATACATTCACTCCATATGCTGAGTTTTGCCTAGAGCTACCAAAGCTCTGATACCAACTGTAACAACTAGGTATTTTCAACCATTCGCATCCATTATAAGTGTATAGGTAGACACTCATGTCGGAATTGAATTGCTCAAAATACCGCATTGTAAATAAAAATTTGGCAAATCTCAGAATATACAATAAATAGAAATCACAGATCACAGACACAGAGTAATAATAATGCGGCGGAAGTAAAGGAAATGGTAGTTCATGAAGCTACTATATAAAAATATCAAAGTTACATAAAATACAACAGATAAAGTACAAGGGAAGTCTCACTACATAGAAGTCTTAGAAGTCTACTAATACAAGAGCTGAAAGGAACAACAGACCGCGAAAGATAAAACTTGACAAGTAGATAATCTCCAGTGATTCCAATCTCTAGAAAGTGGAAATCCAAATCTGTGAATATCTCAGACTGACCCGAGCGTAAATAAAAATACAAACACTCGAGTCAGGACATACATACTTATAGAATGTAAACCAACTCAAGTGAACTGTAGCAAAGGTACAAGTAACTTAGAAGATGCTTCGGACCGCCCATCCTCTAAGGATCCGTTAAACTATTTACTATGTAGTAATATACGCTATATATAGTAGTGTCTAATCAGTAAAGTATAATCATATAGAAAATAGCGTTAAGGGGATGGTGAACCTTAACGCAGTCGGATCTTTAAAACCAAAATTGTAGTGGGCTCGATATATGGAGATGACACAGCATGTGAGGCAATGCCAGGGTGGATACACCGTTTGCATTCCCGAACCGGTGGCGGTGGCAAACCAGCAGCTTCGGCCCACCTCGAACAATACCCCCGAATCAAAATGGCGCCACATATCGAATCATAAAAGTAATAGAATGGTTTCCGATGGAGAATGCTAGATGAAAGGGTGCGACCCTTTGTGTAGCCCGGTATAGCTCCTGTTTTAGTCATTTATGCCAACTCACGGGAGTTGGGTCCACGTAATATACTTCGAGAACGTCGCCACCATCCTACTTCATTCTGGAATCTCAACCGCGTACACAGTTGTTAAAGTGGTTTTCTGTATTGGCCGGCTATAAGACAATATTCGATCCCGGTTTCTTTAACAACCAATCATTATTATAACCCGTAGTTATAACTTTGAACAATATTTGATACTTCAAAAATAAAATATCATTTAAACCCAAATCTTTATCAAAATAAAGATTAAATCATTTCCAAACCATTTCAATATATCATCATACCATATCTTTCAATTGAAATATTTATCAAAATAAATATCAAGTCATTTCTAACCATTTCAATATATTAAATTATCATATCCTTTAAAAACTTCCTTTCAAAACATTTTAATATATCAAAATATCATAACTTTTCAAAACTTCATTTCCAAAATATCATATCCTTCAGAATTTCCTTTCAAATCATTTTAATATCAAAATGTCATATCTTTCAAAACTTCGTTTCAAATCATTTTAATATGTCAAAATATCATATCTTCTCAAAACCACATTTCAAATCATTTTAATATACCAAAATATCATATCTTTTCAATACCACATTTCCAATCATTTTAATATATCAAATAGTTATATTTTTTTCAAAACCACATTTCAAATCATTTCAATATACCAAAATATCATATCTTTCAGTACCACATTTCAATCATTTTAATATATCAAATAGTTATATATTTTTTTTTCGAAACCACATTTCAAATCATTTCAATATAACAAATTATCATATCTTTCAGTACCACATTTCAATCATTTTAATATATCAAATAGTTATATTTCATAACAAATTACTCATTTTAAATCATAAAAATGAAGTTATTACATTTAATAATTAAATTATTAAATTCCAAAAATTTAAACTTTTCAATGTTCATTTATGCACTTAAATTTATTAAAAAAATGAAAATTCAAGTTTCGCAGCATTTGGAAAATGCTACAGAATGTTACATTCAAAACAATTCAATTTGACAAAAGACAGCATTTAAAATGCTGTTAATTAACTTCAATTATTCAAAAGAATTTTACAAACACTTATATTTCTATTTAAATCATTTTTAACTTATAACATCATACATTTTCACATTTATAAGCATCATTTAATTTTCCTTAAATTCATGATTTTATAAAGTTAAGTTTCCTTTCAAAAATCAATATTTATTTTCACTTATTAAAGTTCAACATTCAAGTTTAAATGCATTATATTAAATTTCAACTTAACACATAAGTTTAAATTCTCAAATATAACTTAGTTTTATTTTTATTTACTTAACTAAAAATTCACTTTTAAGTCAATTTCATAATTTTCCAATTTTAGTTATATTTCAAAATTTCAACTTAAATATTCATTCATTTCACATTTCAACTTTATTAAAAATCAATAATATGATATAAAATCACTTTATATTCATTTAAATCCAAATTATCATAAATTTATCGAAATTTCATATTCAATTTAATTTCCAATTATAATTAAATCAAATTTTCCAAAATAACTTACATTTAAAATTTTCTAACTTTTCATTAATTCATTTCACTTACAATTATTCAGAAAATCAATTTTATTTTACAAAAATCCTTTTTAATTAGATTTATATCAAAATATTTTAATATTTACATTTCTAAAAAAAAATTAAAATTTTAGAAAACATATATGAACTACGGGTCTGTATAAAATTTTCTACACTAGGAAAGGTGATACGGGTAATATATCATTTCAACCCGTAATTTACAATAAAAATCCGGGTTTTATCATTTCAAACCCGCAGTCCCAAGTAAATGAAATAAATTTAAAATCATTTAGGCCTATCATTTCAGCCCATAACAATTTTTCCTTATTCTAAAGTCCGTTCGGGTATGTATCATTTCAACCCATAGTGATTTCAAATTTACAGGGAACTTGCAGTGTGATAAACTGATAAAATATACAGTATATCATGAAATAAAAGTAACATATGATATAACAGGTGTAATAACAGATGTGAACATCATATGATAATAATATAAGCAGTTATAACATGTTAATATAATTCTACAGATTCACAGGGTGTCAATTTACTACTTATATAAGTACATAATGTCCGGTGAGAAATACTCACTTGTATTAGCTGGAGATGACAAACAACTACACACAACAAAGATCTTCGAAGGCACGAAAGCATGAATATGATTTGAGAGTGGAGAGCCAAAGATTTATAGCCTTGGATACATTCAAACAAAACAAATATATGAAACATAAGTTTCAAAAACAAGATATACTTAACAATGTGAGAAATAGATGTATAAAACAAAACCAAAGACTTTGCACTTGCTTCCTATGCTTGTTTGCATGGCCTAGGGGATTAATAAGGTCAGGTTTGAGCATGGTTTGGATCAAGAATGGGTAGGAAAAGGCGCGGTTACAAGGTGATGAAGTGGGTAGGAGTTTAAATGTAGCGAATATAAAAGGTAAAGGCATATATAAGAGTTTTAGTGAACTTTTTGGGCTCAGCTAAGGAATGTTTGGGCTCACCCTTTCAGGTTTCAGATCTGGATAGTAGCTTAGGTGATGGGCGGTGGTCATATCAAGGTGGTGGTGGTGGCCTAAGGTGGTGGCCTTGGTGGTGGATGAAGGTAGTGAAGCAACTAGGCCAGGCTAACATGTTTTTAAGGAGTTTTCAAGGCTTTTGTGTGGAGTTTTGTCAAGGGAAGGGTGCGGCCTGGTCAAGTCAGAGGAGGAGATGATGTTAAATGGTGGATGGTGAAGAGGAGAAGGTGGTGGAGGTGATGGCCAAGGCTAGCTAGTGGTGGCCGAGCAAAACAAACAAAGAAAATAAGGCAAAAACAAGCAAAAAGGAAGGAGAAAACGTAGAAAAATATAGAGAAGCCATTACCAATTTTTCTCTAGCCGTGACAATGAGATGAGGAAGATGTTTTCACGTGAAAATGAATAAAAAGAAGTCAGCTGAAGATAGTATAAGGAATGGCCAAAATAACTGATGTATTGATTGAAAAAGAAACGGTAAAAGAAACGGTGGAACGACTTTACGTTTCTTAGTTTTTAAAACCTTCCATACTTCCTTTAAATCAAGTAAAACAAAATAAAATTAAGCAAGTACATCTAAAAGCTGAAACAAAGTGAAATAAAATAAAAATATATAATTAAATTTAAAGAAAATATAAAAAGAATTAAGGAAATTGCTTAAAATTTGAAAACAGGGTTCAAAAATTACAATTAAAACATCGATGGCTTTAGGAAAATATCTACTTAATTTTAAAAATATTCTAAAGAAAAATTTTGAAATAAAATAATTTATTTATCATTTCTAAAATAAAATAAATAATTAAATTTTAATTAAATAGAATTTAAATTAAGAAAATGGCTTAAAATTGCGAAGTAGACTTTAAAATTAGAAATAAATTCAATGCACTTTGGAAAATTTTTATATACTTGAAAAATATTTATAAATAAATATAAGTACACAAAATAAAAATTAATTCACAAAATAAATATATAAAATTAAATTTAAATTAAATTTTAATGAAGAAAATAGCAGAAAATAAGAAAACAACCAAAAAAAAGAAATCAACACGGTAAACTTTGGAAAAATTATAACATCACAAAAAAAATTGTTTTAAAAAAAAGAATATATATCTAACATGTCATATAACACATAATAGAATATGATTTGAAAATTAAAAATATAATTTATAAAATTTAACATAAATAAAATTGTTAAATAATTCAATGTACACACAATATTGAAAACAATATAACTTTCACAATTTAAATCCATTTTCAACGAAACAAAAAGAAGTGTTCTTAAAATTTTATGTACTTTCATAATAAAAGATACAATTTAAAATTTTAAAACTCTTAAAAATTTAAATTAAAAGTCAAAGTTTGATTAATTTGACCAAAAATTCACTTTTTGGAAAATATTCCTTTTAGTCATGCTTTGGAATAATTCATATCAAAACTAAAGTTTATATTTAAAATAGAAAAATTAATCATTCAAAATAAAGAAAATAAGTTTTTAGATCAAAATTCAATTAAAATAATTACAATATACAATTAAAAATAATCACAAAATACAGGGTTGTTACACTGTTTAACTGGCAGTTTATATGCAGTGAATAATTAATTAACAATTTACTGGCAGTTTAAATGCAATAAATAAATTAAATAGCAATTTAATTGAAATAAATGGAATTAACTAAGATGATGATTAAAAATATGCCAAACAACCATAAATAAATTTTAAATCACATCATATATCAATGCAACAAACATAAGAAATTTTAGAAGTTGTGAGTGGGTTAAAACACTCACCTTTTGAATTTAAATTGAATTAAAATCCAATTTAAACCCAAAAATTTCACAGTCTCCAAATTCGTCCAAACCAGCGTCAAAGTGTCCGGAATTTTATTACGATCCTTAAAAAAACTGCCACGTCACTCCTCTATTTCGCACGCACGAAGCTCTCCAGATAAACGCGCACTATTCTGGTTCGAAACCCTATTGGCCGCCACTTAATCGACGTGTCCATCTCTTTTCGCCTCGCCTACATCCAATTTCCCCCCGATCCACGTGCGCCATTGGGCTTGCGACGCCGAGTCGCTCCTCCCTTCGGTCGCGCGACCGCCTCCGGTCCCCAAATGCACACGATCATTGCCCATGATTTACGACAGATTCTGGCGATTCTCGACCATCATACTTTCAATGAGCAACATCACCGGGGTTTGCACCACGCCCTCTTTCAAATGCCACCCTCCGATCAACGTATCGACATAGATCCACCGTTGAAAATTTAAACCCTAAAATGGACGACCGGGATTAATTCTGAAATTCAAGACAAACGATGAATCGTATTGAAAAACGAATTCCACCAGAAGATTACGCTCATTGAGAGCTTCAACATATATTATTTTCAAATTTTTCTAAGGACTTTGAATTTTATGCTTTGGATTTGATTTGCAATTGGATCTGGAAATATAGAATTTTGTCTGCCATTGAGAAAGAGGAGGAATAAAATTAATTTACGTTTAGACAAATGAGAATTAGGGAGGCTAGGATTTATAGCAGGATATTTATAGAGAAGGTCGGAAAAGAATAAATGGATCGGGTTGAATACGTGCTAACGACGAAGTGGCCCAAAAAGCCCATTCTGACCCCGGAACGAAATTGGGTAAACCCATATATCAAAATAGGTGTTTTAAAATATTTTAAACGCAATGGAAAAGGTTTCAGGTTCAAATTGCATCATATGAAGAAGTTATGCTGAAAACAATATTTGCAAATCGATTTCAAATTGATTTCAATTTCATTGATTTCTGGGCGTTCGGAGTCCGTACGATCAAACGATAAGTCCAATCACTACGAAACTTGAAACCCTACAATAATTCACCGTTACGGATCCGATGAAACTGGTTTCGTCGAAATCCGAGTCAGTGGCCAAAATGGCTATTTTCCATTAATTAATTAAATTAATATTAAATAAATCAAATCGCTATTTGAAATTCAAATTTTACAATTCATAAATTTTATCATCTTGGATTACTTAAGAAATTTATAATTCTTTAAACCAATTCTCATAACAATATAAAGTAAATTAATTCACAAATTTTAGTATTTAACATTCAATTTAATAAATCCAGTTATTTATAATTATTGCTTTAAACCTGATTTCAATCCTTCCATTATCTATTAATCCTTTCTAAAATCATAGTTAATATTTGTCTTTCATTCATTACATTAATGTTCTCATTCCATCTAATTTCAATTAAGTAATATTAAATGTTGAATTTCATTTATTTGCAATAAATTTAATTATTGAATTTTGCACTTAAATCAAATTAATAAATCTTGCTTTCTATTCTTTAAATCAACGAATTTTCATATAGCAAATAGGCTTAGCATTAATTTCATCTTATAAAATTAACCATCTTCAATTACAAAACAAATCTACCCTAACTGCACAATTTAAGTCAATTTATTGTAATTGATTCCACACTAAACGTTATTAATTATAAATTGAAACCGCAATAAATTCGTTTATTGATTTAAAATCTTTCTATTAGGTAAATAGACATTTTATGGGTATAAATAACATTGAATTATAATACATTTCATTTCAAATAAATTCCTCTTTACTAACTAAATCACATTAATAAAACAAAATAATTAATTTAGATTTATTGCAATCGATTATCAGTCTTAACTTAATATACTAAATAAATGGTTAACCTAAAATAATTGTTACCCTTTAACATTCAAATTCACTTACAACTATCCTTAACAACCATGTTGCCATTGATTTAGATTTAACTAAATAAATTAGATGAATGGGTAAAATTTTATAATTATCACTAATGCCGAATTTACTCACATTCATACTTAATTACCAACTACAATTTATTATAATTACTTAATTTGCATTGATTCAATCAAATTGTAATTTAATACGTATTATTTCCTCAATTAACATAACCTTTGAATTAACTTCCCAATTCTCCAATTACTACCTTAAAATAAATTTTCATTTTATTAAATTTACATTCACACTTCTGTTACTACATTTATTTTCATTAAAAAAATATTAAATAACTTATTTGAAATAACCATTTATCAACAATATACTCTTATAATACTTGTACGTTTTATCCTTCATACACCTACTATTTAATTATATTTATTGAAATTTATTCAATTTTCTAACTACAAACAATTACAACCTTACCATTGTTGCAATTTAATTGGGATTGCACTAAATTGGTTATTCATCAACTGCCATTAACATTACTACCAAATTTTCATACAGTTACTATAAATCAACGTATTATTCCATGGTTAAATTAGATGTCTACTTTTATTTGCTCATATCTTTAAATTTTATACCCAAATGCAACAAATTTACACTTTCCATTATTATATAAATTTGAATTCCATACTAGTTAATATTTTTATTGGTAATTCACAAATTCAACATTCCCTTTTGTTTCTTATATTAAACTTATAACCAAGTATGACAGTTTATACTATTTCAATTAATATAAATATAAATTTTAAATTGTTGATTTTAATTACAATTGATACATCTAATTTCTACATTCGCTCCCATATAAATTATAAGACTTTTATTTCTTTCTAAATTTAAATTAAAATCTTATTAATTTAATTCATTTTAAACATCGAATTTTACGGGTCGTTACACTCTCCCCCACTCAAAACTTTTCGTCCCTGAAAAGGAAAAGAAGGGAAAAGAAGAATTAAGAAATCAATATATCTTATTTAAATATTAAATTTATACCCAAATAAATTTACAAAATTTAATAATTTAAATAAGATATACCCGTTTATAACCATAAATACTTTATACTTAAATTAATAAAGTTTGGAACGTTTCAAAATATTTTCTGAGTCCAAATTTACGAAAAATTTCGGCAGAGTCTCCATCGTACGGAGAAGCTCGGGAGAAAATATAATATCAAAAGTAACAATATATAACATATATTTTCCAAAATAATATATATCCCAACACGGGAAGAACAATATAATAACGTTATAAACCATAATCCAAAAACGTACCTATGTTTCGGGCAATTTACGCTTATTTTATGGAACCAAAAGCAATAGCAATTACTTCCATAACCCGTATTTCACTTATGTAATCCAAAAAGATTAACAATTATATAAAATGAAATATTTAAGATTGTTTCAACCAAAAACAACAATCAATACAACAACAATCAATTGCAACAAACAACATACTACCATCATACAGAATTAACACAATTCAACTATCCATCCATATCAAACAAAACAGGTAGTTGTTCGGCTTCAAAACTTTAAATTGTACAGAATGAAGAACAAACTACTAAGTGCATCTTTTACTCAACAGTCTTAGATGAACCAAAATAGATTATTCATACTCCAACAATCTTAAAGTATCCTTGCCCAAACAACCTTAAACCAAAACAAACAACAATTTCAACAATAAATCAAGTTTATTTTTTTTCTTTATCAATTTCACTTTAATCCATTTGTTGTTTGATTTTTTTATTTACATTTGTTCCTTACAATTTTATTTAGAAATAACTTCAACTTATTTACTTAAGTATAAAATTTCTTACTTACAATACCTGCCTTCTATTATATTTAATTAGTATTATTTCAATTATACTTAAGTTTACTACAACATCAAATTTTTATTTATTACAGAATTTCATTAATTTTGCATTACGCTTAAGTATATAACAATTATAACTTCAATTCTTATAAATAAAAGCAATTTATTAAACACTTCATTACTTACTTTTACTAGTAAAATTTCCATTACATTTTCTTATTAAACATTTCAACTTTTAATATTTGGTAAGTTATATATGCTTTTAAAGAATGTAATTGAAAGTTATACAAGTTTTCTCATTTCTTTTAATTAATTAATGTCCAAAATTATATCTTTTGTTTTATAAGTTACAATTTCAACTTTCTTGTTATTTCATTTATAACCTATCCTTTAATTTCTTTTTATTTATAAGTTGGCATTAAATCTCTTATTTCCTTTAGAGGTTTCAATTATTAATTACTTACGTTCAAATTCACTACAATAACTGAAACTATTAATTAATGGAAACTTAAGAATTTAAATACCGAGTTAATTTCAAATCATTTAAAATAATAGATAAATGTACACTTACACTTTATATATCCAATTATATTTAAAATAATTAAAAATTTATATTCGTTTGTCAAAATAAACCTGCAGTAAAACTACTACAATGGCCTTCCCACTTCGAAACTCGAAAATGAATGTCGATGATGCGTGCACTCATCACCGAAATTATTTTCTAGCGACAGAGATGGGAGTACATAACTTATTTCTTTCCAAAATCTTCTTTAAAACATTTCTTTCAAATAATATTGAAATATTTATATCAGAAAATAATTCTAATAATACTATTATTATATTCCAAAATCAATTGAATTTTTTTTCAAAACCCCAGAACTTATGTTCTAAAATTTCGAAATTTCATTTATTTTATTCTAAATCTCATTTCAACTATTATTTATAACTTCGTTATCTAACTATAACGACCCGATATACTCAACAATCGCATCCATTATAAGTGTATAGGTAGGCACTCATGTCGGAATTGAATTGCTCAGAATACCGCATTGTAAATAAAAATTTGGCAAACCTCAGAATATACAGTAAATAAAAATCAAAGATCACAGACACAGAGTAATAATAATGCAGCGGAAGTAAAGGAGGTAGTAGTTCATGAAGCTACTATATAAATATATCAGAGTTACATAAGATACAACAGAAGAAATAAAGTACAAGAGAAGTCTCAATACATAGAAATCTACTAATACAATAGCTGGAAAGGACCAACAGACTGAAAAGATAAAACTAGACAAGCAAATAATCTCCAGCGATTCCAAATCTCCAGAAAGTGGAAATCCAAATCTGTGAATACGCAGGCTGACCCGAGCATAAATAAAAATACAAACACTCGAGTCAGGACATACATACTTATACAATGTAAACCAACTCAAGTGGACTGTAGTAAAGATACAAGTAACTTAGAAGATACTTGGGACCGCCCATCCTCTAAGGATCCGTTAAACTATTTACTATATAGTAATATGCGCTATATACAATAGTATCTAATCAGTAAAGTATAATCATATTGAAAATAGCGTTAAGGGGATGGTGAACCTTAACGCGGTCGGATCTTTAAAACCAAAATCGTAGTGGGGTCGATATAAGGAGATGACACGGCACGCGAGGCAATGCCAGGGTGGATACACCGTTTTCACTCCCGGACCGGTGGTGACGGCAAGCCAGCAGCTTCCGCCCACCTCGAACAATACCCTCGAATCAAAGTGGCGCCACATATCGAATCACAAAGTAATAGAATGGTTTTCGATGGAGCATGCTCGATGAAAGGGTGCGACCCTTTGTGTAGCCCGGTATAGCTCCTGCTTTAGTCATTTATGCCAACTCACGGGAGTTGGGTCCACGTAATATACCTCGAGAACGTCGCCACAATCCTACTT
The DNA here is from genome assembly GCA_030765085.1 of Allium cepa. NCBI lineage: Eukaryota > Viridiplantae > Streptophyta > Magnoliopsida > Asparagales > Amaryllidaceae > Allium > Allium cepa. Next base: position 719,354,814 of record CM060935.1, on the reverse strand, counting down.
CATTCTGGAATCTTCACCGCGTACACAGTTGTTAAAGTGGTTTTCAGTATTGGCCGTCTATAAGACAATATCCGATCCCGGTCTCTTTAACAACCAATCGTTATTATAACCCGTAGTTATAACTTTAAAATAATATTTTATACTTCAAAATAAAATATCATTTCAACCCAAATCTTTATCAAAATAAAGATTAAATCATTTCCAAACCATTTCAATATATCATCATACCATATCTTTCAATTCAAATTTTTATCAAAATAAATATCAAGTCATTTCTAGCCATTTCAATATATTAAATTATCATATCCTTTCAAAACTTCCTTTCAAATCATTTTAATATATCAAAATGTCATAACCTTTCAAAGCTTCATTTCCAAAATATCATCTCTTCCAGAAATTCTTTTCAAATCATTTTCATATCAAAATATCATATCTTTTAAAACTTCATTTCAAATCATTTTAATATATCAAGATATCATATCTTTTCAAAACCGCATTTCAAATCATTTTAATATATCAAAATATCATATCTTTTCAAAACCACATTTCAAACCATTTTAATATATCAAAATATCATATCTTTTCGAAACCACATTTCAATCATGTTAATATATCAAATAATTATATTTCAAAACAAATTACTTCATTTTAAATCATAAAAATGAAGTTATTACATTTAATAATTAAATTATTATATTCCAAAAATTTAAACTTTCTTTGTTCATTTATGCACTTAAATTTATTAAAACAATGAAAATTCAAGTTTCGCAGCATTTGGAAAATGCTACAGAAAGTTACATTCAAAACAATTCAATTTAACAAAAGACAGCATATAAAAATGCTGTTAATTAACTTCTAATATTCAATAGAATTTCACAACACTTATTTTTTATTTAAATCATTTTTACCTTACAAAATCATACATTTTCACATTTATAAGCATCATTTAATTTTCCTTAAATTCATGATTTTATAAAGTTAAGTTTCCTTTCAAAAATCAATATTTATTAATAATTCGCTTATTAAATTTCAACATTCAAATTTAAATTCATTAAATTAAATTTCAACTTAACACTTAAGTTCAAATTCTCAAATATAACTTAGTTTTATTTTTATTTACTTAACTAAAAATTCACTTTTAAGTCAATTTCATAAATTTCAAATTTTAGTTATATTTCAAAATTTGAACTTAAATATTCATTCATTTCACATTTCAACTTTATTAATAATCATTAATATGATATAAAATAACTTTATATTCATTTAAATTCAAATTATCATAAATTTATCATAATTTCATATTCAATTTAATTTCCAATTATAATTAAATCAAATTTTCCAAAATAACTTACATTCAAAATTCTCTAACTTTTTCATTAATTCATTTCACTTACAATTATTCAGAAAATAAATAATATTTTACAAAAATACTTTTTAATTAGATTTAAATCAAAATATTTTAATATTTACATTTCTAAAATAATTTTAAAATTTTTAGAAAAACATATATTAACTATGGGTCTGTATATAATTTTCTACACTACGAAAACGGGTAATATATCATTTCAACCCGTAATTTACAAAGAAAATCCGGGTTTTATCATTTCAAACCCACAGTCCCAAGTAAATGAAATAAATTAAAAATTATCCAGGCCTATCATTTTAGCCCATAACAATTTTCCCATATTCTAAAGTCCGTTTGGGTATGTATCATTTCAACCTATAGTGATTCTAATCTAAAGGGAACTTGCAGTGTGATGGAAAGATCAAATAAACAGAATAGCATGAAATAACAGTAACATATAATATAGTAGGTGTAATAACAGGTGTGAACATCATATGATAATAACATAAGTAGTTATAACATGATCATATAGTTCTACAGATTCACAAGGTGTCAATTTACTACTTATATAAGTACATAATGTCTGGTGAGAAATACTCTCTTGTTTGAGCTGGAGACTGCGATACAAATGACACAAACTAAGATCTTCAAAAGCATGATGGCACGACAAAGATTTGATATTGAGAGAGCCAAAGATAATTGCCTTATTCAAACATTTAAACAAACAATACAACATATAAGTTACAAAACAATGTAACACTTGAACAACACTAGAAATCAATGTCCAGAACAAAGTCAAATACTTTGCACTTGTTCTCAACTTCACATGGATCAGTTATGAATGGGTTAAGCTCAGCTATGCCACGGATTAAGGTCTGATTTGGGTGCAAAGTGATCGGCCTACATGGTTCAAAAGTGTGGAGAAGATATAGGTGCAAAACAATACAACAACAAGGCAATATACAACCTCACAAGGCACAAATAGGTTCGGCCATTGGCTCTAGGCGCTCGACCAGTGGTGCAGATGGTGGTGGGTGATGTGGAAGAGGGTGGAGGTCAGGTCGGTGGTGGGTGGTGGAGGTAGTTGTAACGATCCTGAATTTTTATTTAATTTAAATTAATAATTAAATGAAATTTTGAATAAAAATTTATAAAATTAATTATAAATGGAAGCGAGTTTCCTCGATTCAAATAGAAAATATATAAAGTCATATGGATTTGAAAATTTGTATATATGTGAATATATATGTATATATTGGATTTTAAATAAATTCTTAAATAAATGATTTTGAAAAATAAATAGTATACTTTAGACACAAGTATAAAAAAAAATTGATTTAAAAATTTATAAATGATGATAATTTGAGTTATATAAAATGTATGTGTATATATAGAAAAATAAAACAATAATTATTAAAGTAAAATTTATGATAAATATTTAAACTAAAAATAGAAGTAAAATAAATATTTGAGTTGTAAATAGAGATAAATAAAAGTTAAGTATGGAACCAAACAAACATATTAAACATCTATGTACAAACAAAGTTATAGAATTTCAATTATATTTTAAAGTAAGTAGACAAAATAAAATAACATAACTAAAAATAAGTATGTAAATAAGATAAGAAACAAAACAAAGTAAGATATATAAACAAAGTAAAATAAGCATTAGCAATAAATGTTTCAAATAAATTTATGGTTATAAATAAATGTTAAAGTTAAATTAGAATTCAATACATAAGTAAAATGAACTACAAGCAAAGTATAAAATATAAATCTAAGAAAAAATGACAGTAAACAAAACAAAACAAAAGAAAAGAAAAAAAAGAAAAAAAGAAAAAAAGGTAACAAATCAAATACAAGAGCTTGTAAATTAAATCAAGCAAGTTAAAATTTATCTTAGTAAACAAAATAATAAAGTAACTAGATACAATGTAAAATATGAAACAAGTCAATATACCTAAAACCTGGAAACAAGTATGCAGGCAAGTAAAGGAATCAACAAGTACAACAAAATATTATCACTTGTACATCTGAAATGGAGTATGGAGAGGAAAGTATATATGTACAAGGCAATAAATGCCATACATCTCAACATTTAATGCAAGCATTTTCAGCCTTACTCTGGTTGTACAAACAACAATATACATCACCTGTACACCTCTGTCTATATATCCATACCAAGAATCATCTCAGAAAGTAGGATCTGTTTCTCAACATCAAGCCTGGAAGTTCAAGTCCAAATCTTGAAGCTACAGATCAACTTAAAAGCAAAGTATTTCAGATTTCAAATTCAAGAGCCTGTTCAAAATTTAAGTCTCTGTTCATTTCTTAGAAATCAAGTGAGCAAATCTTCTTTTTAAACTAGACTTCCTTGATTCTTTTATCTGTGAGTAAACCTAATCTTTGAAAGTTTTATACTTATTTGAAGACAGTTCAAACTTCATCTATTAATTGTTTTGAATATGCTTCAGTGCATATGAGATTGGATGTTTAGTGTTTCTCTGCCAAATTTTTTTTATAGGGTATATATTTGTTTCAAAACCCAAATGTGGTTTTCTGTTAAACATTGTCAAGCTTTGGTTTTTTTTTTCAGTTTAATCAAGATGTTTTAATCCTTAAAACAAGATTTTTCAAAGCTTACCAAAATATGCAGTGGATTGTCATCACTGTAACTCTGGTACAGGTATTCTACTAATATTGACAAAAAATGAAATGTTGCAAAATATTAATTCAAGATTATAATCTGAATCTATACTCAAATCTATGATTTTTAAAACAAAAATGAAGATTTTTAATGGAGTGTTTCAAGAGTAGTTTGAAATTTTGTTCAATGTGCACTTTTCTAAATTCCTGGTGAACGATCCAAATTTAAACCTTGAAATTGGGTTTGAAGCTTGTTCGAGCTTCAGCTATCACGAGAAAATTGTTGAATTTTTTTTCGAATGAAGGAATTTGCCATTCGAACCCAAAGTAGGGTTTAAGAAGGAGTTTTGCAGTGGGTCGAAAGCAAGGTGATTTCACCACCTAGGAGTGACCGAGCTGCACGCGATAATGGGAAAGGGTAGTATGGAGTTATGACGTGGTAAGGCCGAAGTCACGAATTTTCTGGTGACCGGAGACATGGCGGCGAAGCAATTTTGTTCTGTGGGTTCGAGCTGAAGGGTCAAGCAAATAGGCATATTTCGATTTTGACTTTCATTCGAAAAACTGAGATTCAATTTCGAGTTGGGGGTCAAATTTTGGTTTGTGGGAGGTTTCGAAGGGCACCGGAGACGTGGCGGCGCTCCGTGCATGTGCACGGTGGCGCGAGGAGTATCAGCACGTTTGTGAACTGAAGAAAAAAAAATAGGAGAAGAAGAAGCAGGGTACGGGGGAGGAAGAGTAAAGGGCTCAGGGCAGGCTCGTGATTTTTGGTATAGGAACTCGAGTTTGAGAAGTGGTGATAAAAATTTACAGTTTATACTTGAAACTTTTCAAAAGAAATAGAAAGAAGAAGACTGGGGAGAAGAACAGGATGGGTGGGAGAGAGAGAGACGCGGGGAAGCCTTGAGACAACCTCGAGTAGGATTGGAGTTTGTCTCGGGTCGCTATCTGACTTAACATACAACATGATCTAGTTTGGTATGTTAATAACTAAGCTAAGTTAGAAATTAGTAGTTAAGTTAATATTTATTGTAAAAGATTAATAAGGTAAGTGATGTAAAAATAGTCGATTAGAAATAAAGTTTCAAGATTTAAATTATTTTAATAATTTAAAAGTGGTCAATAATTAAAGAAATTTGAAATGGAGTTGAAATTTTAAATGAAAAATTTAAGCAAGTTGAAATTAAAAGTTTAAATCTAAATTTAAATCTGAATTAAAGATAATTTGAATTCTAGTTCTAAAATCAAAGAAGTTTTAATATTTAAATTGTTTAAATTTGCTTTGTGATGATAATTAAAACATTAGTTAGAAAATGTTTTAAATTTGAATTAGTGAAGATAAAATGATATGCACTCATTAAATTAGTTCAAGTGAATAATTGATTAATTTATTTAATCAAGAAATTAAGATTTGAGTTAAATTAATTAAGGTAAATTAATTTGTAAATAAGATTCATTAAATGAATAAAGAGTTGTCTTTTAAACAAATGATTAAGGTTATTTAATCAAGTAATTAAGATTTATTAAGTTACAGTTTAGAACTTAATTAATTAAATAATTAGTGATTAAACATATGATTTTAAAGGTTAATTAAATGATAATTAACAATAGTTAAATTGAGTTTAATTACTTAAGAATAGTAATTAAATAATTATGAATAGTTAATGAGGATCATTTACTTGAAATTTATTTTGATAATAAATGTGAAAAGAATTATTCATAGAAATTTAATCTGATTTAAATTAATCAAATAATTAAATTTATCCTATCTATGGATGCTTGGATTATATTGGATGGTAAACTGTTTGATATCCCTGTTATATGATGCTTTATGATTATCCTGATTTGTGTTGTGATCTATGATGAAATTTATTATCTGTGATATATATATATATATATATATATGTCTGCGAATCTGTGTATGAAAGATAAGCGTTATAAATTTATATCGCTTATCGAATATATTGTTGTATTTGATCTGTGATGATTGAATGATGTTGCACTATTGTGTTAAACCCTTGACCACACTTATACACACACCAATATGGATTTCACGAGGAAATCGATTAAGTCACAGATTTTTGAAAATAGTTTTGTATTTGAATTTTTTAAATTCAAATGTTTTGAAAGTGGATTGGGTTTAAAGTGAAAAGAAATTGGAATGGAATTTCAAAATAAAATTTATTATTTTTAAATTACTTGATTAAGTTTGGAATTTAAATAATTTGATTTAAATTTGAATTCAAAAGTAGGAATTGAATTCTATAATTTGAAACTAAGGATTAATGATATTATACTAGTCATTATGAGTTAAACCATTTTAAAAGTATAATTTTGAGAATTTGGATTTAACCAAAGAACATTAACTCGTATAAATGAATCGGATTTCCAAAATGAAAACTGTTGTTTTCAAATGATAAACACTTTTAGATAAGAACTGAGATTCCAGTTAATTAGGGGAATTTCAAGATTGAATAGAGAAATGATTTTCCTAAGTTATGAATAAATTCTTTTTGAAAGTTATGAATTAAATCTGTTTATTTTTAACAGATTTAAATTGATGATTTGTTTAAATCAAATTGAAATGAAATTGTTTTGGAAGCTATAAGTTAAATCTTTGATTTAAAGATTTAACGAGTTAATCAAATTGAAATGAAAATTGATTTGGAAAATCTGTGAATAAACCTTTTATTTAAAAGATTAAAATGTGAAAATTGTTTAAACCGTTAAAGGTTGTAAAAATGAATCTTTTTGTTTAAAGATGGAAAATGGTAATTTGTTAAGCCATTTGAAGAAAGGTTTTGGGTAATAAGTTGTGACTTAATTGAAATCCCATTATCCATTTATTTTTGAAATATCGTGCTCACTATTCGGTTCAGCCAGGAAAGGACCTTTGTGTCGTATAACCCATTCCGAATATGTGATACGTCGTTATGGATAGCATTTGAAGACCGGTGGTGAAGACCGGGTATTTGCGAAAGCGATAGGATGACCTATCGATTGTTTCTACACCGAGTCGCGCCGGTATAGAAACTCCCTAAGTGATGGGAAATCCGATCGGGATTGTGAATATCCGGATTGCAAGGACTTCTTTGTAAGTGCCTTCGGTTCTGTTCGAACCCAGAACAGACTTGTATGGATTGTATGCCTGACATTACAAGTTGAGATATAAAGCCGATTTCTTTCAAATATATTTCTGTTGGTGGCGGAGAATTTATTCTTTTAGCTTAACACCCTTCTCTGAGACGTACGAGCTCAGAGGTTATATAGTTGAAGGTTATCAGCGATATAATCCCAATTGGGTAATGTGACATACTGAGTGTTGCTGTGAAATGATCATTGTGTTGATTATTTGTGATAGGATCATTTATTTGATCGTTTATCCTGGTGATCATTTCTATGATCATTTGTTGACCCAAAGCATGGCTTTTGTATAAAGTATGTTTTTGTGGACGTGACTTCGTCGAGCCTCACACCCCGGAATGGTCAAAACAGGAAAGATGCGGCAAGGTTATGAGGGGTAGCGCCCTTTAGGATGTGTGCATTTCCTTCTGGAAAAGGGTGGTATCATGGTATGGAGCCCAGATACTTACTCATGTTGAAAACACTTTATGATTGTGTGAATTGATTACGAGATCTCGGATAAAGGTCCCAAAGGACCGGGGATGGCATATTCGGTCAGTTGTTACTCAGTTAGGGGTAACCCGACCTTGTGTTGGTAGAGATCCGGTTTGGTTCTCGGGGATGTCCATCCAGAGGCATTCTCATGTGGCAATGGGAAGTTCCTTGGCCTGACCATTCGTTGGAAATCCAAAGAAACAATACGATCTTGTACGGTTTTAGTTGTAGAACCTGCTTCCTCAGGAGGTAACTATAGTAGGCATAATATAATGGTACCTATGCTGGCTAAGATTTATATTCTACTTTCGAAATATTTTTCTTACACTATGCACTAGTAATAATATCAAATGTTCTTTTTAATGCGTATCAAGCATCTTTGACTAACATAAGAAGAAATCTCCTCCAAGTCTGCGTTTGCATTGTGTGTGTGGCGGGAGGTCTTATGGTAGTCTCATTTTTAAAAGCATTGCGAACTGACTTTGAAAATCTTTTGTTGAATGTTTTTAAAGATAAACTGTTTTTGTTGCTCACACCAGTCCCACGACTGATCCGGAGTTTATTGTTTTCTTTCCTAAACTCTGGATGCTCATTATTTTCTACACGAGCAGTCTAGAGTTGGGTTTTCAGATAGTCAGGTTCAGTAGATTATCTGGAGTTAGTTCGGTCTTTGGACCACACCAGTCTTGCCTAGCTTGGTGCATTGTTATGGGGAGTTCGAGCTATTGCTGGATTGATTCTTGGAAATGGAGTTACAGTTCTCGGAATTCTCTTTTGAAGACTATCTTAGAGTTATTTTGTTCTGCTGCTAGATGTTATCTATCGTTTTCTTTTCCGCTGCTATTTTATTGTATCATATCTCTGATGTATATTGATATCTATTGGATCATCTGTTGTAGCAGATATTGTATCAAAGCTGTATATCAATGTATTATTCTTTTATTCCGCTGTGTTGTTTACTTATTGATTGTTATAAGCTCCGGCGAATCGGATTTGAACGGTCGAATCTATGGCATTCGAATACGATTTGAAGTATGGATGTCGATTTTCGAGCGGGCAAAATCCGCGTCGTTACATAGTGGCGGCTAGTGGTGGTGGAGGTAGTTGGTGTACAACTAGGCTTGGTTTATGCAGATAGGTGATGGTTTTGTGAACTTTGGTGATGATGCTTGCCATATGGTTGCTTGGCCTGGCCATGGTAGTGATCTAGGGAGGTGGGTGAATAGGCTAGGAGGTTGTAGAGGTCGGCCAAGGGCTGGAGGAGGGAGGAGCTGATCAAAAAGTGGAGAACAAGTGCAAAGATTCACATAGGAAACTAGAAAACAAAAAAGGAAGATTTTTACCAAACTCTTTGCTCCATGATGGCTGTATATTTTTGGATGAGAAAGATGTTAGAATAGACGTGAAAAGTGAGGAAATGCAGCTGAGAAAAGAAATGAAAAGCACGTCCAAAAACAATAAAGAGATGAGTTGAGAAAATGAAATGTCGGGAGATGAAAAGACTTAGGAACTCCAAAAGTTTTAAACCTTTCAAATTTCTTAAATTTGTTTATATAACTTGATATTTCTGGAAATAATAATAATCCCAGATAAAATTTCTAAAATTTATGAAAATATAAAAATATATATAATATTTATTAATTATATAAAGTTAAATTAAGGAAAATAGCTAAAAATAGCAAACTAGTCTAGAAAATTTGAAATTACATGAAATAAATTTTGTAAAATTCATATGAGCTTGTAATATTTTTTAAACATAAATAATAATATAAAATAAAAGTACATTCACAAAATAAATATAAAAAAATTAAATTTAAATATAATTTTAATGAAGAAAATAGCAGAAAATAAGAAAACATCCTTAAAAAAAAAGAAATCAACACAGTAAACTTTGAAAAAATTATAACATCACTTTAAAAATATTTAAAATACAAAATATACTTAAAATAACATATTAACATGAAAAAAATTAAGTTTAAAGAAAATAGAAAAAGATTTAAAGAAATTGCTTAAAAATCCAAAACAGTGTCCAGAAATTACAATAAATCACCATTGACTTTGGAAAATTGATTACTTCATTTAAAAATTATTATTATACAAAAATATACATACAATAACAAATTAAATTAAATATTACAAAGAATTTTTTTATATAATTTAAAATAGACAAAATTGTTAAATAAATCATATTAGACTCAAAATTGAAATGTACATAACTTTTACAGTTTAACTCCGTTTTCAACGAAATGAAAAGCAGTGTTCAAGTTATTACATCTATTTTCATAATAAAAGATAAAATTTAAGATTTTAAATAATTTAAATTTGAAGTTTAAAAGTCATAGTTTGAACAGCTTGACTAGAAATTCACTGTAACGGCCCGCCTTTTCGCACGCTTCAAATCGACACACATGCCGATTCAAACCATACGGAAGGGTGGATTGTTATAGGGTAAATAAGAAAAACAGAAAAGAAATAAAACAAAATAGAATCTCACAGCGGAAGGTTAAAATATAATAATAAAATATACAGTTTATAAAACTGTTTATAAAACATTTGATTCTTCTTTATACAATTAAATATCAGAGTTCACATACCAATAATATCAATGCAGCGGAATACAGTGTAGTGAAAAAAAATAGTAGATAGTAATACTACAAATCTTCGTCTTCGTCCTCCAGAGCTAAAACTTCAGATCCTGAAACGCTCGGACTGACCCGAGCGAATTTGAAAAGACAAAAACACTCGAGACAGAACTAAAAGATCTTATGTGACTTAAATTAACAGAAATAAATATGAGTGCAGTAACTCAAGAGATGCTTGGCATTTACATTTCCTAAGGATCCGTTAAACTATTTACTATGTAGTATATTTCGCTAATATAATAGTGTCTAATTGTAAAATAAACTTACTTTTTAATAGCATTAAGGGGTTACCCATATAGCCCTTAACACAAATAATGCCAATAGTCTATACAGTGCCTACATATCTCCTGATCGGGAGACTACGAGAAGACACTCCATAGGTACGACACAAATAGAAACTCGTGCAAGACGCTATAGGGTAGGTGACACGGCACAACTAGGCAATGCCAAGGTAGATATACCAATTACGCTTCCGGGTCGGTGGTAACACGTAGCTGCTACTACCGCCCACCTCGAAAAACACCCCCAAACCAAAGAAATCAAAAATGGCCACCGAATCAATCCAACAGTCAAAGTATAATATCGAAGGGATGTGTCCGATCAAAGGTGCTACCTTATTAACCCGTCAATCGCTCCTGTTTTAGCCACCTTATGCCAAATCATGGGAGTTGGGTCCACGTATTTATCTTATAGGAAACGCCGCCACCATCCTACTTCATTTTGGAATTTCCACCGTGTACACGGTTGTTAAAGTAGTTTTGGGAGTTGGCAGAGAGTATGACAACTTCCGATCACGGTCTCTTCAACAACCAACGTTATTATAACACCGCGGTCATTTAAAATAATTTATACTTTAAAACCAGAATAAAATATCCAATTTAAACCCATATAAATACGATATCATTTATATTTTTAAAACCCCAAATCAATACGATATCATTTAGACCCAAACCAATATTATGTCTTTTTATTTTCCAATATATTCTTTTCCAAAAATCATAGGGTTTTCAAAGTATAATATTTAAAAATCAAAACTCTTGAATATAATAGTTTCAAATCATACTACCTTGAAAAATCATAACTTCGAAACAAATTTCCATCTCTTAAATGGTTAAATATTAAATTACTTTATAAAACACAATAGCTTCTTTAGATTTCATAAAGCAATTTTCAAATATCGATTTAAACTTCCAAATACCATTTAAATTCTTATGTTTCAAAGCTTTAAATATTTCACCATTTCAAAACAAACTCATTTGACAATCCTATATATGTTAAATTCAATTACTTATTATTTAGACTTGAAATATTTACTTAATGAATTCAATATAATTTAAGAAAACCCTTTAACTTCACATAAGTGGAAAATCTTTCAATTTATTTTATATTCATTTAAATCAACCTGATATTCATTTAGATCACTCTACACAAAAATCGAGTTATAAAATCATATCCTTTAAAAATTCTAACTTTTTATTTAATTCCACTTTAACTTAATATTCATCATCCAACCTTATTCTCATTTAAGTCACTGAAACTCCAGAAATTAAATTTTAAATAAATGCTTAATCTTATTTGATCTAAAATCAAACTTTATTTTAAACTTCAAATCAAATTTATACAAAGCTTAAAAACCGAAAATTACTATATATAAATAACCTTTATCGATAACCAAATCAATATCCCATAAACCATATATATGTAGCTTTACAAAACCATAGAAAAACATTTCAAAATTTTTTTTTATATACATATATACCGCGGTGCCTGTATATAATTTTCTATCCTATGGCCAAGTGATACAGATATTTGTCATTTCAATCCGCAATTTAAAAATAAAAATGCGGTGGTATATCATTTCAAACCGCAATCCCAAGTGAAATGAAAATGCATGATAACTTCCAGGTTATATAAAATAGAACACATCATCCATTCACCCAATATAAATCATCAACCAATTTATTTCAATCATCATCAATTTAAACAAACATCAATATATATAGCATATAAAATATAACAGGTAATAAATGACAGTTATTAACTAACAATTTATATTCAATAATAAATTAATAACTGTTAAACTGGAAGTTTATATGCAAATTAAATAAATTTTAACAGTCAATTTATATGCAATAATAATATTAACTTACAGTTAAATTAAAAAATGCGATTCAACAAAGATGATGAATAAAACATGCCTAACAGCCATAATTAAATTTCTACACATATCTTAAGTCAATTTAACAGACATAGGAAATTTTAGAAGTTGTGAGTGGGTTAAAACACTCGCCTTTTGAATTTAAATCGAATTTAAATTCAATTTAAACCCAAAAATTCAATGGTCTCCAAATCCAACCAAACCAGCGTCAATAGATCTGGAATTTCATTACGATCCTAACAAAAAAAAATTCACGTAAAACGGACAACGTATGCTAAAGTTATTCGATTTAAACTAGTTGAAATCTAAATTAATGAAAAAAAGAAACAACTCACCTTCCCAAAAGTATACACCACATCACCATCACGTTTCACGTTTGCAGGTACGCGAAAACCCTAGCTACAACCCAGGCCGAACGCGTCTTCTTGGTCGATATCGACTTCAACCGCCACCATCAAACGTTCGCCGCACGTCAATGGATCCGTCGCGCCACCTTCTTGGCCTCCGAGCCACCTCCACGTTCATGAACGAAGACCAAAAGGCCCCCAATTAACCCAGCACCGCCACCTATAATCAACCCAAATCGAATTTTTGCGGCCCATCTGGCCGTTGAAATCTCGTGTGACACGCCTAGATGAACTCCTTTCGGCCTCCTCTACCCAACTATAACCTTGATTCCACGATCAGACGAATTTTGATTTTGTCGCGATAGAACACCGAGAATTAACGATCAAATTGTGAACAAATGGAGATACGAACAGAAAAACAAATTACAACGTTGAATTTCGCTTGTCCAGGGCTTCAACATATATTTTTTGGAGAATTTTCTGAGGACTTTTAATTTTTAGCTTTGGATCTGATTTGAATTTTGAATTTGGATCTAGAATTGTGTTTCCATTGAAAAAGAGGAGTACAGAAGTTCCTATAGGTATAGAAATGAGGAATAGAGGCTCCTAGGGTTTATAACAGCCTATTTATAGACAACTGCAAAAGAATAGGTGGGCACGAATTATAAACGTTCTAAACGATAGTTGGCAAAAAAGCCCGTTCTGACCTCGAAACGAAATTTGGTCAACCCATATATCAAAATAGGTATTTTAAAATATTCTGAATATGATGGAAAAAGTTTTACGTCCAAATTCGATCGTATGAAGAAGTTATGCTGAAATCAATATTTCCAAATTGATTTCAAATTGATTTCAATTAAATCGATTTCAAGGCGTTTCGCGTTCGTACGATCAAACGACAAGTCCGATCGCTACGAAACTTGAAACCCTACAATAATTCACTGTTACGGATCCGATGAAACTGGTTTCGTCGAAATCCGAGTCCGTGACAAAAATGGCTATTTTTATATTAATTAAATAAATTTAAAATAAATGAAAAAAATCAAATTTTATATTTAGATTCTAAAATTGACCCATTTTATCACTTTTAAAAATTCTTAATTATTTACAAAATTCCAACAAGTTTAGATGTCAAATTAAAGAAGGTAAATTTATAAATTTCAATATAAATCCTTAATTTCATTAAATTTGCAAATTATAAACGATATCCTAAAATTTCGTTTAGTTAAATAAATTAACTAGTATTCCATTCATTCCCGTCAAACAGATGGATTAAATATTGAATTCCAAATTATCCCACAAATTCCTCATATTATCTTTTTTTTATATATAACGAATTATTTAACTATATCCAATCTCATTTAATTGCAATTAAATTCAATTATTGGACTTTAAGTTTCAATATAAATAAATAAATCTGATTCCATTCTTTAAATTCACTATTTATCATATTACCATCCTGGGTACCATTTATTTTAATATATATATATATGTGTGTGTGTGTGTGTGTGTGTACAGATACTTTAACATTTTTCGATTGTTTATCTCAATTGCATAACATTAAATTTATATTCATTGCAATGGTCCTGGTTAAATTGAACGAGCTATGTATATGACTCATAACAATTGTTGTAAAACTCTCAATCCCACATTTATAAGTTTGTTATTTCCACTCACATATTATAGATATTTACAGGTATAGGGTTTTTATTCAATCATTATTTATTATATATTAATTAGATAACTTCACTATTTAAGTCCGTTTTAAATTTATTACTAAATATCCATTTACCTTTCCCATCAAATTTGAATTCCATCAAATTAATATAACCAATCAATTTCCGTTCATGCTTTATTAAAAACCTAAAATTTGCAATTCATTATCTTGTATTAATGTCATCCAATTTCTATTTATTATTATAGCTTACAATCTATATACATTCATTGATTGATTTCTATTTTCCCTTGTTTCCTTATATTCAGTTCTTAGCTTAGTATGACAAATTTATGGTACTCCATTAAATTGACAATTCATTTCAGTTGTTAATATTTAGCTTAAATTTCTACAGTTGCATTTCATTTACACTTCCATTACTACGATAATAATTAGTAACGCTTATATTATCAACACACCTAATTATCTTTATTGGTAAATGAGTGAATTTTCTAGTAACCCACTATTATACCTTTTATATACTTGTATATAATTATTTTGCCCTTTTATATTTCATTATAAATGTATACACACATACAAATTTAGATCCTAAATCCAATTAATTATTCCTTTTACATCAACCATCACTTTATGAATAATTAGCGTTTCCTATTTATTTTGTTACATTCACTTATATTCACTTTATTAATAAACTGGAATTCCATTTAACCCATTAATTACTAACTTTAATTATTGCAATTCATTTATCGAACCTAAATTTTGAATCTATTTCCAATTTTTCATATTTCAATTAATTAACACCTAACAATAGTTTACAAATAAAAGTGGTTGTACTAAATACGTTATTTATTGTCCTGCATTACTTTATTTCGTCCATTTACATACAATTTCCATAAATCAATATTTTATTCCATTGATAATTTCAATACTTGCCTTAATTTACTTATTCAAACTTTATATCAAATGCAACAATTTCCACTATTACTATTAATTGCAATATATAATTAAATTTGTAAATTTTAATTACCCTTGATACATCAAATTTCAACATTCTCTTTCATATAAATAAGTAAGATTTTCATTCCTTTCTAAATTTAAATTTAAATCTTATTAATTTAATTCATTTAAACATCGAATTTATACAGGTCGCTACACTCTCCCCCACTCAAAACTTTTCGTCCTCGAAAAGGAAAGAAGGGAAAAGAAGAATTAAATAACAATACATCTTATTCAAAATATTTAACTTATAAACAATAATTTACTAAATTTATTACTTTAAATAAAATATACCCGTTTTATAATCATTGTATCCTTTTATACTTACATCAATAAAGTTTGGAAAATATTTCCAAAAATTTTCTAAGTCCAAAATTTACGGAAAATTTCGATAGAGTCTCCTTTGTACGGAGAGGCTCGGGAAAAATACAATATCAAAATATAACAATTATATTACATATGATATCCAAAATATTATATCCCAACCCGGGATAATATATGAAATAGCGCTATAAACCGTAAACCGTAATCCGAAACATACCTATTTTTTGGACAAATTACGCTTAATTTATGGAACCAAAAGCAGTGGCAATTGCTTCCATAACCTGCATTTCACTTATAAAATCCAAAGGGTTAACAATAAAGTGAAATATTTAAGTGGTTTCAATCACTAACAACAAATCAATACAACAACCATCAATTTCAACAAACAGCATACATAGCAAATACAGAACAACCATTCAACCAAACAAACAAATGGTTGTTCGAGTTCAAACTTTTAAATTGTACGGAATGAAGAATAACTACTAGCGCATCATTTACTCAACAGTCTTTAGATAAAACAAAATAGGTTATTCATCCATCCATACAAATTTAAAGTATCCTTACCCAAACAACTAAAACCCAAACAAACAACTACCAATTTGAACAACAAATTTTGTTTATCCTTATTAATTTCATTCATACATTCGTTGTTTAATTTCTCTTTTTATTCATACTACAAAAAATTTCTTTTATAATTTACATTTATTTCTAACAAACTTTAAATTTCATTATAATTATTCATTCATTTATTACATGCCCTCATTTACTTACATTTGTTTATCAATAGTATTCATGTCCCATTAAATTTCTTAGCATTTTCATTTTATTTACTTAAGTTGATATTCATCTATTTGAATTACTTACCTTTAATTATATTCACTTGTAGTAAAATTTCAATTATAACTTAAGTTTAAAACATTAATTCTCATTTAAAATAGCAAATTCATTGAATACTTCATTACCTACTTTTACTTGTACAATTTTCATTACATTTCTTATTAAACATTTTAACTTTTCATATTTGGTAAGTTATATATGTTAAAGAAAATGCAGATGAACTTATACAAGTTTTATCTCAATTCTTTTAATTCATTCATTGTTCAGTAAATCTTTACCTTTTTCTTATAAATTACAATTTTAACTTCCTTTTTATTTCCTTTATAACTTAGGATTTAAGTCTCTTATTTAATTTAGGGTTCCAATTATTAGTTAAATTCTGTTTCGCTACAATAATTGAAATAATTAATTAGTGGAAATTTAAGAATTTAATACCGGGTTAAATTTTCAATTTATTTTAAAACAATAAATAAATATATTCTTACAACTTACATATCTCTAATTATATTTAAAACAATTCAAAATTTATATATTTTCAAAAATGAATCTGCAGTAGAACTACTACAGTGGCCTTCCTCCTTCGAAACTCGAAAATGAAAGTCGATGATGCGGCCGCCATCACCGAATTTATTTTCCAGCGACAGAGAGGAAAGTACAACTTATTTTCTCAAAATCTTCTTTAAAACAATTCTTCCGAATTATACTAAAATATTTATATTAGAAAATACTTATACACAATATTATTATATTCCAAAATTTATTCGAAAGAAATTTCAAAACCCCCGGAACTTAAGTTCTAAATTTCTGAATTCCATTTATTTTATTTTTCAATCTTATTTCTATTATTATTTATACACTTTATTACTTAACAACCAATCTATTGCAGCCAAATATAGACATCATTTAAACAAAAATCTATTTTATATATATAAAATATAATAGGCAAAATTATTTCATTCACCTATATAAAACAAATATTATGTCGGTCTGTCCTATTAAGTGTTTAGAAATCCCTATTGATGTCACAGTGTCCCATGAATCAAGCAGAATTTATAAATACAAAACGGAATAGATTAACACAATATTAAAACCCTTTTTTTTATAACACTAACAAATACGCTCTCTCATATATATACACTCAGCGACTCCCATAGGGCATTACTACCCTATTAACAAAGAGTCAAACCCCACAAAGCTAAGGTTTATCGCTAAACCAAAGCTCTGGTACCAGATGTAACGGTCCGCCTTTTCGCACGCTTCAAATCGACACACATGCCGATTCAAACCATACGGAAGGGCGGATTGTTATGGGGTAAATAAGAAAAACAGAGAAGAAATAAAACAAAATAGAATCTCATAGCGGAAGGATAAAATATAATAATAAAATATACAGTTTATAAAACTGTTTACAAAACATTTGATTCTTCTTTATACAATTAAATATCAAAGTTCACATACCAATAATATCAATGCAGCGGAATACAATGTAGTGAAAAAAATAGTAGATAGTAATATTACAAATCTTCGTCTTCATCCTCCAGAGCTAAAACTTCAAATCCTGAAACGCTCGGACTGACCCGAGCGAATTTGAAAATACAAAAACACTCGAGTCAGAACTAAAAGATCTTATGTGAGTTAAATTAACAAGAATAAATATGAGTGCAGTAACTTAAGAGATGCTCGGGATTTACATCTCCTAAGGATCCGTTAAACTATTTACTATATAGTATATTGCACTATTATAATAGTGTATAATTGTAAAATAAACTTACTTTTAAATAGCGTTAAGGGGTTACCCATATAGCCCTTAACACAAATAATGCCAATAGTCTATACAGTGTCTGCATATCTCCTGATCGGGAGACTACGAGAAGACACTCCATAGGTACGACACAAATAGAAACTCGTACAAGGCGCGATAGGGTAGGTGACACGGCACAACTAGGCAATGCTAGGGTAGATATACCAATTACGCTTCCGGGTCGGTGGTAACGCGTAGCTGCTGCTACCGCCCACCTCGAACAACACCCTCAAATCAAAGAAATCAAAAGTGGCCACCGAATCAATCCAACAGCCAAAGTATAATATCGAAGGGATGTGTCCGATCAAAGGTGCTACCTTATTAACCCGTCAATCTCTCCTGTTTTAGCCACCTTATGCCAACTCAAGGGAGTTGGGTCCACGTATTTAGCTTGCAGGAAACGCCGCCACCATCCTACTTCATTCTAGAATTTCCACCGCGTACACGGTTGTTAAAGTGGTTTTCGGAGTTGGCAGAGAGTATGACAACTTCCGATCCTAGTCTCTTCAACAACCAAACGTTATTATAACACCGCGGTCATTTAAAATAATTTATACTTTAAAACCAGAATAAAATATCCAATTTAAACCCATATAAATACGATATCATTTATATTTTTAAAACCCCAAATCAATACGATATCATTTAGACCCAAACCAATATAATGTCATTTTATTTTCCAAAATATTCTTTTCCAAAAATCATAGGGTTTTCAAAGTAAAATATTTAAAAATCAAAACTCTTGAATATAATATTTTCAAATCATACTACCTTGAAAAATCATAACTTTGAAACAAATTTCCATCTCTTAAATGGTTAAATATTAAATTACTTTATAAAACACAATAGCTTCTTTAGATTTCACAAATCAATTTTCACATATCGATTTAAACTTCCAAATACCATTTCAATTCTTATGTTTCAAAGCTTTAAATATTTCACTATTTCAAAACAAACTCATTTGACAATCCCATATATATTAAATTCAGTTACCTATTATTTAGACTTGAAATATTTACTTAATGAATTCAATATAATTTAAGAAAAACCTTTAACTTCACATAACTGGAAAATCATTCAATTTATTTTGTATTCATTTAAATCAACCTGATATTCATTTAGATCACTCTACACAAAAATCAAGTTATAAAATCATATCCTTTAAAAATTCTAACTTTTTATTTGATTCCAATTTAACTTAATATTCATCTTCCAACCTTATTCTCATTTAAGTCAATGAAACTCCAGAAATTAAATTTTAAATAAATGCTTAATATTATTTGATCCTAAAATCAAACTTTATTTTAAACATCAAATCAAATTTATACAAAGCTTAAAAACCGGAAATTACTACATATAAATAACCTTTATCGATAACCAAATCAATATCCCATAAACCATATATATATATATATATATATATATATATAGCTTTACAAAACCATAGAAAAATATTTCAAATTTTTTTTTTACATACATATATACCGCGGTGCCTGTATATAATTTTCTATCCTATGGTCAAGTGATACGGATATTTATCATTTCAATCCGCAATTTAAAAATAAAAATGCGGTTGTATATCATTTCAAACCGTGATCCCGAATGAAATGAAAATGCATGATAACTTGCAGGTTATATAAAATAGAACACATCATCCATTCACCCAATATAAATCATCAAGCAGTTTATTTCAATCATCATCAATTTAAACAGACATCAATATATATAGCATACAAAATATAACAGGTAATAAATAACAGTTATTAACTAACAATTTATATTCAATAATAAATTAATAACTGTTAAACTAGAAGTTTATATGCAAATTAAATAAATTTTAACAGTCAACTTATATGCAATAATAATATTAATTTACAGTTAAATTAAAAAATGCGATTCAACAGAGATGATGAATAAAACATGCCTAACAGCCATAATTAAATTTCTACTCATGTCTCAAGTCAATTTAACAGACATAGAAAATTTTAGAAGTTTTGAGTGGGTTAAAATACTCACCTTTTGAATTTAAATCGAATTTAAATTCAATTTAAACCCAAAAACTCGACGGTCTCAAAATCCAACCAAACCAGCGTCAACAGATCTGGAATTTCATTACGATCCTAACAAAAAAATTCACGTAAAACGGACAACGTATGCTAAAGTTATTCGATTTAAACTAGTTGAAATCTAAATTAAATAAAAAAAAGAAACAACTCACCTTCCCAAAAGTATACGCCACGTCACCATCACGTTTCATGTTTGTAGGTACGCGAAAACCCTAGCTACCACCCAGGCCGAACGCGTCTTCTTGGTCGAGATCGAGTTCAACCGCCACCATCAAATGTTCGTCGCACGTCAATGGATCCATCGCGCCACCTTCCTGGCCTCCGAGCCACCTCCATGTTCATCAACGATGACCGAAAACGCCCCCAATTAACCCAGCACCGCCACCTATAATCAACCCAAATCGAATTTTTGCGGCCGATCTGGCCATTGAAATCTCGTGCGACACGCCTAGATGAACTCCTTTCGGCCTCCTCTACCCAACTATAACCTTGATTCCACGATCAGACGAATTTTGATTTCGTCGCGATGGAAGGCCGAGAATTAACGATCAATTTGTGAACAAATGGAGATACGAACATAAAAACGAATTATGCCGTTGAATTTCTCTCGTCGAGGGCTTCAACATATATTTTTTGGAGAATTTTCTTAGGACTTTTAATTTTTAGCTTTGGATCTGATTTGAATTTTGAATTTGGATATAGAATTGTGTTGCAATTGAAAACGAGGAGTACAGAAGTTCCTATACGTATAGAAATGAGTAATAGAGGCTGCTAGGGTATATAACAGCCTATTTATAGACAACTGCAAAAGAATCGGTGGGCACGAATTATAAATGTGCTAAACGATAGTTGGCCCAAAAAGCCCGTTCTGACCCCGAAACGAAATTTGGTCAACCCATATATCAAAATTTAAAATATTCTGAATGCGATGGAAAAAGTTTCACGTCCAAATTCGATCGTATGAAGAAGTTATGCTGAAATTAATATTTCCAAATTGATTTCAAATTGATTTCAATTAAATCGATTTCAAGGCGTTTCGCGTTCGTACGATCAAACGATAAGTCCAATCGCTACGGAACTTCAAACTCTACAATAATTCAATGTTACGGATCCGATGAAACTAGTTTCGTCGAAATCCGAGTCCGTGACAAAAATGGCTATTTTTATATTAATTAAATAAATTTAAAATAAATGAAAAAAAATCAAATTTTATATTTAGATTCTAAAATTGACCCATTTTATCACTTTTAAGAATTCTTAATTATTTACAAAATTCCAACAAGTTTAGATGTCAAATTAAAGAAGGTAAATTTATAAATTTCAATATAAATCCTCAATTTCATTAAATTTGCAAATTATAAACGATATCCTAAAATTTCATTTAGTTAAATAAATTAACTAGTATTCCGTTCATTCCTGTCAAACGGAAGGATTAAATATTGAATTCCAAATTATCCCACAAATTCCTCATATTATCTTCTTTTTTTATATGACGAATTATTTAACCATATCCAATCTCATTTAATTGCAATTAAATTCAATTATTGGACTTTAAGTTTCAATATAAATAAATAAATTCTGATTCCATTCTTTAAATTCACTATTTATCATATTACCATCCTGGGTACTATTTATTTTAATATATATATATATATATATATATATATATATATATATATATATATATATATATATATATAGTGACAACAGATCTCGTGGCGATTTCATCTCTCAAGGTAGTTTCTGGTGATGATTCTTCACAAGGCGGCTTCAACTCGCTTTCGCGTCCTCCGGATAAGATAGTTCACACAGAAACAAGCTCAGATCTCCATCGGGCAGTAAAGAAGGATGGGGTTTTTTCCAGTAATCTTGACCCACAAAAAGAATTTG
Source organism: Allium cepa (assembly GCA_030765085.1). NCBI lineage: Eukaryota > Viridiplantae > Streptophyta > Magnoliopsida > Asparagales > Amaryllidaceae > Allium > Allium cepa. The sequence goes on along the minus strand of CM060935.1, from coordinate 719,332,469 downwards.
AATCATCGGATAGAATTGGTAAGAATAACCTAAAAGATGATGGAGGCTTGGGAAGTTCGCACAATACGGCAATCAATCTAAAATCGCAATCGATATGGAATTATAATAAAAATTTGCTGCCCGAGGATAGATCTGGTTCTCATATAAACCATAATAGAAATACTTCAAAACAAAATGGTAAACAATGGAATTATCAAAAACCTTTGGTAGAGAGAACGATAGATTGGAATAGAATTAAAATTGGGTTAGATGCAGGACATAATAAAGAATGGAGGAATGCTACTGAAGGTGGTATTGGAGGATCAGAAGAAATAGTAAATTTAACATTCAAACCACCATTAATTGTTAACCAGAAAAAAAGGCTTTTATTGATTACGAAATGAATAAAAGAGCTGCTGATAAGTGGGTAAATTCAATCATTTTTTATTTATATGGGTCGAGACCATATCATGCTCATTTGAAAGCATACATTGAACGAACATGGAAGCCTAAAAAACAATTTAATTTACTGGCGCGGGATAATGGATTCTTTATTATCAGATTCATAGACGCGTTGGATTGTGAAAATGTGTTAAAGGGGGGTCCTTATTTGTTTGACAACCGTATCATAATTCTCAAGAAGTGGCAGGCAGGTATGAGATTCAGTAGAGATTTATTATCGACAATACCGATATGGGTGAAGTTTCATAACTTGGAATTAGATTTATGGGATAAAGAAGCGTTAAGTGCTATTGCTAGTGTTTTGGGTAAACCAATAAAGATGGACAAAATCACTGCGGATGAATCCAGGATAGCATATGCTAAGGTGCTTATTGAAATGTCTGCTGAAGAGGGATTTCCTAACCATGTAGATGTGGTAATGCATAATGGAGAAGAGCTACAAATCCCAGTGAAGTATGATTATAAACCAATATCTTGCAAGGGTTGTAAAATTTTCGGTCATTCAACTGAAACTTGTAAAATCAAAAATACAAGCAAATGGATTCCAGTAACTAAGAATACTGAAAATGTAAATTTGAGCTCTGTAAATGAAGAAGGACGATATAGAGAAACAGTTCCAATCAATAATGAAAATGATAATCAGATAATCAACAGTGTAAATGAATCAGAAACAGCCAAGTTTAACAATGATAAATACAGGAATGTTGACTTAGTTTCAGAGCAAAAAGATACAAAAGATACAGAAAATAATATACAAAGGCCAGATATTATTATTATACAGCAATCAAACATTAGTATCTCTAACAACCAGTTCAATGTTCTGGATGTGGACATGGATTCTCCTCCTAATATAATCCAAGCTGTGAAAGATCCTGAAACAGTCAAAAATGATGAACATAATAAATCTTCTTCAATGAGGGTTGAGGAACTGACAAGTCAGGATATCCAACATACAGGAGTTTGTAATATCTCTGCATCAAAAACAAAAGGAAATATCTCTCTGAGAAACTGTCCAGCAGTGGTAGATGGAAGTAATATATCTAAACACATAACAGAAGAGGAGGAAACATATAACTATTCTAATAATATTAATGATAGACAGCAAGCTAGGGAGCTACAGGATATACCTGATTTTTCTTTTAATCCTGGTGAAAATCTTGTTGAAGAGATTTCGAACTCTGATGAGGAATTAATAAATCATATTGCAGTAGAAGATAAAACCATCTCGAAGCAGGATCCTGATATGAATGTTGAAAATTTTGTTGAGGTAAATAAGTTATTTGATGATGAAATTGATGAGTTAAATAATAAAAAGAATAAAAAGAAATATGGAGATGTCAATCTTACAAACAACGCTCCTCCTAAAAGGCAAACAAGGAGCTACTCTAAAGCCAAATGACCATAGTTGCTTGGAATGTCAGAGGTTTAAATACTGCTGATAAAAAACTAGCAGTTTTTAAATTTCTAAAAACTCACAAATCAACATTGGTTGGTTTACTAGAAAATAAACTGAGTAATGAGGCCACTCTGAAGCTTAAATATAAAATGAATAGTAGTTGGTCTTTTGTGGATAATAACATATGCTCGTGTAAAGGTAGAATTCTAGTTATTTGGAATAATTCAATTTGGCAGGCAGAACCAACTCATATGTCATCACAGCATATTTCTCTGAATATCATGAATGCTGGAGGTCTCAATATGAAAATTACTTTTGTTTATGCTAGTAATTTTATTAAGGATAGAGAACATTTATGGGGAATTTTATCTCAGGAAGCTAATTATATTGATATGCCCTGGTGCTTGATTGGAGATTTTAACAATATTTTATCAACTACAGATAAGAAAGGGGGTAATGCAGTCCCATTCAGTCAAATGGAAAGTTTTAATAACTGTGTGGTAAACTCTGGACTGGTAGAATTGCCTATTCAGGGTTTCAATTTTACTTGGAGAAAAAGGGGAATGGCTACAAAAATAGATAAATTCTGTGTAATGATCTGCTAATAAACAAATTCCCCAATCTAGCATGTTTTGGAGCCTCTAATCCAATTGGTGATCATATTCCTCTATGCATTAAATTACTGGAAACACAAAATTCTTCAGTAGGAAAACCTTTTAGATATGTGAATACTTGGCACTTACTAGATGGCTATGGAGAATGCTTTACAAATGCTTTCAGGTTAAAATTTGAGGGTTCTCACTTACATGTATTTAGACAAAAGTTGAAAATTTGTAAAATATATCTAAAAGCATGGAATTATAGTAGAAGCTTGGATGGTAACATTCTGAAGGAGATGCAGCAGGAATATGAATCAGCTATTAATTTTGCTGATAACAACCCAGAAAATGACATAGCTTTTGAAAATTTAATGGCAGCATGTAAAAAATGGAAAGAGCAAAATAATATTGAATTCCAAAACATTAATCAAAAAGCTAAAGTGGAATGGCTCACTGAAGGAGATGAATGCACTAGATTCTTTCATTCTAAAATGTCTATGAGGAAACACTTTTCAAACCTGAACTCTATTATCTCAAAAGAAGGAAAACTAGTACATGATCCTATTATTATTGAAAAAGAAGCTATTTCATATTTCACTGAAATCTTTAATGGAGATGATATAAATACAACTCTTCCTGAAGTGAACTGCATATATTGTATTAATGATGAAGGGAAAGAATTCTTATCTAGCGGCATTAGCTCTGATGAGCTATACACTGCAATAATGTCCATGTCTGATAATAGCAGTCCAGGGCCTGATGGTTTCTCTGCAAAATTTTACAAAATTCACTGGAAAGAATTAGAAGGTAACTTGACTAATATGATAAATCAGGTCTTCTCCACAGGTAAATTAGATAAAGGTGTTAATCATACATTTATTACCCTTGTGCCAAAAATTAATAACCCATCGTCACTTGCTGATTATAGACCAATATCGTGTTGCAATGTTATTTACAAAATTATTGCCAAAGTTATATGCAACAGAATTAACCTTTTCTCCGTTATCTAATATCTGAAGCTCAATCTGCGTTTATTCCTGGGAGAATTATTTCTGAAAACATTCTACTTGCGCATGAACAAGTAAGGTTGTTTAATCGAAAAGGAGCTGGAAAGTTATGTCTGAAATTAGATTTACACAAAGCATATGATATGGTTAACAGAAATTTCATATGTCATATGCTTAAAAAAATGGGCTTTCTTGATAAATTGGTTAAATTAATATATAATTGCATATCATCTCCTACATTCTCTATTATGATTAACGGCTACCCTAAAGGTTTTATCACTAGTAATAGAGGTATTAGACAAGGAGATCCATTATCTCCATATTTGTTTTGTGTAGCTATGGAATATTTCTCTATTTTGATGTTGAAAGCATATAAAGTTAAAGACATTTCTCCTCCTTTTAATTTTGAACCGGTAATTACACACCTTTTATATGCTGATGACCTGATGATTTTTATTCGGGCTTCTACGAAAGGTGCAAAAGTAATTAGAAAGTGTTTAAAGAATCTCCAAAAATATGTGGGATTAAATGTGAACAATAATAAATCAAAGTTGTATTTCAGCAAAGGCACAGCTAATAAACAAGATATTATGAATATTCTGAGCATGCAAGAAAGTAAGCTTCCTGTCAAATATTTAGGTGTGCCTCTATCTCATAATTATCTACATTTTTCTGATTGTGGGGTATTATTTGATAATATTAACAAACGATTAAATGGATGGGACTGCAAATTATTATCCATGGCTGGAAGAATAGAATTAATTCATTCAATAATCACCCCTATGGTAATGTATTGGATGATGGTATACCAACTCCCGTTAGCTACAATTGGAAAACTTAATAAAATGTGTGCTAATTTTATTTGGAATGGTAGAATTCACAAAATTGCCTGGAATACATTATGTCGTCCTAAATCAGAAGGAGGAATTGGCTTGAGGAATTTTGTAGAAATCAGGAATGCAACTAGTCTTAAGCTACTTTGGCAATTTATAAATTCAAAAAATTTATGGGCTCGATGGATGTACAAAAGGTACTTTAATAATAAGAAATTTTGGACTATGAATATAGATAATAACTCCTCATGTACATGGAAATCAATTCTCAAACAAAGACAGATTGCATGCAATAATATTACCAGAATCATTGTTAATGGGAGAAACACATTTTTATGGCATGATCCGTGGATTAATAGTGAAAGCATGGTATCAATACTTGGTTGGGATAGCCTACAGCTATATGGACATGTAAATGATACAGTGTCATCAATTATACATAATGGAAATTTTAAATTGGAATTAGTTCCTTTTACAAGACAACTTCAAAATCAAATCTCGAATATCAAAATAGATAACTCAGCTAACGAGGATTATTGGAAATGGAATAAGGATATAAAAGGGTTCAGTTTCAAATCTGCTTGGGACGCGGTTAGAATTCATTTTCCTAATGAAGATTGGGGCAAAATTTTCTGGAATAACTGTAATAATCCTAGAATGTCATTAACTGCATATAAAGCAATTTTAAATAGGTTGCCTTCCAGAGACAAATTAAGGGATTGGGGATATACCACAGATACTAACTGTTTACTTTGCAATCAATTTCCTGAAAACCATTCACACTTATTTTTTGCATGTTCTTTTCAGCTTATTTATGGAAAACATGTTGTATTAAAATGGAATTACCTCATCCGAGCCTATTGACCATAGAAGAAGGAATCCAACTCCTCCTCTTGAACTTTTCTGAAAAGGATCAAGCTTCTGGATTGGCATATGCCAGTTTACCAACTATCATTCATCACATCTGGCAAGAACGTAACTGTAGACTTCATGATAATCGGAAAACTGCAAGACAGAATCGATGGAAGCTTATAGAATTAGACTTGAAATTGTTGGGAAACAACAAACTGAAGAAGAAAAATAAGATTTCAAATAAATGTAAAAGGATTCTAGAACGATGGGAGATAAATTTGGTGGGAGATTGAAATGGCGGTGCCCTATTCTCGATTGAAGCAGTGTCGAATGTTTCATTCACTTTCTTCTGTGGAGTTTAGGTACTAAATGAGGGCGATGTTTTGTAGTGATGTTGCCCTTTGTTGGAAACTGTTTGATATCAGTTTGGCTGTATTTGGTTCTGAAATGTACATTGTATTATAAATTTTGCTTTGTTAATGAGTTGTTAATAAAGCGCCGCACTCTTTTTTCCTGTCCTATATTCACATTGGATATAGGCTCATGTTTTTAATGAGGCGGTTAATCTTTTTCAAATATATATATATATATATATATACATATACATACAGATACTTTAACATTTTTCGATTGTTTATCTCAATTGCATAACATTAAATTTATATCTATTGCAATGGTTCCTGGTTAAATTGAACGAACTAAGTATATAACTCATAACGATTGTTGAAACTCTCAATCCCACATTTATAAGTTTGTTATTTCCACTCACATATTATAGATATTTACAGGTATAGGGTTTTTATTCAATCTTTATTTATTATATATTAATTAGATAAATTCACTATTTAAGTCCGTTTCAAATTTATTACTAAATATCCATTTACCTTTCCCATCAAATTTGAATTCCATCAAATTAATATAACCAATTAATTTCCATTCACACTTTATTAAAAACCTAAAATTTGCAATTCATTATCTTGTATTAATGTCATCCAATTTCTATTTATTGTTATAGCTTACAATCTATATACATTCATTGATTGATTTCTATTTGCCCTTGTTTCCTTATATTCAGTTCTTAGCTTAGTATGACAAATTTATAGTACTCCATTAAATTGACAATTCATTTCAATTGTTAATATTTAGCTTAAATTTCTACAGTTGCATTTCATTTACACTTCTGCTACTACGATAATAATTAGTAACGCTTATATCATCAATACACCTAATTATCTTTATTAGTAAATGAGTGAATTTTCTAGTAACCCACTATTATACCTTTTATATACTTGTATATAATTATTTACCCTTTTATATTTCATTATAAATATATACACACATACAAATTTAGATCCTCAATCCAATTAATTATTCCTTTTGCATCAACCATCACTTTATGAATAATTAGCGTTTCCTATTTATTTTGTTACATTCACTTATATTCACTTTATGAATAAATTGGTATTCCATTTAACCCATTAATTACTAACTTTAATTATTGCAATTCATTTATCGAATATAAATTTTAAATCTATTTCCAAATTTTCATATTTCAATTAATTAAAACTTACAATAGTTTACAAATAAAAGGGGTTGTACTAAATACGTTATTTATTGTCCTGCATTACTTTATTTCCTCCATTTACATAAAATTTCCATAAATCAATATTTTATTCCATTGATAATTTCAATACTTTCCTTAATTTACTTATTCAAACTTTATATCAAATGCAACAATTTCCACTATTACTAAGTGTAACGACCCGTAAATTTCATGGATTTAATTTGGTTAAATTAATAAGTTGTAATTAAATTTAGTAGAAAAAATAAATAAATTAAAACCTACTTATAGTAATTCGAAGTTAATTCAAATGATTTTAAGTAGTGAAAAGAATTTTACCTGTATATAAATTTAATATGAGAAGTTTATGAAAGTATTAAATTGATTTAATGCAATAAAAGATTGTAAACGGTAATTGGAATATGAAAATAAGAACAAGTGCAAGTTTTGTATTTATGGGCGAAATAATATTGATAGGTAATAATTGTTGTAGAGAATAAATTACAATGTATAAATTGTGTAACGGTGACAACTATTGTTCGTTACCAATGCATTTAATTAATAGCGATTAAATGTAATTAATCATTGCCTTTTGTAAGACTAAGAAAATAACAGAAAATTTTGAAGGTAAAATCAATAGAAAGGTTAACTATATGCATAAGTTGGAAAGTTGAATAGAATTCTAATAAATGATAATAATGGAAAACATATACAATCAATGTAGGTAATTTGTAATTACAATGTTGTTCAAAGTAATAAACGTTTCTTTGTTGATAATTTATAACATAACGGAAAGAATAAGTGTACTCATTAGAATATTAATTACAACTGGATAGAGAAATTATACTTATATATAATATTAGATTTTTCCCAAATACAGGAATAAATTTTTCAAAACAAGGATAGAGATTCAAATTTGATGGACTCAAATCAAAGAGAATTTTGATTTAAAGATAAGTTGGAATCAGAAGATCCGATGATTAAATAACAGAATAAGGAACTAGATAAGTTTATATAAATCGCGGGCAACCTTAACCTGGTCAACCGTGACTTAAATAATCAGATCGAATGTAGATTTACCATTCGATCCGAATAGATAGAGTTCGAAATAACCAAAGATACTAGCATCTAAACCGGGTTTAAATATAAATCTTTGGTGAATCAATGCTAATTGTAACGGAGTTTCACCCCTTTATTAGAATATTGGGGAGACTGCCAATTCACTATAATGATCATCCGAAATGGAGTTATGGGATACTCCAGAATCGAAAGAAGATGAATAGTGAGGGACACGAATGAAATTTGGAACCGTAGGGAACGTTCCAAAATTCGAAAAGGAAGAGATTCAGCTCGAATGAAAGTGATTCTGTAAATCAAATTTACTGTACATTCTAAGTTTTGCCTAGAGCCAAAGCTCTGATACCAAATGTAACGACCCAGAATGTTATAACTTCCCATTTAAAATATTTTTCTGAAATGTTTTAAAAATATTTTAAATGGGAAGTTATAATATTCTGGGTCGTTACATTGAGCTTCAATAATGCTCTCAGATCTGGTGAACGGCACCAAGCTTGGTGTATTGCTTGCAAAGCTTTGTGAACCTGACTGGGGTAGCAGGCTCAGGAGCTGGGGCAGCACCATGTCCCCTACCTCTTGCATTCTTATGACTCATCTTGAAAAATCAAGAATGAATTTTAGGACAGAGGTAATTGAGAAATAAGACAAGATTAGATAAGAAAAGATGCAACGGGAATCAAATATCCCGAACAAAGAAATTATTAACAAGGTGGACAAGGAAGGAAGGAACTTTAGAAAAATTTGACTTTAAAACAAGAAAAGTTTTTAAATACTCCTATATCAAAATATTCTTTTAAAATCCTTTGAAAATCATTTGAAAAAAAATCATTTTATACTTTTAAATACGTTCTCTTACAAAGAAAGGATTCTAAGATGAATGATTTCACTCATTCTAGGGTATTTCTACCCTATCTCTAATGAGTTTTTGCTCCGCAGGCTAAGGTTTTCCTAAAACCAAAGCTCTGATACCAACTGTAACGACCCACTATTTTGGACCATTCAAATCGACAATAAATCAACACATGTCTGACTTGAATAATTCAAAATAGTAGATTGTAATATAATTTGGAGCAAATAAGACTAATCACAGGATCACAGACACAGAATATCAGAGTACTCACAGCGGGAATAAAAAGCCCATAGTGGTTCATGAAGCCACTACAAACTCAATCACAAACACAGTCTCAAAACAGTTACAAAATACATAGTCTGAAAAACGAATACAGTAGAAATCCCAAGCACATAAGTCTCTAATACATAAGCTGAAAAAGACTGAACTGAAATAAATAAAACTAGATAAGTAAGTAAACTCCAGAAATCGCTAGCTTCAAGAAGATAGATCCAAGCTATGATCCTAAGGCTGACCCGAGCGTAAGAAAACAAACACAAACACTCGAGTCAGGACATACATACTTATATAATGTAAACCAACTCAAGTGAACTGTAATATAAGGTACAAGTAACTTAAAGGATGCTTGGGACCGCCCATTCTCTAAGGATCTGTTAAACTATATACTATGTAGTAATATACGCTATTATAATAGTGTCTACAGTAAAATAAACTTACTTTAAAATAGCGCTAACGAGTTACCCCATCTCCCCCTTAGCACATAATAGTCCCAATTGTCTATTCCGTATCAGCGTACCTCCAGATCGGATGGCTACCCTAAATACTCCACAGGCTATGGGAGAAAACCAAACTCGTACATGACTCGCTTCGGTAGGTGACACGACACAACTAGGCAATGCCAGAGTAGATATACCAATTAAAAAGGTACGCACCAATCAAGCACAAAGTAATAGAATGGCATACGAAGAAGTGTGTCCAATAAGAGGAGCTACCTCACTGGCCTGGAATCGCTCATGTTTTAGCCACCTTATCCCAACTCACGGGAGTCGGGTCCACGTATACACCTCCACAGAACGTCGCCACCATCCTACTTCATTCTGGAATCTCCACCACGTACACGGTTGTCAAAGTGGTTTATGGTATCAACAGAGAGTATGCCTATATCCGTTCCCGGTCTCTTTGCCAACCAATCGTTATTATAACCCATGGTTATAAATTTCAAAAATGGTTTTTATTTCACTTCAAAACATATTCGTTTAAACCATTAAATTCAATATCAAATAATATTCATTTCGTAGTTGTAACATTTCTAAGTTCATTCATACAATTATAAAGTTTCTAAAACATTGTAGATTTCATCTATAACAGCGCTTATAAAATGTTATGATTGATATAGTAATATTTCAAAAACATTGCCAAATTCGAACAGCAGCACTTATAAAGTGCTATGCTAGGTATTTAGTTATTTCAAAACAGCTCATTTTCAAAAATAGCAGCACTTACAAAGTGCTACAGTAGGTATTAGTAATTTAACACAATTCAGTTTCATTTGAACAACCACAGCACTTACCAAGTGCTACAGTAGCTATTTAGTTATTCAAAACAGTTTACTTTCAGCAACAACAACACTTACAAAGTGTTGCAGTAGCTATTTAGTTATTTCTAGAACTTAGTTTAATTTCAAAAATGACAACACTTAACAATTGATGTCTTAAAACCACAACATTTCTGAGGTGCTACCAATACTAAATCCAGATTTAATATAAAATTTCAAAACCATTAAAACTTCAATTTTAGCCATTTTAATTTGTAAAAATCATAATTTTCCCTTCAAAAATATTCATTTGGATATCATTTAACTTATAATTCAATAAAATAAACTTTTATGAAATAAATATCCAATTTAAACAATAATTCACCTATTAAGTCAAAAGTAAACTATTTCCCAACTTTTTATTTTTACAATTAACTTAATACTTCATTATAAAATACCCATCTCATAAATAAAATTAAATTTCCATTTATTTCCTTAACTTAAAAATTTCCATTTAAAACCGAATTTCCAATTTCCGAGTTTAAGTTATATTTTTAAAATACACTTTTCCATTTAACTCTTTATACTTTTTAACTTATAGAAAAATCACTATAAATTCATTTAAATTATTTACATCCAATCTAAGTTAAAGTGTCATATTTTTACATTTAAAATACTTATAAAATTAAGAATATATATATATATAATTAACCACAGGTTTTTATAATATTTTCTAACCTAGGTCAAGTGATACAGATAATATATCATTTAAATCCGTGATTTAAAAAGAAAAATCCGGGTTCTATCGTTTCAAACCCACAATCCCAAGTAAATCAAATACAATAAAAATCACTCGAGCCTATCATTTCAGCTCATAATGATTTTTCCTTATTCTAAAGTCTGTTCGAGTTTGTATCATTTCAACCCATAGTGATAAGGGAACTTGTAGTGTGAGATACAGAAAATAAAACAACAGTATAGCAAATAATATTTTAACAGATGATGTAATGGGTATAAAATCAAGTTATACATCATATAAACAGATCACAGGCATATATGAACATAGTATATCAATCATTACAATTCAAGTGACATTGTTTCACATTTATATAAGTACGATTTGTCTAGAGTGAATAACTCACCTTTTTGAAGCTAGGGATCAATTCAAACCAAAAAAATCCACACTCCGCAAGGCACGAAAAGGCACGGCAGGATTCGAGAAGAAGTAACACCCAAATTCAAATCTTGTAATCAAATAAATAAAACAAATATAAATACATGTTTCAACATAACAAAATAAATTAAAATAATGGAGAATTTGAATCAAAATAAGATACATATGGCTTGACCAAGGCCATTGGTGTAACGCCCCACCACGAGACCCACCTTAGCAAAGAGAATTAACAAGTAATCCGATCTACTAAAGCAGAGAATAGGTCTGGTTAAGGGCGACCATCTATAATTTTGTCTTAAACATCTATTGAATACGTCGATAATTGCATTATAATTTTTCAACTCAAGTGGATCGACATAACCAGTAAATGCTTAATCCAAAACTATACGTGGCTAACGGATCTATCAGAACAAAATACAATAACTGAATGTAAAGCACATCACAGAACAGTAACCAACATCATATATATACACATACACTGATACACGTTCAGTACTATACAATATGAATACAATAACGGTGGTACACGACCACATTATATACATCGAATCAAATGTAAAAACATCAGAGTATGCGGAAGAAATAAACTACTCAAGAGAAAGAAGAGCTGTTAGCTAACATCAACTTCAAGTTAAGCCCAATAGATGATACCAGAAAAAACTCGGTTTGACCCGAGTGAAAACACACGGGTCAGACTAGCTAGAACTTATCATTAGTAAAGGTGATGATAAGAGATAAGAGGAAAACCATTCCATCATTACCAATGAGATGATATAGGTCACTAAGTTATTTCCAGAATGATACATCAATGGTTCATCATGATTGCATAGAGGAATACAATATGTATATTAGATAGACATGGTTCATCTAATTATATATATAACCGAATGAAATGGGTGAGGATATGAACCATAAAGTAAATCTTCATAAGATAATTAAAACTTCAAGAATGCATCATAAATAAAACTCATCTAATAGAAACTTCTTAATTATTATACCTCATCTCATCGGTATAAATACAAATACATCTCAAATCCATCATTAAACTCATTATAAAGATTCTTCATAATCATTTATACCTCATATCATTGGTATAAATATAAACATATCTTAAATCTATTAACAATACTCATCATAAAAGCACTACTAAAATTTATACCTCATCTCATTGGTATAAATATATATAATGTCTCAAATCCATCTTGATAGAGCCCGGAAAGAATCCAAAACATCATATTCGAAATCACAAATAAAACCATGTATGTCAATAAGCCTTTTTCTTACATAAGGCTATACTAAAGCATCATCATCAAAATAGTGAAATCGAAAAACCTAAAACCTCATGGAAAATAGCACGTGCATTTACATCTTGACTAGTACTACTATTATTTGGTACCATTCATCGTGAAGACTTGGGGTCACATAACATCATAACATCGTGATCATCTTGATTGACTATAGTCGGAAACATCTTGATGACACCCAGTCACAAAAACCCAAGTAATAACATCGTGATGATTGGAGTCGAGTAATAACTTCATGAACATCGTGATGACTCCAATCGAGTACTCGGTCTGTAGCACTAGTAACATCGTGAATGTGTCTCAACTTCTCGAATAGGAACCCAATAGGCGTCAACGTACGTCCCATACCATACATTCGTACCTATTGGTTTACTAATCGTTAGTCTACGCCACATTAGAAAACCATCATAACACATCATCAAATAAACACTGCCTCATCTCATCGGCGAGTGTAAGATACCTAACTCGTCTTATCTCTTACTTGGACGAGTTTTAAGTGACATCGAGACTTGTCTCATTTCATCGACAAGTAAAAATTCATCGTAAATATCGAAATCATCATCAGTCCATCATAACAACTTGCCTCATCTCCTAGGCAAGTAAAAGAACATCGTGATGGTTATTTCTAACCATAGTTGCAAATTAAAACTTAACATCAATATTGCCTCATTTCATCAGCCATCACAAAATGCATCTAGATTGGTTCGTCGTCGAATGTACTCAAAAAGTAATTCTCAAACCAATAATCTTCACCAAAATTTGGTAACTTCTAAATCAACTCAAAATAACACTTCAAATTGGTTTCGATCGTACAAGTCCGATATTAAGCGATAAAGCAAAAATACATGTCCCATACCACATATTTTTTTTACTAAATTGTTTAATTCTCATTCTTATACGTTGAAACTCATAAACATAGGCTAAATTATATTTAAAATATTTTTTTAGAGAAAATAGAATTCTTAAACAATCTAGAAACCTTTTTAAAAGATTTGTACAGAAAAATCCACTATTTTATAGAGAACGTCTATTATACAAACACTTTAAAATAATGAATAATTAATAATAAAAAATCTCTTAAAAATGCTACAAAATATTTATTTCATAAACAATGGTTTATTTTTTATTTAATAAATTTTCAAGAATTTATTTGAAATTAAAATCATTTAAAACCCTCAAAATACTCACATATCGGTATTAACCATTATTTAAATTTAAATGGAATTTAAATAAAACTTTTGTGACGCCCCACCTCTAACCACGCTAGCCAAGAACACCAAGGTGTAGTGCTGTCAACTAGCGCGGAGAATAAGGCTGTTGAGGAGCGGCCATCAGTAGTTAGGCCTTACACTAGTATTGGTTATCTCGATAGGAGTGGTATATTTATATAATTCCTCCCATCGACATACCCCAATTCCAGTATAAAACGAACTACGATGGTTCGTTATAGTTTAGAACAGTAAATATAAAATATTACACAGATAATATAAATGCGGAACACAGATAAAACAGAAAGTCTCATATATACAACAACTGATGTCAGTTACAATACATTTGACACGGTACATATGATGCGGTACATATGATGTGGTACATATGATACGGTACAGATGATACAGTACATATGATGCGGTACATATGATACGGTACAAATGATACAGTACATATGATACAACTACCACAGTCGACTCAGGAAGTTACATATACAAGTACATTAACGTATATAATATACATGAATACATATCTTCCTATACAATTATACAGACTACTACAAATGATATGAAAGAACTTCATAGCTCTAGCAGCAACCCAAAGCAGAATATCTACAACCTGAAATACTCGGTCTGACCCGAGTATTAGATTCAAACGAAAATAATACTCGGGTCGGTCTAATTCAAACTTAGTTATTAGTGCACAGAAGCAATGATAATTAAATAATGAATAGACGACAGTAATTAAACCAAATCAGAATGCAATTCAGAATATTGAATTGAAATAAACAAAACAGTTCAAACCATTGAAATATCAATTAAAATATTAATTCAAGTAGGGCTGCAGTACACGCACGCGTGCACTGCCTCGCCACTACGGAATGTGGAATACGCAAAAAGATCCATAAGTCAAAACAAATAGAATATCATACACGCCATACCGTGTGGCTGCAGTTCACGCTTGCGTGCACTGCCTTGCCACTATAGTGATGTCGTACCCAAAAACTCAATACCGTGTGGCTGCAGTGCACGCACGCATACACTGCCTCGCCACAACGGCATATATAGAAATAGCAACAAGGCACAAAGGCCAATGCACAAGAATTCACAGTCCAAACAAATGCCATAAGCAAGTGACAGTAGTGAAAAGGCTCCAACAAAGTGAATATGCAGTATGTACACAAGAGAATGTACATAACAATCTGCACATGGACAAAATGAACCAGAGGTGCAGCGAGGAAGGCTCTGCCTCACGAAAACAACAGCAGGTATTTCGAACACAGCAAGACCATGCCAAAATGGTCAAGAGAAGTGACTACAGTGGTATAGTGGACTACATTTAAACCAGAAGTGTATGAGTCAATGCAATGCTACAGATTGTAAAATGACCAAGTATCTGCATATTAAATATGCAATACAAAAGTTGAAATGAAACAACAAAAATATGCTTAAGTGTCTGCATATACAAACATGTGTAGATACAACACATAAATGTAGCAGTGAAACAAACATGATGACATAGCAACTACAACACAATGCAACAGCAAATCAGGTTAAATATCCCAAAGAGTTGAACAAAAGTGCCCAAGTCACAAATGGCCGAGTTAACAGTTCAATATCAAAGAAACAGCCGAAGTCAAGTGCTACAGGTTATAAAATGACCAATTTGCAAACATAAATGCTCAAGTGTATCTGCACATCAAGTATGCAAACCAAAGTTACGGTAAAACAACAAAAAGGCACAAGTCAACATATATAATGCAGGATGGCTACACCATATCAAAGTGCAACAGAATCTCAAGCATCGCCAACAATAAGGATACAACTACATGAACACAGCAGTATGAAGGTGAGAGCACCATAGAGATGGCACCACGGCACACCACAATAAAAGATCAATGTTGATGCCATTGAACAGCAGGGCAAAGGCAACAAAAAGTAATCTAGTACAGATTCCAGTTATCAACTGAAAACTCAAGAAAGCAAAAGTTAGTGATGAAGACAAAGCACATAAAGGCACCTGAAGGTAGCAATAAGGTACAACACAATTTAGCACGCAGGCTACAAAAATCTATGAAACAAATTTCCATACTATCGCATATGGTCCCAACAGCTATAATGAAGCTGCAGTAACATGAAGCAACAATCGACACAATTTCAATCCAATGCAATGCATCATGAGTACAGATACATGCACTAGTGGAGTAAAATGTCACAGACCATTCATTGATCAAATAATAAAACCGAGTGCAATCTCAAGTGAACTCAACACGATATCAAATTCAAATGCAAACTGTTTTGGAGGAACAACAATTAGACCAACAAGCATCCCTGGTTGATAATTATAACAAAGTCATGTTTAATATGCAAGAAAAATCAAAACCAGGGATAATATCAAAATATATGCAGCAGTGTAAAGCATTGACATCAATAGTACAACAACCAAATTCACCGAACCAAACAAATGACAACTCCAAGTACATATGTACAACGGTAAGGAAATAAATATTGGACCAATTCAAATGCCACGGTGAGCCTCTAGAATTTCGAATCAAGCGAGACAGAGGCTAAATATCAAAAACCACTTTCTATAAACAGAAGTATTAAGTTCCATTGAAATGATCAGAAAAAAATATCAAAGCAGTGGTGATGGCTGACGATAAGACAAAGTCATGGAATCGCACTCACACAACCACGTGACCGAAGTCAGATGGAAGTAGAGCCGTGGTGGTCACGAGATAAAGCACTGCCGTGATAATCAGCAACCAAGAAATCAGCAACATCAAAATAAATTTTCCATGAAAAAAGACAGTTTAAATTCACGTCAACACAAAAATTGAACTGTCGGAACATACCACTAAAGTCGAATTAGATGTGAGTAAACTCACCTTTTCAATTGATCGAGAATTGAGGCCGAGGCAACACGAAGTTGTTCCAAAATCCAAGAATCGAAACCCTAGCAGCCACGAAGAATTGGAGCCGCCATTTTTTTTAATTTTTGTGATTTCGTTTGTTTTTGTTTTGTGAGGGCTTTTCGAATCAACGAAAAATGAAAAGGGGAACGGGTTGTAGGGCTTAGATAACTATCACAAAAAAAGAAAATGTGGCCCAGTATTTTCTAAGTCCACAAACCCCTTTTTTACAATTTTTGAAAAGAATTTAAACTGAATTTAAAAAAAAACTTTAATTAGCAATTAGCAACAATTTCAATCGTTTAATATCGATTATTAATTGATGTGAAACACCGAGTTGTTACAGACTCCCCTCCTTAAAGAAATTGCGTCCTCGTAATCTTAAGGAATAAATGGACAAAAGGTAACAACCCAAAAACATTTCATCACAAAATGAAGAAATTTGAAATAGGAAGTTCACCATGAAGAGCATGAAAGAGAAAGCCTGAACGTGTTTGCTCGATGAATTCTCTGGATTCCGGAGTGAAATCCATAGGATTTGAGAACCATAGAGATTTCACGATAAAAACATCATTATTTCGAAGGTGCTACACCCCCGAAGTAATGATGTGAATAGAAGGTTGCTCAAGAATAAGGATCGGAAACCCCTAAGGCATCTCCGTAATTGGAGGACGTAGAAAACGTCATGAATAGCAGAAAATTGAGCCGGTACACCGGCGTAGTACAATATGAACACCAAAGAAATCTTTTAATTTCATAAAAGAAATTCACAAATTCTCAACAAAATTTAATTATCAAATAGATAATCAGAATACAGAAATCACAAAACAGCAATATCTAATCACCGATTCGATAATTAGAAAACAGCAAAATCAGCAAATCTAATTATCAACAAAGATAATTAGAAAACACAAATATCTAACTATCAAAAACGATAATCAGGCATTACCATAACGGTAATCAAATTTCAAATCAGCAAATATTCAATTATCAAAACGATAATCAAATCTTAAATCACAAATATTTAATTATCACAAACGATAATTAAATCTCAAATATCTAATTATCACAAGCGATAATTAGAAATAATAAATATCCGATTATCAAAACGATAATCAAAAATCAAAAATCAACGAATATTTAATTATCACAACTGATAATCAAATCTTAAATCGTAAATATTTAATTATCACAAACGATAATTAAATCTCAAATATCTAATTATCAACAAAGATAATTAGAAACAATAAATATCTGACTATCAAAAACGATAATCAGAAATCACCAACATCCGATTATCAAAACGATAATCAGAAATCATAAATTTTTCAATTAACGAGTCCGGAATTAACCGAAATAGCAAATGCACATGGTCCATAACCACAAGTTTTACTAAATCGTTTAATTCACTTCATCGTCTTCTTGAAAGTGCATAGTTGTGTATTTTTAAAAAATAACATTTCACATTCTCAAACGGACAAGTCCGGAATTAAGCGAATCAGTAAAAGAAAGGGGTCATAGTCCTCGATTTTTCTGAAACGTTTAAATCGCTTCCTCATTCTTTTGAAAGCGTAAACTGTAAAAAAAATTTGAAATCAATTAAATTTTTATTTTGAAACAATTTTGAAGAATAACAAATTTTTAAAACACATGATATAAAATAGCAACGTCGGTAGCAACTTCGACATACGTCAAAATTTCATCGAAATAATTGGCATCAAAATATAATACCAATGAATTTTCATTCATAAAAAAAATGTCACAAGAATCTTCTCAAAGGTAAAAAGGGATATCATACCCTAAACTTGTATTCATAACAAGTCAATAACACACGAATTCACCAATGCACAAAAATTGATAAAACTTATCAATAGAAATCATGAAAATTGGTGAAGCACAAATTCTAGAAATCATCACAAGAAATCCAAAAAACAAAAATTCTAGAAATCTACACAAGAAATCCAGATATCACAAAATGGGAGTACGGAAACTCAAATGGGAGTATGACATAGAATAAAAGATATAGCATAACATAAAATATCCATAATGACATACTACTATAAGTATGTAAATAATGATCAACAAGAGATCAACCGATAAGAGATAATCAATATCACAACAATCTTCTCAAAGATCCAAAGAGGTATCATACCCCAAATTTGTACTCATGACAAATCAATAACATATGAATTCACCAATGCACAAAAATAGGTGAAGCATAAAATTTCCAGAAATCAACATAAGGAATCTAGAAATCACAGAAAAAGGTGAAGAGGCCTATCACATGACGGTCCGAAGACCAAGGGGAGCTACCCCGCATGTGTGAATGGAATCACACAGATTGAGGTCAAGACTAACCAAAAAGCAAAAAGGTATGTGTGAATGGAATCACACAAGTGGTGTCTAGTCTGACCATCAGAACGATCATCATGATCAACGAGGAGTGTCAATTACACTAAGCATGTGTGAATGGAATCACACAGATTGAGGTCAAGACTAACCAAAAAGCAAAAAGGTATGCATGAGTGGAATCACACAAGTGGTGTCTAGTCTAACCTTGCAAATAAAAAGACATAGCATAATTGCTAGTCTAAATCATAAGAATGATCGTCAAGATCAACGAGAAGTGTCGATTACACTAAGCTGGTGAATATAAAAGTTTAGCTTCATGTCCCATAACCATTTGCTTAACTTGAATATTTACGAACAAACTGTAAATCTTCACTAATAAAATTGTCACTAGAGGTTCAATCGAACAAGTCCAAAAATTAACCGACGAAGTAAACACAAGCGTTTCATACCACTTGTTTTACTAAGCCGTTTAATTAGATTTCTCGTACGGGTGAAATAAAGATTTGTAGATACTAGTAGATTGGAAAATGGTTTAAGAAAACGAGCTTTATAATTAAATTATTTCGATAAAAGAGTTTTAATATTTACTACTAGTATAGAAAACCTTTATATTTTTAAAGTGACAAATCACAAAAATGATTGTAGAAACAATCAATCACAAGAATTCACATACAAAGATGTGAATAGAATCCAAAGAAATCGATACTGTATCCATCAAAAGGTATGTTCACGAAAATCCCGAAGAAAATGTTATCAAAGTTGCTAATAAGTGATAGCAACAAATCGGGGAATTAACTAGAATCGATTAAATTTGAAAACCAAATGAATTCACTAAAATTCACATTCGAAGACGTGAATTAAAATCCAAAGAATTCGATTCTAAATCCATCAAAGTAGGAATATCCAAAAATTCCAGAAATAGAAGTTATCAAAGTCGACAAAGAAGATAACAACTAATCGGAAAAGAAAAATCGATTAACAATTGGAAAAACAAAGCAGAACGAGCATAAATGCATGAATGACTTTAACAAAAGTAAAAATCAAGTCAATGTCGAAGTCAACAATTAATGGCCATAATCGAGTACAAAACGATTCAACATCTTCATCAAAGAATTCAACGGCAAACCAAGTCAGAGTCTTGGAAATCAAGAACTTAGAAATTTCTCAAAAACAAAGTGACCGAAGTCGAATGGAAATCAAGCCGAGGAAAACATAAAATATCAAGTTCAGAATCGCTGAGATTCGAACAAAATCAATCATCGACTAAATCAAATCAAAGCCGAATACACAAGAATCAAAATCAAATGCATATGAATAAGCGTTAGGAATCCATACCTAACAATCAAAGACAATCATATGCAAATATGAGAGATAAAACGTCAACAAATAGTTGTATCACATGTTCCATCTAAGTTATGTTTTATATTTGTCCTAAACCCCAGGCTCTGATACCAAGCTGTGACGCCCCACCTCTATACCCACGCTAGCCAAGAACACTAAGGTGTAGTGCTGTCAACTAGCGCGGAGAATAAGGCTGTTGAGGAGCGGTCATCAGTAGTTAGGCCTTACACTAGTATTGGTTATCTCGATAGGAGTGGTATATTTATATAATTCCTCCCATCGACATACCCCAATTCCAGTATAAAACGAACTACGATGGTTCGTTATAGTTTAGAACAGTAAATATAAAATATTACACAGATAATATAAATGCGGAACACAGATAAAACAGAAAGTCTCATATATACAACAACTGATGTCAGTTACAATACATTTGACACGGTACATATGATGCGGTACATATGATGCGGTACATATGATACGGTACAAATGATACAGTACATATGATGCGGTACATATGATACGGTACAAATGATACAGTACATATGATACAACTACCACAGTCGACTCAGGAAGTTACATATACAAGTACATTAACGTATATAATATACATGAATACATATCTTCCTATACAATTATACAGACTACTACAAATGATATGAAAGAACTTCATAGCTCTAGCAGCAACCCAAAGCAGAATATCTACAACCTGAAATACTCGGTCTGACCCGAGTATTAGATTCAAAAGAAAATAATACTCGGGTCAGTCTAATTCAAACTCAGTCACTAGTGCACAGAAGCAATGATAATTAAATAATGAATAGACGACAGTAATTAAACCAAATCAGAATGCAATTCATAATATTGAATTGAAATAAACAAAACAGTTCAAACCATTGAAATATCAATTAAAATATTAATTCAAGTAGGGCTGCAGTACACGCACGCGTGCACTGCCTCGCCACTACGGAATGTGGAATACGCAAAAAGATCCATAAATCAAAACAAATAGAATATCATACACGCCATACCGTGTGGCTGCAGTTCACGCTTGCGTGCACTGCCTTGCCACTATAGTGATGTCGTACCCAAAAACTCAATACCGTGTGGCTTCAGTACACGCACGCGTACACTGCCTCGCCACAACGACATATATAGAAATAGCAACAAGGCACAAAGGCCAATGCACAAGAATTCACAGTCCAAACAAATGCCATAAGCAAGTGACAGTAGTGAAAAGGCTCCAACAAAGTGAATATGCAGTATGTACACAAGAGAATGTACATAACAATCTGCACATGGACAAAATGAACCAGAGGTGCAGCGAGGAAGGCTCTGCCTCACGAAAACAACAGCAGGTAAACAATTTCGAACACAGCAAGACCATGCCAAAATGGTCAAGAGAAGTGACTACAGTGGTATAGTGGACTACATTTAAACCAGAAGTGTATGAGTCAATGCAATGCTACAGATTGTAAAATGACCAAGTATCTGCATATTAAATATGCAATACAAAAGTTGAAATGAAACAACAAAAATATGCTTAAGTGTCTGCATATACAAACATGTGTAGATACAACACATAAATGTAGCAGTGAAACAAACATGATGACATAGCAACTACAACACAATGCAACAGCAAATCAGGTTAAATATCCCAAAGAGATGAACAAAAGTGCCCAAGTCACAAATGGCCGAGTTAACAGTTCAATATCAAAGAAACAGCCGAAGTCAAGTGCTACAGGTTATAAAATGACCAATTTGCAAACATAAATGCTCAAGTGTATCTGCACATCAAGTATGCAAACCAAAGTTACGGTAAAACAACAAAAAGGCACAAGTCAACATATATAATCCATGCTGGCTACACCATATCAAAGTGCAACAGAATCTCAAGCATCGCTAACAATAAGGATACAACTACATGAACACAGCAGTATGAAGGTGAGAGCACCATAGAGATGGCACCACAGCACACCACAATAAAAGATCAATGTTGATGCCATTGAACAGCAGGGCAAAGGCAACAAAAAGTAATCTAGTACAGATTCCAGTTATCAACTGAAAACTCAAGAAAGCAAAAGTTAGTGATGAAGACAAAGCACATAAAGGCACCTGAAGGTAGCAACAAGGTACAACACAATTTAGCACGCAGGCTACAAAAATCCATGAAACAAATTTCCATACTATCGCATATGGTCCCAACAGCTATAATGAAGCTGCAGTAACATGAAGCAACAATCGACACAATTTCAATCCAATGCAATGCATCATGAGCACAGATACATGCACTAGTGGAGTAAAATGTCACAGACCATTCATTGATCAAATAATAAAACCGAGTGCAATCTCAAGTGAACTCAACAAGATATCAAATTCAAATGCAAACTGTTTTAGAGGAACAACAATTAGACCAACAAGCATCCCTGGTTGATAATTATAACAAAGTCATGTTTAATATGCAAGAAAAATCAAAACCAGGGATAATATCAAAATACATGCAGCAGTGTAAAGCATTGACATCAATAGTACAACAACCAAATTCACCGAACCAAACAAATGACAACTCCAAGTACATATGTACAACGGCAAGGAAATAAATATTGGACCAATTCAAATGCCACGGTGAGCCTCCAGAATTTCGAATCAAGCGAGACAGAGGCTAAATATCAAAAACCACTTTCTATAAACAGAAGTATTAAGTTCCATTGAAATGATCAGAAAAAAAATATCAAAGCAGTGGTGATGGCTGACGATAAGACAAAGTCATGGAATCGCACTCACACAACCACGTGACCGAAGTCAGATGGAAGTAGAGCCGTGGTGGTCACAAGATAAAGCACTACCGTGATAATCAGCAACCAAGAAATCAGCAACATCAAAATAAATTTTCCATGAAAAACGACAGTTTAAATTCACGTCAACACAAAAATCGAACTGTCGGAACATACCACTAAAGTCGAATTAGATGTGAGTAAACTCACCTTTTCAATTGATCGAGAATTGAGGACGAGGCAACACGAAATTGTTCCAAAATCCAAGAATCGAAACCCTAGCAGCCACGAAGAATTGGAGCCGCCATTTTTTTTAATTTTCGTGATTTCGTTTGTTTTTGTTTTGTGAGGGCTTTTCGAATCAACGAAAAATGAAAAGGGGAACGGGTTGTAGGGCTTAGATAACTATCACAAAAAAAGGAAACGTGGCCCAGTATTTTCTAAGTCCACAAACCCCTTTTTTACAATTTTTGAAAAGAATTTAAACTGAATTTAAAAAAACTTTAATTAGCAATTAGCAACAATTTCAATCGTTTAATATCGATTATTAATTGATGTGAAACACCGAGTTGTTACAACTTTAATCTCAACTTCTTCAAATCTAAGATAATATGTATCATTTCCATCTAATAACGTCATGTTTAAACAAAAAGAATGCGACTGAAATCATAGAAATCGTCAAAATATCATCAAACATGGAAATTAAACACTACGTATATTTCGGTTCTACTATAAAGAATATATATTTTCACATAGAAATCTACAAAATCTGAGAATAATTATAAAGTAAAAGTTGTATACTAAATCCTCAGGTTTCCATAACTTCAAAATTTTCTAAATTCCGATAGGTAACAAGAAAGTCATGATCAAATTACTTTCTAGGTGAATATAACAACACTCTCTGTCAATGACAAGACAGTCATAAAGATATGGATTTTTCACCATATAAACATCAAAAATACTCAAAACTCAAAACAACAAAGTTATATCCTAAATCATAAGGTTTCCAGAACTTCAAAAATTTCTAAATTATGACTGGTAACAAGAAAGTTATGATCAAATTTCTTTCCAGGTGAATATATAAACACTCTCTGTCAATGACAAGACAGTCACAAAGATATGGATTTTTCACCTTATAAGCATAAAAAATAATCAAAACTCAAAACATAAAACTTGTAGATCTCTGTCTATGATTTCAAGATCATCTAAGATTATTGAATTCCAACTTAAAACGAAAGAGATATGTCCAATTTTTACGGCAATTTCACAATTAAACATGCAACAAACAAAATTGAGATTTTTTTACCTTGAAATCTCAATAAAAGCTAGAAAATATGAGTTTTAAAACTCACCTTTGATTTTAGATAGCAAACACCCAAATTTGTGAAGAAAGATAGGAGCTTGAAGGTGAAGTCCTTTCTCTGTTCTTGTTTTGGTGAAGTTCATCTTAAATTAACAGCAAAATTGAGTGGAATTGAGATTCAATTAGAGAAAGCCATTGTTTTTCTTTCTTTCTATTTACTGTATCTTTTGTTTTGGGGAGGAAGATGAGAAAAAAAGTACTTTACACATATTTCATCTTTTCTAGATGGTTCTAGAGAAGGTTAATGGATTCAAACCTTACCCAAATAAGCCCAAGACAAATATACTTAGAGATATTCCTATGTTATATACATATTTAACCTATTTAATCAATTTATACACTAGTTTTCTCATTTTTAACCAAACAAAATATCTACAACAAATTGTTTGCAACAAAATTTTATTATATATAAAAAAATTATTTCGACAATAAAAAGTTATTTTTATAAATAAAACTCTATCTTTCACAATATTTTACAAATTACACCATTTTAGTGTAAAAACACTATTTTTAATGCAATAACTTAAACAAAAATTTCTTTCCGGTCAAATAAATTTCAATAAATCATTCTAACACTTTTTAATCATCAAAATATTATTTTTCCAATTAAAAATATTATTTTCCCCATATAACACAATATTACCAATATTCCCATTTTTAGTGAAAAATCACTATTTTCATCCATTTCAACCAAATAATTTTTTTTTTAAGTCTAATGAAGTGTATTAAAATGTTTTAACATTTTTATAACATTAATACATCATTCCAAGCCTAATCACACTTCTAAATTTTATTTTCTTCATATTATTCCTTTTATTTCACAATAGAAGGCTAACATTGGAATAAATTTCCAATATTACTAATTAACTAAAATTAAACCATCACAATTATTTATTTTCAATCCAAATCCAAAAATAAAGTTTTTCAAACTTTATTTCATTCATTTACACTTTTTTTTCAACCATCAAATGTTGAAATAGGCTTCAAATAAAATAATATGACTTATTTAAATTTCAAATCCCAAATTATATTCATCAAGATATTGCTCATATAAAAAAAACAATATAATCACTCATTTTATTATCCAATTCATTTTTAAACAAAATATTAAATTGTAATTTTCATTATAATTTAGTATTAACAGTAACCTTCAAAATCCCGGGTTGTTACAGACTCCCCCACTTAACAAAATTGCGTCCTCGCAATTTCTAGTGGAAAAAGGCTGTAAACAACACAAAAATTCAATCGAAAAAGGATAAAAGACAAGCTCAAAACTCAAACATTCATACTCTCAACATAGAATGGTAGAGAGAAACAAGAAAAAACTCACTTGGTTAATCCAATGGACCATCAAATACTAATATAGTGATTAGCAAAACATCAAATTTTCCAAGTAACTCGAAAGAATTTTGAAGATATCCCATCTTTGAATCAAAAATCATTGAAATGCTCAACAATTAATCAATCGAAAATGATTGAATTCAAAAAAACTCTACGAGTAGAGTAGGGATCAAACTCACTTAAACCCAAACTCTAAGCAATAAAGAAGATCATCGATAAGATTTTTTGGATAAATATGTGGAAAGAACATCCTCACAACAGGGTAGACACAATAGACAAGATTGATAAATCACAAGATGGCTTCTCACAAGCTACCAAATCGAACGACCATGAAAAATGCATGTCGTTAATAATAGCTCAAAAATAGAATATACTCAAGAACAAGGATATAAGCTCGAACTATCTTTTAATCCAAGATATTTAGAATTTTTAAATCTCAACAACTTTTAAATTTTAAATCTCAATTTTCAACATTTGAAAATTTTCAAACTTTTTACTATATTACTTAGTAAGTTATTAAAAACTCAAATCAAAAGTCCAAATTTATTCTCTTACTTCAAAATTAATTTCCAAAGAAATTTGTAAATCCATAATAGTATTCCTCAAAATTAATTAAGGGTTTAAATTCTCTTTACTCTTTTTATTAAACCACTTAAATAGTTTAAAAACAACCTTCAAACTCTTATAATTCTTCTCTTAAAACATCCAATGTATATAATATAGATTCTAAAATCTCAAAATATACTTCCAATAAAGCAAAGCTTGAAAATAATCTCATTTATATTCTCTTCTTTATAATTTAAAAATAAATAAATGGCATTGCCTCGCCATTGAGTCACTAATAAATAAATATATCCGTTGGCTGCAGAGTTGACGAACGATCGTGACTGCCTCGCCACTCTATTACTTGTCTGTAAAATCAATGGCTGCAATTACTATTCAAAAATAAATTTAATATTTAATCTCAAATTTCTATTTTTCAAATCTTAATTTTTTTTAAAGCACAAATCATCATGTTTGATTGTCTCATCATAGCATTAGGAGATTCCTATCGATAACGTTGATCAGGCGTATCGACTAGAACTCTTAACTACTTGACGGACAACCCAACACTCTCAAAATTTTTTCTATAAAAGAAATACTACTCATGTAAATATATTCTCAAAATATTCTTTGATTTTTAAAATATCTCAAAACTCCAGTTTCTCTTTTTAAAACTCATATATATATATATATATATATATAGCTTCAAAAACTCAAACCAGAGAACATTTAGTGAATGCATTGAGATATTCCTAGAATACGCGATTCTCAAAATCAATAGAAGGAGACAGAGTGTTAGTCAATCTTACGATGTCATGAGCCACTCCCAAAAGTCATCAAGATACAGGATAAGCAAGATATTCTTCTCAAAGGAGATGAAGCACACAATAACAAATCATTACTTCAAACAAAGTAATGCTACAAAGATAACACTGATTGAGTATCTGAAAAGAACACTCAGTGAAGCTGAATGATAAACTCAATCAAACTCGAATGATCTAGAAACTCACCTCATTCCTCAGTGGATATCCTCGTGGAAGGATAATCGAAGAGCTAAGAGCCAGGAATAAGGTTACCTCAACACTTGATTGCCTAATTGGATGTCAAATCAAAACAGACTAAAAAAACTCAACAAAGTCACCATGACTGGAATTTGAGATATATCATCGACATCTCGATACTCAAGAGCGAATTCAGAAACTTTGGAATCATCATTAACATTCCAAAGTGATAGAATTAATAAACCAATCAAATTAGGATGTCTAAATGAATATAGGATCCTATAACAACAAAATGATCAAACTTTACATCAAATAAGTCAATCCATCTTAAATCAGATACATCTCAAGATAGTGAGTAATAAACAAACACTCACTAAAACAACAACAAATAAAGAACTCAGAATGCTCACAACAAGCCAATCGTTGTGGATCCCATTAATAGGATTCACAACTCTCAAAGGAATGCAACAATAGTGCCCAAAGAAATCAATCAGTTCCATCGATACGAACTCACTCGTATCGACAAAAATAAGAATCTAATAATCCCAAATAATAATTTACATAAAATAAGATAACATCGAACTCAATTATGCAATACTACAGAATACAATCATATTCCTAGACATATTCCATCTCAACATATCCCAAAACTCGAAAAAGAATCAAAGCATGATTCGAAAATAAGATCGAATAAAGGACAATGATTCACTCATATTGTACTTCGACGTATCATGATATACGTACTATTCTGTGTTTATTCTACTTTGTTCTGACCACAGCTCTGATACCATGCTGTAACGCCCCACCCCGAGACCCACCTTAGCAAAGAGAATTAACAAGCAATCCTATCTACTAAAGCAGAGAATAGGGCTGGTTAAGGGCGACCATCTATAATTTTGTCTTAAACATCTATTGAATACGTCGATAATTGCATTATAATTTTTCAGCTCAAGTGGATCGACATAACCAGTAAATTCTTAATCCAAAACTATAGGTGGCTAACGGACCTATCAGAACAAAATACAATAACTGAATGTAAATCACATCACAGAACAGTAACCAACATCATATATATACATATACACTGATACACGTTCAGTACCATACAATATGAATACAATAACGGTGGTACATGACCACACCATATACATCGAATCAAATGTAAAAACATCAGAGTATGCGGAAGAAATAAACTACTCAAGAGAAAGAAGAGCTGTTAGCCAACATCAACTTCAAGCTAAGCCCAATAGATGATACCTGAAACAACTCGGTCTGACCCGAGTGAAAACACACGGGCCAGGCTAGCTAGAACTTATCATTAGTAAAGGTGATGATAAGAGATAAGGGGAAAACCATTCCATCATTACCAATTATATGATATAGATCATCAAGTTATCTCCAGAATGATACATCAATGGTTCATCATGATTGCATAGAGGAATACAATATGTATATTAGTTAGACATGGTTCATCTAATTATATATATAACCGAATGAAAAGGGTGAGGATATGAACCATAAAGTAAATCTTCATAAGATAATTAAAACTTCAAGAATGCATCATAAATAAAACTCATCTAATAGAAATTTCTTAATTATTATACCTCATCTCATCGGTATAAATACAAATACATCTCAAATCCATCATTAAACTCATTATAAATATTCTTCGTAATCATTTATACCTCATATCATTGGTATAAATATAAACATATCTTAAATCTATTAACAACACTCATCATAAAAGCATTACCAAAATTTATACCTCATCTCATTAGTATAAATATATAATGTCTCAAATCCATCTTGATAGAGCTCGGAAAGAATCCAAAACATCATATTCGAAATCACAAATAAAACCATGTATGTCAATAAGCCTTTTTCTTACATAAGGCTGTACTAAAGCATCATCATCAAAATAGTGAAATCAAAAAACCTAAAACCTCATGGAAAACAACACGTGCGTTTACATCTTGACTAGTACTACTATTATTTGGTACCATTCATCGTGATGACTTGGGGTCACATAACATCATAACATCCTGATCATCTTGATTGACTATAGTCGGAAACATCTTGATGACACCCAGTCATAAAAACCCGAGTAATAACAACTTGATGATTGGAGTCGAGTAATAACTTCATGAACATCGTGATGACTCCAATCGAGTACGGTCTGTAGCACTAGTAACATCGTGAATGTGTCTCAACTTCTCAAATAGGAACCCAATAGGCGTCAACGTACGTCCCATACCATACGTTCGTACCTATTGGTTTACTAATCGTTAGTCTACGCCACATTAGAAAACCATCATAACACATCATCAAATAAACACTGCCTCATCTCATCAGCGAGTGTAAGATACCTAACTCGTCTTATCTCTTACTTGGACGAGTTTTAAGTGACATCGAGACTTGTCTCATTTCATCGACAAGTAAAAATTCATCGTAAATATCGAAATCATCATCAGTCCATCATAACAACTTGCCTCATCTCCTAGGCAAGTAAAAGAACATCGTGATGGTTATTTCTAACCATAGTTGCAAATTAAAACTTAACATCAATATTGCCTCATTTCATCGGCCATCACAAAATGCATCTAGATTGGTTCGTCGTCGAATGTACTCAAAAAGTAATTCTCAAACCAATAATCTTCACCAAAATTTGGTAACTTCTAAATCAACTCAAAATAACACTTCAAATTGGTTTCGATCATACAAGTCTGATATTAAGCGATAAAGCAAAAATACATGTCCCATACCACATATTTTTTTTTACTAAATTATTTAATTCTCATTCTTATACGTCGAAACTCATAAACATAGGCTAAATTATATTTAAAATAATTTTTTAGAGAAAATAGAATTCTTAAACAATCTAGAAACCATTTTAAAAGCTTTGTATAGAAAAATCCACTATTTTATAGAGAACGTCTATTATACAAACACTTTAAAATAATGAACAATTAATAATAAAAAATCTCTTAAAAATGCTACAAAATACTTATTTCATAAACAATGATTTATTTTTTATTAATAAATTTTCAAGAATTTATTTGAAATTAAAATCATTTAAAACCCTCAAAATACTCACATACTGATATTAACCATTTTTCAAATTCAAATGGAATTTAAATAAAACTTTAGTCTCAACTTCTTCAAATCTAAGATAATATGTATCATTTCCATCTAATAACATCATGTTTAAAAAAAAAGAATGCGACTGAAATCATAGAAATCGTCAAAATATCATCAAACATGGAAATTAAATACTACGTATATTTCGGTTCTACTATAAAGAATATATATTTTCACATAGAAATCTACAAAATCTGAGAATAATTATAAAGTAAAAGTTGTATACTAAATCCTCAGGTTTCCATAACTTCAAAATTTTCTAAATTCCGATAGGTAACAAGAAAGTTATGATCAAATTACTTTCTAGGTGAATATAACAACACTCTCTGTCAATGACAGGACAGTCATAAAGATATGGATTTTTCACCATATAAACATCAAAAATACTCAAAACTCAAAACAACAAAGTTATATCCTAAATCATAAGGTTTCCAGAACTTCAAAAATTTCTAAATTATGACTGGTAACAAGAAAGTTATGATCAAATTTCTTTCCAGGTGAATATATAAACACTCTCTGTCAATGACAAGACAATCACAAAGATATGGATTTTTCACCTTATAAGCATAAAAAATAATCAAAACTCAAAACATCAAACTTGTAGATCTCTGTCTATGATTTCAAGATCTTCTAAGATTATTGAATTCTGACTTAAAACGAAAGAGATATGTCCAATTTACTGACGGCAATTTCACAATTAAACATGCAACAAACAAAATTGAGATTTTTTTTTACCTTGAAATCTCAATCAAAGCTAGAAAATGTGAGTTTTAAAACTCACCTTTGATTTTAGATATCAAACACCCAAATTTGTGAAGAAATATAGGAGCTTGAAGGTGAAGTCCTTTCTCTATTCTTGTTTTGGTGAAGTTCATCTTGAATTAACAGTAAAATTGAGTGGAATTGAGATTCAATTAGAGAAAGCCATTGTTTTTCTTTCTTTCTATTTACTGTATCTTTTGTTTTGGGGAGGAAGATGAGAAAAAAAGTACTTTACACATATTTCATCTTTTCTAGATGGTTCTAGAGAAAGTTAATGGATTCAAACCTTACCCAAATAAGCCCAAGACAAATATACTTAGAGATATTCCCATGTTATATACATATTTAACCTATTTAATCAATTTATACACTAGTTTTCTCATTTTTAACCAAACAAAATATCTACAACAAATTGTTTGCAACAAAATTTTTATTATATAAATATTTGGAGGCACTGCGCTGCCTCTTTTTTGGAAATTTGGGTCGTACCCGAAAATATTTTTTTTGAAAATAGGGGTCATTCGGTATCCAAGAGCGTTCGGTGTTCAGGAGCGTTCGGCATTAGAGAGCGCTCGGCATTCAGGAGCGTTTGGCATTGATTCTGTTCGGCCTAAATTTCTATTCGGCCTTCTTTCTGTTCGGCCAAATTTCTGCTCGGCCAAATTTCTGCTCGGCCTAATTTCTACTCGGCCAAATTTCTGTTCGGCCAAATTTCTGTTCGGCCTTCTTTCTGTTCGGCCAAATTTATGTTCGGCCAAATTTATGTTCGGCCAAATTTCTGTTCGGCCTTATTTTTGTTCGGCCAAATTTCTTCTCGGCCTGGAGGTATGGTCGGCATTCGGATGTATGGATATGCCTGGAATGTTCGGCATACGCCTTTTCTAGGGCGATCGGCATACGCCTTTTTTGGTGTGTTCGGCATACGCCTTTTCTTGAGCGATCGGCATACGCCTTTTTTGGAGTGTTCGGCTGAATTGCCTTTGGAGGAGTGTCGGCCTTTATTCAACTTGAGTGCAAACTTCAACGTCCAATCCTTAGATCTTGCGTACATCGGTGAATCCAATCCTTTCACATGAACACGAACACTTGATTAACTTACGGCTGTCAGCTTCCTTTAGATTTCTTTCAAATCTGAGTAGAATAGGAAGTTGTAACAGACGGGAAATTTTCGACTTTCGAAAATTCGACATCGATACTCACTTTATCGACTGCCGAGAAATCGAAGGCCAAAACCCCGAAATGTTATGGTTTAAGAAAAAGAATTTAAGAAAAGAGAAGAAGAAAGAAGAAAGAAAATTTAGATAGGGAAAAGAAAACAGAAAATTAGAAAATAGAATAGAAAATTTTAAAATAGAAGGAAAAGAAAAGAGAACATAGAATAGAGAATAGAAGTTTTAAAATAGAAGAAAAAGAGGAAAGAAAAATAGGACGGAACAGAAAACAACAGAACAACATCGGAATCTCACAATTCGCAGCGGAACAACATATAATAAATAATGAATAATCTTTAAACAAAGAACTATATCAGTTATTACATTTCATTACTTCATATCATCAGAGTGTACAACAACAACAACAAATAGTGCAGCGGAAAAAGAAATACTATATAAACTAGTAATACGCCATGCCATCCAGCTTGCCTCCAGCAATTCCTGAATATCCAGAATATCCTGATAAACCTTAACTCTTGATTGCCCGTGTGAAAATTGGTGGGCACCCAGAGTTTAGGAAGGAAAACAATAAACTCCAAGTCAGTCATGTGACTGGTGTGAGAACTCAAAACAGTTTATTTATCTTTAAAATCAAAATAGAGGAATATTTTTAAATTCAATTCGAAATGCTTTTAAAAATGAGACTACCATAAGACCTCCTGCCACACACACAATGCAAACGCAGACTTGGAGAAGATTTCTCCTTATGATAGCCAAACATGCTTGATACGTATTAAAATCAAATCAATTTTGATACTATTATTAGTGCATAGTGTATAGAATTTATTTCGAAAGTAGAATATAAATCTTAGCCAGCATAGGTACCATTATATTATGCCTACTAATAGCTACCATATTAGATGGCAGGTTCTACAACTAAAACCGTACAAGTTTCGTATTGTTTCTTTGGATTTCCAACAAATGGTCAGGCCAAGGAACTTCCCATTGCCACATGAGAATGCCTCTGGAAAGACATCCCCGAGAACCAAACCGGAACTCTGCCAACACAAGGCCGGGTTACCCCTAACTGGGTAACTACTGACACGAGCACGCCATTCCCCGATCGTAAACGACCTTTCTCACGGGATCCCGAAAACCAACAACCACAAAGTAATAAATTCGCAGTAACCACATAGGTTAAATATCTGGGCTCCATACCATGATACCACCTCTATCCAGAAGGAAATGTACATACCCTAAAGGGTGCTACCCCTCATAACCTTGCCGCATCTTTCCTGTTTTGACCATTTCCGGGGTGTGAGGCTCGACGAAGTCACGTCCACAAAAACATACTTTATACAAAAGCCATGCTTTAGGTCAACAAATGATCAACACAATGATCACCAAGATAGACGATCAAATAAACGATCCTATCACAATAATCAACACAATGATCATTTCAGCAACACTCAGCATGTCACATTACCAAATTGGGAATATATCGCTGATAACTTCAACTATATAACCTCTGAGCTCGTACGTCTCAGAGAAGGGTGTTAAGCTAAAAGAATAAATTCTCCGCCACCAACAGAAATATATTTGAAAGAAATCGGCTTTATATCTCAACTTGTAATGTCAGACACACAATCCATACAAGTCTGTTCCGGGATCGAACAAAACCGAAGGCACTTACAAAGAAGTCCTTGCAATCCGGATATTCACAATCCTGATCGGATTCACCATCACATATAGAGAACTCTATACCGGAGCAACTCGGTGCAGAGTAAATCGACAGGTCATCCTATCGCTCTCGCAAATACCGGGTCTTCAACACCGATCTTCAATGCAATTATAACGACGTATCACATATTCGGAATGGGTTATACGACCCCATGGTCCTTTCCCGGTTAACCCGAATAGTGAGCGCTTATTCAAAAATAAGTGTAGCATTCACATTCAAACAAACCACATCAATTACCCATTCAAAGGGAAATATTGATAGTCGGTTATTGAACTATCACTGGATATGCACACATCACCAGATTCCAAATAATTTTCCAAATTATTTATTTTCCAAAATATCTTTACAAGATATATTATTTCATACTTCAAAAATAAATCAATATTTATTTTTCTAAACCAATTCCACTTTCTTTTATAAATTCCTTAGTGAATTTATAATTCCAAATATCAATGAATATTCGATTTCAATTATTCATTTCAATTTATCTTCAAAAAGATAAATTCTCTAAACATTTCATTTCACATTGGAAAAACATTTCCATACTTATTTATTCATAAGTAATTCACAAATTTTATTTATTTTCAACACTTGGAAAATATTCAATATACTTAAATCGAAATTAAGTATATATTTCATTCTTTAAGGAAATCATTCACTTAAACATATTTATTTGGGCCAAAACGAATGTTGCGTAAAACATCGTTACGACAACCCAAAATCACTAGTATAGGGATTCGAATTTAAAATAGATATATAAATCCCAATACTATACAAAACATTTCCTTTCGGAAATCATTTACTATAACAACAGTGTTACAGTCCACTATTTCCTTTTCATTTCTCGAAAACGTCTATTCCAACAATCAATGTTGAAATCTATGGTTTCGAATCTTAACACATTTTAAAACCTCGTTAGATCGTTTTAATTCTGTTTAAAATATCACGTTCTAAACATTTCCTTTAACATATTATTCACTATTCAAAAACGTGAATATACTACGTTAACAATTTTTCATCCTTTTATTCATTTTAATTCAAAGGATTATTCACATTCAAAAACAATTTCTTTTATTAACATATTCCAGTTTATAACTCAATTATAAACTAAAAGTTCATATTATAAGTCAAATGTTTATAAAACGATTATTTTACAAAATCGTTCCTCTAAAGACTTTCCAAACCATAAATCTTATAACTTATAAGATTCATTTATTTAACCAAATCTATTCTTCAAATAACTTCACCGTTTATAATTCTATAAATTTCATTCAATTATGAAATTCATTTTCACTTCATTCAAACACTTATAAAAACTCGTTTTAAAATGTCCATATTTCAATTTATAAATATCCATTTATAAATCTCTAAATATAATTCAATTTATATTATTCTTTTAAAACTTCTTTAATCTCCTTTATTATTTCACCATTTTGATTCATAAAATAATTAAATTTTATAAATCCTATATTTAAACTTTTCACAATAATTCTAAAATATCTCGATTAAACTATTTTATAAACTCAATAGCATCATATTCTCAAAAATCAGTTTTTAACTATATTTCTTAAAAATCATAATTTTTATAACTTTAAAAATTATAACGTTTATTTATTTAAAATGAATCAATTCCAAAATTATTGTATATTTTAAAAAATCACTTTAAAAATCATTTTAAATCCCAAAATTTGGGTCCAATGATGCTACACACCAAATAGTCAATCACGACTACAACGATATCATATATCAATATGAAATTCCATCAAATATCAAAATATCTGAAATCAAATAAATACTGTTGAGGAATCCAGTTGGATCCCTCCAACCTGTTTTCCTGCATCCAAAAACATTAGCACAATACCAATTTCACTCCAGTACGAAATTATCGCGGTATATGTTCTTATTAAATATTATCCGCTTAATAACGGCGCAATAGGGTCTCATCCGCTAAACAAATAAATGCGGGAAATCAACAATTCCAATATATACATATGCCAATATATATATATATTGCTATTATATATAATACCAATTTCACTGTTTATGAAATATTCACGGTATATGTTTTTAATAAATAACATCCGCTTACTAACGGCGTATAATGTCTATTTTAACAATCAATAGATATCAATCAAAATTCAAACATGCATTCAAATATTTTAAATCTAACTATTTAAAATAAAATCGAAACTGATTCGATTGAGTGAGAAGTTCTCACCTTGATTTTATTTCCGTTTTAGCGATTTATTTTGAATAAAATTAAACGGACGTTTAATTTTACCCACAATTCTCACTAACTCCAAACGACTCCAAACCAACTCCATCGCGTAGTGCTCATCCATACGATTCCATCGCAACTGAGTTTGCATTTTTTCGACGTCGTATGAAAAAGTTATGACAGTTTAAAGTTTGTACACGATTTTAATAATTAATTTCAACATAACTAACTAATTTTTAACCTATATCTCATCAGGACCGTAGGATCATGCTTCCTTCATCACAGCCGTTCCACGCAACACCCTTCTCCCTCGTTCACGTCTCCAGGCATCACGAAATGAGGCCGAACCCATTTACGTCAATTAGGGTTTAATTTATCGCCTCGATCACTCGACTATACTTTGATCAGCTTGCTCCATGACGAAGCTCTCCACCACAACCATGCTCGGCCAAGATAGCCTAGAGTTCGGCCCCCCCAACCTCCTTAGTTTCTGCGCGCAACACGTAGGTGTCGGCCCCCATTTGCTCCGCCTCGAGTCGACCAAACTACATCTCAACCGTACGGATCTAAAGCTCTTGATACGCTCTACGATCTTGCTGTTGAACACTTCATGTGAATGTCGACGGATTGTGAGTGATTGAGGGAAGAAGGTGGGAAAAATTTGGCCTTAGATAGGGGGGTGGCGGCTGCAACATGAATTAGGGTTTTGTATCTTTTTTTTTTATTATGAAGGGTGTGGGTGTGTATTTATAGAGAAACGATCGACACTATTCATCCGGAAATTCCGAACTCCGATTTACGCGCCGAAACTGACATACCTAGGGTTTATCCCGCGTTCCGGACACAATGGAACAGGTTTCGGAAGCTAATTCGAACATCTGTGCGAGTTATGGCTATAAACGCTCAATTTAAATTAAACCGATTTAAGTCGATTTCTAGGCGTTTTAATTTGTAACGGACAAACGGTAAATCCAATTGACTTGAAATTTGAAACCTTACAATAATATCACATTACGGATCCGATGAAACTGGTTTCGTCGAAATCCGAGACTTTTTGAAAAATGGCTATTTTCACTCGTCAAATTTAAATTAAAAATAATTCGATGCGTTTCGAGCTGCCACGATCAAACGATAACTCCGATTGACACGAAATTTGAAATCCGGTAATAACTAACCATTACGGATCCAATGAAACTGGTTTCGTTCAATTCTGAGACTGTTCAAAAATTGACTATTTTACAGTCGATTATTAAATATTAAAATATTCAATTTTCACAAATTAACTTTTAATTCGATTTTAAAAGTTCTAAAATATCGTTCTATCTCCCATATGATAAAATAAAATTTGACAAATCATTTTCAATCATATTTAACTATATTTTCAATTATTTCCATAATTCAACATATTAAATTATCGATTTAATAATTCAATTAAATCCAATAATTCAAATAAAAATTTATTCGACTTATAAATTCACTCATTTATATTTAAAATTAATTAAATATCCAAATTTAAATTAATAAAAATCCTGGGTCGTTACAATCTTATCCCCTTAAAAGAATTTCGTCCTCGAAATTATAAGTAAGAAAAGTTTCAGAAGCTATTAATTTTCCATAATTCATAGTTAAACTTCTTACAATAACCTACAAAGTTTTCAAATCATACTTAGTTATCTTTTCAAAAACAACTACTATTGTTTAACTTTCAATTCCAAAATCAAAGTTAAAGTTTTCAAAATTTTTCCCATTTTCTCAAATTTTTTCTAACGCCTTAAATTTCCGGAAAAATTCGCCATGGTCTCCTTTGCGCGGCTCGATCCAAAAAAAATGACTGTATATATATCACAAATATATATCTCATCAAGTAATGAGGCATCCCGCAGGGAAAAAGTATAAAAGTACGGTATGTAATCCGAGATATGTACCTTATATTTTATTAGCAAGCATATACGGCTAATATAGCGCAAAAGCGAGCTCCAAATGCGAAGCAAACGCGATTCGCACCTACTAATCACTCAACAAACAACATGAGAACATGCATATATGACAATAGTATCAATATACAACATATAGTAACATAATAACTATATATGTCAACATAGCAAATGAAACATATTCAAACATCAACCAACTAGCATTCAACAAATTCATAATCAATATATATTCATTTATATTCTCATTAATATTCATGAATTGGGTTTTCAATTTAAATCACATTAGATTCATTAACAGTGGATGTTTACTAACATTTATTTTCAATTAGTTCATATTCAAGTTGGTTCACTTCCAATTCAAATTCAATTCTATTTAAGTTTCACTTAACTTCCAATTGAATTTCAATTACTTTAGCTTGCAATTTCATTAACCTAATGAATTACATACAATCACTAACAATCATATAACAACCAATGTATATTAATTACAACCAAATTCTTTTGCTTACAATTGGTTTAATTAATTGATTTTCATTCAATTATTCAACTTTCTAATAACATTAGATTTTAAATGAATTAACACTTATATTCATTATTTCACATTAACTTAATTCACATTCAATTGATTTACATTTAATCCATTAATTCAATTCAATTCTAAAGTTGAATTTCATTTATATAACTCAAGTTCACATCCACCACTTAACTTTATTAATTTACTTTGATACTAATATCAACTTCATTCCATATCACTTAAGTTATATTCCATTTAAACATCACTTAGTTTTACATAACTTAAATTCCTACTTGTAAATAAATTCAGCTTCCAATTCTAAGTAAATTTTCCATTTAACTTTAAATTCAATTTTTTGTTTACAACTCATATTCATAAATATATTCATATAGTTTCATTTCTTATGTATATAAGTTTATTTCACAATTGTAAATCACTTTAATTATAATTCAACTCTTATAATTCATTTGCTTATACAATTATTCCTTTATTCAGATTATTCAAACAACTAAACAATCAACTTACATATACTTTAATAATTCTGAAAAATTATTCCTTTATATATAAAATATAATCAAGGTAAAATTACTTCATTTACCTAATTTAAAACAATATTATGTCGAATTGTTCTATTCAAGTGTTTAGAAACCCCTTCGGCATAGTTGTACATACTGTGCTGACGAAGGTTCATATGCCACTCAATAAACCAATCATCACAATATAAAACAATTTTATATACACTAACAAATACGCTCTCATAGCTATTATTACTCTCAAACTCAATCTAGAGTACTGCTGACTCTATCTCTAATGAGTAATACCCAACAGAACCATGGTTGTCGCTTAACCATAAGCTCTGATACCAAATGTAACAGACGGGAAATTTTCGACTTTCGAAAATTCGACATCGATACTCACTTTATCGACTGCCGAGAAATCGAAGGCCAAAACCCCGAAATGTTATGGTTTAAGAAAAAGAATTTAAGAAAAGCGAAGAAGAAAGAAGAAAGAAAATTTAGACAGGGAAAACAAAACAGAAAATTAGAAAATAGAATAGAAAATTTTAAAATAGAAGGAAAAGAAAAGAGAACATAGAATAGAGAATAGAAGTTTTAAAATAGAAGAAAAAGAGGAAAGAAAAATAGGACGGAACAGAAAGCAACAGAACAACATCAGAATCTCACAATTCGCAGCGGAACAACATATAATAAATAATGAATAATCTTTAAACAAAGAACTATATCAGTTATTACATTTCATTACTTCATATCATCAGAGTGTACAACAACAACAACAAATAGTGCAGCGGAAAAAGAAATACTATATAAACTAGTAATACGCCATGCCATCCAGCTTGCCTCCAGCAATTCCTGAATATCCAGAATATCCTGATAAACCTTAACTCTTGACTGCCCGTGTGAAAATTGGTGGGCACCCAGAGTTTAGGAAGGAAAACAATAAACTCCAAGTCAGTCATGTGACTAGTGTGAGAACTCAAAACAGTTTATTTATCTTTAAAATCAAAATAGAGGAATATTTTTAAATTCAATTCGAAATGCTTTTAAAAATGAGACTACCATAAGACCTCCTGCCACACACACAATGCAAACGCAGACTTGGAGAAGATTTCTCGTTATGATAGCCAAACATGCTTGATACGTATTAAAATCAAATCAATTTTGATATTATTATTAGTGCATAGTGTATAGAATTTATTTCGAAAGTAGAATATAAATCTTAGCCAGCATAGGTACCATTATATTATGCCTACTAATAGCTACCATATTAGATGGCAGGTTCTACAACTAAAACCGTACAAGTTTCGTATTGTTTCTTTGGATTTCCAACAAATGGTCAGGCCAAGGAACTTCCCATTGCCACATGAGAATGCCTCTGGAAAGACATCCCCGAGAACCAAACCGGAACTCTGCCAACACAAGGCCGGGTTACCCCTAACTAGGTAACTACTGACACGAGCACGCCATTCCCCGATCGTAAACGACCTTTCTCACGGGATCCCGAAAACCAACAACCACAAAGTAATAAATTCGCAGTAACCACATAGGTTAAATATCTGGGCCCCATACCATGATACCACCTCTATCCAGAAGGAAATGTACATACCCTAAAGGGTGCTACCCCTCATAACCTTGCCGCATCTTTCCTGTTTTGACCATTTCCGGGGTGTGAGGCTCGACGAAGTCACGTCCACAAAAACATACTTTATACAAAAGCCATGCTTTGGGTCAACAAATGATCAACACAATGATCACCAAGATAGACGATCAAATAAACGATCCTATCACAATAATCAACACAATGATC
Source organism: Allium cepa (assembly GCA_030765085.1). Taxonomy (NCBI): domain Eukaryota; kingdom Viridiplantae; phylum Streptophyta; class Magnoliopsida; order Asparagales; family Amaryllidaceae; genus Allium; species Allium cepa. Next base: position 719,291,220 of record CM060935.1, on the reverse strand, counting down.
ATTTCAGCAACACTCAGCATGTCACATTACCAAATTGGGAATATATCGCTGATAACTTCAACTATATAACCTCTAAGCTCGTACGTCTCAGAGAAGGGTGTTAAGCTAAAAGAATAAATTCTCCGCCACCAACAGAAATATATTTGAAAGAAATCGGCTTTATATCTCAACTTGTAATGTCAGACACACAATCCATACAAGTCTGTTCCGGGATCGAACAAAACCGAAGGCACTTACAAAGAAGTCCTTGCAATCCGGATATTCACAATCCTGATCGGATTCACCATCACATATGGAGAACTCTATACCGGAGCAACTCGGTGCAGAGTAAATCGACAGGTCATCCTATCGCTCTCGCAAATACCGGGTCTTCAACACCGATCTACAATGCAATTATAACGACGTATCACATATTCGGAATGGGTTATACGACCCCATGGTCCTTTCCCGGTTAACCCGAATAGTGAGCGCTTATTCAAAAATAAGTGTAGCATTCACATTCAAACAAATCACATCAATTACCCATTCAAAGGGAAATATTGATAGTCGGTTATTGAACTGTCACTGGATATGCACACATCACCAGATTCCAAATAATTTTCAAAATTATTTATTTTCCAAAATATCTTTACAAGATATATTATTTCATACTTCAAAAATAAATCAATATTTATTTTTCTAAACCAATTCCACTTTCTTTTATAAATTTCTTAGTGAATTTATAATTCCAAATATCAATGAATATTCGATTTCAATTATTCATTTCAATTTATCTTCAAAAAGATAAATTCTCTAAATATTTCATTTCACATTGGAAAAACATTTACATACTTATTTATTCATAAGTAATTCACAAATTTTATTTATTTTCAACACTTGGAAAATATTCAATATACTTAAATCGAAATTAAGTATATATTTCATTCTTTAAGGAAATCATTCACTTAAACATATTTATTTGGGCCAAAACGAATGTTGCGTAAAACATCGTTACGACAACCCAAAATCACTAGTATAGGGATTCGAATTTAAAATAGATATATAAATCCCAATACTATACAAAACATTTCCTTTCGGAAATCATTTACTATAACAACAGTGTTACAGTCCACTATTTCCTTTTCATTTCTCGAAAACGTTCCAACAATCAATGTTGAAATCTATGGTTTCGAATCTTAACACATTTTAAAACCTCGTTAGATCGTTTTAATTCTGTTTAAAATATCACGTTCTAAACATTTCCTTTAACATATTATTCACTATTCAAAAACGTGAATATACTACGTTAACAATTTTTCATCCTTTTATTCATTTTAATTCAAAGGATTATTCACATTCAAAAACAATTTCTTTTATTAACATATTCCAGTTTATAACTCAATTATAAACTAAAAGTTCATATTATAAGTCAAATGTTTATAAAACGATTATTTTACAAAATCGTTCCTCTAAGACTTTCCAAACCATAAATCTTATAACTTATAAGATTCATTTATTTAACCAAATCTATTCTTCAAATAACTTCACCGTTTATAATTCTATAAATTTCATTCAATTATGAAATTCATTTTCACTTCATTCAAACACTTATAAAAACTCGTTTTAAAATGTCCATATTTCAATTTATAAATATCCATTTATAAATCTCTAAATATAATTCAATTTATATTATTCTTTTAAAACTTCTTTAATCTCCTTTATTATTTCACCATTTTGATTCATAAAATAATTAAATTTTATAAATCCTATATTTAAACTTTTCACAATAATTCTAAAATATCTCGATTAAACTATTTTATAAACTCAATAGCATCATATTCTCAAAAATCAGTTTTTAACTATATTTCTTAAAAATCATAATTTTTATAACTTTAAAAATTATAACGTTTATTTATTTAAAATGAATCAATTCCAAAATTATTGTATACTTTAAAAAATCACTTTAAAAATCATTTTAAAATCCCAAAATTTGGGTCCAATGATGCTACACACCAAATAGTCAATCACGACTACAACGATATCATATATCAATATGAAATTCCATCAAATATCAAAATATCTGAAATCAAATAAATACTGTTGAGGAATCCAGTTGGATCCCTCCAACCTGTTTTCCTGCATCCAAAAACATTAGCACAATACCAATTTTGCTCCAGTACGAAATTATCGCGGTATATGTTCTTATTAAATATTATCCGCTTAATAACGGCGCAATAGGGTCTCATCCGCTAAATAAATAAATGCGGGAAATCAACAATTCCAATATATACATATGCCAATATATATATATTGCTATTATATATAATACCAATTTCACTGTTTATGAAATATTCGCGGTATATGTTTTTAATAAATAACATCCGCTTACTAACGGCGTATAATGTCTATTTTAACAATCAATAGATATCAATCAACATTCAAACATGCATTCAAATATTTTAAATCTAACTATTTAAAATAAAATCGAAACTGATTCGATTGAGTGAGAAGTTCTCACCTTGATTTTATTTCCGTTTTAGCGATTTATTTTGAATAAAATTAAACGGATGTTTAATTTTACCCAAAATTCTCACTAACTCCAAACAACTCCAAACCAACTCCATCGCGTAGTGCTCGTCCATACGATTCCATCGCAACTGAGTTTGCATTTTTTCGACCTCGTATGAAAAAGTTATGACAGTTTAAAATTTGTACACGATTTTAATAATTAATTTCAACATAACTAACTAATTTTTAACCTATATCTCATCAGGACCGTAGGATCATGCTTCCTTCATCACAGCCGTTCCACGCAACACCCTTCTCCCTCGTTCACGTCTCCAGGCATCACGAAATGAGGCCGAACCTATTTACGTCAATTAGGGTTTAATTTATCGCCTCGATCACTCGACTATACTTCGATCAGCTTGCTCCATGACGAAGCTCTCCACCACAACCATGCTCGGCCAAGATAGCCTAGAGTTCGGCCCCCCCAACCTCCTTAATTTCCGCGCGCAACACGTAGGTGTCGGCCCCTATTTGCTCCGCCTCGAGTCGACCAAACTACATCTCAACCGTACGGATCTAAAGCTCTTGATACGCTCTACGATCTTGCTGTTGAACACTTCGCGTGAATGTCGACGGATTGTGAGTGATTGAGGGAAGAAGGTGGGAAAAATCTGGCCTTAGATAGGGGGGCGGCGGCTGCAACATGAATTAGGGTTTTGTATCTTTTTTTTTTTATTATTATTATGAAGGGTGTGGGTGTGTATTTATAGAGAAACGATCGACACTATTCATCCGGAAATTCCGAACTCCGATTTACGCGTCGAAACTAACATACCTAGGGTTTATCCCGCGTTTCGGACACAATGGAACAGGTTTCAGAAGCTAATTCGAACATCTGTGCGAGTTATGGCTATAAACGCTCAATTTAAATTAAACCGATTTAAGTCGATTTCTAGGCGTTTTAATTTGTAACGGACAAACGGTAAATCCAATTGACTTGAAATTTGAAACCTTACAATAATATCACATTACGGATCCGATGAAACTGGTTTCGTCTAAATCCGAGACTTTTTGAAAAATGGCTATTTTCACTCGTCAAATTTAAATTAAAAATAATTCGATGCGTTTCGAGCTGCCACGATCAAACGATAACTCCGATTGACACGAAATTTGAAATCCGGTAATAACTAACCATTACGGATCCAATGAAACTAGTTTCGTTCAATTCTGAGACTGTTCAAAAATTGACTATTTTACAGTCGATTATTAAATATTAAAATATTCAATTTTCACAAATTAACTTTTAATTCGATTTTAAAAGTTCTAAAATATCGTACTAACTCCCATATGATAAAATAAAATTTTACAAATCATTTTCAATCATATTTGACTATATTTTCAATTATTTCCATAATTCAACATATTAAATTATCGATTTAATAATTCAATTAAATCCAATAATTCAAATAAAAATTTATTCGACTTATAAATTCACTCATTTGTATTTAAAATTAATTAAATATCCAAATTTAAATTAATAAAAATCCTGGGTCATTACAGAAGTTTTCTAGTAAACAACTGGATCTATCTCGCGAATATGGAAATCCACTAGTAGATGATGAGATCCAATCAAGCTGAGAAATTCAATTCTCAGTGAAAGCACCAAAATGTTAGCACCAAAATTGGTCACTAACACCCTTGAGTAGAGTTATGTAGAGAGATTAATGAAGAGAGTAAATTAGGACTGAAAAATAGTGCAATTCAATGAAAAAGAATAACAAAAACGAGAACACCAGATTTATAGTGGTTCGGCGTAACTGCCTACATCCACTTTGAGTTTTATCTTTATTGCCTTCTCCATTACTTGAATACAGATACAATCCGTAAATCAATCACTTGGTTACAAGTTTGAATAAAAAAGAGGAGAGTATAAGAAATGGCAGAGTCTCCCCAGTGTTCCCGGAAAAAAGGGTCCATTTCACTGTGCCCCTGTCCCTCTATTTATAGACGAAGGTGGGTTGGACTTTCCTGGTGGACCTGGTAGCTGAATAGCTCGGTCCAGATAGGACGCGCCCTGCATGCCGAGTGAAACAGGCCGAACGATCGGAATGCCGAGCCTTCCTTTCCAAGTCGATGGATCTCTCTGTTGAATGGAGGAAGCAGGCCGAACGATGTTGGGATGCCGGGTGAGGAGCATGACGAGTGAAAGACATGCCGTGTGAAGGGTCTGCCGTGTGAGGATGCCGAGTGGGAGACATGCCGTGTGAAGGGTTTGCCGTGCAAAGGACATGCTGAGCTAAGGTTATGCCGAGTCAAGAATATGCCGAGCACAGGCTGTGCCGAACAAAGGATATGCCGAGTGAAACCTTGGAAGGCCGAGTGCACTTAAATGCCATGTGAAGAGCTGAATGGCCTTATGCCGAGCATCCTCTTAGGTCGAGTACAACTCTGCATGCCGAGAGTCCAGGGATGCCGAGTGAAGCATGAATGCCGAGCGCTCTAGAAGTCAAACGCTCTTAAATACCACTTGACCCATACGTGCCGAACGTATCTTGTATGCCGAACGTTTATGGATGCCGAACGTTCCTTGTATGCCGAACGTTCATGGATGTCGAACGTTCCTTGTATGCCGAACGTTCATGGATGCCGAACGTTCCTTGTATGCCGAACGTTCATGGATGCCGAACATTCTTTAGGTGCCGTTCGATATTCAATACTGAATGTCCCTTTATGCCGAACGTCCTTCTAATGGGCCTGACAACTTGCTAACACCTCCAGGCTCTTCGAGGTCAGAATCTTGTCTAATGCTAATGATAATTTCTTCAACTGTCGTCTTGTAACCGGACCAAGGTGCCGGTTAACAACGACTGAGTTTATATAGGCAGGAAAGAATTTGAATAGACGGATCGGGTTGGGTATACGTGCTAGCTCCAAAGTGGCCCAAAAAGCCTGTTCTGACTTCGGAACGAAATTGGGCAAACCCATATATCGAAATAGGTGTTTTAAAATATTCTGAACACGATGGAAAAAGTTTCATGTCCAAATTCCACCATATGAAGAAGTTATGCTGAAAACAATATTTTCAAATTGATTTCAATTAAATCGATTTCAAGGCGTTTCGCGTTCGTACGATCAAACGACAAGTCTGATCGCTACGAAACTTTAAACCCTACAAAAATTCACTGTTACAGATCTGATGAAACTGGTTTCGTCGAAATCCGAGTTCTTGACCAAAATGGCTATTTTTATATTAATTAAATAAACTTAAAATTTATTATTAAATCAACTTTCAAATTTTAAAATTTAAAACTCACAAATTTTATCACCATATATATTCTCACTTGTTTACCACGACTTAAACAGATCTTTATGTAAATTTAGAGTTGATAAATCTATAAATTGCAGTGCCAAAACTTCTATTTCATTATATTCAAAATTATAAATTAAGTTCCCAAAATTTCTATTAAATTAAAATAGTCAATGATTATTCAGTCTAAAATTTTAAGTAGATGGATTCAAATGTTGGGTTCAAAAACTATTATTTTAATATTCTTGAATTTCAGTTAAAACTCTATTAACGTAATATTTAAACGTTAAATTTCATTTATTTTGCAATACTTAAATTAAATTAATAAATATTGCTTTCTATACTTAAATCTATATTAACAAAACGTTAGCTTTGGATTGATAGAATTTGATTTACCAAAGTTTACTTACACAATCCAAACTATATTAATTTGCCACCTATTAGTTCTTAATTATATTTTTAAGTTCATTACCTATCCACCTTGATTATAATTCCATCTATAAAGCAAATTTAGTTAGCCTTAACGTTACTACACTAAATCTACAATCAGTTTCAATTAATATAGAACTAAATCCTAATTTCTTACCATTTATTTATAAATTAGATTACCTTCCAAATAAATTTGATTCCTAAGTATTTGATTGGATTGCCATCTTTACTATGACTATTATTAATTAGCTTCAAATTATACAATTTCACTTCTTAAATCCACCCTTTGCTATATTATAAATAAAATTTACATTGGTTACATTTCACATAAATGTATCATTTGTTTTACATTTATTACAACCTTATTTTCAGTTCCTACTAACAATCTAAATAAATGAATAGGCAACCTACCATAAACATTACCATTACCCTTTTGTCACATACAAAATCTTTTATTACAAAAATAATTTTTGGCACATATTTTCATACTACAAATTCAATTTACTTATGTTCAAATCATATCCAAAGCTGACATTTGAATTATTTTATTGTCCTGCATTACTTTATTACTTCCATTTACATTCACTTTCCATAATCAATATTTAATTCTATTGATAAATCCAATACTTGCCTAAATTTACTTATTTTAACTTTATATCCAAATGCGACAATTTCCACTATTACAATTAATTACAATATAAAATTCAATTTGTAAATTTTTGATTTACCCTTGATACATCTTATTTCAACATTCTCTTTTATATAAATAAATAAGATTTTTTTATTCCTTTCTAAATTTAAATAAAAATTCTATTAATTTAATCCATTTTAGACATCGAATTTACTCGGGTCATTACACTCTCCCCCACTCAAAACTTTTCGTCTCCGAAAAGGAAAAAAAGGGAAAAGAAGAATTAAATAACAGTACATCTTATTCGAAATATTTAACTTATAAACAATAATTTACAAAATTTATTACTTTAAATAAAATATACCCATTTTAAAATCATTATATCCTTTTTATACTTAAATAAATAAAGTTTGGAAAAACATTTCAAAAAATTTCTAAGTCCAAAATTTACGGAAAAATTTGGCAGAGTCTCCTTTGTACGGAGAGGCTCGGGAGAAAATATAATATTAAATATAACAATATACAACATATATTTTTCAAATTAATATATCCCTACACGGGAAAATATATAAAATAGCGCTATAAACCGTAATCCGAAACGTACCTATTTGTTGGGAAATTTATGCTTAGTTTATGGAACTAAAAGCAGTAGCAATTGCTTCCATAACCTGCATTTCACTTGTAAAATCTAAAGGGTTAACAAATTATGTAAAGTGAAATATTTAAGTGGTTACAATCACTAACAGCAAATCAATACAACAACTATCAATTTCAACAAACAACATACACAACAAATACAAAACAACCATTCAATCAAACAAACAAAATGTTGTTCGGGTTCAAATCCTTTAAATTGTACGGAATGAAGAATAAACTAATAGCGCATCATTTACTGAACAGTCTTAGAAAAAACTAAATAGGTTATTCACACATCTATACAAATCTAAAGTATCCTTACCCCAACAACCATAAACTAAACAACACAATTCAAATCAAATTTACTTATTATTAATTTCATTTCATACATTTGTTGTTTAATTTCTCTTTTTATCCATACCACATAAAATTTTCTTTTATAATTTACATTTATTTCTAACGAACTTTTGATTTCATTTACTCATTCACTGTTTGTTTCATTTGTTTTTACTTATTACTTACAATTATTCATTTCCATTATCTCAGGTCATGCCAGTATTTTTTATCTCATTATAATTATTTATTCATTTATTGCATGCCCTCATTTATTTACATTTGTTTATCAATAGTATTCATGTCCCATTTATTTCTTAGCATTTCCAATTATTTACTTAAGTTGATAATCATCTATTTGAACTACTTACTTTTAATTATATTCACTTATAGTAAAATTTCAATTATAACTTAAGTTTATAACATTAAATTCTCATTTATAATAGCAAATCCATTGGATACTTCATTACCTACTTTTACTTGTACAAATTTCCATTACATCTCTCATTAAACATTTCAACCTTTTATATTTGGTAAGTTATATATGTTAAAGAAATGCAAATGAACTTATACAAGTTTTATCTCATCCTTTAATTAAATTTATTGTTCAACAATATTACTCTTTGTTTCATATGTTACAAATTTCAAATTTCCTTTAATTTCCATTTATAACTTTGCATTAAATCTCTTACCTAAATTAGAGGTTTCAATTTATTAATCACTTACCCTTTATTTCACTACAATAATTGAAACAACTAATTAATGGAAATTTAAGAATTAAATACCGGGTTAAATTTCAAATTATTTTAAAATAATAGATAAATATATTCTAATAACTTATATACCTCTAATTATATTTAAACAATTCAAAATATATTTTTTTTTTCAAAAATGAATCTGCAGTAGAACTACTACAGTGGCCTTCCCCCGTCGAAACTCGAAAATGAAAGTCGATGATGTGGCCGTCATCACCGAAATTATTTTTCAGCGACAAAGAGGAAAGTACAAAACTTATTTTCTCAAAAATCTTCTTTAAAACAATTCTTCGAAATCATATTGAAATATTTATATCAGAAAATACATATAAACAATATTATTGTATTCCAAAATTTATTTGAAGAAATTTCAAAACCCCGGAACTTAAGTTCTAATTTTCCAAATTTCATTTATCTTATTTTTGAATCTTATTTCTTTTATTATTTATACTCTTTATTACCTAACAACCAATCTATTGCAGTCAAATATAGATATCATTCGAAAAAAAATTATTTTATATATAGAAAATATAATAGGCAAAATTATTTCATTCACCAATATAAACTAATATTATGTCGGTCTGTCCTATTAAGTGTTTAGAAATCCCTATTGATGTCACAGCGTCCCATGCATCAACCATAATTTATAAATACAAAACGGAACAGATTAACACAATACAAACATCTTTTTATAACACTAAAAAATACGCTCTCTCATATATATACACTCAGCGACTCCCATAGGGTATTACTACCCTATTAGTAAAGAGTCAAACCCCACAAAGCTAAGGTTTATCGCTAAACCAAAGCTCTGAAACCAGATGTAACGTCCCGCCTTTTCGCACGCTTCAAACCGACACACATGCTGATTCAAAGCATACGGAAGGGCGGATTGTTATGGGGTAAATAAGAAAAACAGAGAAGAAATAAAACAAAATAGAATCTCATAGCGGAAGGATAAAATATAATAATCAAATATACAGTTCATGAAGTTGTTTTACAAAATTTTGATTATATTCATACCATACATATCAGAGTACACATACCAGAGAATAATAATTTATGCAGCGGAATTTAATTGTGTAGTGGAATAATATAGTACATAGTAATACTACAAATCTTCGTCTTCATCCTCCAGAGCTAAAACTTCAAATCCTGAAACGCTCGGACTGACCCGAGCAAATTTGAAAAGATAAAAACACTCGAGTCGAAACTAAAAGATCTTATATGAGTTAAATTAACAGAAATAAATATGAGTGCAGTAACTCAAGAGATGCTCGGGATTTACATCTCCTAAGGATCCGTTAAACTATTTACTATGTAGTATATTGCGCTATTATAATAGTGTCTAATTGTAAAATAAACTTACTTTAAAATAACATTAAGGCTTTACATTTTCCACCTTAACGCATAATATATTCCCATAGTCTATACAGTACCGTAATCTCCCCCATACTGGGCGTCGTCAGAGGGCACTCCATAGGTATGGTACAAAACCAAAATCGTATATGGCGCGCTAGGGTAGGTGACACGGCACAACTAGGCAATGCCAGGGTAGATATACCAATTACGCTTCCGGGTTGGTGGTAACTGTGACGCCCCATTTCTATACCCACGCTAGCCAAGAACATTACGGTGAAAGCTGTCGACTAGCACGGAGAATAAGGCTGTTGAGGAGCGATCATCCGTGTAATTTATTTGCGCGAGCACCGATATGTCAGATAATATAACATGCGTTCTATTTGAAATCCGACATACCGACACAAACTCAAAGCTACTAAACGGTGGCTATATAAATCCTTCGGAAAACAAATATAGAAATAAGCATAACACAAATCAGTCACAGACAATTCATATCACAAAGGCGGAAATAGATATGAATACTACACTAGAAAGTGTACATCAGAATAGTGGTCTAAAAAGATCCACAATATCACAAAAGAATAGTTACATGAACTACACAAAAGAATAAGTATGCATTGTGGAGTCTATATCTCAAATGTATACAACAAAAACTACTAATCTAAGTAGTTAACCGAAAGTCAGAGAAATCAATCCCAAGAGAGAAGTCAAGCAGAAGCACCTGTAACATCTCGGTCTGACCCGAGTATTATTTAATAAGAAAATAATAAACGGATCAGTCTAACTATAGATATCAGATGAAAGGATATAGAATAAGAGATATGACTAAACACATAATAATCACAATGCCAAGCTGTGATATATATATATATATATATATATATATATATATATATATATATACTTAGTTGATAATCATCAAGAGATGAATCAATGTCACCAAATCTACACAAGAATCAAAGAAACGTCATACTCCTTATTTCGTTCACCATACCATAAATATTGACGATAATATCAATGTCAATCACAAAAGTCAATGACACACAAATTCCAGAAGACTACACAAGAAATCCAGAAATCACTAAAGTCAATGACACACAAATTCACCAATGCACAAATATTGATAAAAATTATCAATGGAAATCACGAAAATTGGTGAAACACAAATTCTAGGAATCTACACAAGAATCAAAGAAATCACAAAGGGGGGAAGGCCTATCACAAACGGGAGCATAAAGCTCACCAACACGTGTATCACAAACGGAACGCTAATTCCATGGTCGCTAACCATCACAAATTGAGCCGAAGCTCCACAAACGGCCCGAAGACCATGGGTTGCTACCCCACCAAATTGAGTCGAAACTCCACAAAACGGGGTTTAGTCTCCCTCGCAGACAAAGAGACATCGCACATTGCTAGTCTAAATCATAAAGATGATCGTCATGATCAACGAGAAGTGTCGATTACAGTAAGCTAGTAAATATATGAGCTTAGCATCATGTCCCATAACCACTAGCTTAACTTAAATATTTACGAACAAATTGTATATCTCCACTAGAAAATTGTCACAAGAGTTTCAATCGAACAAGTCCAAGAATTAACCAACAAAGTGAGCGCAAGCGTTTCATACCACTTGTTTTACTAAGTCGTTTAATTAGATTTCTCATACGAGTGAGGTAAAGGTTTATATATACTAATAGATTGGAAAACGGTTTTATAAACGAATTTGGTATTAAAATAGTATTGAAATCGTTTGAGGAAAGAGTTTTGATATTTACTACTAGTATAGAAAACCTTTATATTTTTAAAGTGACAAAGCACAAGGGGGATTGTAGAAACAATCAATCACAAAGATCACATTCGAAGATGTGAATAAAAATCCAATGAAATCGATAAAGGATCCATCGAAGTGGATATATCTAAAATTCCCAAAGAAAATAAGTCATCAAAGATGATAATAAATGATGACAATAAATAGGATCATCACGAATCGATTTAAATTGGAAATTCAATCCAAAAAGGCAAATTGGACTCAAACAGCAGGTTCAGTCGACTGAACAGAGTTTTCAGTCGACTGACCCTGTGCGTGGAAATTTTCCAGGTTCAGGAAACTTTCTGTTTCCAATTTCGGTCGACTGAACAGAGTTTTCAGTCGACTGAATCATGCCTGGAAACTTTCGGGTTTCAGGTTCAGTCGACTGAACAGAGTTTTCAGTCGACTGAATCATGCCTGGGCTGTTTTTCAGCCTTATTCAAATGAAGAGCAAACTCTTCCAAAATGCAACTGGACGAACATTGGCTCTAAGGGTTTATGCCAATCGGCAACCCGGCCCTATATGCTCCCCGATGCATCACCAAAAGCATGATCAAACATCCATAAAAGGATTTTCACACAAATTGACTTAAAAACTCAAAAATTGGAATATTCACAAAACCAATCCAAATCAAGAGAAAATGCACATGAAGAAGTGTTAGGAATTCATACCCAACAACCAAAGATAATTATAGCCATAGATGTGAGATAAAAATCTCACCTTTTCTCAAAATCAAACAAGAAGAAGCTTGAAAGCAAATGGAGAATCAACCTCTCTTCAACACAACCCAAAAGAGCTTGAATCTATGCTCAAAAACAAGAACATTCCCAAAATTAGGTTTAGGAATTTCTGAAATTGGTAAGAGAACAGGTTGGAGAAGAAGAAGAGAAGCTTACCAATGGGTTCTTCTTGAGTTTGGAGCTTGGAATTTGATTTGCAAGAGAAACTAGGGTTTTGGAGTTTTTAATTTCCAATCTCTCCCACCATTAATGCTAAGAAAACTGAAAGAAGTGAGGGAGAATTGGGAGAGGGGTTCAGTTTTGGAGTATAAGTTAACATAGGGCTGAGCCCAAAAACCAAAACCAAAGTAAAAAGTAGCAAAAATCAACTTTCTCCAAACATATCGAAGCTTATACTCAAAAAGGTCGCAAACGGCATTTTAAACTCAATGGGAGGGGTACCGAGTCCTAATTCGACCGTATGCAAAAAAAAGTAGCTTTTCGGACTAAAATCCGACTAACGATAAAATATTTAAATAAAATATTTAAATATATAATCGACAAATATGCGGGTTGTTAAGACTCCCCTCCTTAAAGAAATTGCGTCCTCGCAATATTAAAGAAGAGAACATAAAGTAACAACCATAAAAGCATATTTAACCCAAAAGAAACTTGAAATAAGAAGTTCACCTCAAAGAGCACGAGAAAGTAAGTCCGGGTGCGTTCGCTCGATGTACTCTCTAGATTCCCAAGAACAATCCTTAGGATTTGAAGACCATTGAACTTTAACAAGCGGAACATCTTTATTTTGAAGTCGTTTGACTTCTGAAGCAATGCTATGAATAGGATGTTGCTCATAAGTTAAATTAGGTGAAACTTCAATCTCTTCCACAACACCGGGCTCGAGAACAGAATCGGAATCTCGAAGACATTTCCGAAGTTGAGAAACGTGAAACACGTCATGCATAGCAGAAAACTGAGCCGGTAATAAAAGGCGGTAAGCCATGGAACCAATACGTTCAGTGATAGAAAATGGCCCAATATATCGAGGCGCTAGTTTTCTCGATCGACTGAAACGTACAACACCTTTCATAGGTGAAACACGAATGAACACAAGATCTCCCACAGAAAATTCTAATTTCCTTCTCCGGTTATCGGCATAGGATTTTTGTCTACTCTGGGCTTCTTTCATCCTATGACGAGCAAGATCAATCTTTTCTGTGGTATCACGAATAAAATCTGGACCTAAAACCAGCTTCTCACCGGCCTCAAGCCAACAAGAAGGAGATCGGCATGGCCTTCCGTAGAGTGCCTCGAAAGGAGCCATACCAATACTAGATTGGAAGCTATTATTATAGGAAAATTCAACAAGTGAAATATGATCTTCCCAACCTCCACCAAAATCAAGCACACAAGAACGAAGAAGATCTTCAAGAGTTTGATTCACACGCTCAGTTTGTCCATCGGACTGAGGGTGATAAGCGGTGCTAAAATTAAGCTTCGTTCCTAAAGCTTTTTGAAGACTCTTCCAAAATCCACTAGTAAACAATGGATCACAATCACTAACAATAGAAGTAGGAACACCATGCAATTTAACAATTTCTTTGATAAATATTTTGGCCAAAAGAGGAATGGTTCGATTAGATCGAACGGGAATAAAATGGGCGGATTTAGTAAGTCTATCAACGATCACCCATAAGCTATCATGACCCGAACGAGAACGGGGAAGGCCATCTATAAAATCCATGGAAATTTGGTCCCACTTCCAAATTGGAATTTCTAAAGGTTGCAATAACCCACCGGGCCTTTGATGTTCGGCCTTAACGAGTTGGCAAGTCATGCAACGCTTAACGAAGTTAGCGATGTCAAGTTTCATTCCCTCCCAATAATAAAGTCGCTTCATATCCGCGTACATTTTACTACTACCGGGATGAATGGTGAATTTAGAACGATGAGAATCTTCTAAAATATCTTTACGAAGATCACCAATATTTGGCACGACAAGTCTACCAAATCTCTGAATGCCGCCACGAGAATCGATATCAAAGTCTTTCAATCCTTCAATATCAATTTTATCCCTAATATTTTGGCCAAGAAGAGCCAATTCAGGATCTAACCCTTGAGCTTCAAGAATGCGGTCTAAAAGAGAAGGATGAGCCTCAAGGCTACATAAAGCAAGAGATGAACATAAATCGGGAACACGCTCTCGAATCTCACAAGTGGATAAGATCTCGAGATCGTTCCATTCAGATATCATCATAGAAACAAAAGCTTGTTGTTTACGGCTAAGAGCATCGGCGACACGATTAACCTTACCGGGAGTATAAAGAATATCAAGATCATATGGTGCAAGAAATTCGAGCCAACGCTGTTGACGCAAATTAAGTTCCTTTTGAGAGAATAAATACTTCAAGGACTTATGATCGGTATATAGAACAAATTTCTCTCCTAAAAGATAATGACGCCAAATCCGAAGAGCAAAAACAATAGCCGCGAGTTCTAAATCATGAGTGGCATATCTAGTCTCGGCAGGCTTTAATTGCCTAGAAGCATAAGCAATAACACGTTCTTTTTTCATAAGAACGGCACCCAAACCAATGCGACTAGCATCGGTATAAACAACGAAATCTTGATTCCCATCGGGAATAACAAGAATAGGAGCATCAGAAAGAAGTTCTTTTAATTTCTGAAAAGAAGCTTCACATTTGTCCGACCAAATGTATTTAACACCTTTCTTCATTAAGCTAGTGAGAGGCACGGAAATCTTAGAAAAGTCTTTGATAAAACGACGGTAATAGCCCGCCAAGCCGAGAAAACTACGAATCTCTGTCACACTCTCCTGTCTCTTCCAATCTTGAATCGTTTCAATCTTTGAAGGATCCACGGAAATTCCGGATTCGGAAATAATATGACCGAGAAACTTCACACGAGATTGCAAAAAATGGCATTTAGAATATTTTGCCTTTAATTGATTACTCCTAAGAGTTTCTAACACAATCCGAAGATGTTTTTCATGCTCCTCCTCGGTTTTAGAATACACAAGAATATCATCAATAAAGATGAGAACAAATCGATCGAGGAAGTCTTTAAAAACTCGATCCATTAAGTCATCGAAATAAGCCGGGGCATTCGTTAACCCAAATGGCATAACAAGCCATTCATAAGATCCATACCGAGTACGGAACGATGTCAAAGGAATGCTATCCTCTGCAATACGAAGCTGATGAAAACCGGTAGCCAAGTCCAATTGTGAAAAGACTCTAGCACCACTAAGTTGGTCAAATAAATCATCAATCCGAGGTAAAGGATATTTATTTTTGATAGTAAGATCATTAAGCTTGCGGTAGTCAACGCAAAGCCTAAGTGTACCATCGGATTTCTTCACGAAAATAGCCGAAGCTCCCCAAGGCGAGGAACTAGAGCGAATAAATTGCTTCGTCTCCAATTCGGATAATTATTTACGCATCTCCTCGTTTTCTTTATTGGACATACGATAAGGAGGACGGGTAATAGGTTGAGCTACAGGAATAAGATTGATTTTGAACTCAATTGCTCGCTTAGGTGGTAATCCTAAAACGGGCTCGAATATGTCGGAAAATTCACAAGCGACGTGAATAAGAGAAATAATATCACCCTCATTATCATCATCGTCATCACGAGGATTTAAAGAATATAAAGATGCGACCAAAGCAGAATCTGAATCTTTAAGATTAATAGAAATCTGATTAACAGATTGAGGATGTCGAAGATGAATAGTCCGCTCAGGACATAGGATATGAGCTTCATAACGGTTAAGCCAATCCATTCCCAAAATCATTCCAAAGCCTAAATAACGCATGACATGCAAATCGGCTAGGAAAGGAAAATCACAAAAAATAATCTCGACATCTTTACACAATAAACTGATTGTCGCGGATCCACCAACCGGATTCGCAATTCTCAAAGATGTCATTAAACACAAAACATGCAAAGAAAAAGTATCAACAAGTTCTTTTGATATAAAAGAATGGGACGCACCCGTATCAAAAAGAACTCGAATAGGATGATCACGAAATAAATAACTCCATCCAAAATAGAATGAGAAATACCTTGGCCACGAGATGTGTTGCCAGGGGCTTGAGCAACATTTAACTTTCCCTCCTTCCTGCCCTGAAGCTTGGGACATGAAGATATAACATGACCGGGGACTTTACAGTAGCGACAAGAGAGAGACTTTGGGCACTTGTTCGCATAATGGTCCTTCGAACCACAATTATAGCATTCCCCACGACCAAAGGAAGAAGTCTTTGCCACGGAGGTTTCTTGCTTCCCTTTCTTATTAGGATAGGGGCCTTTGAATTTGTTTGGCCTCTTCTTGTTGTTGAAGTTTGGTTTGGAACCTACCACTTCAACATCATTCTCCCTATCCGCCTCTTCCAGACGAAGAGCGATATCAACGAGTTGGTCGAAAGAAACTTCTAACTTTAGAAGTAATGGCTTCTTGAGACTTCTGTTTAAGCCATAGATGAATCTCTGATTCTTCTTCAGAGGGGTGTTGATGTATTCAACCCCATATTTGGAAAGCGACTCAAAAGACGCGACATAATCTGCCACGGAAGATTCACCTTGAACAAGGTCTATAAAACGGCGAGCCAAAGTCACTTTTTCTGCTTCTGGTATGAATTTTAACTCGAAGCGTTCTCGGAATTTCTCCCAGGTGAGATCCGCTTCATTAATCTCAGAAATAAGAAGCTCGTACCAGTCCAATGCTCTCTCTTGGAGCATACTGGAGGCCACCTGAACTCGGTGAAGATCGATAAGATTCATGCGCGAAAAGATGCGTTCGCATGTTCTAAGCCAAGCTTGGACTTCAATAATAGTTTCGGAACCTTTGAAGGGCTTCCAACCCAAATTAGTGTAATCGTTGCACAAGCGTGCAAATCCCGACTTTGGGTGAGTAGGTTCCGGGTTAGCTCCAGCTGCTTGAGTATTCGTCACTAAATCAAGAAGCTGTTGAGCAGTCATAAAAACTCCATCCTGGGGCGGAGTGCTAGCTGGCACAGCTCTGGGGCGGCCTGGTCTAGACATTTTTCTCCCTTTAGAAAGAAAGAAGAAGAAGAAAAAGGTTATTCACCAAATTGAATATTAAGCAATCTTGATAGATAAACAAGGAATCATAAGGAAAATAGGATGAATCGGTACGAAGACTCGAATTAAATCCTAAAGCACGACTCCTAAGATGGACTTAGGACGATGATCCTTGTTGTATTATTCCATATTGTTCCGAAGTTTGGCTCTGATACCAAGCTGTGACGCCCCACCTCTATACCCACGCTAGCCAAGAACATTACGGTGATTGTTGTCGACTAGTACGGAGAATAAGGCTGTTGAGGAGCGACCATCCGTGTAATTTATTTGCGCGAGCACCGATATGTCAGATAATATAACATGCGTTCTATTTGAAATCCGACATACCGACACAAACTCAAAGCTACTACACGGTGGCCACATAAATCCTTCGGAAAAAAATATAGATATAAGCATAACACAAATCAGTCACAGACAATTCGTATCACAAAGGCGGAAATAGATATGAATACTACACTAGAAAGTGTACATCAGAGTAGTGGTCTAAAAAGATCCACAATATCACAAAAGAATAGTTACATGAACTACACAAAAGAATAAGTATACATTGTGGAGTCTATATCTCAAATGTATACAACAAAAACTACTAATCTAAGTAGTTAACCGAAAGTCAGAGAAATCAATCCCAAGAGAGAAGTCAAGAAGAAGCACCTGTAACATCTCGGTCTGACCCGAGTATTATTTAATAAGAAAATAATAAACGGATCAGTCTAACTATAGATATCAGATGAAAGGATATAGAATAAGAGATATGACTAAACACATAATAATCACAATGCCAAGCTGTGATATATATATACTTAGTTGATAATCATCAAGAGATGAATCAATGTCACCAAATCTACACAAGAATCAAAGAAACGTCATACTCCTTATTTCGTTCACCATACCATAAATATTGACGATAATATCAATGTCAATCACAAAAGTCAATGACACACAAATTCCAGAAGACTACACAAGAAATCCAGAAATCACTAAAGTCAATGACACACAAATTCACCAATGCACAAATATTGATAAAACTTATCAATGGAAATCACGAAAATTGGTGAAACACAAATTCTAGGAATCTACACAAGAATCAAAGAAATCACAAAGGGGGGAAGGCCTATCACAAACGGGAGCATAAAGCTCACCAACACGTGTATCACAAACGGAACGCTGATTCCATGATCGCTAACCATCACAAATTGAGCCGAAGCTCCACAAACGGCCCGAAGACCATGGGTTGCTACCCCACCAAATTGAGTCGAAACTCCACAAAACGGGGTTTAGTCTCCCTCGCAGACAAAGAGACATCGCACATTGCTAGTCTAAATCACAAAGATGATCGTCATGATCAATGAGAAGTGTCGATTACAGTAAGCTAGTAAATATATGAGCTTAGCATCATGTCCCATAACCACTAGCTTAACTTAAATATTTACGAACAAATTGTATATCTCCACTAGAAAATTGTCACAAGAGTTTCAATCGAACAAGTCCAAGAATTAACCAACAAAGTGAGCGCAAGCGTTTCATACCACTTGTATTACTAAGTCGTTTAATTAGATTTCTCATACGAGTGAGGTAAAGGTTTATATATACTAATAGATTGGAAAACGGTTTTATAAATGAATTTGGTATTAAAATAGTATTGAAATCGTTTGAGGAAAGAGTTTTGATATTTACTACTAGTATAGAAAACCTTTATATTTTTAAAGTGACAAAGCACAAGGGGGATTGTAGAAACAATCAATCACAAAGATCACATTCGAAGATGTGAATAAAAATCCAATGAAATCAATAAAGGATCCATCGAAGTGGATATATCTAAAATTCCTAAAGAAAATAAGTCATCAAAGATGATAATAAATGATGACAATAAATAGGATCATCACGAATCGATTTAAATTGGAAATTCAATCCAAAAAGGCAAATTGGACTCAAACAGCAGGTTCAGTCGACTGAACAGAGTTTTCAGTCGACTGACCCTATGCCTGAAAATTTTCCAGGTTCAGGAAACGTTCTGTTTCCTGTTTCAGTCGACTGAACAGAGTTTTCAGTCGACTGAATCATGCCTGGAAACTTTCGGGTTTCAGGTTCAGTCGACTGAACAGAGTTTTCAGTCGACTGAATCATGCCTGGGCTGTTTTTCAGCCTTATTCAAATGAAGAGCAAACTCTTCCAAAATGCAACCGGACGAACATTGGCTCTAAGGGTTTATGCCAATTGGCAACCCGGCCCTATATGCTCCCCGATGCATCACCAAAAGCATGATCAAACATCCATAAAAGGATTTTCACACAAATTGACTTAAAAACTCAAAAATTGGAATATTCACAAAACCAATCCAAATCAAGAGCAAATGCACATGAAGAAGTGTTAGGAATTCATACCCACAACCAAAGATAATTATAGTCATATATGTGAGATAAAAATCTCACCTTTTCTCAAAATCAAATAAGAAGAAGCTTGAAAGCAAATGGAGAATCAACCTCTCTTCAACACAACCCAAAAGAGCTTGAATCTATGCTCAAAAACAAGAACATTCCCAAAATTAGGTTTAGGAATTTCTGAAATTGGTAAGAGAACAAGTTGGAGAAGAAGAAGAGAAGCTTACCAATGGGTTCTTCTTGAGTTTGGAGCTTGGAATTTGATTTGCAAGAGAAACTAGGGTTTTGGAGTTTTTAATTTCCAATATCTCCCACCATTAATGCTAAGAAAACTGAAAAAAGTGAGGGAGAATGGGGAGAGTGGTTCAGTTTTGGAGTGTAAGTTAACATAGGGCTGAGCCCAAAAACCAAAGCCAAAGTAAAAAGTAGCAAAAATCAACTTTCTCCAAACATATCGAAGCTTATACTCAAAAAGGTCGCAAACGGCATTTTAAACTCAATGGGAGGGGTCCCGAGTCCTAATTCGACCGTATGAAAAAAAAAGTAGCTTTTCGGACTAAAATCCGACTAACGATAAAATATTTAAATAAAATATTTAAATATATAATCGACAAATATGCGGGTTGTTACAGTAACGCGTAGCTGCAACTACCGCCCACCTCGAACAAAACCCCCAAATCAAGAAATCAAAAGTGGTCACCGAATCAATCCAATAGTCAAAGTATAATATCGAAGGGATGTGTCCAATCAAAGGTGCTACCTTATTAACCCGTCAGTCGTTCCTGTTTTAGCCACCTTATGCCAACTCACGGGAGTTGGGTCCACGTATTTACCTTACAGGAAACGCCGCTACCATCCTACTTCATTCTGGAATCTCCACCGCGTACACGGTTGTTAAAGTGGTTTTCGGAGTTGGCAGAGAGTATGACAACTTCCGATCCCGGTCTCTTCAACAACCAAACGTTATTATAACACCGCGGTCATTTAAAAATAGTTTATACTTTAAAACCAGAATAAAATTCTCTATTTCAAAACACATAAAAATATGATATCATTTCTTTTAAAACCTAAATCAATATGATATCATTTTATTTCAAAAATATCCTTTATACAAAATCATAGCATTTCAAATCTATATACTTTGAAACCATAGCTTTGAAACATAACCTTTAATACTTAATGGTTTAAATACTATATTACTTTATATACTAAAATAGCTTCTATAAATTTCACAATAAATTCCCAATACCAATTTAATTCTCTAAATAAGCCATTTAAATTCTCATATAATTCAAAGCTCAAATATCACATATTTCAAAACTTAATTTTTTTTATAGTTCATATTATTTAAATCTTTAAATATTCCACTATTCAAAAATGGAATCTTTGAAAATTTAACATATATCAAATCCAATTCTTATTATTTAAATTTTAAATGTTTACTTAATACAACAAATATTATTTAAGTAAAACCCTTAAACTTCAATAACAGGTTATTCTTTTAATTAAATTAACTTGATAATATTCTTTCAATCAATCTATTATTCATTTAAATCCTCAAATCAAAATCAAGTTATTAATCATACCTTTTAAATCTTAATTTATTTAAATTTTAAAACAAATTTCGAGGATAATTCTTAAATACTTTAATTCAAGTTCAATTCTGAAATAATTCAATTTAAAACCCATCCCATATTTACCTTCTAACTTAATTTCATTTAAGTCATTTAAACTTAATATATACAATAGAATTTAAATAGATACTTACCACTTTATATAAAAGAAATCAACTTCCTTATTAAACCCATTTTATTAATCTGTTTTATACATATCTTAGATTTAAGAATTTAACTATATATATATATATATATATATATATATATATATATATGTATGTATGTATAAAGTAACATCTAAATAACGTTAAAATAAGTATTTATTAAACCGTATTTCCTTTCCAAAAACATAGAAAACCATTTCAAAATAATTTTTATATATATACCACGGTGCCTGTATATAATTTTCTATCCTATGGTCAAGTGATACGGATATTTATCATTTCAATCCGCAATTTAAAAATAAAAATGCGGTTGTATATCATTTCAACCCACAATCCCGAATGAATGAAAATGCATGATAACTTGCCGTTTATATAAGATAGAACACACCATCCATTCATCCAATATCAATCATCAACCAATTTATTTCAATCATCATCAATTTATTTCGATCATCATCAATTTAAACAAACATCAATATATGGCATATACAATATAACAGGAAATAAATGACAGTTATTAACTAACAGTTTATATTCAAAATAAAATTATTAACTGTTTAACTATCAGTTTATATGCAAATAAATAAATTTAATTGGCAATTTATATGCAATAATAAAATTAATTAATAGTCATATTAAATAAATGCGATTTAACAGAGATAATGAATAAAACATGCCAAATAGCCATAAATAAATCTCTACTCATATCTGAAATCAATTTAACAAATATAAGAAATTTTAGAAGTTGTGAGTGGGTTAAAACACTCACCTTTTGAATTTAAATCGAATTTAAATTCAATTTAAACCCAAAAATTTGACCATCTCCAAATTCATCCAAACCAGTGCCAAAACGTCATAAATTCCGATACGATCCCAGCAAAACAAACTGCGCGTGAATCCGAGCTCGTATGCAAAAGTTATGAAAATTTGAAAAATGGAAAATTCTGGTCCTGGGTCGACTTCGGGTTCGACTTCGGTGCGCTGTCTCAAATCCCCGGTGCTTGCTTGGAGTTTTCGCCAAAACGACCAGGAGCGACCTGAGTCATTTTCTTCCCGACTCGAAGTTGCTCTAGGGTTTTCTCCTCTGAAACCCGAAGCGCGACAGAAGTTGCTGCAGATCCGCAATTTTTTTTTTTTTGAAATTGAAATTTTTTTTTTGGAATTTGGGAATTAGGTTTTGTCTACCATTGGGATGAGGAGTTGAGAAAGAAGGTACATACAGACAAATGAGAATGAGGAGAAATTAGGGTTTACGACTGAGTTTATATAGGTAGGACAGAATTTGAATAGATGGATCGGGTTGGATATACGTGCTAGCTCCAAAGTGGCCCAAAAAGCCCGTTCTGACTTCGGAACGAAATTGGGCAAACCCATATATCGAAATAGGCATTTTAAAATATTCTGAACGCGGTGGAAAAATTTTCACGTCCAAATTCCACCATATGAAGAAGTTATGCTGAAAACAATATTTTCAAATTGATTTCAAATTGATTTCAATTAAATTGATTTCAAGACGTTTCGCGTTCGTACGATCAAACGACAAGTCCGATCGCTACGAAACTTCAAACCCTACAAAAATTCACTGTTACGGATCCGACGAAACTGGTTTCGTCGAAATCCGAGTTTGTGACCAAAATGGCTATTTTTATATTAATTAAATAAATTTAAAATTTATTATTAAATCAACTTTCAAATTTTAAAATTTAAAACTCACAAATTTTATCACCATATATATTCTCACCTGTTTACCATGACTTAAACAAATCTTTATGTAAATTTAGAGTTGATAAATCTATCAATTGCAGTGCCAAAACTTCTATTTCATTATATTCAAAATTATAAATTAAGTTCCCAAAATTTCTATTAAATTAAAATAGTCAATGATTATTCCGTCTAAAATTTTAAGTAGATGGATGCAAATGTTGGGTTCAAAAACTATTATTTTAATATTCTTGAATTTCAGTTAAAACTCTATTAACGTAATATTTAAATGTTAATTTCATTTATTTTGCAGTACTTATATTAAATTAATAAATATTGCTTTCTATACTTAAATCTATATTAACAAAACGTTAGCTTTGGATTGATAGAATTTGATTTGCCAAAGTTTACTTACACAATACAAACTATATTAATTTGCCACCTATTAGTTCTTAATTATATTTTTAAGTTCGTTACCTATCCACCTTGATTATAATTCCATCTATAAAGCAAATTTAGTTAGCCTTAACGTTACTACACTAAATCTACAATCAGTTTCAATTAATATAGAATTAAATCCTAATTTCTTACCATTTATTTATAAATTATATTACCTTCCAAATAAATTTGATTCCTAAGTATTTGATTGGATTGCCATCTTTACTATGTCTATTATTAATTAGCTTCAAATTCTACAATTTCACTTCTTAAATCCATCCTTTGCTATATTATAAATAAAATTTACATTGGTTACATTTCACATAAATGTATCATTTATTTTACATTTATTACAGCCTTATTTCCATTTCCTACTAACAATCTAAATAAATGAATAGGCAACCTACCATAAACATTACCCTTACCTTTTGTCACATACAAAATCTTTTATTACAAAAATAAATTTTGGCATATATTTTCATACTACAAATTCAATTTACTTATGTTCAAATTATAGCCAAAGCTGACTTTTAAATTATTTTATTGTCCTGCATTACTTT
The DNA here is from genome assembly GCA_030765085.1 of Allium cepa. NCBI lineage: Eukaryota > Viridiplantae > Streptophyta > Magnoliopsida > Asparagales > Amaryllidaceae > Allium > Allium cepa. Next base: position 719,266,763 of record CM060935.1, on the reverse strand, counting down.
ATTACTTCCATTTACATTCACTTTCCATAATCGATATTTAATTCCATTGATAAATCCAATACTTGCCCTAATTTACTTATCTTAACTTTATATCCAAATGCGACAATTTCCACTATTACAATTAATTGCAATATAAAATTCAATTTGTAAATTTTTAATTTAACCTTGATACATCTAATTTCAACATTCTCTTTTATATAAATAAATAAGGTTTTTTTATTCCTTTCTAAATTTAAATAAAAATCCTATTAATTTAATCCATTTTAGATATCGAATTTACACGGGTCCCTACACTTTATAATTCATTTTCTTATATAATTTATTCATTTACTTATGTTGCTTTTATTTAGATTATGTAAACAGCTTTTATTAACTTACATATATTTATGTTTTCGAACAACCAAACAATCAATTTATGTACACTATAATAATTTCTGCAATTTTTTTTCCTTTATATATAAAATATAATCGAGGTATAATTTTCACATTTACCCAATTTAAAAACAATACTATGTCAACTTTTCTCGTTTAAGTGTTAAGAAATCCCCATCATAACAAGGCGTCCCAAAGATAAGTAAACACAAAACATTTTATGATCACTAATAAATACGCGCTCATATATATAATACACTCAAAATCAGTCTAGGGTGCTACTGACCCTATCTACACTGAGTATACATCAAAGCCTAGGAATATACTAAATCTAAGCTCTGGTACCAACTGTGACAACCCGCAAATCCGTATCTTTTGAATCGACAATAAACTAGACATGTCCGACCCAAAATGCACAGAATGATAGAAAAGTCATGAGAAAGAAAAGAAGAGAGAAGAAGAGAGAGAAGAAAGAGAGATGTGAAAACAAAATAGAACAATAAAGAATCTCACATCGCAGTGGAAAACATATAATATCATATCAACGATCTTTACAAAACAGAAACTGTATACACATAAATCAACCAAAGTTCAACAATCAATCACTAATCATCAGCATGGACAGTTATAATAACCTGTCCTCACAATTGCCGATAATATAAATAACAAACAATGCTGCGGATAATAAATAGATACGGGAATAGGATCTGAAGACTTCCTGCTCTCCC